>JACTTY020000044.1:0-1200000 GCA_014595695.2 Epargyreus clarus clarus | reverse complement strand
TGTGGTGTACATATGGCGGTATACATATATTATTTAAGATAATACTGCTAATAGGCTTTCAATGGTTTTAGTATTATAGTCAAGTGTTCGCAGCCAATTTGTTACTAATGTGCAAATCGCCACACCTATTTCTCCCTCACAACAACAGTGTTAAACGCTGCTGTGTTCTCGTTTGAAGGGTGTGATAAGGGAGACATACTTCTGAAGCGTTCCAGCTTAGTCCTCAGGAGCGGAGCATCTGTGGCCGACCTCATGTAGGAATATCTAATCCTGTCTGGGGTTGATTGCAGGTGTCCAGGTGGCCACTTACCATCAGAACTGCATGGTCGTCTGCTGCACCTATATCATAAAAAAAACATCTAAACTAATATGTAGATGAATTGACTTGCTTTACTTGATATTCGGAAGCAAAGAAATGTGTATATGAACAGGTTCCATTACATTCTTAGTTTCTTTACACATAAGAGAAAATAATATTTCTAACCTAATGTAACTTAGCTTTACCCAAAAAAATGAAAATGTATTGCATTTTCTTTATTATTTAAATATTAAAAATGTACAAGAAAAGATCTTATTTCCACTTTTACGAGTGCCTCATAAATACATAATTATTTAATGAAAGTATTTTATTTGTAATCCTCAGAGTACTACAAGACGTACCTACGCGCGGACAAGCAATTCGGCCACTTCCTACTGACGGGGCAGCGTAGCGCCGCCAACATCGCGAAGGAGTTCTACCAGGCGGCTCTACACGAGATGGCCCCGCGGCTCACCGGCACCGCCACCGACTTCGACCTGTTCGCGCTGCTGGCCGCCATCCTGCTGCTCTACGTGGTGAGTGTCGCAGCTCTACTATCCCCCTGCTGGACATGGTATATCTTCTAAGAGTGGAAGGGATGTAAGCCGTTGGCCGCCGCGCGTTGGTCAAATGCGGCTTAATAGACTTTCCCTTGAGAACATTTTTTCTAACTTTCAGGGGTGTATGTTAACTCACATTGTGTTCCTTTACTGTTTATGATAAATAATTCTAATACGCACGTAACTTTGAAATTTTAGTTGCACGTTGGGACTTGAACCTCGGACCCCAAAATGAGAGGCGAAATTTCGAACACTACATTAATAATTGTACACTACACTAATAATTTGCAGAGGTAATAATTGTCTTTTAAAATATTGCAGATAACAGCAGCATTGATCTGCGTCACCCTGTACTCGCTTCAGCCGGAAGCCAGTCGTAAGACGAGCGTACCCTTAGGGCGGCATAAGGTCACGAAATTAAGCAAACTGATCGCTTTCGTCGTCATGTTCTCGATAATAGGGCTAGCTCTCGGCCTATCCTGTGTTATAAGCGAAACAAAAAGCCAATACTGCTCGTTCAATGCGCTTTGGAGTTTGGCGCTACTAGCGACTTGTACCGCACTAACTGTCTGTTACTTTATAATCAAGACAGCAATAGAAAAGATCAAAGATATGTCGCCACTCAGAGAGTTAAACGCGATAGACTATTTACTAATAATCGGAACGCTGTTACACGCGTTTTCGTTCTTCGGAACAAGTTTTATCGAAGAGGAACACATGACTTGGTACTATTTCTGGAATACGCTGATGTTCTTCATTCTAATGAGGACGTTGGTTGTCGTCGTAATGTACGTCTCGAAGAAGTTGAGAAACGCCACCGAAGTGCAAGAGAAGCCGCACTTGCAGCAGAGAATGAATACAGTAGGACTCGATCTCGTGCCTAAGTGGGTGTTACTGATCGCTTTGCACAGGTAAGCATTGTTTTATGTTACCAACTAACTTAAAACTACCTTAGCTATATCTGTTCACTGTATGTTTTCCTATTAAAATAAAAATAAATAACTGATACACAATGGTGTCCATTCTATGAAAAGTAAAATTATAAGCTTAAATTTAATATATTTATAGAATTCCTATTCACTCGCAAAAGAAGCTAATTATCAAAGTACATTTCTCCTTAAAATAGAATTGGAATTGAAGAATTTTGTATTTGTCTAAGAATATAACATTTTTTCAGATATTTGAGGACGATGAACCAGACAGGCGACCGTTGGCTGTTCCTACCAGATACTGCAGATTGGTTGAATGCACCAGAAAATTCCTACTATCTTCAGCTTCATCTCGTTATAGGTAAAAAACAACGTTTTCAACTTTCTTCTGTAGCACACATTTTAATATGTTATATATCCGGTATATTTCGCTTAAAAATTTCATTCATGTGACTAATCATAATACATATTCTATCGGAGATCGGATCGGAGTGATCGGATTTCCACTTGCATCCACTTGCGAATGGCTATTACATGTATACATTGATTTATTTCAGGAACTCTAGCCACATTTGCAATTTGTCTGTGGAACGTCGGCTACATGAACAACATAATGCTAATACACACTGGTTTCACCACGGTCGCTACTCTATGCATCTTTTGCTATCGGTGCAGCTCCGGCGCTCTACCCGCCGCCTTTCTAGACGTAGAATCTTGGGACCCAGTCCACATCGTCAATATCTTCTGGGGGGTACTATTCGCACAATTCGTATTCGAAATACTAACGTATACGGGCATATTCAAAAAGTGCGGCCTCAGACCCTACAGTCGCACGGAAAGTATCAATAACTTCGAGTACACGAAACCTAAAGCGAAACATGAGGATATCTTCTATGACAAAATGGAGGAGCCATGGAATTTGGATGCGGTTAAACTGAATCTGGCTCGGTCGATGTCACACATCATGTTGAATGACTTGTTGCTTATCATAACCCTCCTGATGCGGCCACACAATGTGATAATGGTCCCCAGCATATACTTCACCAGTGTGTTGACTATCAAGTGTTTGGATCACAAACTGTTGGACCCAAGGCCATCAAGGCAAACTGAGGTGGCTGACTCCATTGGACAAACATTGGCTCATATCTGGATCGGATCCCTATTTTTCTTTTATCAGGTAAATTTAGACATATTTTTATTTTCATCTGTTTTTAGGATTCATCATTTTTTATTTAGAAATGATTATTATTGTTAATTTAATGTCGCAATTACACGTTTGGCATATGTTCATAGTTTGTGTTATTTTTTGTTTTACTAAGAGACTATAAGAGTAGTGTTTGTCTCGGGTGCACGAGCGGTGGCGTGTCAGACACGTTCGAGCCGTTGCCGAGAGCGGGCTTGACAACCCTTAATGCTGGTGACGTAACGAGCCAATACTTATCCCTTGTGTTGCGGTGATCAATACAATTAGCAAGGATGATAACGTAAAATCATTTTTTAAAATATATTTTCTTTTATTTAGCTAAGTAGTTTGTATACGTACGTTTGTACACAATACTGTAATGAAAGCGACGCCGTTTAAATGAGCATTGTCTTTAATTCTGTGCTTGTCAATGTGGTAAGGCGGCGGGGTTGGGTTGGTTCGGTGTACCGCAGCGGCAAGCAACATCAGGACAACAGCGCCGTGTGCAAATAGCCTTACGAAACTTACTTAGTGCTAAAGCAGGGGCGTTTGCTTATCTCCAGGGCAACTCCAACAGCCTCGCGTCAGTGGACCTGGGCTCGGGCTACGTGGGCCTGCGGGAGTACAGCGCGGCGCTGGTGGCGGCGCGCATGGGGCTGCACGCGTACGCCGGGCCCGCGCTCGCCGGCGCCGCGCTGTTCTGCCACCTGGCCGCCGCGCACGCGCGCTGGCACGGGTGAGTGGGGCGCTAGGTGTACACACTGGGCGAGCACGGGCGCATGGGGCTGCACGCGTACGCCGGGCCCGCGCTCGCCGGCGCCGCGCTGTTCTGCCACCTGGCCGCCGCGCACGCGCGCTGGCACGGGTGAGTGGGGCGCTAGGTGTACACACTGGGCGAGCACGGGCGCATGGGGCTGCACGCGTACGCCGGGCCCGCGCTCGCCGGCGCCGCGCTGTTCTGCCACCTGGCCGCCGCGCACGCGCGCTGGCACGGGTGAGTGGGGCGCTAGGTGTACACACTGGGCGAGCACGGGCGCATGGGGCTGCACGCGTACGCCGGGCCCGCGCTCGCCGGCGCCGCGCTGTTCTGCCACCTGGCCGCCGCGCACGCGCGCTGGCACGGGTGAGTGGGGCGCTAGGTGTACACACTGGGCGAGCACGGGCGCATGGGGCTGCACGCGTACGCCGGGCCCGCGCTCGCCGGCGCCGCGCTGTTCTGCCACCTGGCCGCCGCGCACGCGCGCTGGCACGGGTGAGTGGGGCGCTAGGTGTACACACTGGGCGAGCACGGGCGCATGGGGCTGCACGCGTACGCCGGGCCCGCGCTCGCCGGCGCCGCGCTGTTCTGCCACCTGGCCGCCGCGCACGCGCGCTGGCACGGGTGAGTGGGGCGCTAGGTGTACACACTGGGCGAGCACGGGCGCATGGGGCTGCACGCGTACGCCGGGCCCGCGCTCGCCGGCGCCGCGCTGTTCTGCCACCTGGCCGCCGCGCACGCGCGCTGGCACGGGTGAGTGGGGCGCTAGGTGTACACACTGGGCGAGCACGGGCGCATGGGGCTGCACGCGTACGCCGGGCCCGCGCTCGCCGGCGCCGCGCTGTTCTGCCACCTGGCCGCCGCGCACGCGCGCTGGCACGGGTGAGTGGGGCGCTAGGTGTACACACTGGGCGAGCACGGGCGCATGGGGCTGCACGCGTACGCCGGGCCCGCGCTCGCCGGCGCCGCGCTGTTCTGCCACCTGGCCGCCGCGCACGCGCGCTGGCACGGGTGAGTGGGGCGCTAGGTGTACACACTGGGCGAGCACGGGCGCATGGGGCTGCACGCGTACGCCGGGCCCGCGCTCGCCGGCGCCGCGCTGTTCTGCCACCTGGCCGCCGTGCACGCGCGCTGGCACGGGTGAGTGGGGCCGCTAGGTTTGCGTATTTGCCGAGTACAGGCGAATACACGCGAACATAAGTGTAATGTTTTGGTTTAAGGGGGGTGGCAAAGGAGATAGATATACTTATCCAAGGCGTTCCAACTTGAAACGTTCCAACATCCTTAGAGATAGCAACACATCTGTGGCCAACTTCAGGTAAGGATACAAACTTTCTCAGGGGTTGATTGAAGACGTCCATATCCAGTTAGAATAACACAAAACTAGGAGAAGGCATATCCATCAATAGAACTCAAAATGCTCATGAAAATATTCTATCATTCATTGTCTGCTTAGTCTGACATAATGTTAAAAAATCTTTACAGATATCTACAAGCAGTGTGGCGCGCCATCAGCATAATAGCGTTCCACCGCGTGTACCAAGTGACGCTGTACTGCATGATCGCGCTGCTGTTCCGGCGGCACCTGTTCGTGTGGACGGTGTTCTCGCCGAAGTTATTGTACGACTTCGTGGCGTGCGTGTTCAGTGTTCAAGCTGTGGCGACTATCGCGCAGATTGTGGCACTCACGCATGTTACCAGCTGGATTGCGAAGACGATTACTTATAAAACGTCCTTGTAAACGATATGGGTAAAGAAGAAAATATGAGAACGACATAGCAGCTCAAAAGATATAATCTATTTTGTTCGTAGCCCGCGAATAGAGAACTGTGTAACTTGGCTGACGCACTACTGCGTGTCTAAATGTCAATCGCTGGATCGTGTAGACAATCAAACATATAAAATATCGTTGTTCATACGCACTAAGAATGGGTTGGTAAAATACATTGAGATCATATTGTTAGCATCAATATTCGTAATTCGTACTTAGTAAAAACTTCAAGAAGTACAGTATTTAATTACCGAAGGAAGTAATGGTGTAATAACAATTAATTGTAAGGAAACATATTGCCAATTTTTTTGACAATAGGTTATTGAGTAGTACATATGTGAAAATATCTAGAACTTAAATATTAACTATAAAAAAGCGAAGACAAGTTTTATCAAAAGCAAAAACTATCATAATAATCGATAAGTACAAAGAGCTTGGAAACCCTTGGATCCTTTGAAGGCGGTTAAGAAAGGATCAAACTTATCTATGAGCTATGTTTACTTAACAACAATGTTAAGACCTTCACGGGTAAAATATCTTTGACAATTTACGAAATGACAACTTTCGTTAAGATTTTTGGAAGTTTTTTGTTCTCATAAAAGAGAATAATATTAACAGAAGACTTGTAGATTAAGGTAATATTGATATTCGATTACTTAATGTAATTTGTATTTATAAATACTTTTTTATACTATAAGTATGTGTCTGTAATGGAATTAATGATAATAATAATAATAAGGCTACGTCGCATTTATTTTGAATTCCATTTTTCATATAATTTGGCAATGGATATTATAATAGTTTCTACGAATTCACTGAACAGGCGATGCCCACGGCAACGCCTAAATTTGATGTTAGTACATTATGAAAGTAAGTGTTATACATAATTACTTCTTAGAATAGGACAAAAAATTATATGGTCATTTTTATACTTAACATTACAACCTATTGGAAAATTATTTTTAAAAATTGACAATTTTTAACTACATAAGTATAATAATGTAAGTAGCATACAAATTTCAGTAGCCTTCTTCCTCTTTCATCAAGGTCATCCAGTTTTTACTTTAAATTATACTTGTATGAACGTTTTGACAGACAAAAAAAATATATGTCTCTTAACCAATCTATTATGTTATTATAAAACTATTGTGGTTTTATTTAAAATTTGGACCACTTACACATTTATTATTAGAACGTTATATAACACTTTTATTACGGGTATGTCAAGAGGAATTAACAAAATTAATTAATTTAATTTAGTATTCATCGCGTTTTGAACAAAATGAATGATTATTGTGTATATTTTTAATTTAATTAAATTGTTCCTTATTTTACTATGAAATTTTAGCGTTATGCATAAAAGAGCCTGATATGCTTGTGGGGGTTATGAGTAGCGATAGAGATTTGCCCGATATGACCGAACGAAAAATCACGTTTTGAAATCGTCAATCTGGCGAAACCATAACTTTTATAATGATATTTATGTACATTTCGGTATTACGAAAATTTGTATATTTTTTCTTATTTGCGTATTTATTATAAATAATGTTTTTATTCCAAATAAAATTGTCTTTCCAATATTCGTAATAGTACATTTAGTGTGAAAAGTACATGTGAAAAGCAAAACAGTGTTAAAAGTATTAAAGTGTCATGACAATCCAGATGGCTTTTATTTTATCGTTAAAATAATAACTTTTTTTACTCTATCTCATGATAAGTAAGGCGGCAACTTACAAAATTCAACACTATGTTCATGTTGTCAAATAACATCACATTTAACATTTATTTAAGAGGGAGAGATAGGAACAAAAATAAAATAATAGTTTTGACTGTACCATCGTACCATATTTTTAATATTTTAATACACAGATTAAGGCCTACACCAAATCAATATCCACATAAAATAACTAACCGTTTCGCATTTACGATTACTAACTAGTCTTCTAAAAGTTTATGATCTACAGTAATATTGAAAATAATAATAATTTGTTTTACTTATTTGCTCAGTTACGTAGACCAGGTCTAATTAAAACGTATGTGATTACTGTGTACAAACAATCGCTAAAAAAATAAATGCGATTTCGGAAAGTTTCACATCTAGTTCTTTACTTACTCTACAAAATAAAGGAGAAGCACCAATAATTTTCAAACATATAACAAAAATAGTACAGATTCAATTTCTTGGAATGCAAGTCGTAAAATAAAATTTTCGATCTTAAGCTACAAAAGTTTCCAAAAATATGTATCTTTCTATGATGATTGATATACTCTATTACAATAGTTATAGGATGTTATAGACAATTGAATACAACAATTTTACTATGACATTGGACTTGTAAATGCCTGTATCGAAAACGACAATATATTATTTGATTTACGATTCAAAGAAATATTTAAACTTTTATCCCAATTTTGGCACTGCCTACTACGAAGAAATTTTTACAAAAATAACATACATAAATATTAGTATGATAACAATATTAATTTAGGTAACATAAAATAAACTATAATACAAGGCTGATCTTCAGTTTTACTCCTACATTATCCTAACCTACCCCTTTATACAATAAAATAGTTACAAATATTGTCTACTGATAAACTTTTTTTATTTAATTTTCCAATTTTTTACTAAGAATATTTAAAAGATACAATACGATTATGTATTTGACACGATAATTTGCCTCTAGCAAATCATTTTAATTACGTTTTTCTCAATTTGATGTTTTAGTTACGTTGAAATACTAAGATAGTCGTGTCGGTAGTCAAGACTACAAGTTAAAAGGCAAATCAAAAAATAGCATTCAATTTAATTTGAGATAGATATAGTCATATATGAAAAGCTAAAGATATTAAAAGATTTTAAATCGAGCATGCAAACAGCGTTGTCACATAATGTCAGTAATAAAATAATTCGTTAAAATGTATTTCGTATTGTAATATAAAAAGTGTTAACACTATCATTAATAGCCGCTGTATTTATAGAGTTCTATAATTTTATTTATGACATGACAAGTTAAAAGTTCCAAAGAATTAAAAGCCGAATTGGTGTTATTCTAAGACACATTTTATGTATAAAAGGCACATGCTTTGAATGAGAATGAAATTGAGACCAAAGAAAAAAGAAAAACTTAAAGAGAAAACAAAATATAGTTATTTTTGCAGCAATAATATCTAAGTGTCATATCAGAAACAATATCTCCGCGTATTGCCAAACATACCATATCTATCTCAGATTAAATATGTAATCAAACCAACATATTAAATGGAAGTACACTTGAGGTAAACATTGAATACTTTTATACCTACTACCTGCAAACGATCGAGGTCCGTCAACATTATCACGTCTTGTAAATATCATTAAAAATAGTAAATAAGTGCCCGACAAGTACGAAAGAGGCCCGGATTTACAAATGCTTACGAAATTCGAAATAAGTAGTCTTGGAGTCCTTCGTGAGGAGAATTAGCTGTCGCGCACCGTAGCACTGGTTGAAGATATATTTTCCTGAAAAAGATGAGTTCAAATTTAATTTACAACTTCCCTCCTGATTGTGGTCTAAGTAAATCCTCGTTAAATCTCAATTAATTACAGAGGCCAATAGTTTTATGTAAACAAAACAACAGAGTGATCGAAAGTTTTAATAAAACTTAACTGTTCATTAAATAAATACTTTAAAAATGTATACTGTATGTTCCTAGGTATAATCTTTTGCATTTTCGGAGAAATATTTATTCTCGCTGGCTTCAGCAATTATTAAATCTATTCCTGCTAACTTTTTATTAATTACATAATGTCATTTTCTAGCTCCAAGTGCACAGTTAAAAGTAACTGTCGTAAATGTAAATATATTTTATTAGTACTTACTTCGGGTTGAGAAAGTAGTGTAGGGGGGTATCAGTGCGATTGCACTTTGTAACGGTACACGAGCACGCTGGCCACGCCCACCAGCAGGCTTAGCAGCAGGGAGCCCCACACCAATATCTGGATCAAATATATTTAACCTTTCAACTTATTTACAGCCAGAACCGAGGCCTCCTCTTCCAATTTTGTTTCTAAATTCAAAAAAGTATTTTCCCTCATAGCCTCATATAGCATAGATAGGATTCATTCAGACCAGCAGCATTAATTCTTTCTAGCCAGATCCACAACAGAAGTCTAAATTCATCGTGCTGGGGATCGAACCCGGAACTCTTGCTTTGTACACTACGCTAATATTATCTTGAGGCACGGTAATGCCTCCGTCAAGTCGAGCCAAAAAAAGCGGCACGGCCGTAATATTCTTTTCTCGAAGCAATTCGGCCCATTTTTGACCCCTTGTAACTTCGTTGCATAGATTTATTTGTTTGTCTATATGTGCTAATCTAAGAAAGTTTTAGTAAGAGTAAATAGTATTTGTAAGAACTATTTTCTAAATTTATTATTATTGATTTATCGTTAAGTGGGAGGTCAATGGAAAATGGTTATTGGTATTTTTAAGCAGGTAGGGCCCAGAAAGTGAAACTAGGACGTAAATATAACGTTGTAGTGTGCCTTTAACTCAATTTTAATAATTAATAATTTTACAAATCTTAACTGCGTTCTAAATTTCTAGTTGTCGTGTGTTCGTGTGTAAAGTCCGCGTCAAGCTTCTAGTCCACTCTGAAGTTGTTGCGCGCAGGTGTAGTTAGAGAGCCAATGCGGTTGAACACAAGCATATACTCCGTAGCAACAGTAAAGCCCGCTCCACATTCTCGCGAGAACGCGAGAAAATTACGAGAGACGAGAATGTGGAGCCGATACGAATCGGGTTTTTCTCGCGTTCTCGCGAGAATGTGGAATGGGCTTAAGGGCACACTAACTGCGTTATGTACCGGTGGCGAGAGCGTGCCGGGGGGGTCCCGAGCTGACTTCATCCCACTGATATCTACAATTTGCTGTGGCGATGCGATTCATTTCTATATTCGGAGCGGCCTAGCAGCGCGTGTACCTTGGTGCGCGAGGGCTTGCCGCCGGGCGGGTCGGGCGCGGCGGTGCCGAGCATGCGGCGCGCGAGGCGGCGCTCCAGCGAGCGGTCGCGGCTGGCCGCCTGCTCGCACCGCGCCAGCTCGCGACGCACGCCGCCGTCCTCTGGAACAAATCGTGTTATATATGAAATTTAATGTCGTCGCTCAAAATCGACTGATGTTAAAGTATTACAAAATAAGAGGGCGCATAAATAATAACGTTGTTTAATGTAGTAAAAGTAAAAAATGTAAATTGCTACATTTAAAAAAAAATACATATAATTCCTCTAAAATTAAATATAAATACTTTGACGAAATAAAAATACTTTGACAAAGGAAGTCATGAATTTTAGTAAGGATGCCACAAATACTGGTATTTTGCAATATTTGATCAACAACAAGGCTTCTCGAGACTATGCTACTGTTTAAAAATTGGCGATATATATTTTACTTATATACCATATTTTCTTACGTCGTTATAGTCCGCGCCAAACTGCTAGTCCGCTCTGAAGTTGTTGCAAGCAAGTGGTATATTCAGAGCGGACTAGCAGTTTTACGTGGACTACACTTAAAAAATGTCAACACAAGCAACATTGCTCTTACTGTATCGATCACATTGAATTGTCAAAATACTTGAGCGACAAGACTTCAATTTAGTATATTGTTAGCCTAAGTTAGTTCAAGTTAAGTATATTTACGCGGTGCAGCGGCGGCGGCAGCTCTCGCAGCGCGCAGAGCGTCAGCGGGGCGGCCCATGGCGGACAGGATGCGCGACTGCCGGAACAGCGCCTTCGCGTTCTGCGGCTGGCACGACAGCACGCGCGTCACCGCCTGCACCATAGAGTATTATTGTATACATGGTATAGAGGAGAGGCAACTCCACGTATTTTTTGTCCTCCCTAAAGCGCCCCTAGTGGCCTGCCCCAAAACTACTCATGGGTTTTACATACATACCTATAGATACTTATTATGTATTCGTTATTCATTACGTATATTAAAATTAGGTACATTATAAATTGTATCTTCAAAACACGAACTGTAAATGATTGTGTTTCAAAGATTCACAATTACGTTATACTTTTTTCTTTCTCAATTTTAATACAAAAACAATACTACATTTATATACTTAACAAAATTTCAGAAAGATACAAAATTTGTGACAATGTGAATCTTTGAATTACGCTCAGTCGATGTTAAAGATACAACTGACGTGGGAGGTATCAAAAATGTACAAAACAGCTTTTGAAATTGAAAACGATTAACGAAATTGCTGACAACAGACACATCATTTTGACATTTAACTGTCACTCCGTCGCCATATTAATTTGAAGCTTCCGGGGCGACTCGTTACCTGGCGCTAGTATCTGCACAAGTCATTTTGTATAGAAGTGTGCCCTCGTGGCCTGCACACACAACATAGTCAAAGTAAAAACGTTAACCTTGTCCATAAATTGAAAGACGTAGCGTGTAGAAAACGGAATAAAGGGTAGGTTTGAATAAGTAGCACCTTTTAGATGGGTAAAATTTAATCGATAAGTTAATAAACCATAATTCAATATTAAACTCAATTTTATCAATGAAATAAATGACAAAAACAAAAGCTTTCCACATTGGATATAGATAGGAGAGATAGAAGATAGAATATTTATAATCCTTACAACATAATATTTTACGATCAACTTAACCGAATGCTAAGCAACTACAGTGCTCTATATCAAGAGTACCATGAACACATAAAGAGACAAACACACAGAACCGAAGCCGAGATATAAATTTGTTTGTGCCTGATTGAAGACTAATTCCATAATTCCATATGTACATATGGAAGAGAAAATCACCATTGACTTAAAATACAAAAATAATTACTTTACACAATATGTATGGATTTAAGCCACAATTTCAGTTATATCTCATGCAGATTTCAATTACTTGTCAAATTACATATAAACTTTATTTGAGAAGTATATGTATACAACATAAACATACCTGCAAAGCTGCCTCATAAGCACCAGCCTTTAGTTGCGCGGCGGCCATATTGTTGTGTACTCGAAGGCGCTCTTCCAAAAGCGCCTGAAATTGAACATTAGAATTTATATTTTACTAACATGTTTAGTCGCATATAACTAGCTGTAAGATGTAATAACCAAAACAAAGTATTAATCAACTAGTTGTTTAAATCACACGAAACTCAAGGTTAGCGAATTGGCTTTCATATTAACTATAGTAGTTCGTTTTTCGTAAAATATAATAAAACCCTCTCACATTTGTGGAGATTTATACCCTCAACGAGTAAAATGGGCAGCCTATTGCTACCCTGTTAACTTATACAACACTTTCCTTCTTCCATGTATACCTTTTTTTTTTTATTTCTCGAGGGGGAAACCTTCAAAAGATACCCGGTGCCGTGGGAGCGACACGCGGTTATGTGGGATTTTTACCGCCCAAAAACCCCCCCGGTGGCCGTCCTCAGCGCTGCGTAGAGGACTCCAGGATCTCCAAAGGAACGCAACCGGAGTCCCCTCAGCGCACTGCCCCGTCGGGCTCCTCCCAAGTGAAATTGAACCAGCACACTGTCCGATGCATACCTACATCGTTACCAAGTACCCTACCTGCAGATCATCCGACGTGGGCGCGAGCTCACCGCTGGGCGTGGGCTCGGTGATGCCGCCCTCACTCTCATCAAGTACATCGAGTGCACGACGGTACAACTGAACAGCCAACTGTGCCTCACCACGGCGGTACCACCAATTGCCGCGGGCGCGACGACGGGTGCTAAAACAAGAAATATACAGAGTTTAGAGACACGATTTGGAGTCGTTTGTAGGGTTCCGTATCCAAAGGGTAAAAACGGAACCCTATTGCTAAGCCTCCGCTGTCTGTCCGTTTGCCACAGGGCTCTGTCTCTTAAACCGTAATAGGTACATATTTGATTTCTTTATAAAGTAATTACAACGGTGGTTGCTATAACAAATACAAAAATAAAAAAGGGTTAAAAAATGTGGGGGTCGCCATACAAGAAACTGTTTTTTTTTCGACGTTCTTCGCTTTATCTATTAAACCGTAATAGATATACAGTTCAAACTCTCACAATGCCTGTACTTCAATGATTAATACTAAAGATAAAAATATATGAAAATTTTGGTGATACAGAACCCTCCGTGTGCGAGTTCGACTCGTACTTGGGCAATTATTATCTATAAAATAACAGCAAGTGAGGATGCAGCCCACCGGAAGTTTTGTGGTCACCGCCGCCCTTGACGACTGTAACCACAATAACTCACACTAAGTGAAATACGAGTCTTACTTAAGATTGAAATGAGTTCTACTGAGAACGTAATAAAATGCTTTCAAATATATTACATCATTTCTGCTATTCTAAATATGGTTTTCACTTCAGTAAATAATTTTCTATATCAACATATTTACGTAGTGCATAAACATTGACACTTTTTATCATCTCCGTGAATTAGATGGACATATAGTCTGCTGACAAGGTTTTAAGTGAAAGTAATAACTAGAGTAGTTACGCTTTTATATAATACTAGCCGACCCGGCAAACTTGGTACACTAATAAATATAGCCTAATAAATATAGCCTATGTCACTCGTGGATAACGTAGCTTTCGAATGGTGAAAGAATTTTTAAAATTGGTCCAGTATTTTTTGAGCCTATTCATTACAATCAATCAAACAAACAAAGTTTTCCTCTTTATAATATTAGTATAGACTAGTATAGATAGTCCATGTTTATTTATGAGTTAAGGATTTATTTTTGTGCTTCATAAAATGGCCATTTTACATTATATGTACCTTTAATAAAAATCATTAAATTACATAATCTATTGTTCTATTTAAGTAATTGTTTAATAATAAAGTCACCAAATGATAAAGTTGAAATATAAAATTTGTATACCTACTACGTAAATGAGAATTATTTAAGCTTACATTGAAAAAAAACTATGATAATTGTAAAATGAAACTTAATACGAGTTTATTATTGAATAGGAACTAAGTCCTAAGTTGGTAGAGAGCTTGCTTTATACTTATTCAACTTTGTGTTTGGATTTGAATGTCATCCATATTCATAAAAACTATAGCGACATATCAAAGTAGTTTTGTTTGCAATTCAAACTATGACGGAGGAAACAGATAAGGATGAGTAGTAACCTTGGCATACATAATTAAATACACAAATTAATTTCTATCTATCCATCCACTCATATATAAAAAATAGTTTGAATTGTCTGTATGTAATATTTAAATAACTGCATAATTTTCATCATACCCATTTGAAAGCTTTTAAACATCTTACTTATTTTCTAGTTTAGTATATATGGCTTATAATAATTTTCCCATAAATTTCTTACAAGGCCCATTTTTACACAACAACTTTTTTTCAATCCATGAGTTCTTTTATCACTAATATACAACCAAATTTACCAGACCTATAATGACTAAGCTGTATCGGATCATGGATATATCAAAACATTTGGAAATGAAGCAATACATATTATGATAAGATTTTTAAATGATTACATATCATGATAAAGTGTATAGAATTTGTCTCTCATGAAAAGAAAGCACAGCTTATAAAATATCTAATTTTCATCAGAATATACCCTAAAAATTTAAACAAAATCTTACCCAATTTCCATTCTCTCAGCAATCGGTAATGTCTCATGTTCTGGCTCTTCTGCCCAATCGTGAAGTTCAAGCCTGGCCTCTACCCAAGTCTCAGGCCCTATTACCGGACCTTCATACAGTGGCCCATCCACCTCCCCTATTAAACCCAAACTATCACCAGGATGAAGTCCAGTATCTCCATATGCAAATCTGGGTGCAATTTGTAATAGACAAATTTCACCTTTGTACATCAATTTGAGTGCTAAGTCCAATCCTTGGAGGATCTGAAATATAAATGGGGAAAAATCAATTTTATAACCTAAATAGTTCATCATCAAAAGAATCATATCAAAGACCACTTTGCCCACATTTTAGTTGTCAGTGTTTTTCTTAATATATTTTTTATAATAGAAACTGTTTTTTTCTGATTGGTTAGTCAAGTAATAAATATTGGCCCTACAAGTCTATAATTAAGCCTCATTGATTGCAATTATAATAAAATATACAGGTTCCCTTACAAAACAAGAAAATTAGAAATAATTAAAAGTGTGATTTAGCATATGTTGTGCCACCTCTTATTGAATGGTAAAATATGGAAATATTATGTTCTAAAAATAGAAATGACCTTATCATGCAAGGTTATACAAATATGTAAAAAATTAGACAACATTGTCTTTGTAATAGTTTTTAATAATTTTGTAATAAAAGCAGTAAAAACCTAGCTACTTGATCGAAAGTTCAAACAAGGATAATAAAAGTTCTTTAGAGAATATATTTGCAAATATGATTCTTACAATAAATCATATCTTTACAACACCAAAGCCAATGTTTGGCAATAAACTTTAATATATCAAATGTAGGTTTTGTTTATGTATTATCAGTAAGCGGTGAGTGAATCAAACTCATAACAATAGATGTTGAAATATTGCAAATAGCATTATCAGTGATTACACTGATTAGATAGCGCATTATGTCAGATCATTAAACACAAATATTATATATTTTATAAATAAATATTCACAATATGAAGCAATCTGAGCAATTATCTCACTCAAATATATTAATTTTCGGACTAATAAGAGATACTAATTAATTATAATGAATTCTGTGGACAAAACCTCCACCAAACAATACATTAATATGCACAGTATAATTATAAATTTAATTAGGTCATGGTCATATTAAAAATTTATTATGGGAATACCTATTGAAACTTGAAAGGCAGTTCTGAAAGTAATTCAAAGTTCAAAAAATAATTAACTAGACTCACCTAATTTTTTCATGACTGAATGTTGTTAATAGACAAAGAGATATTTCGATTCAAAGAAATTTGTGAATTCATTTAACTTTTTTGTAAATCTTTCTAGTTAAAATAACCCTTCTGTACCTTTACATAAGAAACATATTCTTACTTCATTATCACCCAAGTATATCTTGACCTGATCCCGTTTCTCGAACACTGCATCATGATCACGTATTTTCACCTCATAACTTATTCTACATATATCACTCCTTTGTGGCCGAGATCCATCAGCTTCATCACCAGCCTTTACTATCTACAAGACAAAATGACAATAAGAATATTTTAAATACATGATATTTATACATACTTTATATTGTTCATCATGATAGTCATAAATTTTAAATATGTATTGAAGCAACTATTTCTTGTATTCTGTTCTTATTCATATAGGTACAATTCTGTCTGAGGACATGACCTTTATAATCTGACAATGAAATTTGTAAATAATTATATCCTGAAGGTCATTATATCTGGCCACTGAGTTAGGTGAGTAAGGAGTGTGAACACAAAGTTAAAGTAAATAATAGTGATTCGGTACAAGAGAAAGGCATTAATATTCAGAGTGTTAACTGTATACATGACCTTTTTGAGAATTGCTCCTGATCCTAAAAGGTCTTGCCATCCGTCAACGGTGGCGGGGGCTTCTGGTTGCTTTTCTTTCTCCCTCTCGCTAGCTGTGGCTGCAGCTTCAGCGATCTTCGCCTCCTCGATCTCGTGGGCAGCGGCGGCAGCCAAGTCTTCGAAGGAACTACTCTCAGACTTGTCCACCAAAGTGCGTTCCTCTTCGCTCATCTAAAACGTTACACCTCGTGATTTGCGCGTTACAATACCCTACGTAATCAAGATTTTGTTGATACGGCATGTGGTATATTGTCTTAAATCACTCCACGGAAATCTTTTCAATTTTAATTAAGCCCAAATTTAATTTACCTTCAATGATGTTAGATGTAACGATATAAACTTTCAACTTAAACACAATAGTTGTAAATAAATGCCATGTATTCCGATGAATACCAATACAAGGCAAGAAAATGCGTGTGATGATGACAATCAAACTTTCTGATTATTTTTTTCTGATTTGTTGAATCTTGACTTGTCTGACAACTTGACTGCTCCTGTCAGCTTTATGACAATTTAGAACTTTTCTTTATGTAGGCACGGATGATAAGTTTATTAGATACTTTATACTGAAAAGTCTAAAAAGTGAAGGGATTTTGAAACATGTTTTTAAATTGAGTTTAGTTCTATTCTTTCTATTTCTATTCTATTGAAGCTCATACATAGTATATAAGCCATATTTTGTAGGTTTTGCTGGAGAAAAAATCTAATTAAGACTTTCCAAACTGAGTACAACTGCTCTGCTAATTGGGTACTTGACAGTTATAACAATAAAATATGAAATATGTTGGATATGATAGCTTATAAGTAAACATAAATTATGCAGTATTTCGTTTATTTTTTAATACGTTCTAAGTATTTTAATTTTTAAAAAGAAATTTTCGATTTTTTATCTGTGGATTTTAAATCCCAAAACGGCGACAGTGCTGCCTCAAATGTCATGTGACGTCACTACATCGAAACCAAACAAGACAATAATTAAATCATTTGCTGTTAAGAGATGGTTGAATTTATAATATGTTGTGAACCGAAATGAAGCCATACTATATTAAAGCTGATAGCGTGAACCTGCTTAAAGAATCTCCATATATGCAGTGCAATAAATCAAAATGGATACAAAAACTTCCGTGAGATAACCTATGAAAATATCAAATAAACAACGTAAGTAAAACAATCTTTATATTTATATTTAATCATATCGGACAATTAAAACATTTCTTAACTGACTTCAGACAGAAGAAAGGTTGTCTTCAAGTGATTATTAAGATTTTTTTAAATATACTTATATTCTTATGTGAACTGTTTTAAGGTTATTAATTGGTTATATTTATATTTACAGATCTTCCCGACAATCGTATAGTGACGACGTTATAGAGTATGTGCAGTTTAAGAGGAAGGCAAGTTTGTGTTTCATGAAAAGTAAAAGTTGTCCTGAACACAAGGTACATCAATGAAAATGAAAATGTGATGACTGTCCTGCCTAGAAGAAGTGAGGAGCCAAAAGTTTCGAAAGTGGGCACCAGTCTGAAATACATAAAGTAAAGTACACGGGAAATAGTACTTCTTTACTTGCGTAACCTACCCAACAAGATGAAGGAAGAAAAGTGACCATACAGTTCCTATTATTGCATTGCAATTTAATTCTGAAAATGACAGTGATAAAAATATATATCCATTTGTTACGGAAAATAATTTTAGTAATGAAGAAAAGCAGACACGCAAGCAGCACAAAAATTTAGCTTAGGTGATCTGTAGTAATTATTGTAACTGTAACATATGATAAATATATACAAAAGTTCTACTGTGTGTACTCACTAATAGAACCATATAAACCAAATAAACAAAGAAATCGGTTAATAAAATACTAATATTAGCAAATCATGTATTTTTAATTATACAGTCCTATAACTTAATCAGTGCACATGCACCATCAATAATAACACAGTCATGAAATATTTCATTGTGTCCTATTAATTACAGAATGGGCCCTTAAAATAGAATTCTCATAGACGTCTTATAATTCTATTCTTATCATAGACATGTATATAATATATTAAATATATGAATACTTCCACTTGCTGTTTTGTTTCGATTACGTCCCGTTCCAATGATTTGGAATTGACGAATCACTCGAGAGTTACTAAATTTATTCCTTTTTTTCAATAATACTTCTCTTACATAGATAGTATAAAATGTCATTGCTTGCAAACAGAGGATTTAAACATATAAGAATCTGCAAGTTCTTTAACGTTTATGAGGGGACGACGATTTGGGTTTAGGAACTTGTATAAGCAAATTTGTTAGGATATTTAGCGATCGTACTTGAACACATCGTCACTGCACACGTCTTGTAATTTGACATTCTTGCAATTGTACTAATAAAAGTTAAATAATTCCCAAGATTTCCCCTGAAGTATGTGTAGCGTCGAAGTTTATTTCTATATTTTCAATGTGTTGACGTCACGCTACGAAATGACACTTGACCGCCTGTTTTGGCGTAACGTTCCGTTTACCGTAATAAAAATATGTTTTTTATTAATAAATAGCCCTTTTTTCGAAAAAATGATCAATGAAAGGCATATATAATACGTATATGAATTCATTAAAACAGTTTCCCAAAAAGTGTCAAGTAGCCAATTGAGTAATTCATTTTAACATTTTATTCAATTAATTCAGTACCCATCTGTTTAATGTTTCTGTTTTTAGCGCAAGGTTTTTCTTGGCTTTGTTATATTATATTGTCTTTCGGTGGAAACGATTACCTGCTAAAAACATTTGTGACAAAGTGATTTTTTTTGCCAATGTCAAAAAGTGCAGAGCAAGTTGAATGTCATTTTCCTAGGCTCCTGTCACTCTCTGTCAGTGTAGGTTAGGTGAAAAAACTGGAAAATAGATTTTCCAGTTAATTTTACCGCATAAACATAACATAATCAAGCTGCCGTGTTTTAATTTCGCCATGCAGAAATACGAGAAACTTGAGAAAATTGGCGAAGGTACATACGGTACTGTTTTCAAAGCGAAAAACAAAGAAACCCATGAAATTGTGGCGCTCAAGAGGGTGAGACTAGACGACGATGATGAAGGCGTTCCATCATCCGCTTTGCGGGAAATATGCCTTCTCAAGGAACTAAAACACAAGAATATCGTTCGACTCTACGACGTATTACACAGCGAGAAAAAGTTGACCCTCGTATTCGAACATTGCGATCAGGATTTGAAAAAATATTTCGACAGTCTAAACGGTGAAATAGATTTAGATGTCGTCAAATCTTTTATGTACCAGCTTCTGAGAGGCTTGGCTTTCTGCCACAGCCACAATGTATTGCACCGGGATTTAAAGCCGCAAAATTTGTTGATCAATAAAAATGGCGAGTTGAAACTAGCTGACTTTGGTTTAGCTAGAGCTTTCGGCATCCCAGTTAAGTGTTACTCAGCAGAGGTGGTAACGCTGTGGTATCGGCCCCCGGATGTTCTGTTCGGCGCTAAACTCTACACTACAAGCATTGATATGTGGTCTGCAGGATGCATATTTGCAGAACTGGCGAATTCCGGCCGTCCATTGTTCCCAGGATCCGATGTTGATGACCAACTGAAGAGAATATTCAAACTTCTCGGTAACACTATTATATTGTACTTTATTAGTTTTAAAATGTACGTCATAACTCTGCTGATATAAATATCAAAAGACAATTCAAATAAGCACACTATGTATAGATGCCATTTGGTATGGGTGGAAAGTTTTTAACACTGTCTTAATCTAAACATATATTATCAATAAGCTATTTTTTCTTTCAGGTACACCAAATGAAGACACCTGGCCTGGAGTGACACAATTACCAGACTACAAACCCCTACCAGTCTACCAACCAAGCCTGGGCCTCGCTCAGGTTGTACCGAGACTGCCTGCACGCGGACGGGACCTTCTTGCTCGTCTATTGACTTGCAACCCAGCTCTGAGGATGCCTGCTGACGACGCGATGGCCCACGCTTACTTCCATGACCTCAATCCATCGGTGAAGAACGACCGATGTTAACAATCAATACACCCTTACCGGTGTACATCTGAACTGCTTTTTAGTGATAAAAACACTGATGAAGTGCAAGAGTGTAGTGATGAATAGACTTGAACTATTTTAGCGTAAAACTAGCTGACCCGGCAAACCTTGTGTTGTCATATAAATAAAAAATGTTAAGGGTGAACAACCTGTATCACTTGGGGGTGTGAAAAATAGTTACTAGCCGATTCTCAGACCTACAAAATATGCATATAACATTTGTACATACGGTAACTTACATTGTGACACAAGAGTTTTATATATAAGATATAAAGTGACGTTAACATGATCAATATGTGTTGTGTGTATGTAAGAATAAGGATTATACTGCATTCAACTGTTTTGCTTACATTGCATTTTTGAAAAGCAAATATTTTCCTGAGGATTATTAACAATAATCTGCATTCATTTGATGTAAAGGTTTCAAATTATTCCTGTTTTTTGGTTGTACAGCTTAAGAAGCATTTATAATGTTACAATAACAAAAAATATATGTTTAACATTACTATATACACTTGTCATTGTAGTTATACATATTATGCTCATTTAAAATTATTACATTCTTAGGTTTATTATATTAACTTATTTAGGCTCTGGCTAGATATTTATGCCCTCAACTATGTATATTTCTATAATATGTATTCTAACATTACAATAAATTGATGTTGATAATGTACATTGATAATGTTGGACTTGTTAGCAGTAGCTATATATATAAAACATATGTTGTGATTAATGTTTTGGTAGAGTAACATCTTTCATAGGCAAAATAAGGCAGGTAATGCTAGCGTAATATTAATATGTAAATATTGATATAGGACTGAAGTTGTAATATTTATTATAGTTAAGTTATATTGTAAATTAATGTTTATAGTAACACCCCAGATATTATGTACGATAACTATTAAGGTATAAAAGTACAAGTTCTCTTAATAGCAATATTAATAAGTATTTATCTAACAAAACTATTCTTCAGTGTTTGTAATCACCCAACTAAGATTAGTCTGGCCCATAAGTTGATGGCATTTCTGTTAACTGAATGATGTGTAGCTATTGTAGAAACTTGATGATCATGCTTGGGAAGACATATCAAGTTTAAAACTTGCATACTTACAACTGTTACAAATTCCATGGTTTCACTGGTAAATTGGTCTCATAATGGTAGGATTTTGTATTGTTCAGATTAGAAGTTTTATAGAGGTGGTGGTCTTGCAATAATTACCAGCAATTTAAGTATTATTAAAGGTTACCATATACATATATAACATATAATGCAGATATACTGAAGTGCTGCAATACTAAAGTTATAACAATAAAGTTGCAAGTCAATCACCACCTTAAAATGAATGTTGTGATTGTATGTAGATCTATGTTCATAGAGAATGAGTAAAGTTTTTGTAATTATCAAATCCAATAAACATTTGACTGTAAATTTGATATTTCTTGTTTTTTATAATAAAAATATTGAGAGTTGTTACAAAATTGAGGTAAGAGTTATATTATATTATATTCAAATGACAGTTTAAAAAAACCCTATAAATTTATTACAAGATTGATATAAAAATAGTACATTTTCTCATGGCTTAACATTATAACTTAGGAGTATTGATGTTACAACATTTCCATCTCTGCTCTTTTCCGTTTTCTATGATTGGCCACCATATTAGCTGTGGTTAATGGGCAGTCACCTCTCTTGAGCCATCCGGAGAGGGCTTTCTCTGTGACAGCAGCAGATGCTGTTCTATCACGCTCACTGGCTGACAGCGGCTGCAAGGCACTCACTGAGTCTGTTGATACGCTCGCCGCCATTATCATTCTAAATCTCTGCCTGAAAGTCTAACCAAAATAAGAATGTTAAAAGAGCATATTTATTAAAAATATGCCCATTTTAAGGATAAAGTACAAAGAGCACAAGATCACAAATCATGCCATTTTACATAGGTATTCTCTCAATCACTTCTCTCAATCACAAAGTATGTGTTTAAAGTACACACAAGTTTCATACAACAGGATCGGGGCAACAGTTAAGATATTGTATCTACTAAAATTACAATAATGCTACTTAGCATTAAGTCCGCCTATTGTACCACTTGTTTTTATTGGTCAATAAAGTGTATTAAAAAAAAAGTAATAATAATCCAACTATTTAAAATGTTTGTTCCAATAATGTTCACTTACATTTATTAATGTTGTAGCTACTTCACCCTTAATATCATGCTTGGCTATGTAACAGCCCAGTTCATAGAAATGTTGACTCAATTTGTGCATATCTATAGTGCAAGCATCTGCATTTAGTATTTCTCGATATGCCTCTTTGTAGATCTTTGGTAAATCCACACTGACTAAGGGTGGTCTTCTAGAGTGCAGAGATTCCGCTAACCATATTGGTATGTCAACATTTGTGCCTGATTTTAAATCATCTTCAGTTGCTGAAGGGTCCAAAAATCCTGGAAAATTTGATTTGTTTACATAGATATTTATAATATAAATAAAATTCCCATATCTTGTGTGACACTTGCAAATAACTTCTAATTTAAGTCCTCAGGAGTTGCCAACCTCAGGTAGGTTTCGAGTCCTATGTAGTTATTGTAGTGTATCAATTACATATGTCCAAGAGCGACAGTGACATTACCATGAAGTGGACTACATGCTTGTTTCCTTGTCATAAAAAAAATTAAATTACTCACCCATCTTAGGCAAATCATGCAAAAACTTACAAGGAACTTTTTCATTGGTTACCAAAATATCTGCTATGGATAGATAATTGGCCATTAGTTAAAACCTCAGTTATTATTATTATAATGAAAAATAAGTTAGATAACGAGTTTTAATTTTTTAGATTTACTAGTAGAAAACAGTAATGTTTAACATTTATGAGTAACAGACCGTAGCTTATAATCTTACTATAATATAAATAAGCTAATACCGACAAAAATATTTAAAACTTGAATAACTATAACAAATTACAAAATAACAGCTGATTGTCCAAAATTGATATTTGACGTCTTAGGGAACTGCGATTCTGTGTTCAGAGTTGTACGAAAACGCTCCAAATATTTTCCTCCTCATAAATAAGTGGAAAAAGATAAAATATATTTAATTTGTTCCATATGGTTATGATATTGAAACCATGCAAATACAAAAATAAACATCCCATGTTCAAGTGATAAGCATACTCATGTAAGCGTTTTTCACCGCAGTACGGCTTGTACCTTATGTAACACATTGTGTCTGTGGCCGGCTCATTTATAGCCTGTGGCAGCAATGCTATACAATTAATAATAGTCTATTTTACCTGTGGATATTATATATTAGTTCAACTGATTGTCTGTGTAATGTGTATGTATAGTTTGTGTCTGTCTGTCTATTTATTAGGCTATAATGCCTCATAAAAGTCTGTAAAACTTTATAAAATGAAGGTTTTTTTATAATAAATTGGTGTTATATGGTCAAGTTAATTTCACTGTGTATGCTATGTAATGCGCGTGTACCTTAAAAAAGTATTTTAACAGTAGTTTTGGTGAAAACAACGCGCCGAGTTACCCTCCAAAATGTCGGGGTGAGTTCTATATTACGTCGTTTCATTGTTTGTTTCTCTGATTTCTCTATAAAACAAGTTTAAACTTGTAACCCTTACATATTAATTCCCTTGATCCAATAGTTTTTGATCTGCCAGTTTAGTACTGTATGTTTTATTGTTTTTAAATTAAGATTTATTTTGATTGGTGCGATCCGTCGCTTACCGCCATAAGAATAAACGGCTAAATATTAACTAAATTAACTTTTATTTACAGAAAAGCATACACAATGAGAGAGATGAAAATGATTGTGGAATACTTGATAGAACACAGAGCGTTTGCTGAATACAGAGGAAGAAAAATGTGGATGGATTTTGCTGGCACTAATGTGAGTTAGCTTGTAAAATTTAATTACTTTACATCCTTCATGTAAGTTCTATAACAATTAGTTAAAATATTTAAAACAGTTATTTGTTTTCCCATGTCTTTTCCAGTATGTATTTCTTTCATTTATCCTTTTACCATTACCTTAAAAAACAGTTTGTCATATGTTTAATTTTTTACCATGAAAGTTTAATTAATTGCTGACTACTTACTGAAACTATTATAAAAATATATAATAATAATGTTTATTATTTATGTTGTAAATTGTTGTTTTAGAGATCCTTAGAACACATTTCAATTCTATCTAGATCTGATTTAACAAATCTATATTATATGTCTATTTTATATTATGTATAAATGTTAATTTACTTGTTTCTGTTTAGCTTACCACTCGCACTTGGCAAAGTTTGAAGGAGACATTTCTGAAAAGGATTCTACCGGACATCACCAATCCTTATTACAAGTTAACGGTTCAACAAATAGCAAGTTTTCAGCAAGGGTTTGTATTACAATACAATATATACGGAGTACTCTTTTGTAAATCATTTTGGGAATTGGTAGTACAAAACAAAAGAAAAACATATCATTGTTCATTTTGCTACAGCTTAAGTCATTAAAAAGTAAGTTCTTGTAAGATTAAATTATCTTATTGGAAAGCAAAAAATCTTACTTAAAATAGTTCAATTTTAAGAAAGTTGTACATAGGGAATTAAACAGAAAATAAATTAATACACTCTTAACTTTAACATTAACTTAAGTATACATTTGACAATTGAAGTCAATCCTTTCTATTTAAAAGATTTAAAGGTGATGTATTTACAAAAAAGAAAAATTTCCTAACCTACTATATATTTTAATTTTTTTATTTTCTCGATGACAGTAATTGTGTTGTTTACGTACCATGTAATTTAGTGTTGTTTACGTTAAAATGTCACACAGATAATACTATAGTTCATGGACAACTGGTGATGTACTACACATAATGATTACTATAGGAGCTATAACGATAAATGTAACATGATAACACACAAATGGAAGAAACTAAACTACTGCCAGACACTTTTGTACAAATTTATTAACTATAATATTATAGTATTATAAGTATATGTATATTATATTATACATATACTTATAATACTATAATTAATTACAAGATGTTACACTTATAAATTTTTGATTGATAATGCCTACATCTTTAAAATTTTCGAAGCTGTTGTAAAATAAGTAGATATAGGTAGGTACTCGACAATGAAACAAAATAATTATTACAACAAGTAATCTTTATTGTCTTTGTCTTTGTTCAAAATACATATAATAAATATATGCGATCGATATCATTGCTTATTTGATCACAACACTACAAAGAACTGTCATCGAGAAAATAAAGAAATGGAAAGAATAGAGTTGTTGGGTTGAAATGAATCTTGGGATGAGAGAGTTAAACAGGCATGTAGATATTTTAATTCCATTATTTAATATTTTTGATTTTTTTTTAATTTTAAATAGCTCTTGTATAATTTACTCAATATCGCTAAGTAAGGATTGCCTTTCAAGCGTCGATATGCAATATAAAATAAATATCATTCTGTATATTAAATCTAAATATAAAAATTTCTTTCTGATTATCAAATTTAAATGTAAATATAAGTATTTTTGCTATTATTATTTGTAGATGTGATATAGAAGCAAAGATAAATAATAAGTTGGAAATCAGAACTGTTGATGAAAACTCCAACAGCAGTGGTAAGTAATCTTAAATTTTACAACACTATTTATGGGGATTGGGGATATTAATGTATGGGGATTTAAAAGGAAATTTAATGTTACTTTTAAATCTCCATAAATTGCTTATAAAATGTAGACTTTTTATTCATAATAGGTATGGAATGAACAATTATGAATAAATATGTACATATTTAATATGAGTACTAGTTACAATTTAAAGTGAATTATCATTTTCTACAACACTTTCTGATGTTGGTAATACATCAGTGGCTTTGAGAACAGCTTCTTTGCCCCTTTTTGTTGATCCCTATAATATAATCCGCCTGTAATACCTTGAAAATGTCCCAAGGGACTGTGTTTCCAACCACAAATGTTTTAAAAGATGAATAATGTAATGATCTAGTATTTTGCATAAAATGATTTACCAAATTTAAGTCACTTTGCATTCTACAATAAAGTTTGCAGTATATTACATATTTTGGTACATTTTTGGTTTCCTTTGCAAAAGAGTAACTCTATAAATGGATGTAATTATTTATAGATTCTCACAACAAAGATCCTCAGCCACCAAAGCCAGGCAATTCTAAAGAAGTGGATGATGCAGGTGAGCCAAATCATACAAAAGTAAATCAAAATAGATCTTCAACTGACACAGCAATGAGTGAACCCTGTTATAAGACTGCTGAAGATATACGGAAAGATTTGGAATCACCAAATAAACCTAAAGGTGTGGAGAATGTTGATGACTCCCCAGCGAAATCTTCTATGAAATCTATACGGGATTACATTACATACTCTGAACCTTTAACACCAATGCTTCAAGAGGTTATAGACGATTTTGGAACTGATGATGAAGGTGATGAACCACAAATGCAAATAGTTGAATTTCCCGAAACTAATAATAGGAATGATAACTTGTCTCCAATTGAAATATTAGACACTGAAAATAATGAGTGCGATGATGAGAAAAGGGATAATGTACAGAACAATACTAACAAGGAAACAGCTAGTCAAATCGATTCTGTTATGGGAAATAAATCAAATCAAGATGTTTTACAAGACAACATTGAAACTGAGTGTATTGACATAACTGATGATACACCAAGTACAAATGCTTCTGAAAATCAGGTAGAAAATATTACAAGTAAGGAAGATGTTATTCCTAATACCAATGAAAGTAATGTTGAAAAGAATAATCCTGAACATTCAGAAAATCAAGAGTCCCAGATTCAATCAAATTCTACAGCAGTTGTACTTCCAAATAACCAAGAAGCATTTCAACAATTACATAACAATGCTGATAATTATTTGAATAAGCCAGGTTCTAGCCAGTCAGTTGAAAAGATTTCAAGCAACTCAAGAAAACGATCCCATTCACAGGATATTCATAAGGAAAGCCCTAAGAAGAGTAGAAGTGATAAAAATGAAGCCCAAACCCTATCTGATGATTCACAAACACAAAAGGAACACAATGTGGCAACAACTTCAAAGTTGAGTCCATACAAAGGTAACGCAAAATTGTCAACAGTTAAAAGCAATATTACTTTTGAAAATGACAAGAAGAACAACAATTCAGTAAACACCGAAAATGGGAATGAAACACATAAAAATAAGAATGATGAAAATTTACGTTCAAATCCTGACAATCTAATTTCATCAGACGATGTTGTGTCCAAGAAACCGAAAAGTAAGAAGAAAGTTATTGCTTTGAAAGATATAGAGGAAGATTCTGTGACAAGTGAAGAGACATCAAGGAAGAAAGATAAAGACACAAGCAGCAAAGGGGATACCACCAGAGAATCAAGTATTCAGCACGAATCTGGTGCAGATTACATGAAAGAAGTTATAAACGACGTCGTGATTCTAAAATCACAATCGGAATCATCTAGCGACGATATCGTGTTGCCGCCAAAGAAGAATAAGGCTCTGCGTGCCTCTCATAAAATGTACAGAGACAAAGCATTAGCGAATGTATTTGGATTTTCCGCTGGTGAGTTACTCAAACTTAGTGAATGCTTAACATACTGGGAATTCATTTTCCGATAATATCATCGGCTGTAAAGCATTTTTTTTAGTTGCATGCATCATTCATCTTCATCACTATGCTTCAAGAAAGAATTGGCGAGATCAAAGAAATAGTTGTGTGTCGAATATTTAGAAAAATAGACTAATGATAATTTTTTTCAGGGGTTGGATCAAAACGTCAGAAGCATGTAAAGCAGCAGAAAAGGCATTCATCACACCGTCGGTAAGCATAGTTTTGCATATCATATTATTATGATGATAGTATACTCGTAATTGGAGGCGACAAAGACATTAAAAAACTGTATAATTTATCTACACAAAAGCATTCATAAGATTACATAATAAATTTGAATTGAATTTGAAAGGCGGTAGAACCAATGTGGTTCAGACGAAAAAGCCATGCCTATTTCTGCAGGCTTGATTCCTGCTTCAATGTGAAGATATATATTTTGACAAATATTTATACACATACTAGCTGACCCGGCAAACGTTGTGTTGCCATATGAATAAAAAAAATTTAAGGGTGAACAACCCTTATCGCTTAGGGGTATGGAAAATAGATGGTAGCCGATTCTCAGACCTACTGAATGTGCATATAAAATTTGGTGGATATTGGTAAAGCCGTTTCGGCAGAGTATGGTAACTAACATTGTGACATTTTTAAAGAATTTTATATATAAGATTAATATACAGAATCATTATTGACTCATCGGGATCAAGTGAATGGACATCAGACACTGGATCCGAATATGTTTCGCCTCCCAGAGGACGCAAGAACAAGCAGACGAGGAAATATTTGTAAGTACTTACCTACAAATTTGACAGAGAAATGGAAATTAATATAAAAATGCTATAAAATCAGTAGAGGCAACAAAATCGTAAGGCATTTAATACAAATTCTTATTATGAAATTAGGCTGTTGGAACCAGAGTAGCCTAACTACAAAAAACATGATTTACAATATGGAGAAAAGTAAAAGTGTGCAAGATTTTTTAATTACATAAGTACAGATATGTCAAAAGTCATAAAAATGCAGTTGGGCCACTTTGGTTCTAGCAGCCTCAAAAATAAATATGTAGTTATGAAATATACTGCAATTACTGCACACATACAGCGCGTGACGTCATTCTGCCATTTTTTGATTTGAAACACTATTTTTTTTAAGGAAACCGAAACCGGCCCGTATTTTATCTTTGGAGGAGGAAGGTGGTCTTTTTGTTATGTACGGAAAGAAAATTTATCCCGTAGTGAAGGATGGAAAAATAATCAAAAATTACCTTACATATAACCCAGAAAGTAAGTCATCAGAATATGGATTACTATATAAACATTCCACACTATTATAAAATGTTTTATGTAAATTTTACAAATGTCTCATAATAATAATTTCTTGTAGACGATTCGGAAGATGAAGACTCGTATTGGAAATTGAAATATGTTGAAGAACGAAAGAAGACAGATGAACTAACAAAGTGAGTCTTTTTTATAATATTAAAAAAAAATTTATAATGCTGCTATATTAACTTTTCAGTATATTTTTCTTACGGCTTAAACTTTATCAAATTGTTAAGGGGTAGAGGCAATATGTCTCGAAAACAAAAATTGATTGTCAAGACTGAATCTTTAAAATGTGTGTCTGCTATTTTGCCGCCCCTTAAACCTACCAGAGATGCATATTGCACTTAAACCAAGAAATGGCTGACTTTGCCGCCCCGGAACGCTACGCCTCAGCCGATATTCCTACACTTCAGTATTTGATCAGTAATGCCATCTGTAAATAGTAATCGACATTAATTATTTGTTATTAGAACTACAATTTCTTTGGCTAGTCAATACCTTATTTCGTGTGTTGTTTCAGATTATTAAAACATAATGAAAAAAGGGAGATTGTTCCAGTAGAATCCCACGACATTTCTGTTGCGAAACCAATTATTTCAGTGTAAGTGGAACATTATTTTTTATGATTGGGACCGTTCAAGTATTACGTGAGCACTATGGAGGGGCGGGGGTCTTTGCCTTGCTTATTTTGGATGACATGGGAGGTAAGGGAATCTAGATGATGATTACGTCATCAGTAGTTATTTACTTGTTTACACGAATGGCAACCCTCACATTGTCTTTGCTTGAAAACGAAACGCATTTTCGGGGATTCCCGCAAGTAATGCATACGTTTAGACATTTTTAAAATTATAATTATAATATTAAAAAAAAAACAATCCATTAATTGAAAAATGTTTACGTAAGCATGGGGGAGGGGGGTAACAGCTTTGCTTACTTTTGCTGACAAGGGGGATGGGAGGGTAAATATTTGTAATAAATCTGATTATGTAATACTTGAATGGCCCCATTGTAATAAAAATATCTTTGACTTTGTGCTTATAATAAACCTGCTAATTGTTTGATATCCGTGGTGCATTGATAACGTTCAAAGAGAGTTGTATATGAATCAATTCTAAATTAATGACAATTGAATTTGATAGAGCATTTATAAACATTGGTGGAAACAGATTTTTAGTAATTATTGAAATAAGATCATACCGGTAATGCTAAATCTAAAATGAATATTTTTTTAAATTAATAATAATATTAATATACTTTTCAGGCGATCTTCCACGTCTACAGACCCATCAAAAGAGAGTAATGAGAAAAGTAAGTAATTTGCTGTTGTCACTTAAACTACCCTTTACGTAAACCTGAACCTAGTTAATAGACGAACAAGGTTCTCTGACACTGCTATGACTAAAATATTATTCAATATTTTATAAATAAGCATTTTTATAAACAAAAAGCAATGATAGCCTAGTGGTTAAGAAACTCGGTATCTCGATCGAGGGGTTCGACCTTGGTTCAAATCCCAGGCGCGTACCTCTGATTTTTCAAAGTTATGTGCGTATTAGAAATTAATTATCAGTTGCTTAAACGATTAAGGAAAACATCGTGAGGAAATCTGCATATCTGAGAGATTTATAAAAAAAATCTCAAAGGTATGTGAAGTCTACCAATACGCACTTGGCCAGCGCGGTGTATTATGGCCTAAACCTTCTCATTCCTCGAGGAGACCCGTGTCCAGCAGTGGGACAATAATGGGTCGATGATGATTATAAATAATTTTGTTTTCTGTATTTTAGATGTCGAATCGAGTAATAAAGATGCTGAGAAAACAAAGAAGGAAACAACTGAATCGAAAACAGTAAAAATTAAATTTACGAAGAACAATGAAGTGAGTACGTCACCGAGTATTTCCTAACAGTCGCGTTAACGATCGCTAAATCTACCAACAACTCATGGGATGTAGGAAGGGCATTTATTCATTACGTGAGACGGTTTAAGCACTTTATATCGACTGACTTTCATATGAGATAACCTTAGTACTCATGAGCGGTAACACATCTGTGATCGACTTCAGGTAGCCCTCTATTTTAATAAGTTGGTTACAGATGTACGGAAGTTATAGTCCGCGCCAAACTGCTAGTCCGCTCTGAAGTTTTTGCTAGCAGGTGTAGTCATACAATTTGCTTTCATTCTATATTCGATTCATTTCTATATTCAGAGCGGATAGTAGTTTTACGCGGACAATACCACTTACCATCGTGTGGAATCGTATGCATCACCATCTCAAGTTTATGTAAAAAAATATATAAGTGGCATACTTAATACTAAAAAAAGTTACCGATGAAAAACTTTATGATAAGTTTATTTGTGGTGTTTTTATAGGAAGTGCAGCTTGAAGGCCACTGGTCCCACATCCATCCCGTGCTGCAGCAGGTAGTGGAGATACTCCACAAGGAGCCGGCTAATGAGAAGCCAGCACCAGATAATCCAATGATAAAGGAACGGGGAAGTAATGTACAACAACAACAAACTGATAGCCTTAATAAGTTGGCGATACAAAAACAAAAGACTGGCAGAGATTCCACTTCGACAGATGTGGGCTATGGCGGTAAATTTATTGTTTTATTGCTTAAATAATATTAGGGAATATATTTTTAGAATACAAGAATGTAATCTTTTTGATGATTATTAACTTCAGTTCCTTCAGTTCTAAAATTCTTTTTACTTCAATGTTACTCCTCTACAAATTGTCTTGTTTTTTTTCTTAATTAATTGCTTAGAATTTTGAAAAGTTTAGGAACGCTCGCAAATTTGCATCAATGAATGAATATATAAAGGCGCAAAAAATAAACTCTGTTTACCACTTTATTTTTGTTACTATAAAACCATATTATCTTATGCTCGCTTATACTTGTATGTATGTTATTTATGATGGCGTAATGATATCTAAAAGTATATATTTTTATAATAGTTTTAAATTGTTTTGTCGTTTTGTTATAGATGTACGAGAAAAAGTAAATAAGTTGGAAGAAGAAATTTTCAAGGAAATAGAGGAAAGAGATAAATCTGATAGCATGCTGGAAGACTTACCAAACACCAACGTTACGAAAAGGTATTCTAATCTATTTAATATAATTTTTATATGACATACATACAGAAGGTGGTAGAACCCTTTGTGGTTTGACTCCGGTGGCACCACCGCCACACCTATTTGTACCTAATAACAGCAGTGTTAGGCGCTGTTGTGTTCCGGTTTGAAGGGTGTGGTAAGGGAGACAGACTTTTCCGAGGCGTTCCAGCTTAGCCCTCAGGGGTAGCGGCGCATCTGTGGCCGACCTCAGGTAGGAATATCTAATCCTATCTGGGGTTGATTACAGATGTCCATGGGCGACAGTAGCCACTTACCATCAGGTGGAGTGCATGCTCATCTGCTACTCTTATATTATAAAAAAAATACATATTTTAGTTTCATTCCATTGCTAAAAAACAGTAAACTATGTTATTTCTATGTAAGAAACTGGAATGCATTCTACCTAATTGTCAAAATTAAGTGGTCACTGCCACCTATGGATATTATGTACATGAATGCATTATTTTTAGGCGAACATTAAAACAAACAAAGTCATCATCGGCCCCAGTCAGTCCCACGAAAAAACGAAAATTATCTAGTGAAGACCAAAAAATAACAGAGGCATTACCAAAAAGAAGAACACTACATTCAGAAAATAATACGACTATTGTAACCAGACAGCAATCGAGGACGCCGAAGAAAATGTTAAATGGTATTAAAATCTATGCTACGTTATTCAATGTTTGTACGTTGTTGTATGGCGATGTTCCGGACTAATTGCATGTATTGTGGTCACGTGATTGTGACGTGGTGAAAATAAACTTGCTATGTTGGGACTCATAGTGCGAGACCAACTTAGAGCTGATGGTCGTAGGCGCAGCGTATGATTGTAGGCGGATATTATCACGCTGTGCCGATAGCTCTACCCTTAGGTGACCTTTCCACCAGAGGTGCGAGACACCTGGCTTACTTTTGAAATGCACCAATAGGTTTACTTCATTTTCGTTGCTTGTATTCATATTTTTCTAGATGCGAGCTAAGGATCGCGATCAATATAGCTGTAGCACTGTATATTATATGTTTATTAAATGTATAATATATTGTAGCTATTGCTCGCTTAACTTAACATTCGAGGTTGCACATTTGTGGAAGAAAGGCATCCTTAGAATTGGCCAATTTTTATTATTTGATGTATTATTTTAGAGTCTGCTTCGTTCGCCAAGTTTGACGTTTTTATGTATTCCCGTTATTACTATAATATAAAGCAAAACGGCTTTATATATGCTCTTCATGTCTTTGTTGCATGATATGTTTGAAAAATTAACAAGTGTTCAATTTTCAATGTGTGTAATACTGTCCAAACTTTCTTATACATAAGAATTCCTCCCTATTAAACACTCTTGGGGATTGTTATTTTTTTCAACAACCCTTTTGAGGGCTTATTTATGTTGTCTGTTAATTAATGAATGTAAGAGCTTTATTTATTTTACACATTTTGGTCTGAGTTCGTAGCGTTCATATTTATTATGTCTTACAGACAAAGAAGAAAGCGAAAAAGTTACAAACAGTACAAGAAAGACAACTAGGAGATCCACAAAAAATGTCGTAGCACAAGAGGACGATTCGCAAGTCAAATACAAGTTTCCCTCCCCACAAAACCCACAACCAACAGCTACGAGAAAAATGAACAAGTCTAACCCTAAAGTGAACACAAATAAAAGATCTAAGCGGAGATAGTAAGTTTGAACTGTTGTATTTTAAAACTTGGAAAAGTAGATACAAATGAAGTGAATGAAATGACATTGAATATAATTTATGGGAGTTTTAAAGTTAAGTTATCACTACAGTTAAGCAAACACGAAGTCGCCTCTAGACTGTCAATATTATGCGATATTGTACTAAGTTTGTATAAAAATATGGAAAACAGAAAGTTTGTTGTTCGCTTATTCTATCAGGTAAATTATTTGGCAAATGTGAGGTAGTAAATAATTACACAGGGTTAATTTTTCAAGTGTATGTGGGTGGCCAAATACGATACTATATGGTATAGCTAATGCTGAAAAGAACAATCATTAAATAATTAAAATCGGTTTCGGATTTCTCCATCCACACATACTTAAAAAAATTCGCCCTGAACAGTACATAGTAGGAATAGGGTCATATGTGATCTGTTAGACTGATGAAAAACCATAAACTGAATGTCATAGTTTATGAACTTATTTGGTCACTTATACTCTGATTCACAATTAGGTGTCCAAAATGTAAACAAAGAAATGTCATTGTCAAAATACGATTACACGATTACAGGTATTGTAAACCTTAACAAATCAACAAGAAAAAAAAACTTAAACAAACTCAACAAGAAACAAAAAAATATCAACTACATACAATTTAACAAATGCGCTATGAAATCGAGAAAACATTCGAGTTCGATCACGATCACGAAAATGTACAACATCAGCTACGCAACATAAAAATGACGGCACAAAAAATGTTTTGGATCCCGATTGTGTTACCATTATCAAATTTTAATTTTCTACCATAAACCTTGCTTTTTTATTATTATTACTGTATTGAACCAAATTGAGGTAATATAAATATTAGAAAATGTGAATTGATCTTAATTTATTTACATTATTATTTTATTATCGTTGTATTACTTTAATATTGTCAAAAATAAGAAGCTACCATGTGAAACGTATTTTCTTGATAGGTCAACACCTTTGTTTACATTTTGGACACCTATTTATGAATCGGACTATAGAAGGTTAGTGATTGACTGACTTACTGACTGATGGAATTGACTGCCTATCAATGGTCCATTTCTCGGTATAATATAGTTCTATTTTAGAGAGAGGAAGTCTTTTTTTATGAATACAAATATGGATGGTTATTATTACAGTTTAATTTATTCATTTTTGTTATTTTTGCATCGTAGCTTATGACTTATTCATGTTTGTGAATTTCGGTATGTTCGTCTGTTTCGTGATATTATATCAGGTAATATCGTATTGACAGTTTAGAGGCCAACATTAGACAGTGTCGGATAAAAATGTACTGTGCTGTGTTTTAATAATAATCAGCAATAGTCAAGGCGTTTTTTTTTATTTAGTTTTTAATAAATTTTATATGGTGCATGCTGGAAATATTCCCGAATATATTCGCTTTTATGACTTTTTATTATTTTAATTGTTACAAAAATGATTCGGATCTCATAAATAAATTTGATCATTTAAGCGGATTTATTTGATGATTGGGTGAAAATACGTGAAGCTTTCGATTTTCATAAAATGATTTCTAAAGAAGAAAAATGAAATTACTAATGAAATTTCGTATTGGAACATTGCACATATTGGAACTGGTATTCATAAAAATTGTTCTATGATGCAATATGAGTACTAATATGAAAATGTTATATCTTGATAAAATATTTCTATTATACAATATAAAATTCCAGTTATATTTAAATCAACAATATTTGTACAAATTAATATTGGAACTAGTACTAAAATCATATTAAAGCACAATAGGGAATGTGCACATCTTTAATTCATTATATTAAAACACTTATCACTTCATTTTAACAAAGTAAAAATATAAACGATTTTATTAGTGTTTAATAATTACATATTAATATATATATTAATTATTTAAAGTATCGCTAAAATTTGACATTTTTGAACGCCGCCATTTTTCACGCTCTTTGAATGACGTCACGGAGCGTGTTTTGTGTTGCTATAACTATATGCACATGAAGTTATTATTTAAGGTTTTCAGGTTTAATCGATATTTACATCATGGGAAACGTTAAATCACCACTTTGTAAATATTTCCTAGAGTTATTGTGCAAAAACACTACTATAAATACATTACATAGTAATTTTTCTGTTCCAAAAGATGCGAAAATACTAAAAAAGTGGTGTAAGAAGATTATAGGAAACAGATAAAGTATCTCCAAAATCGCATTAACATTTGCATTTCCTGTAACATACAAAAATTTTAAGTAAATAATTTTAAAATATTGCATTGATCATGTACTGCGTTAGGTACTTATCGACTTCTACATCAAACACTATCATTTGAAAAACACAAAATGATTTAAAATCTATTATAATATTATAAAGGTGACAACAACATTTAAGTTATGATCAGTTAAATATGTCTGAGTTGACCTATGCATAAACACCTGCTTATCCATTTTTGCATATTTTTGGTAAATAGTCCGATTTTGCTTTGACAAAACTATCTTTCAATCAGTGTTCTTGATTATTCCTAATAATATTATATAGTAAAATCGCACTAGGTAATAAAAACACTGCAGGAATATAAATAAAAACATTTTTTCTCTCTCAAACAGTATGAATATCGGCGCCGATAAACATCGTAACACGCTGTGTGACGTCATGTTTCGATTTGACCAATGGCAATGCGTTTTGCAATTTTGAATTTCGCTCGCATAATTTACGATTTTTGATTAAGGTTTTAATCAATTTAATATAATAAATAAAAAATAATTGTTTAGATGAAATTTCAGAACCATAAAGTACCGAGGAAAAAAATAACAAATAAATCTAAATCACATACATATTCCCTATTCTCTATATTATGTAGTTCCAATATGAATTTATGTCGATGTAACAAGTCCATTATACATTTTAAATTTCAGTCATATTTGAATCAATGATATCTGTACAAATTAAGGAAGTAAGGTATACAAGTAATAAATCATAATATTTTTTTTACTTACCAATTGTTTACTATTTTTAAGCAGTAGTTAAAGGCGCGTAGGAATCTATGTTCAGATAAAATAAGTAAATGATGTACTATTTCCGTGAAGTGTGAATGGGAGCAGGTGTTTGCATCAAATAAATAGTTAAGAAATACTCTGTGTCTTATTTATTTATATTTATAACATCATTCTTTTATTTTTAAAATCATATTAACAATAAACCTCTTCATGTAATTTAAATATTTGGTTTCTTAATGACTAAACATTTTTATATAATCTCTATTATTATTTTCTTTTCCTCGGTTACCTTACCCATTGGTGGGCATATATTATTATAATATATAATTTCTTTATAATCTTAATCTTAAATTTCAATAAATTAAAAGTAAAAATGAAAATATTAAATAAGGGACACTATTATAAAAATAATAATATATTAGGTGAGTGTATGTATTATTAATTTAGCTTTAGTTGTATTTTAACGAACCTGCTTCCATTACTTAATGCACGTGCATGTCTCTTAATGTTAACTTCAGCTATGTAACATAATGCACTTTAGCTTCTGCTGCTTTTCTGCTAATTGAAATATAATTGGCATTTGTAAAATTTAATTTTCTTTCCCCCACCAGCGCTGACACGGACTCAAAAATACTTTCATCGCCCGAAAACTTGTCTTGCAACTCGATAGACAGTACCCAAGGATACCAAGACTCTGACGCCAGTACTTTGAGTATGTGTTTAAGGAAAAAACGTAAATCGAGTTTAACCAATTTAAATAGAGGGAAGAGCAAATCGCAACGTACCTTAAAAAGAAAACTTCGGTCTTACATATCCGAAGATTTATCGAGTGATTCCAGCCGTTCTTTTGTTAGCGCGCCACTAAAATCTTCAAGTCGTCAAGATTCCAGCTTGAACACGGAAATATATAGATCAGAATCTTATCAAATGCTATTTCCTCAAAAGAAACATTCTATTCAACATTTGGAAATGATAGCTGAGACAAGTCCAACTATAAATAGCAATGATTGCCTAAATAATAATGATTATGGCATATCCAACTTGGTTGAGCATAATTCAAATCATATCAATAATCTCAGCCCTGCTTTAGACAATGATGGGGAAAATTCCAGCAATGTAACATTGCCGCCTTCACCGGTACTGTCAATTGTTGAAAATATATCAATAAATAGAAATGCTTTGAGCCACTCCCACGAATTACCAATAGACACCACTGCTGAAGAAGTAAAACAAACTATGTTAAATGATTACATGTTTGCAGATGTCGATATGTCTGTACCTTTAATGGAACAGGAATGTGGTCTCGAGAAAAGCTGCGACAACCCAACAGAGTGTCATTATAATATGAATGTTACAAATTCTACACAACAGATATCGGAATCATTTTTAAACAAAATATGTGCAGTCAATATTAAAGAACCAACACTGTCGGAATCAATTAATCAAAAACTGAGAAATTTATTATTAGAAAGTGCTAAGAAAATAGCTAATCGTATTACTGGAAACAATAATAATACTGAGAGTAAGATGGAGATATGCGAACCTAATAAACAACTTAAAGGAAACGCAAAGAAGCGATGCTCGACTCCGCGTAAGCGGCAAAAGAAGCAAGATGTGAAAGTCGCTAATACAGAACTACTTGTAGAGAAGGAACATACCGAGTCGCTTGGAAGCAGGCTATCTAACCCACCGCCGGTATTAGTTGTAACAAATTCAGCAGACGATAATAATGTTAACACTATCGATGGGAAGGGAAACTCGGATAAGACTAAGACAAGAAAGAAAAAGGATGTTATCAAAGTTAAAATAGTAAAACCTACTAAGAAGAAGAAAGTACAGTGTGCAGAGGATACGATGCAAAAAACTGGTAAGACATCACTACAGACGGATAGCGGAATTAACGACACGGAGTCTGGTGTGTTCCTTCATCCATGCGAGGATAGTATTGACCTCATACACAACCATTCGGATACTTGCCTCCACGCTCACGAATGTGTCGGCGACAGTGTGGAGATAATTGAAAATAATGTTTCCTCCATAATATCACTCAATTCAAATTCGGCGCCATTGCATGAACTGAAAAGTTCTAAGTCAATGATTAATCTAAATGAAGAAGTACTGTTAGATATATTTTGCGAAAATGCACAAGACGGTGATAATTTGAGTACAGGTGATATATTGTTTTTTTTTTAATTTATTTTATAATGTTAAGGAATCACGTGTTTTCAATAATGAACCTGCTAGCCTTTATAACAACATTAAAGTTAAATGAATGAATAAAAAATGTTATTTAAACAATCCTTAAGTAAGGTAGGAACACTCAGGTAAGCTGATGACTGATGTATTGGTGGTGCTTGACACTTTCTACAAACAAAACTGCAGTAGATCCTCTGCCTTTTCCATTCAGAATTGATTTATCCGCCATCTGAACCATAAAAATAATTCAAAATTAATTTTATTGCAGTAACATCTCAGAGGATAAGTGGTACCATGTTGAATAGCTCGGATGCTAATATTTCTCCAATAAACAGTCTTCTAACAGACGATTTATCTGATGAATCATCTATCCAGACTCAAAAAAGAAGATCAAAGTGGTATCTTTTGTCGGAGGACGAGTCAAATACTAATTATGTTGATGTGGCATTGCAAAAGCCAAGTAGTAGTGACGCGTGCGGCGCTAACTTGCATCAAATATTTCCTATAACTTGTGCCGTCCCTGATCTGTCCACGATTACGGAGGAAAATACGGCGAAATTTATTGTCGACAGAAATATAAAAAGTGATATTGATTCGCAAAGTTTTCCTGGTTAATATTTCAGATTTGTTTGTTAAATTGCATGTGATATAAGATGTGTATTTAATTTTGTTAAATTTATAATTGTTATTAAATATTGATTATTGAAATAAATATGTAGCTATGAAATTTCGGTTACTTTATTTTTCTCTTTGAAACACAGTTGAACAGTATCGTCCGCGTAAAACTGCTAGTCCGCTCTGAATATGGAAATGAATCACATCGCTATAGCAAATTGTATGACTACACCAGGGGGGGCACACTTCCATACAAAATAACTTTTTGTGTAGATACTAGCGCTACTTAACGGGTTGCCCCGGAAGCTTACTGAGTGACAGTTAACTGTCAAAATGATGTGTTAGTTGTCAAGTGTCCGCCATTTCGTTAAATCGTTTACAATTCGAAAATCTCTCTGCGAGTACGCATGTGTTATTTTCGTATTGTGCTTTTCGGGTGTGAATATATTTTCTAGTACGTTGAGTTGAGCCAAGTGCTCCTCCGTCTAGCTCTTACAATCCTCTCCGGAATTCTTTTTGTGGTGTTTACCGGTCTTATTGAGTTTTTGCGAAAGGACGCTTTTTAAACTTTGCTCATAGTGTATTCGCGAAAGGACGCTTTAATTTCTGTTTTGTGGTTGTGCTGTGCAACATATCCAAAGTCATGCCGAGAGTTTGCGTCTTTGAATGCCGTACTGGTGGTAAGTAAAATTGGGTATTATTATAAGAAAAGTTTTTAAGGTACATGTATATCTACTTGTATTTAAAGTTTATTCTATGATTAAGAAGCTAGAGAAGAACTTAAAACTTACTACTTAGCCAGTTATACAGACTATGTGCTTAAAACGTTTTGTGATTAAAAGAAGTCACCTCTTGAAACATAAAGGTTGTTTATGAATATGGGTTATATAGTTCTTTATTACTGGTTGGCCTACTTCAGATGTCCTGATAAGTTAGTCAATTCTCCAGTATATGTGTTAAATTACAATGGCTTTCTTGCCAATTAATTAGGCTTTGAATTTGTTTTCTTTTTTCTTTTCACAAATTGTTATTATTTATTTTGTGTACATGCCTATGATAACATTTGATTTACAATTTTCAGGCCTTAAGCTCCATGTATTTCCAATACATGATGCAACGAGATTTAGAACCTGGGTTGAAATAGTTTCCCGAAACATGGGTACACCAGCTGACTGCGACTACTATAGACGGAAAAGAATTTGTGACAAACACTTTGCTGATAAACACAAAGTAGCAAATAATCGCGTTAGTAATAATGCTGTGCCAACTCTTTATTTGGATGGTAAGATTTAACTAATACTAATACTAACTAATACTGCTCAATTATTTTAATTCTCTTTATTACTTTCGTATCTCTGTTATATTTGTCATTTACAGTGACTACCAAATAATTTTTATTCATTATATTTTTAGACAATATTGTCTGTATATCAGCAGGCTGCATATTATGAACCGTGATAGCTAAAATATTCACAGATGTATCTTTGTTGCCACTATAACCAATACTAAAAACAGAATAAAATAAGTATTTAAGTGGGGCTCCGATTCAACAATCATGACTATTGGCTATTAATGGATAATGGTACAAAACCATTTGTGCCGAAGTACTTACTCTTAGACATTTTTCTAATCATAATGTCTTCATAGTTTCACTGTCTGCAAGGCTAGTTGGAGTTTTATTTACAGTTATTCAAGCTAGCAATAATTTCAATAACCTACTAAAATTAAGATTTTATGTATGTTTAGGAAACATTTATCTAATAGTTTTCTTCTATTGCCTCAGGTAAATCTTCAGAAATAGAAAGACGGGAATTTAGTCCACCACAACAACCAACAACACAAACGGATCAAATCCCATGTAAGTATGATGTTAGCATACATAGTATTGCAAGCAACGGACCATGGTTAAGGAATTATGGTGTTATAAGTAATCTATCATAAATGTTACTTTACTAACAAACATTTTAAACAAATTTATTTTAAAAAAATATTTAACAAATATGTTTAAAGTAAATTGATTTTCAATTACATCAAACATACTTAATATTTTACTATTTCATTTCAGGCCAATCTGAAACAACTTTGTCAGCTGCAGTCATTGAAATGGACCATGATTATTGCAGGCCTATGGTGATACTGAGTTCAAAAGAAAATTTGTCCACTAATTGTAAGTAGCATTGTTTTTTTTTGTGTAGACAATGAAGAAAGACATAATAATATGGATCATTTAGCTTATAAGCTCAGAAACGTGTATGAAATTTGCTACTAGCAGTTACCCAACTCATACCAGATTATGTATGTTTCACTTAAGTGTGTTAATTGTGTGCTTTATAATTATGTTACATAGTGTATATATTTATTTCGTTTCAGACCAATCTTCAACTGTGTCAGCTGCAGTTATTGAAATGGACCATGACTATAGCGAGCCTATGGTAAAACACAGTTCAAAGAAAAAAATATCCACTAAGTGTAAGTAGGTTTTTTTACATAGACAATTCGAAAAGATGGTGATCACTTAGCTCAATACTTATTGTCAGAATCTCTCAGATATCCACTAAATAGCTCTTAGATGTATCTTCAATATGTATATTTTCCAAAACTTTTGATGAATGCTGGGCATTGTTTAAACAATTACTCTTTGAAGCAAGTGATATTTTCTAGGACGTCTTCTTTTCTACCTTATACAGCAACTTAAAAGTGATCATTTGCTCTGATATTAAATAACAGGATCAAATGAAATAGTTAAATTGGCTTCCTTGAACATTTCACAATGAATTTATGCATTTGTTTTTGCTTATTCATAAAAATAATGTAGTTGTATTACTGTTTTACAGATTCAGTGAATGTGATGAAACCTTCAGTTGTGAGTCACCTACCAACAATTAAAAGACAAGTAAAAAATCTGAAGCGGGAAGTCAGCAGATTAAGAAAAAAAGGAAGTAGTTTTAAGACAAGACTGCAAAATGCAGAAAAACTGAACAACAATATGGCTTTAAAAAGAGTAACCAAAAATATGACTTATGCCTCAAAACTGTTCACTGAATTGCAATTTAGAGAAACAACTAAGAAAGTTAAAGGAAGGCGTTTCAAAATGGAGGAAAAGGTACTGGCTCTATCTCTTTATAAGAGGAGCCCACGTATGTATCCTTTACTTTCAAAATTTTTTACACTGCCCTCAGCCAAAACTTTAAAACAGCAGCTAAGTAAAATAAAGTTAAAAGAGGGCATCAATCCAATAATTTTAAATGAAATTAAAAATTCTGTCAAGAAAATGGATGTGAAAGATCGCCTTTGTACCTTAATTTTCGACGAAATGTCATTATCGCCGCAGTTACATTATGATGCAGGGAAAGATGAGATAATAGGCTTAACAAGTGAGGGTAAAATTGCTGATCATGCATTAGTATTTATGATCAAGGCGATTAATTTAAAATATAAACAACCAGTCGCGTATCATTTTACCAACTGTCTAAAAAAACTTGTATTAAAAAATATGATAAAAGACGTTATAAAAGCACTACAAAGAACAGGCCTTAATATTATATGTACAGTGTGCGACCAGAGCACAACAAATGTCAGTGCAATAAATGAATTAATAAAAGAGACAAAGAGGATATATTTGAAAAATGGTGAGGAGTATACATTTGACCATTTTATTGTAAACAACAAACATGTAATTCCTCTTTATGATGTACCCCACCTTCTAAAAGGTCTACGCAACAATTTACTAAATAAAACCATGAGATACATTGATTACGATGATGAAAATAAAGAAAAAATCGTGAAATGGGAGTACCTAGAAAAATTATACATTGCTGATAAATCCTTCGGCGAATTAAGGTGTTTACAGAAAATAACTGAAGAACACATAAATCCTGAAAAAATAAGAAAAATGAAGGTGAAATTAGCGACACAGATATTCAGTAGGAGTGTAGCTGTAGCCACAGAACATTTATCTGCTAGAAACTTGATACCTAATGAATGCAGAATGTTGATTCCGGTATTTCTTTTACTGGATAATTTATTCGATTCATTCAATGTATCTACTTATCACGTCCCTAATGGAAAAAAATATATGGGAGCTGTTAAAAAAAAGTCACCACATCACGCATTGTGGCATAAAGCAAAAAAAACGTTAAAATCAGTAAGATTTGTGGAATTTAAGCACATAAAAAATAAGGTTCAATTAATTGAAAGAAATACACCATCTGTAAACAATTTTATTAAAACAATAGAAGGCATGGAGGTACTTTATAAAATTTTATCGGAAAAATATCTTTTAAATGCAGTGCTAACCAGGAATTTTAATCAAGATCCAGTCGAGAACTTTTTTGGGAGTATTAGAAGTTTAGGCGTTAGAAACACAGCGCCTAATTGTGTAAATTTTATAGGCGCATATAAATCATTGTTACTTAACAATTTTTCTACGTCACATTCATTAAAATCGAATTGTGAAAAAGACGATAATAATTTTTTACAATCATTAGATTTTTTTGTAAATCAAGGTGCTTCTACCAACTACTTCTAATGCACCCATTGAAGAGAGATATGAATTAAATGATTCAATTTTAAATAATAATATAATATATGAACAAGACCATGGTCAAAGAAATTATGTGTGTGGCTGGGTCCTGAGTAGATGTCTACGATATGTATCAAATCATGTAAAACATGTAAAAGTTATCTAACTGGTAGCTCAGCAAATAAAAGTAATGCCTTTATTAAAATTAAAGAATATTCAATTAATAATCAATGGCTTTGTTATCCTTCGGATGAATTGGTAGAGTACTTCCACGAATTACAAAATATTATAGAAGGATTTCTTATACAAAACGTATGCCAAACCAATTTAAAAGGCAAAATAATAGCTTTTGCAGACTTATTAGCAAGAAATCCTTTTACTAAATGTGATTTGCATAAAAGAAAGATAAAAGAATTTTTTGATACTAAAACTATCAACATAATAATTTACAGTTGGTGTAGATCAATCAACAGAATCCTATCAGGCAAATTAACTTACAGTGGTTATGATTTGACAAAATTGAAAGCTCAATTATACCATGATAAATTTAAGCATTTCAAATGTAAAAAATAAACTGTAAATATTGAAACTGACTTTTATTTTACACATACTCAAGTAATTAAACTGTATGATATATAGTGCTCACAACGGTTGTATTGTGCCTAAGTTTTTCAAAATGTAACATTTATAGTAGATGCGCTGTTGTTTTTACACTTCAAGGAAACCCCGTTGTGACACCTGTACATATTATAAACCACGTAAAGTGTATGTTTAACATCAACTGTAAAGGAGCGTGATTCAAAGATTCACATTGTCACAAAAATTACCTTTAATTTTTGTATCTTTCTGAATTTTTCTTAAGTAAACATAGTTCTGTTTTTGTATCAAAATTCAGAAAGATAAAAGTATAAAGTCAATGTGAATCTTTGGAACATCTTTGGAACCTAATATTAATATATATAATGAATATAGGTATAGGTAGGTATGTATATATAACCCATGAGTAGTTCTGGGGCAGGCCACTAGGGGCGCTTTAGGGGGGACAAAAAATACGTAGAGTTGCCACTCTATAACATGTATATTATAATACTCTATGGACTACACCGCTCGCAACAACTATACAAACCCACTCATCAAATTCTGCTCGTGTTTATAACTCGCACGTTTCTTATTTTTTTCTTTTTTACCCGACTGCCAAGGAAAGGTTATTAATTTAGCAGTCTTGCTTATTTTTTACATACCATTTTATTATTAGTTTATCCAACTTACTCAAGCAATACCCATTCGAATTCTTATCACTATTTATTTTAATATTTCTAATTGTTATAATTTAAATTAGCACCGCATATTGTTTTAAGTTGCTTTATTGTACTTACATAAGACCATCTACAAACTGCGTAATAAAATGCTACGATAATTTATGTCAATTTTAGGCACACATATATTTATATACACTATATTGTGTTATTTATTTTATTTCAAATCAAAAGTTGGTTAATTTAAATCAAATAATTAAAAATAGGACTGTCATGCGTAGTATGCATATGTTATCTGAGGATTCACTTCTAATCTATAGAAGACTATAATCTGTATCTTGTTCGACGATCTTTTGTCAAATGTCATTGTCATTGTGTCGTTTTTTTCATTATAAAGTATAAACAAAATTTAAGAATTTAAAGAATTCAATTGGATATAATTTTGTTAAGTATTCTGTATTATTATAGCTCGCAACTACAATGTATTAAACATTCGTTATATCGTTAATACAAGAAAGCGATGTAAGCAGTGATTTTGTATAAAAAGCCTGTAAATGTACGCGTGACAATGCCTAGGTTTCGACCACTAAGAATAAGTATTAGAGATTGTTTCGTTTTAATTCTTCTTGTTATATTTAACACAATTCATATAACTGATATGGGTAAGTTATTTATTAAGTTTTTTTTTTGAAAAAATATGCTTTTACTACGTTCACAGTTCACCAATATCTTCATAGTGACAATTTTTTACAATTAATTTACATTTTTTTAGCTCATAATGAAATTCATAGCAAAGAAAGGAAAAGTAAGGAAAGTGCAAATGATAAAGGAGTAAACTTCAGTGGCAATGATGAGTACTTGAAGAGTTGTCCTACTGTTGACAGAGAAAATGCATCAGACTGTTCCACACTGCACTATCCGTGCATAACCTGCAATAGGAGCATAGATTGTGAATATGGTGAACCTTCTATTTACACATGTGATGTTAAATCCAAAGTTATATGTAGTGTAAGTATTAAAAGTACATATACAATAATTGTATTTCAGTATATCATGTAATAAGATTATTAGGTGATTTACTTAATGCTATGTAGATCTATTAAGTCACATTACTCTATTTGCCTATTTGTAAACTGTCTTTTGGTCACTTTTGACTTGACTTAATATTATGTGATAGATATCACCTCTTATACACCTCTATGCAAAATCGTTCAATTAATGTATTATCATAACTAAATATCCTGTAAATTAAGCAAATTTATACACATGAAATATAACCATAAGTTTATCCATTCCAGAATGACCAATACTTCCTTTCCTGTAACATGTAGACACTCATATGTTGTTTTTTGTATAGGGTCCCAAAACATTCAACAGGACAGCTATGTGCAGGTTTTGTTATCAAACTGAGAAATGGGAGCATCGTTGTGAACAAAAGGCTAATTGCAATTCATTGGCTTCACCTACAAAGTTTTACTTGTAAGTTACTCAAATATACTATTGAATTATTACTATTGAGTTATTTGTCATAACACAGTATAGTATGTCACAATATTTGAATTTTATATTACTGAAGCAGAAAAATTATAGACTGTTTGAGATGTTACATTTTCCCCCTAAGACATTTCTAATTCTCTATATAAAATTTTTGTAATTGTAAATTTTTGCTTAACACATAATTTTTCCCTAATCATGGAAATAACTTGAGAGAGAAAACTACAGTTGGAAGTTCTACACACAATGCTGCTATCATATAGTTAAATAGGGGTATAACTCAAAATTAATAAAACTCAAGTCCGTAACAACATAATTATTGTTTATTTCAGAACTAACTGTACAGTATCTGATGATATCCTTTGCTTGGGCAAGAGGAAGTTTCTGAAGAAAATACAATGTTCTTGGACCGCTGGAACCAGATGGGGCACTGCTCTTATCCTGGCTTTAACGTTAGGTGGTTTCGGAGCAGACAGATTTTATCTCGGCCACTGGCAGGAAGGTATTGGGAAGTTATTCAGTTTTGGTGGACTTGGAGTTTGGACACTTGTGGATGCTTTGCTCATTGGCATACATCACTTGGGTCCTGCTGATGGGTCTTTGTATATTTAAGGATATTAGTCAATACAAGCAATAAAACTAATTTAAGTGTTGAAAAGTGTTTTATTTTCATAAAAAGTAACAGACATATTATGAACAATATTTGTAAACAAGATCAACAAGCTCAGCTTTCTTTAAACCAGTTAAAGCTGGCATTTCTTTTATGTTTTTGAATCTCAATATATCTTTCAACTGTGCCACATTATAAGCATTTACTTTTTGAGAACTAATTCTGTCCTGGAGTAAGTTTTCATCAATCCCACTCCCATTTTCCACTTTAGTCCTCTTGCTACCACCAGACTGATTTGCAGATGCAGATCGTTTAATAGCAAGGGCCCCAAATGGTCCAAATATTTCTTCAAATAAATCTTCTCTAATGTCTTTATATATATTTGGATCAGGATGAGTTGTATCAATGAATGGATCAAGATCTTCTTCTAGAGCTAATGATTCAAGAGCCCTATAATGTGACTGCTCTTTTGGACTCTCAAACATGTAAGGCTTATAATCAAATCTCATGGTATTCAATATATCCCCCATGACAGTCTTGTTTGCTTCATTAACAGTGACTGGCTCATCATCTTCCACAATGTTTGGAACATCTCTCACACTTTCCATAAAAGGTATAATAATAACATCAAAGCCAATATCAACATCAAGACCCAAAGGTTTAGAGGTTGGTGAAAGTGCAACTATTACAGGTTTTGAATTAACCCGAGTGCATAAAACACAAATAGCAACCACGGACATGTCTTTGCAAGCTTTATGCAAAGCTTTAAATGCTACAGTAGAACCTTCTAGTGAACCTTCATTTGGAAACAAAAAGTAGGACATTTTAAAATACCATTTTTCCTTGCACATTAAACCAGCTGGCTTGAATCCGAGAAGTTTTAACATGGATGGGCCAAATGGGTTTCTGATTGTTTTCATTTCCTGATCTGTAAATTGTACTCTTTCACCCCCATACTCCTGGTAATGCAATACTTCTGATTTCAATAAAGGGACCTCTTTGGGTACACCTTGTTCTATATTGTCTTCTTCTTGGACAACACTATGTTTCATTGTTTTTGTTATTTTTGTAACAATAGCATTAGTATCCCGTTCTAAGTTTGACTTTTTGCGTTGTGTATATCCACTTTTTTTTAGTAAACTGTAAATACCCACTCCAATAGACAAGCCATTCCCAATTTCAAAGTCCATTTTGGCCACAGCTAAATGCCGATGTGACTGGATTAGCATCAAATTTTCTATTTCTTTACTATCCCACATAGGGAGTGGTAATTTGTAGTCTTGTCCCTTATTGGCTTCCAGTAAAAGGTTTTTATAAAATACATCAATTTGATACTCCTCATCAGACAGATTTATTATTTTTAAATCAATGTTGCAATCAACTAAGTCCATGACTTTCTTAAAAGTTGGTTTATGGTCTGCAGCAATAGGAGGAGACCGAAGTTCTGTCAGCAATATGATTGTGCGGCTTGAGAGTTGTTTTTTGAAATTCGAAAACATTTTGTTACAATGCCACAACACATCTGATAATTTCAGCTCCTTCGCCTCTGCGTATGAAGATATATCAAAGTTTTTGAGTTTTTTGAAGTCTTCTAATGTAGGCGTAGTTAACGGAAATATTTCTATAACACTTTTTGAATCGAAAGTTGTAGTAGCTGTATCTTCAGTGCCATATACACAGACGCTTACATTTTGCGAACTAGATAATCGTAAATACTGTCTTATCAACCGACATGTCGCGACATGTGCAACAGGAAATATTTTATACTTAGAGTTTCCAAAGGCGTTTATGAGAATTATAGTTCCAGGCACACCTTTCCATAATTTCACGTCTTCGATTTCTTCATCAGAATCCATTATTTAATTACAATTTGCGCAAATAAATATCCCACAAAATGTTTTGCCGCCTTTGACTGATTGCTTTGACAACTTCCAACTTTGCAAATAAACGCAAAATTGCAAACTTTTGAGTTTTGAACTTTTGACACATTTATTATTGACAGCTGGCCAGTGTTGCCAGATTTGTAATAGTACAGTGCACTGATTAAAAATATACAGCACATCTAGATGTGGGACTCTTTAAAAAGATGCAAAAAAAGAGCTCTCATACAAAGCCGGCGATGCATTGGCGACTCCTCTGGTGTAAAGAATTAAAAAAAATTTTAACAAAAAAATACAACCGACTTCTATGTCACTACAAAGTAAAAAATAATTGAAATAAATGTTGGTTTAGTACATATTTCTGAAGTCGGCGCTCAATAACGTTGGATAACAATGTAAACAGCGTGTCTAATATGAGCGCCGACTTTAGAAATATGTACTAAACCAACATTTATTTGAATTATTTTTTACTTTGTAGTGACATAGAAGTCGGTTATATTTATTTGTTAAAAAAATTTTTTCACCCTTTTTAGTGATGACATACTAACATTTATATTAATACAATATAAAATTGTATAAACGTGATCATGAATGACGGTAAGGTCTGAGTCTACATTGATTGGAACCACCCGCTCGTAGGGCGCTGCTGCGCCCTGCTCGCTTAGTTATATATTGTCTTATATGTTCAAACCTAACCTAACTAAATAGTCAATGATGAACTGGCTTTGCAATTTCATTAGAACCTACACCAAATATCTTCAAACACAACTCAATTATTCCCATCGGTTGAGGAGTTACATATTTTGTCTCCGAGCCACATTATCAGAACCTTAAATAGTCAATGATAAACTGGCTTTGTAATTTCATTAGAACCTACACCAAATATCTTCAAACAAAACTCAATTATACCCATCGGTTGAGGAGTTACATATTTTGTCTCCAGAACCCACTCTGATCCTCATCATATTTAAATGGGACCAACTTGTAGCAATTGTACACACACGAAAGTAAAGGCATTAAAATAGGTTCATAAACGGCGAAGTTATGGCTGTTATATTTACATGGGTGGAGGAGTTCTCCTCATTTTCTCCAGAACCCCTCGATGGATCCTAACCATATTTAAATGGGACCAACTTCCAGCTCGTCTCTATACAATACAATTTTATTATTGATCAGTGAAAGTGTTTATTATGCGTATTTACATTATTAAAACTGAAACCAGAGCACAGACTATAAAATAGTTTGAATAGACCAATATATTATGTTACGTTTTACGAAGAAATTATGTAATTTTAACGTTGAAATGATTTACAGTGTTTTTCATTTACTGTACAATACAATATACTATATGCAGTAAATGCAGTAAAATTACTGTAAATCTACTGTAATTACAGTGCATCTGGAAACACTGCAGCTGGCTAACCGTGGGACCTATATAGGTAACTATACTAATAATATTATATTATTATGAAAGACTATTAAAAATCCGAGGGGTATCGGGCAAATTCTCAAGGGAGTGCCCATGAGTACCCTCAAGGGTACCCAAGGGTAAGGGTATTCTCGAGACCCGAATAATCCCTACCCACCCCCAACATTGCAAACGCAGACGCGGCATATGAGAGACCTGTGGGTACGAAGTCCCATCTTGCTCTTTGCTCGGAACAAAAACCTAAGGCTATATAGGTTACCATACTCTTTGCTAAGGCTATCCGCTGATTTGATATTATGCCAGTGTTGCAAGTCATAGGGGTACATTTATCAGGCGAGTGTAATTTTGATTCATTAAATATTACACTTATCACACAACAAGAATATAGAGAGTATCTATATAACTTTGGCTATAAAGAGTTTAATAAAAGGAAATTCATTCAGGAAAATTCATGCATTAATGCAATTAATGCATTGCATGGCAAATGAAACTAAATCAATTTTACTACCGATGATGTCATAAAGTTGTTCGGCTTTAATTGTAATTCTCTCTATTTTCAACGTTCCTGACTATCTTTATATATATATATTTCTTATGTGCGTGTGTATGTCACTGAACTTCTCCTAAACGACTGGACTGATTTTGATGAAATTTGTTGTGTTGTGGATTTGAGAATGGTTTAGATTCACAATTTAGTCTGTGGGAAAAGGTTTTTTTAATTCGTAAGTATTTATAGAATCGGAAACTATGCATTTGATCAAGTGATGATCTTTAGCAAATTGTTGTCCAAGAGCCCACGAGGGTTTGGGAGTTGGTAAGACCAATTTTCGACAGATGGCACCACTGTCATTCCAATGCAGGTATAAATTTTCCGTTTTATGTATGTCATATTATTTCTTTAAAATGCGGGCGAAGCCGCGGGCACCACTAGTATTATATAAAAATAGGAACTTAAAATATATAAAATAATAACAATAACGTTAATTGTGGAATTGTACCAACTGAACGTACCTTAACTTTATTGTTCTTCTACTGAACAATAGATGGCGTTTGTATCTTGACCGAAAGTGCGTAATATTGTTTAATAAATAAGTTTTCTATGTTTCTGTGAACTGTGTATTGTTAGGTATTTTTGAGAGAAATCAGAATTTTTCGTTTGGTGCCAAATCATCCAACTCATGGTCAATTACAGTCACACCGTGTTCTACATAAAGAAAAGCAAATATATTAAATATCATCAATTACAATTATACAAATAGTAAATGTTTGATTTTATTTTTTTCAGTATGTTAAGTAGTTCCACGGCAGTAGGGCGGCAGTTTCTTATTTTTTTCCATTTAATTCTGACATAGTCCATTATTTAGTTTAGAGCAATCTAGATACTTAATTCATACTCAGTATTGAAGGGCTCTTATCACGATATAATGATAATATTATTATGTAGTTATTGGATTGTTTGTTATGTATTTTAAATAACATTACTTTCATCATCAATAAGTGCCCAAATAAAACACATTGTTTGGAAACGTCAATTTATTGAAATACATATAAATATTCCTATGCATTTTAATTATAGGTACGTAGTACGTGCTACCTAAGAAGAAACTTTGCAAATAGATAGTTTAGGTATTATTATAAAATTATATATATTTTTTCATCATCAACATATTTTTTATTTATTACTTATAGGTATGTATTACAAAAACCAAAGAAATATGTTCTTTGTATTTCTTATGCAAGGGCAAATAACTTAATCAAACATTTTCTCGAGTGCAGTTACTGCATTCATGTGCTTTTAATATGCAGTCTCAAGAAAACTTCAACGGGTGTCGAGATTGGCGTAGGGTGTAATTAGTGTTAGGGGGTACCGGGCGGCAGCGCGCTCGGGCCGGCGCGGCGGAGGCGGCGAGCGTGCGCACTAGACGCGCGCTGCAGACCTGCGCAACCCGTCATTCGTTCGCGGGCCCACGCCGCGTTGCCACCTCGATCGTCTCTCGCAGTCGCGCGTCTCAGGGACCTTCCCCGGTGCACGCCGAGGTCCCGGCCGGTCGACGGACGGCTCACGTGCTGATTTAGCGCCCGTGCGCTTCCGAATCTAACCAGAGCACGCGTGCGCGACCGAGCGCGTGCGCGGCGCCAACTGCGCGCGACGACGACCCGGGAGCATGCGAGGGAGCACGGCGCTGCCGCGCGTAGCGAGCCAGGCCGTGCGCGCTATCGCCATGGGCTGCGCTTCGTCCGCCGAGGAGCGCGCCGCCCTCGCACGCAGCAAGCAGATCGAGAAAAACCTCAAGGAAGATGGCATCCAGGCAGCCAAGGACATCAAGCTCCTGCTCCTCGGTAATGGAATGTTTCTCTCTTTCTTTTATAGGTGAACTGCGCGCGCACGTCATCCGGAGCTGTATCGACTTCGGGCCTGCTGACGGCGAGCCGGCACTTTTACGACACATCGACGTTGTCAGATTCCGCTTGTTGCTTTTTATCATTTTACTTTACAGAATATAGAGCTTTAAAATAAGTTACTTGGAAAGACCAAAGATTATTATAATTATGATTAAAGTCCATTCTACTCGAAAGAAATTTATCTGAAATTATTCAACTATTTAAAACGATTTCGAAACATATTGTACATTATTTTATATACCTGAGATACCTGAGATACCTATAGATGAAATTTAGCTTTGAATATAAGGCACGCACGTCTGATTTCTTAACGATATGTATCTACTCGTTATGTCTACTATAATTATTACTTGTTACTTGTAGAGAACCTACGACATATCGGATATATTATGATGACGATGGAGAACAAAAGGATGAAATGTCTGGCCACATTATTTATTTATTATACATAGTACATAAATAAACAAATATCTGAGTAAATACTAATATTATTAATAAGACAACACTATCTCCTTCTAAAGACAGCTAATTTTTACAATAAAATTATTGTATCCTTACACCATCCTTGAATCCATTCGGAACATGATAGCAACTCTATCCGTATAGCTATCATGTTCTCTTCTCTGAAGAGTAAATTACCGTCTAGGAATATTTATAAGCAAGGTGTATTTTCTTAAAGTGATCACAGATACGTAAATCTGTCTTATCACCTTCAAAAAGGACAAATAGTATGTAAGGTGATTAAATAACTGTTGCATTAACTCCGCTAAAACAGAACAATAACGACTTCTAAATATGTTATTATTCAATAGAAATATCTCAAATATCACGAGATGACCGCTCAGCAGATAATAGTGGATGGTTACAGTAGTGCTAAGCACTTAACACGAGAGTTAAGTGTATTAAATAACCACTGTACCCACTGACTAGGACTGAAATATTTAGTCAACCCATTTGAAATATACTTTTTGACATATTTAATTTGATATAAAAAAACGTTTCATGCATTAACCAGCTCGGTTAGAGTCGTTCTATACTGGGATCCTCTACTATATAGTAATAATATTTTGAAGAATTGCTGTGATAATTATGCTTTGTTATTAAGTAACATAGAATAAACTAATAAAGTACATTATCATACAAATGAGTAATTCATATAATACACGTACTTCCAATGGATACACAACAGTTCTCTTTATATATAACTGTTTTATACGGTTTCAAGGGCGGTATTGACCATTGTAATGACCACGTACTATCAAGTAGACTTCATGTTGATATGCTACTTCTAATGATTCTGTGTTATAAAAAATACATATGACTAGTAGTCACGAGGAACGATTTTATCTGCATGGCACAATCTTTTGTATCATAAAATGTAGGCTTTTGCCTTTTATACTCAATTCGTAAAATTGAGGTACTCAGAAATGAATATCGGATGATCTGGACTTGTGCCAATTTGAAGCTTGTTTGGAATCATATGTTGCATTGTTAAAAGAACACTGGATTAAAATTATTCTGACGTAAAATATGAAAATTTCATACAATTCCCCGAATATAATTCTCTTTTTAAGTATTTATTATAGAAAAACACAATTCCAAATGCACACAAGAAGCATGAAATAAAAAAATCATTATCATAATTGTTTTATGAAATAAAACAGATAATCAAAATATTAAGTGCCATCTGGTGTCGAGTAGCTCATCTAATTTAATGCGCCATTGACATAGTGCTATTTTATAATTTATTTAAAATATTGTTTAATCATTACGTTAGTAACTTTAACACAATATTTTAATCAACATGTGAAATGGTTATGTACAACTTGTATCATAGGTAGGTTAGTAGGAAAGTACATTTTTATGTAGAATAGAACTGAGATAGATGCGTTTTTGTAGTAACGATAGTAATTCAGCAATTATTTAAAATGATCCATAATATCGTACTATTATAACGTTCACATAATTAAATTTTATTTTAGTTTTTATTTCAAGTTTCCGTGGTGAACAAATTATATGATTTTTTGACTTCCTTTTATTATTTTGATCACGCCAAAGAATTATTGTAGATTTCAATATTTCGTTCTCTTTCGTGTGTGAATCTACATTACGCATGTGTGAGCGAGTCGGAACGAAAAGTGCCGAACGCGACCGAACGTCAGTCGAGCGGGGCGCGGTCGCCGTCAGTCGTCACGGAGTGGAGCTGGTGCTCGTCATCCGGCCGCCATTATCTTATGCGAATTCATAAAATCAATTAAAGTTTACGCTGTCGTTACGCGTTTCAGTGTCGTGTGCGGTGGATATTAGTGAAAGTAAAGAAGGTGCGGTTGTATTTTGACCCGAGAGTGCGTAAATATCCATTTGGAACCGTGCAGAGTGATCCAGTCGGTTAGGTTACTGTGTTGAGTGGTAGCTTAGTGTAGGGTGGGTCCGGTGCGACCGGGGCGGCAGGACGCGCTCGAAGCGTATGCAGAGGAAGCGGTGAGAGCGCGCCCGGCTCGGGAGTCGGGGCGGACGGCGGCCAGGGCACAGGAGCTGCTGCCAAAATGGGGTGCGCTCAGTCGGCCGAGGAGCGCGCGGCGGCTGCCCGAAGCCGACAGATCGAGAGGAACCTGAAAGAAGATGGCATCCAGGCCTCCAAGGATATAAAGTTGTTGCTGTTAGGTAGGTTCTTAGGAGATTTTCGCTAAGCCGCACCCATGACTTCAATTTATCTGAACGCTTACCGACATCGATGGCAGTTGTTGCTAGATTTTTAAAAATGCTTACATTCGCGGAGCCATAATTTTGGTGTAGTATAATATGTTCATGTAAAATCACTACAAAATGTTATTTACGACTTACAGTAATTAGCTTTCTCTTGAACTCATCAATATGCTGGTATGCATAGTTTGTTCCGCGTGCAAATGAAAGTGCCTAATGGTTTATGCTTCGAAAATCAATCGGGGTTTGATTATGTTATGTAGCCTATTTTGTAACCAATTTGAATTATGATTGTAGTTCATATGTATATTATCATATTTACATTTCTGTTTGTATATAATGCTTCAACACATTGACACAAACTTAATTCATATAAACTAATAGTTTTATAATCTGAAATAGAAATGATAATCCTGAATATTGATTCTTTATCATAAGAGATTCAACAGCTTAAGATATATTTGAATTAACTCTGACAAAGGTGAAAATTAATATGCAACCTGTGATAGGCTTGGCCTACATTCTTTTTATGTCCCAATGGATATGGCTCTCTCCCTACAAATGGAAGATATGAAGTGTTCTCCTCCTTGCATAATTTATAATAGTTATGAATTGTTTTATTCAAAAATTATAATATACTTACACAACTTCTTGTGCAAAGCTCTATAAATTGTCATAATATTTGTATATCCGGCAGTTACAAATTTAATAACAATAAATACTTTCAAGCAGCAAATTCATCAAAGGTAATTAAATATACATTGGTTTTGTATTTCTGTTTATGGTTAGTCATTGTAGCAACCAAGGTTCCAGTTCACCTGATGGTGAGTGGTCAATGCCACCGATGAATGTCTGTGACAAACTCCAAATCGCACAGTTTCCACCTAAAACCAATCACAGATGTTTTGCCACTCTTGAAAACGAATATAATGCCTCAAATGTAAGTCAGCTTGCATCCAAAGCCTTTTACTGGAACAGGACTGCTTCATGTTAGAAAAGGGTGTGGTGATGGTATCTGCCCAGTCAACCATACTGCATTACATATTTTAAGCATACATTCAACTGTTTAAGTACACGGACAAGGATAAAAGACAGATGTACTCTTACTTCATCCAGAATAAAATGTGGATGGCAGAAGAAGGATTGCTTCTTTGGTTATTGGTTTGCTTTAATAATAATTTTAAGGGATATCACAAAAAACTTATGTCGGAGTAACAAAATTATTTAAACTTAAAGAAAAAGACTGATTTTGTCATTGCAAATAATGTTTGACTAATCTGTCAGTAATTCTTTAAGGTATTTTTAAAACATTAATAGATAGATATTAATATTACAGTTACATTTTCAATGATATATCCTATCCATGGAACATGGATTATACGGATTTTTGAAATTCAAAATTTTACATTATTTATGCCTACAACTATTGTTTCCTGCAATATTGCATATCTGGATAGCATTATCAAAACGAAAAGCCTTGATTCAATGTTTAATTAAAATAAACTGTTGAAACCATTATTATAGTTAATAATTTATTTCAGAACAGAGGTTCTGAACATGATAAGCAAAACACAAATGCACACATGTAGTAACAGATTTAAATGGTATTTTCCCCATTATGTGATGACAGTTAAATGGTAATTTATAGAAAACAAAATATTCGAATCTATTTTAACTTACGTGGGTTAACCTTTTCCATAGTTTGGATTTGACTTACATTGGGTGGTTTCTTTTTTTTAATATTTCGACTTTAAATCATTCTCCTGTAAATTTCACCAAAGATTGCCTTCCAAGTGTTAATATATATTTAAATACTACTGAAGTTTACAATGACAATGTTTTTATGATGATAATAATTTGTTTAATACTGCTACCAATAGCCATTTTGCCCAGTACAGGCTGTTTTGTGCGAGAAATAAATGTGACCATCATCAACCACATTTTACAATTTCATTCCACAATGAGTCAGCACCCTCTAATGCGAAAACTAAAACTACCAGCTGACTAATGTAACATCATTACATTGTCAAATTAATGATCACCAGTATTTTGGAATTCACTTAAAAGTGGTTAAGTTCAAATGAAAATAAGGGACATTTTAAACTTTCGGATAAAGCTAAGTGCTGAGTAAATGTTAATAATTTTTTTTTATTTTTGCATTTAGACTTTAATTCTGTTTTATAAGGCTCCATAATAAAATCATGTTAACGAAACCTCTTTATTTATGGTTTAGATATGGCATATAGTTTTACTTAAAAATAACTTAAGTAACTCACTAATCTGACTTTTCCCACAGCTAACATCTCATGTCAATGTTTGAGGAAATAGTTATCCACTAAATATGAGTCATTCAAACTAATTGTAAGCTGACTCACTATTTTTATATGGAGTTTCCCACTTACTGACAATGTTATATTAAATTTATTTCAAAATAAAATAAAGAATATTATTCATTAAGTTAAGTAATAGAACAATAACTAATAGATTAGTTATTGATCGGAAGATATATCACAATTTGACATCCATTTAATCTTTATCATAGATCATATCACTTTTGGAAAATTGTTAAAAAAATGGTTTATATAAATAAGTGTTTAAACATATATAAAGTCTTATTTTTCACTTTTGTTAGCTTTAATATTTAAATATTATAAATTGATTATTATATCATAACTACTAATAAAATAGTTGATAATTGTAGTAAGTTTGCTAACTTGTCAAATTAAATTTAAATCAACACTATTAAAAATATGAACGTTTTACTTGTTACTGGTCTCATAAAGAATACAACAGAGCTGCCAAAAACTACAAATTATAAATGGCAGTTTGAAGTGTGCACTCATGAATCAATCACCTCATGAGTACTCAATTTATTTGCGAGAACCTAGGTGACCCAACTCTGCTGTACATTAAACACTTATGAGAATTTATCATATAATAAATGTATGTATTACAAAGTTACAATTAACATCTACACAAAACCATCTGTCGAGTTTTTAAAATCATGAGATTTGTTTAAGACATGTTTCTGAATTGATGATGATGAAAGTCTGAGAGTCACCAAAATGTCCTTAAAGGTCGCCCTATAGCAGCTGCCTAGTCAGTGTGACTATGACATACATTCTTTTCACAACCTATGGCTGCCACTGGAGGAATAATAGGTTGAAGGTGATAAGAGAATTCCATTAATCCATAATCCATAATCTGTGTTCTAGTTTAATATATTACTTTTATACAATGCTTTCAACATCATAATGCTTTTATTATTTTTTTTGGGTCTGATAACTGATTAAATAAATAAATGTTTAAATAATATTAAGAAGTGCTAATAATAAAATGTGTACATTATACTTGTGTAGTTAGTGGAACTGGTTAAAATGTTAGCCTGAACATGAAATTACTCAATCAACTGTAATTATCATCATCAAATTAACTTTATGAATGTGTAGTCATACTTTTATTGAATCATACATTGGCAGTTGCTACTTAGTTCAGTGGGATTAAAAATATAATTTTATTCAACTGTGCATGTGGTGGTACTGAATTTCTACCCCCTAAGCGCTAAATTTGATACCTCAAATCAATAAGTTCACGTGATAAACGCCGTTCGAACTAGAACTACAGCGCAGACGTCTGCTATTAAGACTGTAATGAGTGCGATGTTAGCGCCGCCACAGTCCAATCATAAGGTACAATCTAGATAGCTTCTAAATTGAGTAGACACTTGCGATATCCTAGTAAACCATTGCGTTCAACTTCTCCTTGAATCCTATTGAAACAGAGGTATATGTTTTCATATGTGTAAATAATAAAATATGAAGACTAACAGACGTGACAAATCTTATAGTTATCTTTTGCTTCGGCCGTCATAACTCCCATTAGACTCTGATTGAATCCTAAACTTGTTTATCATCACAGGCGCGTGCCACCCCCTTAGAAACCCAATCTATCTTGTCCCTTCAATTACTTATACGTTCATGTTTGGACAACGATATTAACGTTTCGTCAATAGAGGTCAGCGATGTTAATATTAGATACACCAGAAATAAAGTAACAACTATAAGGGGGAATGGTAAAATATTAATTTACTTTCGGCTATATCGTCACTCTACTAAGGTCATAGTACAAAGAAAGTAGTTTTATATTGTAAAGACATTTATTTTAATTACATGTGTCACAGTGGTAATTTTAGTCCGAAACGATCAATTTTAATGATTTCACTGAGTACTGAAAGTTGACGATTGGTTTATAGTAAGTTGGCCCAATCACGAACGCACGTAGCGTAAATAATCGAGTTCTAATTTAGGTGGTTACATTAGAATACATAATACAAAATGGATAATGTGTCAAGAAAGTTTGTGAAAGGAAAAGCACAAGTCCTTAAGTTCAGGACCATCTCCACCGGAGTTCGACTCGCACTAATAATTCTACACTGCATGCCGGAATATGTAGGGTTTATTAAAATTATTATTTCTGTTCGAAAATTTACATACGAGTATACTAATACTAACACTTTTCATATCACTGTTGCTTCTCTGAAACGACTTATCATCGTTATCATGCTTGCATTTATAGTTCTCACTGTGCTGTCATACATCGAGCTATATGGAGATTGATGAGCTTCTTTTACGCGATAACTCAAAATTTATTATCTTTCGTACACGATATATAGATACAATAGAAACACTAATTAAAATTATTATCATTGATAAAGTAATTCGATGGGATTAATTTGTTGCCAAAATATTGTGTCAATTAATTGAGGATGGGAGAGTTGTACTGTACGATAAAAATAAAAAAACTGCAATTTACAATAAATTCGTTATAATTTTATCATTCTTATAATTTGATGACAATCTCAACTATTCCGATCCCTTTTAATAAAGTTGAACACTTTACGCAGGAATGATAATATGTATTATGGAAAACTCTTGCACTTTCTCTCAGACTAACATCATAATGAATAACAGTAATAAAAGAAAAAAAACAATTTGTCACAAATTGTATGTTGGCTTCTATCGATGGTTCTCGGTAAGTGATCGTGAACGAGGACGCATGTCCCTTAAAAGGTAGTAGAATGCTTCGGTACCTCGACTGTGGCAGTACCACTGTCACACTTGTGTCTCATAACAGAAGTATGCAATGTGTATGTGCAATTTATATCTGTTTTGAAGTATGTTTGGTAAGGTAGATACACTTACACGTGGTGTTGTTTCTTAGTACCCAACATTGAGGTAGTAGTAGTCTTGATGATATCCAATGTCCATGGATAGTAGTGACCACTTTTCATGTGGATTTGTTGGTTATTTTATTAAAAAAAGTAAAATAAGAAAAAAAACAATATTTCACTTAAAATGACTTGTGGGATGTGCATGGTCGATGAATAAGCAACAGTATTATGCTGTCGTGTCATGCCGCTGAAGTGCCGCGGGGTCGGATGTTATGGACAGGTATTTTATCAGACAACCGCTGTTCGAGCACGCGATCACCGATTTTATCGCCATGATAGCGCAAAAAGGCCGAGCGACCGAACTTCGTCCGATCTGCCGTTGATAAAATTCACCCGTACGAAAGATTGACGGTTTAATACTATGAGTATCGTTAGCTCCCGCGCGATACATTTATAAAATATCGTGCTATGGATAGAAATAGTGCTATGGACTAAACTTCGTGTTCTTACTTAGATATCTCCTAGAATCGGTTTATTCAGTAAATTAGTCCACTGCTAAACACAATATAAAATAAATTATTTTCTAAAAAGTTCTGCTTATGTATAATTTGTGAAATATTAATATTCGTCTTAACAAATATATTCGTGCATTTAGCGTGTCATGCTGCGCATATGTCTCTGTATCTGTAATATAAATTTTAGTCAAAACATTTATTATCTACTTCAATAAAATATTATGTCACTACGTTGCGAAATAATCAACTTGTTATCTTCATTTTTATTGTATTCCTCAAGATACAATTATTATAGCACAACAATTGCATTTAATTTGAATATTTGATCAAATAAATTCGCCTATTTGTATGTAAAGATTTCGAATAGATAATCTGTTATAATTTCACCTGTACAATTACGTATAAAAGCCTTGGAGTGACTCCGTTTATTCAATAATCTAACGTTAAATGGATCCCGTTTTATATCTTATATATAAAATTCTCATGTCACAATGTTACTGTACTCCTCCGAAACGGTTGTAACGATTTTCACCAAATTTTATATGCATATTCAGTAGGTCTGAGAATCGGCTACTATCTATTTTTCATACCCCTAAGTGACAATGGTTGTTCACCCATTAACATTTTTTTATTTATGTATATGGCAACACAACGTTTGTCGGGTCAGCTAATCATTCTATAAATCGTCCACCAGCCCTTAGTATGATCAGTCTGCCCGTCTTATTATATCAATATATAATAATACGTATAACTATTGAAGGTATTACAAAAGGAATCACTTAAAATTACCCAACTCTCGAAATAGAGAGTTTTGTAATTTGTGATATTCAACTCGTGCATGTGGTATTAGCAAAAATATCTTTTGAAAATAAATTCTTGTGACTCCGACTGTATGTAAATAAATATTATTTAATAGTGCTTACGCAAAAGAAGATTCGTTTTAAAAAGATGCAACAATTTAAAAACTTGATCTTCAAGGCGCGGAAAGTTTTTTAATGAGAATATCTTTCAATGGCGACAAAACATCCCAAAGGAAGAAAACTTATTCAGATTTGTTAAAAGCGAGCAGAATATGAGTAGTTTTATAGTTAGTTATGTACTATGTATTACGATTCGTACAATATACATAGTTATTATTATTAGATATACATTGGTGAGAGTGCCAATATTATTCATAAATATTATATTTTTCCATAAATACTGGCACTATGCAAGGATTTTCGGTTCATATTTATTTAAAATATATTAAACGCTGTGACCCGGTTGATACATCAGTGGTATAAAAAATTATAATTGTAGATTAAGTAAATGAAAATGTTTCCTTGAAAGTGCATATATCGTGGATCAATGTCTTCTTTTTTAAGCGAGGAAGGAAATTATTCTTAGTTTTACTAAGCACCAGTAACTCCGTTCTGATCCGATTCAATATTCAAATAAAATGATTGAGAGTAGCTAAGCTGCAATTCACGTTCAAATAAATTGCTTTGACATGACACTCATCAGGATTTTCACAGATTCCTCCATGAGTTTCAACTCGCAGAAATTGGACAATTTGAGTACTGAGTAGGACGATTCAAATAATAGAACCGTGAGCTGATAAGGTTTTACTCTTAGTAAATGAAGTAACTAAAACCCTTTTTGTTAATGTCGCAAATTAGGTATTATTTGTTGAATCAGCTATTCAGTAAAATCTCCACTCGTCGATGTAGGTTTCATTCAATCTGAAAAATAATTTAAATGGAACAATCGATCGCTTCAATAACAATGAACAATCTACATTTAGTATGAGCGAGATCGCAATTGTGGAAATAAATCAGGAGCCCACTTGTCTCAATGTAGGTGATATGTGTATCGAGAGGTCAGGGATCGGCCGTTCGCGCTGCCGAGACAATTAGATACCGTCGGGGTCACGTTGCTCGGAACCTGTGTTCTAGATGGCTCCTTTGTGACACCCACACCACTGTCGTTTTATTAAATGCCTCATTAAATTAGCACCTATTTTGATCACGTAACATCAAGGCGCCGGCAAAATATGACAACGTATTTTACACGTAATTTACCACCTCTGATCAATTTTTACTTGTTGTTATTAAAAACTATAAAGTTGCTGCATGCAGAATTAAATATTCATGGTACTATCCACAAATGCGTTAAATTTATGAAATTTTACTTGATTTAACGCAATAATTATGGAGGTACATTATCTTTTTCAATTTTGTATTAATTACTGTTTAATAAATAATTAATGTTTCGGGTTGATCAAATGTGGTTTTTGTTAATTGATTAATGAATCGCGAAATAAATACGGAAAGGTAAAGGAAGAATAAAAACGCGGATGATTGTAAATAGAATTTGAGTAAAATAAGAAAGATAGAAGATCATTAGGCAGCATAAAAAATATATGATTATAATAGGTATTAAACATTACAGACATTACATTAAAAGAGACTCGTCATGAGTATGAAGAACTAATTAAAATATAACAGGAAGAAGAAGTTATGTAAAGTATCGTTGGGTAAAGAGAAATTATAAATCAATTAAATCATTAGAGAGTTTTGACAAAGTTGAAAATGAAAAACAAATTGACCGATCGGGAGTTGTTCGCTCGTAGTGAGCTTTTGAAAGCTTTGCTGTGGGGCTTTATTTTCTATCCTATTTTTATTCTGGATGCGAGACATGCATTTTGTGTGAAATGTACGGTTTACGTTCGGACGGCAATTAACTGTTTTTATATCATTGCCTGTTTTATAGCTACGGTTAGGGAACGCTCGCGATGAATTCACCGACTATTTGTGCACGGTTGTTTTAAATCTAGTGCCACTCCTTTGGTAAATTTTACTTGGTTTTTTCTGTTTGTTATGATGATTGTCTAATGACTTATATAGTGACGTAGACTTGTATTAAAAAAAAACACTCAAAAACTAACTCAGTCAAGAGAGTGGAGGGTAGCTTTGTGTTGATATTGTCTTTATTAATTGTTTCAAATTGTTATGTTTAGCTAACCTTTTAATGTTAATATTTATTGAGAAATATATAACATTATAACATTTGTATGTGAAGTAATATTTAAATTTTTAATGCTTATTTTCTATTGCAGGTGCTGGCGAGTCGGGCAAGAGTACCATAGTCAAACAAATGAAGTAAGTACTTAACTTATATATGTAATATTTTCTTGATATTAGTTGTAATAAAATAATAGTACATCGTGGCTACATCACAATATAAATATTATATTATTAGTATAATAGTTAAGTCTATTAATATGACTAAAACGATAAAAAGGTCATACACCGCTATATAATCTAATGTAATCGTTCAATGATGAGTCCAAATGTGTAATAACTGTAGCCCATTCAATATCTATGACATAATTAGGTATTATTCGTTATCGCGTTCATTATTTAACGTCTTACTAGACGACTGTCAGCTCTAAGCTTCCCGGTATATCGCTATGAGTGATTGCTGGCTATAACACTATCTTTGTATCTACGACTTGTCAACAAGCATTTTTACATTTCGCCCGATAAGAGATTAGTTCCGATATCAAGCTTACTGGTAATATCGAAATTGGTATGTGTCGCATTCGAAATGGAACTGATTATTTCAGATAAAACTTATTGCTGATTGCATTATCAGGACGATTGAGCTCTGAAGTTCATGCGGACAACTGACAATAAATGCATTCATTAGTATAATGAAATGTAGGTCTTAAAATTAATACGATTTACCAATGTGTTGTTTATTTTAAATCTAGTGTGATAATTTTCATTTCTGTTATACGCGTACTTTATCTTTTGAAATGGGTTTAAAAATATTCACGCATACCTTATAAGAAGGAAGTTAAAATGCGATAGTGGTTAAAAGTATAACTTAAATACAAAATTATTATATTTCTTTTGTAAATATGTTGTGTAGTATGAGGTAGCGAGGAAGGCAACTCTTTGCACTAGAATAGGGTAACTTCATCGACATATTTCTATCACAAGAATTGCGTACAAGCGACATAGCGATGTGTGACCTCCGATTTTAGCACAGTCCTTTCTGATCCCATTCGTTACACTTATACTTTATGTAAGTTACGTGTTAGTTCCATTATTTCCCTTCCCGTGGGATAAGGCTTCCTTACCGTTGCTCGGCTGTATGTAGTTCCTGACGTAAGCGGCATAATAATTATGTTTTAATTTTGTGCCGCGCTTATTCACTCCATAGGCATACTTAGGACGTCCTACATTCGCTTTACGCAATAATTATGCCTATTTCGCTTATAAATTTAAAAGGAATGTAAGCAGGCCAAAATATTTATTTTTATTATTTTTATCTTTGTCCATTATTTCATGCAGCTATTAATTTTTTGGTTATTATTATTTTTGGTTTTCTATATTTTTTAACTGCGATTTGATGTTAGATTTCTAAATAATGATCAAGTCGAATTTGTCACCACAGAAAAAATATTCGAAATGTTTCTAATAAAATGGTCATGTCTTTTGGGATACCGTAAGTGTGGTATGCAATTATTTCAATCGTAGAGTAGGGATAGCAAAGCAATCATTGATTATTTTGTTCAGATTTATTTTCGATAAAAGATGCTCGAGTAATAAATATTTTAACTCATGTATTTGACTTTGCACCATAGTATTTTGTATTATAATAAATGTAATGGCTATAATTAAATTATAAGGACACATCTTCCAACGAAAATAATCACTTTACGAATGACAATTTTATTAGTACGTCTATAAACGGTTGAACGGTATTGTACTTAAATTAGAATCTAAAGAAGTCATAATTTACAAATATCGTATGACGTAGACGATCTTGATGTAGGTACCTACGTCAAGTAGACTTGCTAAGTGATAGGTATGATGTGAGATCCTCTTCGAGAGATAAAAGCACTGTCGTCACATCGCCTGCGTCGTTTTCATCGTCGGCTCACTAGGCCGTGAACTCTAACACGTTGTCGGTTCCTGCGTAGACTGACGTATTCAATTATGCTAACGATATTGACCAAAAAGTGGGAAGTCTGTGTTACACCAATTTGCACTCGCTGTATGATACACGCTTAACGCTCAGTTAATCATCTTACAAAATTGCTCGAATTGCCATATTATATAAACGTGCTAATTCACATTTTTATGAGTCATATTCGGTTAAATTGTGCGGGCTAAGTCACGCCAGTCTGGTCCCACATGTATCTCTTTGCATATTTTAATATTCTTAAACATTTTTTCTTGCAACCAGACCAATTATGAAAAATAGCTCAGATTATATAGGATAGCCTATGTTATATCCTAATTCAAATTCACAATTTAAATGCAAACCCTGTATATAAGAACTAAGAACAGAAATGGTTCTACAGTGCTTCTTAAAAATAGATAGGGTTAGGGATATTTTCCCAGGCGAGAAAATGTGTCTTACGTAAAGCCTCCTTCGGGCGCAGAGCATCCTTGTACTGTAATCTCGACATTACGCCATTAGGTGACGTCACGGGCGTCCCGGATACAGCCGTAAGATGACGCTCACACGGCCACTTTTTCCTTTATCGCTTATGAAGATCGAACGGTGATTATGGAAATATTAAAATCCAAAGGAGATTTGATTTTTTTCTCTATACAGGATATACAGTCTCCTTTAATACAATGGAATGTAATATTTATGAAATGGATCCATATTTTTAACTTTAATTTTTCTTTTAAACCTAATCTAATCAGATGCGAATGGACTCTATATTCTATATTCTGAAGCTAAACAACGGTGGTTTTTATCGCAAAAATGTATTGTCCAATCCATAAACGTCAGTCAAAACTTACTTCCTTGGATTTTTGTGTCTGAACATGCCCTAAGTGTAACACGGTGTGACGTCAAGTGCTCGACGCATGCGTGCCGCGTACCGCAAAATTAAATAATGTCGTTTAGCTCGAAATACGCACCATGATGCCATATTATGTTATCAGCCAACCCATATTGGAGGCTATTGCGGGTACGTACAATCCTAATACGTGTTATCAAATATACTGGAATTAGGTACCCAATGCCTGTTCTCTTTGTTTTGACTCATTTCTTTTATTAACGTTAAGTTTTATTATTAGTTTAGCTCCCGATGCCAAAATACGCTATGCGTCAATACGTCCATTTACTTTTGATAACGGATCTAGTTTTTTACTTTCTAAATAAAAAATGTTGTTTAATTACCTAGAAAATTGCACCTTGTATGAAAATTAAAATGGGACTAATGGATTCGTCTGTGGCAGAATTTTTTCACGAACGCGATAGGCATCTCGAGTGGAAACATTTCCAGCTAATCGGAGGCACGAGAAATCTTGTTAGAGGCATTGTTTTCAAAATACAAACGCCTCAAAGCAGTTTTGAAGTGCGGGCCCGTCGCCGCGCTTATTGTTCGTATTCTCGAAGTGGGCTACGGCGAAGTGAAGATTCTAACTAAACGATGCACGGGACACGTGCCGGAACTGTGCCACTGTGTAAAATTTTGTTTACGATTTTTTTTATAATATAGAAGTAGCAGACGAGCATGCAGTCCACCTGATATAAGTGGCTACTGCCGCCCATGGACATCTGTAATCAACCCCAGATAGAGATATTCCTACCTGAGGTCGGCCACAGATGCGTTACCCCTGAGGACTTAGCTGGAACGCCTCAGAAAAGTATGTCTCCCTTACCACACCCTTCAAACGGAACACAGCAGCACCTAACACTGCTGTTATTAGGCAGAAAAAGGTGTGGCGGTGGTGCCGCCGGAGTCGAACCACAAAGGGTTCTACCACCGTCAAAATAAGATGGTCGTGGATTGGAATTATGTCTTTTTTTTTGTAATATTGAATTAGCAAACAAGCGTTCAGTTCACCTGATGGTAAGTGGCAATTGCCGCCCATCATCATCAACCGGGTCTCCTCTCAGAATGAGAAGAATTAGGCCATAGTCCACCGCGCTGGCCAAGTGCGTATTGGTAGACTTCACATACCTTTGGGATTTTTTTTTATATATCTCTCAGGTATGCAGGTTTCCTCACGATGTTTTCCTTCACCATTTAAGCAAGTGACAATTAATTTCTAATACGCACTAATTTTGAAAATCAGAGGCGTGCCTGGGATTTGCACCTCGATCGAGAGGCCGAGTTTCTTAACCACTGGGCTTTTATATATCCATCTCTGTTTTCTTTCTGGACCATTTATAAAAAAATATATATTGAAATTAATAAAAAATTCGAAGCATTTTCACATAGTTACCCTAATGTTAAGTAAATAAATACGTGTACGTTACATTACATAATATACAATACAAAGTATATACTATTTCAACCTAACGCAGATTGAGCGATTAGATCCATGGATACAAAACGTGTACACATTTACAGCTACACAATCGCAACGGTTTTTCCAATTCGTGTCTACCGGGAATGCCGTGGCCGTAGAAAATTATTGATCGTTTGACATGACATCACATTTCTATAACCAAGCCATCGCTCTAGCAATCGCCGGCTTCTATTGCACCTAACTGTCGCCGCCGCTGTTTGTTCCCGAGCATTTCACAAATAACAGCTACATTACCATAATGAGTTTTTTCTATACTCACGAGTGGGAAGTGTCTGGCTTGTAACTTTTTTGTGGAAAATCCAGGATATAACTTTCAGGAGGTGTCAGCACTAGTCAGCAAATTGAATTTATAAATCAAGTTTTTAGTAATAGAGTAGGCATGTGGTTCAATTAATGTCGATTCACTGAATAAGTAAGTAGTTGGGGTAAACACGAACGGGGCAACGCTGGAAAGTTGTTTGAAAAACAATTAGATAGGCATTGAAGGCACCATTTTTCAACTAACGACCAACTTTAAATGGGCGCCTTCTACCGAAGTCGGTCTCGGGTGCATAGTTACCACTCTCGAGAAACTTTTCAGTTTTAAAAGTTGAAAGGCCTCTTTTGCCTGTAATTACGCTGGCTCGTCTTACCCTTCAAACCGGAAAGCAGAAGTGCGCGCACCACTGCTCGGAGTCAGAAATAGGTAAAATGGCGGTATCCATTTTCCTACAAAACATTTTATTCTGGTAGTTTATAATTTAAAATGATAGATAATATTGTCTCTATTATATTATGTAACATATATTTAAGATAATAAATTGACTTCACTTGAACTTAGTCATTATCAATGAGATTAAATATATAAGGTTATACATATATTTGAAATATTACGGTAAATGATATTCCGTAATTAATTTTTTCATGAATGTTTGTCTTTAATTAAAAAATAGCTCACTTACGCGTGCCTTCCGGAATTATCAGCGTTTTTGTTAATGAACACAAACCTGTCACCGCGCTATTAACTAGAGCAAATAATGAAGATTAGAAAAAGATTTAAAGACATGCGAATACAGTGTTTAAAGAATTAAAAGTAGAAACTTACGTCAAATATTAAGAGGAGGAAATCCGTAACAATATTTTCTTTTTCTTATTTTATAATATAGGAGTAGCAGACGAGCATGCAGTCCACCTGATTGTAATGGACTACTTCCGCCAATGGACATCTGTAATCAACTCCAGATTAGATTTCCACCTTAACTCGTATTTTACGTATCATCTTCTAATAACTCCTTCCTTGTTTACAGAATTATCCACGAAAGTGGCTTTACAAATGAAGACTTCAAACAGTACCGGCCCGTGGTGTACAGCAACACGATCCAATCGCTCGTCGCCATCTTGCGTGCTATGCCCAACCTGGGTATCACCTACGGGAATAAGGATCGCGAGGTAAACTATTTTGTACCTGATTGTATTCACACTGATTGTTTATATTGTTTTTCAGTTAATGTCATCGGATTTAAAGTAAAGGATTGTTCGAGAATTCAAAAAGGTTAACAAGAATAGTTTACAACATGTTCCGCAATAGATTAAATCACTAACGAACGTATTGATATTGTTCAGATTGTTTCATATTCATATTCAGATTATCATATGTAGTAGGTACCACATTATTATGTAGATCTAATAACAATAATTAATAAACTATCTATCTAATCTGAAAAAAAATAGATAACTTTTAAAACACTGACATCATCATCAATCCTAAGTCAACCCTCTTAAAGATATTGCTCAATATGAGCGCTTTTGCCACAACCGAACCTACACATATTAGACGTGGTATCTAATCATTTGATTTGATTATAAAAGTAAGCAAGAAAACATCGCATAAACCATAAACTGCTCCGATTACGCCTCGTCTGTTCTATAAATAATGCACGGTCGTTCAGTAAAAAATAATGTTGATTGCACCGCAATCGGCGCCCTTACCCGATCCCATTTCCGCTCAAGGGCGAGTGCCATCGTGCAATCGTTAACATCTCACAGCTCATCAGAATAACGGTGCCAATGCTAGGAAGTTACACTTTTATATGTAATATGTATATCGCTACATGCCTTCATAGTTCAAGAGTTCAGGACATAGCCTTTTTAACACGCTTTTATTAGCTTGGGTTGTACGTTTGTATGTATGTACGTAACAGTAACGGAATCTTTAAGCCCGATTTCTATCCACATTGAACGTTCAGTTTAATTCAAAATTTTGAAGAATTATCAAAAACCGATGACAATACACGATTTTAATAATTTTGTACAATTGTCCTTATCAATATCCTCAGGATTAACGATTTTCGAGGCGAGAGAAAGCGCCTTATGGAGCGTTCAGGCAAAGTTACTAGATTGATTTTTAGCTTTTGAAAATAATAATGTTATTTCCCTATAACTCAAATGTACTGAAACATATCTATAATGCCATCTTGTAGAATGATTTTTAGGATTCCGTACTCAAAGGATAAAACGAAACCCTCCGCTGTCTGTTCGTGAGTCACAGGGCTTTATCTCTTAAACCGGAATAGATAGACACTTGATTTTTTTACAGACGTTGCTTAATGATGGTGGTTATAACAACAAATACTAAAAATTAATAAAATAAATATAGTTCAAATAACTAAAAAACACGCTTTTATGATAAAATCAACTAAAAAGTAGAAAATAATTTTCAATCTAGGAATCAAGGAACAGTAAATTGTATAATTGTGGAAAAAGTGTGGGGTGCTTTTCGAAAATTGATAAGTGGAGCACTCCACGCTTTTTTTACAATTATACAATTTACTGTTCCTTAATTGATTCCTAGATTGAAAATTATTTTCTACTTTTTAGTCGATTTTATCATAAAAGCGTGTGTTTTAGTTTTTTGAACTATATTTATTAAGTCATAACTTCTGGCTGGTCGAAAATATCTAGTCAATGGAATGTCATTAATGTATTTATAATATAGAAAAACATTTTACAGCATCTGTAGATTTTATATATTATTTATTTTCAGCTAGAAAATGAGTATTTCTGAGATTTCGTAGTTTTTGGGAGCATTTCTAAATAGATAATTCCACCTAAAATCCAGGGTTTAAAGTCTTACTTAATCGCGTCGAGAATTCACAGAAAATATGACAACAAGTAATAAGTATAGTTCTTTTAAATTGGAACGAAAAAAAAGAATCTGCAATTTGTGAAAATATAAACCGTCAAGCGCTTTCATTAGCTCAACTGCATTCGTTCACAAACAGTATGGACAATAAACACAAGAGCTCCGTAGTGCGGCATTCATGAATACGCAATGTATAATATTGATCTTCATATACCAAGTTATCCGCTCCTTTTACAACCATTGCTTAATATGGCTTATTTAATACACGGGTTATGGTATATTCCTCGCAATGTATTATATTCATCTCTATATATAACAAGTTGTCTACAATTTCTACCTTGTTTAAAACGGCTTAGTTAATGCACGTGTTATGATTATCTTCTCTTTTAACTTGGAAAGTACTAAAGATACATAATCCGAAAGATAAGATGGACATATTATGCTTCTATTGAATTGAATTGAAAAAATAATGTGGCCCTGAAATCGTTGTCTTTTAAGTAGTGATAATGTCAAGATTTGAGGTATGTTTTTGGTAACAGATCGTATATAACTCTATTGACGAATATTATGAAAATGTACAGAACCTTTGGCCTTTTAAACGTCTTTTTATGGTTTAATTAGGGAAGTTTTAGATTTTAATAGAATATGTTATACGAGTATTTTTTCATGTGTAAAAACTTTTACTTTACATAATCGCCATGTTAGTGTAGTGGGAATGTCAAACAGTACGGGCAGTGGTATGTACCATGATAACTTATCTGAGCCCGTTCATCACTATAAAGGTATATTCACACGGTGGTTTACGTAGCACTCCATATGTGCTTAGGATAGTGTGTAGTGTAAATTTACATTTGAACAATCGATTAAATACTTTGAATATTCTAAAGATTATGTTTTGTGTGTCAATGGTTAGAAAAAATCGCCTAAATAACTTGTTGTTTAACGTTTAATACTTTATAGATATTTAGATAAAGTTTCTCTTGTGACGATGTTAACAGTTCACAAAAATTATTTTAATTCGTGTAGAAAATTATTTTTGATAGCAGTATACAAAATCTTTGAAAGTTAAATACTAAACAAACTAAAGTTTCTCTATTTCTAGTATTTCCAGTGTGTCCTTGACTCTTGAATAAAAAAATGATTTTTATGTTTAAAAGCACCCATTATGTGTCATCTCTAGCGTATTTGTAATAACATTATGTGAAAAAATAATTAATTCATGAAGATAACGATGGAAATTGTTCAGACATCGAAAGATTTAATGTTTTTAATTTCTCGTTTGTTATCAGTATCACACAGTGGTATATGATTAACTGAGTGATGGAATTTCTTTAAAATATTTTCCCCTTGTCTGTTGATTTTCGTCACTAGTTTCGCCCATCACTCTAGCCGAGGCCACCGGCTGCGAGGTCTTTGTTCTAGAGTGAGACATGATAACGCTTTTAGGTACTTGCTTTTAATCAACATTATAATGTTTGCCCCCCTATCTCCATTACGCTTCTGCATATTATTATCTAAGAGTGAGTCAGGATATGTTGCCATCGGCATCCGACAAGGTGTTCGTGTTTATGAAACGTTTCCCCGTTTTCAAACGTATCGTTGTCTTTTTTATTTTTTTTACATTAAGTCAAGTAAATAAAATGTAACTTGCATTATGCAATTTAAGTATTAACTGCATAACTCTCTTTTGAATTATGTAGTCCAGCATAATAGGAATAGATTTATTTTCATCTACACCTTTAAAGAAAATTAAATAATAATATTTAATCTCTGTCATGATTATTTTGTAATATATTTATTATTTTAAAATCATAGATTAGTAAAGATTACTCACTCCTAACAAGAAAATGTAACCAGTTTTGACAATTGAAATAGTTGCGCAAAAAAGTTTTGCCACGTCTTCGTACTAAAATGCCCCTAAAATATTTGAAATAATTATTTATTTATTATGTAAATTACGCAGTATTAGTTAATTATTCATAAATTTTCTCTAAAAATGTTTTTATTTGTCAAGAATTCAAAAAAAGAACTAACTAATAAGCCGATTGTGGCTTCATTCAATTTCAAGGCGGCGAAGTATCTTTACTAATCTATGTTTAAAATAGATAAACACTTTTAATTATTTTTCGCCACACTTTTAATTATTTTACGCTATATTCGAAGCAATATGCAACTTATTCTTAGTGTAAAATTCATTCGTGTTCATTGTATAATGGCACATGAAAGCAACCCTTTAATACATACTCGTAGGCACGTAGTTATCTAAGGGGGAAGCTATAGAGGCAGGTGGTCGGGCGACAATGACGTGGCGTAAAGCATGTTGGCGATAGAGATTTAGTCAGAGTTTTAAATTAAGGGTGGATTATGCAACGCTGTCGTTTAATGCTGCTATGTGTGGTGTATTACGTCATGTTACTGCTCTACAGCTAAAAATAAGTATAAAATCAGTGCATACATGATTTTAAACTCTAGTATATTGCTAAGGACATTTTTAGCTGTTTTATAATCCAATAATTAATGGTGTTACGAGACATAAATAACGGATATGAGAGTTAAAAATATATTTTATATGTTGTGTTTTCCTTACATGTATTCTTTAGTACCTATGTTAATAAAAGTATTGTGGCAACATCATAGTAATAAGTTTTCAATAACTACAGAAAATTTGACAATTTGGCAAATCCTTTTTTCTAACAAAGTCATAATAGTGATGAATTTGTATAATTAATGAAACTATAAAACATGATTCTACCTAAGCGTAGTTTTTCCTTAACCGCATTACAATTTAGTTTCCTCAACAAGATTCTAAACTAGTGCAGGTAGTTAAAGTCACATCGCATTATAACTGTATATTTCTTAAATAGCAATCTCAAACCATACACATATATAACTGAATCAAAATAGTGTTCAAATAGAAACTAGTGGTTGCTGTTACTAGTTTCCAGTAGGACTATTGTTAGTACCGAGGACTAATTTTGAACACCTAAATGTATTTCCACTGCAACACCAACAAATTGGATCACTGTAGTTCGAAGGTTGCTAGTTTTAAGCAGAAATATTTTCAGTTTTGCTATTCCTAGATTTCAATCAAATCAATTTCTTTCACACGAAATGCCTTCGAAGTGTTTCAATTTAGTTCACAGACTCTAATGGCTCTAATTTTATCAGAACGGTACCTGTGGACATTTGCAACACCAGAGGAGTCGCCAATTAAAATATGTATTATTAAAGACTTGTAGATTGGCAGTCTGTATGATCCTTCGTTAGTTCGTTCTACAGAGGATCAAAACGAGTGAAAAGATCTAAAACATTGCACTTTACCACAGAGCGACGGCAAGATGGTGTTCGACGTGATCCAGCGGATGGAGGACACGGAGCCGTTCAGCGAGGAGCTGCTCGCCGCGATGAAGAGGCTGTGGGCCGACAGCGGCGTGCAGGAGTGCTTCGGCCGCTCCAATGAGTACCAGCTCAACGACTCCGCCAAATAGTAAGTGGCTATATCTTATATTTTTCTTAATTTGCTTATCCTTGTATACTGATTTGATGATTGATTCTTTGGCATGCCCTAAAGCCCAAACGACTTTACGGATTTTAGCATGTGGTGTCGTTGGATTCGTCTTTATTGAGGAAATTACATAGACAACATTACTTTCCTTTTCAGTTAGTAGTTTTTAACGCAGGCGGCTTTTTTATAATAATTGCTAGTTATGTTCGACATACGTGTTACATGGGTTAAAGATCTGATGATAGATTTGAAAGTCAACTGACGCTTATTCTTCTCATTTGTTGTTTTTTATTAGTATTAGAATTTATTACTACACTTTTTGTCTTACTTTAACAACGAGTCGTATCGGAAATATTTCTTTTTTTGTATATTACAATTCAGAAAGTCAATGTCCTCATTACATTATGATAATTTTGTTATTTGATTAGACCGAATGGTCTAGTTTTTGCCCGCACGTTAGGAATGTTGATATTTAATTCTGTTATAATGAACTATACCTACTCTATTATTAATGTGTTACTCTGATACCATATAAAAGGTTGAGTCATCTATGTATGGTGTTGAACGATTTGTAACGTAGTTATTGGTAGTTGGGTATAATATATAGCCAGTGAACACTTTGAACGTTCTTTTAAAATTATTAGCGAATGATACGAAGAAGGATTTATGTAGACGTTAGATATAATTCAGAGGTATGCCTACGTACGTACAAGTATACTATAATAGTGGAGTTACTATTACTACTTTTCACATTATAGGGACTATATTCACTATATGTATTCTTTTTGGATATCACAATATCTTACAATATAATTCAATGGCATAACATATTATTAACATTTTAGAACTCTAACAACTTAATCTATTTTGTTCGGTTTTGTCTCAGTTCCATGGTGAACTTTAAGGGCTCGTTGGGTATGTACGTCGGTGTCACGCTGTACGTTAGTTCTGCGTGCTTCCACGATACATCGAATTTGTAGAAGGTCTGAAAAGCAATAAAGCATAAGATAAACGTATAGATCTGTAAGTCACGTTTGCTTTATGTCCAATTCTAAGATAAATATCGTAAAATCGAATGTTATATGCCGAGTGTGTAAAGTCATAAGAATTATTTCACATGATTCATTGCTCTGTCGCAAATCCACTCAATAAGATTGTCGCAATCATATTTCCTCTATTGGTTTATATTTATCGATATTTACTAGACTATACCTTTAAAACTTGCGGCCACTACCATGCTATTACAGTTTGCATCTAAACTTTTCATGAATACTCTGCATTCATTATTATCACTCTACATAAAAATAATATAAAAGATCCATACCTTAGCGAGTAAAAGTTGCAGCTCCGCTTCGGCGAACCTTTTCCCGATGCACATTCTCCGTCCGAACCCGAACGGCAGGGAAGCGAACGGGTGAATGCCAATTTCTTTTTGCTTTCGCCAGACGGTCTCGGCACGAGAACACTGACTGTATTTCTGGTGCTCCGTTTGTTTATTTTCGTGAGATGCAGGGTCACGGTCATGCAGATGTCTCGCTGGACATTTCCCTTTGTCTCCGAGCCGCCCGACATCGGTGTCTCGTAACCAACGCTCGGGCACGTATTCTTTCGGCGACGGAAAGTACCTCTCTTCGTTGGATAGAATGTAATGTGGGAACACTATGTGGGACTGAAATGAGAAAAGAAACTTTATAGATACAAGACCAAATGTAGTAATTCTTTTACAGTTAGAAATTTTCACCCTCCAACCTGATGTTTAGACTTCATTTGAAACATAGACGAAGAAGAGCAGTAAAAACTATAAGATAATTAAAATATACCAATACTGGGTAAAAACAACAATTTGCAGCCGAGACTGAATATAGGATATATTTTATTGATGTAACACCATGTATGTAGTAGCACCTACTGTACCTTTCTATATGCAAAATCATAAAAAACTGGTATTTTTACATCTATTAGCATTGACAAACAGATTAATACACGCAATGCAAAAATTAAAATACGTAACTACGTACGCCTTTTGGAACTTGAAATCCTGATATAACCGCATCGGATTGTATACAGCGGCCATTGCCCAATATGACCGGTTTGATCCTGTAACACAAAGTGAAAATGTAATCGGAATGCCGATAACGTATCTGCATCATGATATATTGTTAACTCTTAAACGCTAGGTAAAAAACCCACAATATTTCTTGTTATTAATCTATGTAGATACGTGTCTACTGATATTTATTTTAATACAAAAAATAGTATTAAAGCATAAATTGATTTTTGTGGATGTAGTTAAAAGGCCACCTGATATGACAGTCAGCGCAGACGTGACCATTAATTACATGATTTGTCAATAATGGACATACTATAATCAAATTTATCATTACATTTAAATGGGATAAGGGTCTCACGTCCAATGTCACGTCCAAATTACTACTCATGTAAGACATCAGCTTAATCAGTTCATCAGATTCGTTTAAAATTTGCCGTTTAACGTCCTTCGAACCGAAACTTAAAGAAATGAAAACAGCGCTATAAATTCCTTTCTTGCTATTATAAGGCAAAAAAGTTATGGCAGTCGTGCTGGCATAATTAAACGATAAAGAATTCTTCAATGTTTTAGATATTTTCCCATTATTTTTATTATAAATGTACGGAAATGCAGCGATTGCATATTTTCTCTGTGCGACTTGACGTCTAGTTTCTGATGCTACAAAGTCGTGATATGAAAATTCCACAACGTTATTAGTTCAGTCGAGTGGTGCTTAGAAAAAACGTTTAGAAGCCGCCCCTGAAGTTTTTATATGCCTCCAGTATTTATGAAGTATTATAGCAGTTTCTAATATGTAGTTTCTTCAGAGCTTTGAGTTTAATCAAGGTTTAATCAAGCTACTCTCGTGTACGTTTCATATATGTGTCATAACAGGTCAAGTATATAATAAATAAAATACATATGTATATCAACATTGCGTATGTATCATATATAAAATGCAGAAAGAGTTGTGTAGAGAATTGTGAGTTCATAAATGTTTCAGAATGCCAATACATATACGTGTGGTCTTCCGCATTTAATCTTTATTTCTCTTGTTGGTAGTTGTGTGTGACTATCCTCAAGCCTACAAATTCAAATAAGGTAATATTCATCTTGTAATCATTACATTCTTATCGCCTCAACAACTATCACATGACTAAATTTTAGTATATCAACATGTACCAAGTTCTAGTTTCAGCGTGATCGCATTAATCAGGTCAATTAATTACCGCAGATGTTTCAGATATCGATATTCGCCATATTTTGTGTCGAGTATCGCATTTAACTGAAACAGGTTTCGAGGTGATACTCTGAAACTTAAGTCGAATCGCTTGCATTACTACTGCTGTTAGAGATATTCCTATGTGTATGTATGTACACATATCGATGTATATGACGGTAGGATTGATCACGGTTAACGTGTTACGTGGTACTCTTTGCAACTATTGATTTACAGGCCACATAGCTGCGAACGAGATCTGATTACGCTCCAGTTTGGCTAACAAAGGTTACGATACAACTACGATACAATGTCGTGTATTTATCTAGTATGGCTGTTATTACATTCTGCGAATTAATGTTTCGCTGGAAACGCTTTTATCAGTTTTGAATAAATACCAATATACGGCCACCGATATACCTCTCTATAAAAATCAAATATATATTGCGGTTCAAGGGTAAAAGGGATAGTCCTGTGACAAACGGTCAGACAGGAGGCTTAGTAATAGTGTTCCATCTTTACCCTTTTGGCAAGGAACCTTAAATATGATGAACTAAATAAATGTTCAGGGAGAATCTAAAAGGAAAAATATCTTCATTAAACAAAAGGTGTTTGGTATAAAATAAAAACTAAAGTATAGGTTAACAATATGGACGTCGATATTTTTAAATTCCAATCAAACAACGTAATGTTGTAATGTATGTAATGGACCGGGTGATATAGTAAGATCGGTTCCTTTGTCCATTGTTATAGTTGCGCGTGGAAGTAGCTAAGTACATGTTATGATTCTATAAAACCACTAACCACAAAGATACGTGAAGCATGAGTAACTATATATAATTCTAAAAAACTATACGTTAGCACAAACGCAAGCAAGCAAGAACGCTGGTTAGGTAGGTACTGAATGGTAAGAGCGATATAAAAAATCCAAACCCGCTCAATTGGTACGGAGCAGCACTTGTATAATTTGTGAAGCAGAAATTGCATAACCAATTTAGTGAACCATTATGCGAAACGGGAACGCCCACTTTTATGAGCGCAAATCATTGGGAGTACTATTGCCGTGAGATGGCCGGTCTAGGTAGTCGGATAGGCAATTTCATGCAGACATTTTTATTTATGACTTGTCTGTAAACGTTTCGCCATTAGTGGCTAGTGATTACTCTTAGGTAGCGCGTTTTTATTTAAGGTTGGCTCTGGATTTTCATTTTTTAACACAACTTCCATTGCACGCTCGTTAGCTATCTCAGTGAATGAAAAAAAAATTTTTTTCGAAAGTTTGTTGAAAGTTTGTAAATTCAATAGATATTCATTTTAAGTAGTGTAAGAACTTACCGCAAAGCTTCTTTGATACAAGCTCGGAGATAGGGTAGCTGTCCAAATCCTTGCTATTAAGAACTCTGCCCACGGGCAGCTTGTTATCCAATTCTTGTTGCAACCTCCTTTGTGCCTGGTATTTGTCGCCAGTAAGTACATCGTGCTCGCCGCAGCCGCTGCTGTTGTGTCCACGCCCACTAATAATAGATCTAATGCAAGAATCGTTGCTACTTTTTTACCGTAAGCCTTCTCTATGTCAGCACATATTCCGTTGTCAGTCAGTCTTTTCAAGCAGAGCGTTCTGAAGGAATCTAGTGCGTCTATATATGTTTTGTAAGATGATGTTGAATAGAGTCTCCATAATGGAGCTGATAGTTCCAACTTTGGTACGCTGTGAAAGAAACCGTGGATACTTTTAATGATCTCCCTGGCTTCAGCGTCGTCATTGTCTAGACACCCGAACCTTGTGCCCAATGCCCATGCGCCGACCGCTGGAAAAATAAGTTGTCGCGAATTAGCATACAAAGAACTTTAAATTTATTTCTCATTGTTCAAAATAGTATCCAATTTTTATTTAATATGTTTATAATGAATGTGTACTAAAGCGTTTATCTTAAATCACATTTAATTTGATTAGTTCAAGAATAATGTTATTTAACTAAAGGTTTAGTTGAATTATAAAAATTCTGAGAAAATTTAAATGTTATTAACTCACATTCTAAAGCCCATTTGTAGAGCTCTGTAAGGTAGTCCGCTGGCAATTCTTTATTTTCGTCAAGCATGTTCTCCATCCTAAAAAATCAAAAATCTCTTTCCCATCATTGTATCATAGAATTATATGTATGTCATTTTCACATTTAGCACCTCTATTTAAAATTCTCTAGACATTAATTACTGTCATGGAATTCAACCATGCTACCAAAACATTCCATAAATGTAAATTGCAACAAGTTAACTATTAAAATGCAAAGTTAGTAGTAAGTAGATGTCTAATAGCGTGGATGCCAGTCAATCGAGACGTAACTTTTTCATTGAATGAGATTGTTGTTTCCCGCTGTGAGTCAGTCAGCGCGTAGTGGTGTACAAAACAAATGCGCAGACGCAGTCGTTGTTAAAAACGGGATGTGGTCATTAAACCGAGATTCTGCAGTCCCACTACATTATCCAATAGACACTGTATCAATAGTACTTACACATCAACCGCTTCTAACCTTTTAACGTGGTTTACGTTTTATGTCACTTTTGAGATAAGTCAGTTCAGTTTCATAAGTGGATTTAAAGCTAATAAATAAGTACGAGTGTCTGGGTTAGCATTCCGTTCGGTTACTGTACTAGTTTTTGCCCCGCGAATTATGTGAAGCGATTAAATTAACAAGTTTAGTTAACACATTGCTACGTAATGATGTTTTTGACTGACATGTAATCTGGTTTCTTATTGAAGCAACTTTTTATAATTTGTTAATGATTATAGTGAATTCTTGTGAAATATACACATTTATCTTTTTATGTCTGCTAATTGTTAAACATTTCCAGAAACATTGTCAACTTTAAAACCTTTAAAATCTTAAACGTTAAAATCTTTTTGCCGTCATTTGTTCTTGTAATGTTTTCATGAATAAACATATTATGTTTCAATTAACTAGATTTGTCAAAGTGAAGTTTTTTGTTCAGTTGACTGCCGATTTAATTCATAAACGAGTTATCTTATCGATAAGGCTAGGTTGTACAAAGTTGTAGGCGTATGATTGCTTATTGTTTGTGAGGTTTTGCGGTAGGACATTCTTGTTTCATTTGTAGGACCTAAAATTTTGTTTTATTATTTTACGGAAGATACCACCTAAGGAAATTATTTGAGAATGACTTACTTCCTTATAAAATCTTCGGCTACATCGTCCAATGCTGGTACTGCAGCTCTAGCTGCTTCGGGTGCAGCTAGGGCCTTTGACACTTTAGATCTAAACTTCGACCATTGCATGCCATGCCTGTCAAAATTATAAAAGATTTTTTTTATATGTAATGACAGAATTCACCACTTTATATAAATATTGAAAATCTCAAAAACACTTACACCCCTATCAGACCAGGCTCTTCACCGAAAAAATCTTTTCTCAGTTCCTGTTTATAATGTTTGAGGCACGGTGCGACCGCTCTGTGCGGCATCGAGTCTTCACGCCGGTATATACGCGCGGTTTCCTCGGCACAGAAAGGAAATACTAAATCGGGATGCCCAAACAATTTCGCGACCTTTGCAGCACCGCCCGTGCCGGCTAAGACGCGCAAACTCCATAGAGTTATGTCCAAAGCGCGAGTTCTCCACGGTTTCAGTCCTATAGCGAAACGCCAGGAGTTACCAAGGAGAGGCAAGGGCCTCGGGCCTGGCATACTTGCGAACCGCCGAGCGTTGTCCATCGCGACCACTTAACAAATGATGCCTTCAGCTCCTGGAGATACCGTGACGGCAGTGGGGGCCATCAGCGTAAGCATTGCGATTTCGTAACGCGTGCCACCCGACTGAGTTGACGCACTAAATATGCGTTTAAACCAGTCGTTTTAATATACCATTACAGGTGTTGCCCCTGTACAAGATACACTACATGTGATTAAAGTAAGAAGAAAAAATATGCAAATTATTATAGATTTCAGGAAATATATTCATCCAGTAAAAGATATTAATTGCATTTTATTGCAGATAAAACGCAGCGTTCACATGAATCTTTGTATTTAAGTAGGTACACAAATTAATTAAACGTTAGAAATTATTTCAAGGTTCTAGTGTTCTAGTCTATGTATGCTTAATTTTCGCAACATGTACATAGTCTGATGAGTGTTTAACGGGCACGCACAAATTTTCGCTACCGTTCTTGCAGTCAACGCTATGGGGACATCACTTAGCATAACTGTGTTAATATTTTGCACTTATACAAAAGAAAATTCAAGTCATGTTCCACTATTGTTGTAAAAACAGTCGTGCCTGAAATTCTATAATTAGCACCGCGAAACTTGTATGAATACTGTATTCTAGTTTGATTTAATGATTAAAATGCGTTTAGGTCACGTGCTATACTGCGATTTTTGTTCGGGTTTTCTACAAATATTTATATTATTCTAAGTACGAGTATGTACTAATTTACTTGGGTATTCAGTTGTCAATTGGTGTGCGTGACGTCACGGCGCGTCCAATTAGCTAATCCCTATGTGGCAGCCGGGTGCGCTGCTCCCGCGCCGATTGATTCGTCCGGTCGTCCTGAATGTTGTATATTTGCACACCTTCCGCAATCACAACACAATTGGAGAAATTTGTAATCAACTATCCTAATGTAGTTTCCTTTGGTGTTCATATATCTTTTATTTTGGACATATCGAAACATGTCATGTTATCTAGAGTATCGGGCACAATACTTATTAAAGTTCTTCCAAAATTTTGGTGTGGTTTCATTAAGTAAATGTTCAATATTTTTAGAGTTCGTTGTATGAATTGGAGCAGCTTAACCGATCTGATTGGATAACAATGGCGATAAAATTTACTTGATAGGTATTGTTTACACTATAAGTCTGCCAATCAAATGAAAACCCATATACCATGGATTACAATTTCGAACATTATCACTGGCACGTATAAGGAGAGGAAATATTTTATTTTAAAACTTTTTGCACGTACAATAAGTATAAACTGATAAAAATATCGAATTACAATATGTTGGTATAACCAAAAAGTTGGATACCCAAACCGTTCATATTCAGCGGGAAGCATTAGTATTTCACGCACATCGCACAGCGCGAAGCATCAAGTAACTCGATAGCGACGCTCGTCTTGTTTGATTTGTTTTGCATGTGAAATGCGGTCGACGGATGCTGTTGCAACCGCTGAAGGGAACTCTTTGTGCTTGTATCACTAAGACTCCGCTTTGATACCAGTAACGAGGAACTAACCAGTACCTAATTCTGTTGAATACAAGGGTTTTTTTTAGATAAAATTCAAATACTCATACAGATTGTTACTCAATATCCATTATCAAAAGATATAAACCATGCTCTTCTTATCTCATATTAACAATTGTTGTCCTAATAGCTACTGCTAGAGCTCTTCCCTTTAGTGTTATCATACTGTAACACTAATGTACATATACTCAAGATTATAAATAATATGTTTTTAAGTTTTCTTCTCTTATGATCTAGTCTTGAAGACATATAACATGCTTTAAGTGTCAAAATTTGTAAAGACATTACAGTTTGAAATTATGAAAATGATGAAACACCTGACAATCCAATGTTGAAGACGTTAGTTTTTCGAATCTGCTAAAGATGTTGCTATTTAGATGATATATTTTTGGAATATTGCTTGTCAAATGTGAAATGTACTTTCAATGGTTTTGCAACTATGTGAATACTGATTTCCTTCGTCTTGTCTAAGTGTCCGGAAAATTGCTACCTTTCTGTTGCTCCTTTATGTAATGTGTCTTACCTAATCAATCGTGGTTGATGACAAAATGATGTCTTCAATAAGACGGGCTGTTTCCTTCTTTTCACAATTTTTACAATTCTTGTTCATTTCATGTTTTTTGGAGATATTGTGCGTCATGTCATGTATATTTCAGTCTTTATTGTTTGTTTGTTTTCATTTGATAGTACTATTATTACAGTTATTATTACAGAACTTAGCTCTGAAGGCTATATCACTAAACACAAGTTAGTCTAGGCAAATATGCTTAGTCTAAACAAGTAATTGTAATTCAACATGTTTGTAGTAGTTTTTGTGGGTTTGGGTCACAGCCAGCGCCCTGATACGCCATAAACAAAAAATATATACGGCATACTGTCATCATAAACTAGGCACATAACATAGATTCACAAGAATATAACTAGGTTTTAGGTATAGACGAAAACTAAAATCTACAAAAAGAACACATTACATGGAACAATTCGATTTGCGTAATCGCTTATTACAAGATGTTCTGTTTTTTTTTTGTAGGAAACGATGCCTTTTATTCTGCCTACCAATAACGTTTTAGTTAACATCACGGCTCGTATCGTGAGTCATAGCGAGCGCTTGAAATAGTCCTAATTAAGGTAATCTCACTTCACTGACATTTCTCGCGAGACTTTATTTTCGTGCCCCAAAACGAAATATTTAGCCTCTAGGCTATTGGTCATGTGCGTGTGTTTAACCAATCCCACCACTATCGCGAGAACGATATAAGGTTTTGAATAGGGCCAATAGTCTACCAAACGCTACAATAAAGCCTTTCTTTGAAACCATTTTGTTCCTTTGGCCGACATCCAGATCTTCAATTCAAATGTAATTCACCATATTGCATGAATAATGTACGCTTGTATTTATTATAAGTACTATGCGACGTGAACTTGCAAATCTGTCCTTAGCTGAGACCTCGTGAAAAATGATATTGGCCTCCGAAATGTTGAATAGAGCCAGTTATAAATTTTGGAAATTCCCGTAGGGGTTTGCTTTACACTGGTATCTGAAATGTATATCTTAAGGGGAACCCGCCCCTGAGCTGATTCTTGTATACCTATTACATACCTATAGATGTCCCCTTCTGTTTTAAGAGTTACATTTCATTGTTTTCCATTATTACTTAAACAGTTATGTTTTACATTATTACATTTTTTTTAATTAAGGAACTATAGAGATTTAGGTTTAATACTCTTTTCAATGAGGTCATCTGATTATTGCACCCTGTCTTAAAGTTACATGCTTTAATTTGAAAACTCACACATTGGCCGAGATTGTATTCAGGGGGTTACGGTTCAACGTACAGAGTAGTACAGACCGTAGTGTTGAATAAATGCAAATTCCGTCTCATAGGCATATCTGCCGGGATGGTCGATGTGTACGCCGCTCTGTCGCCCGCCTACGGACGACGCATGGCAAACACATGAAAATGTATTCGATCATGTCCGGGATAATGTCTGGATGGACCAAAATGTTGCATAAAACATTATATATTATAAAAAAGATTATATATAATTTATGATGACTTCCCTGAAATAACTAATATACTACTTGCAGTGCTGCTGATATAAATATGTATTTTAAAATCAATATTTAAAATTTTAATGTTTAAGAGATGTAGAGGGAGAGAGAGAGAGGGTGTGCCCATCAAGTTATCGGTATAGTCGTAACAATATTGTTTTAATTTTTATATCGTGATCCGAGGCGGCTAGTGGCAAGAAGACGCGAAGCTCAACCGGCGGGGGTGGCGACAGATTTATGCTCGTATCGCATGACGCCCGCGCTAATTCCGGAACCACTTACAGCGCCTGCTTAGGTTCTGTAACTGCCCTCCATGCTCCGCAGTTCACCCTACAATAGCGACGGCCACGAGCCGCAGTCCTCATAACTGTTACGCACTGCGGTTTGCTACTTTAAAATTCTGCGAATAGAAAGCAATATCGATTCGCCTAGCTCCCCTTGTAAGTTGATTCTTACCGTACTTACAGGTATTAACAGACAGAGTAGAAGGGCTGTGCGCCTTTGTTAATTTATTAATGGATTGATCGATCTGGATACTCTCCAGCGAGGTGGATATGCTTGGTATTCTAACGACAATTGACGCAATGAAGCTTTGAATATTCCATTGGAACGTCGTGATGATTGCAGATTTAAACAAATGGATATTGCGTACGGTGCAAACGAGATGGTTCCGATCGACGGTGGCGGAGGGCGGGCGTAACGAGGTATCGAAAGGGCTCGGCCGTCGAGCGGCGGGCGGCGGGCGGCGTGCGGCGGCGCGGCGGCGTATTGATCGCGCGACGCGGCCGGACCTGTTGCCGGGCGGCCGCGCGCTCTGCCGTCGCCCGACCGTACATGAATTTCATGCATTTCTATTGGTCGAACGGACCGCTCGCGCCGGCTGCATTACTGGAGCAAGGATTTCGTCTGGTGTGCGATCCGACGGAACAGAATTTCATGCCGCACGAACTTTAGCTGTATCGACCCGCACCCACTACGCCGCCCAATATTATGTATATGCAGATGATTACACTCGCAATGAAGCGTATATTCTCAGTTTGTTCACTACTACTCTACACGTTATTGACCAAGTTCAATAAATACTTACAGTTCCTGTGTTTAAATATACGTGCATTCGATTGAGTGTTTCATTTTGAATGAAGACAAATCGGCAACTACTTAATTTATTTGCATTAGTGCCAAGACGTCGTCCTGTCCAATAAAAACAGCATCACAAGTATAGTTGATTGGATTGCAAATAAATCTACAAGTTACTCAAGTTTATTTAATCGTCGCCGTGGCATTCGTGCAAACATCTGGCGGCAAGATATAAACTTGGCGTTAAAGGTAGACTTGGCGTTAAATCTGGAAGCAGCCAAATAAGATATCCAATTTATCATTCTACACGTCTTCGTCTCAAGCGACCACGCGATTTATCCACGTCTTGTGATTATGATTTACTTTACACATTTCTTGGTCTTTGATGTTTTTCATACTTTTGAATAGGTTCATTAAGATGTTATTAATCGGCCGATTTAATATCAAAAATCGCAGTTATGGCTCTTTCTTTTAACAAAATTGACAGATTATTTACAAAGATCGTGAAAATCTTTTGTCTTAAACCTCGATGATTCTCGTCATCATCTCATTGTACCATTGTACTAGTTCAATAAGGCCGTCGCCGCGCAAAAGTTCAATAATTTCGGCTGATCCGAATGTAATTCGTCCTTCTCTACTGACCCATTTAATGTTGACAGTGTCTTGACGTCATCGTGGCGAGACCGGCGCAAAAAGAGCCATGTACACTCGTTTCCACCGTTTCAACGCCTACGTTGTTCCACTAAATTGACTGGTGTGTGATAATTATAATGCCATAACGCGTTGCTCCGTTTTCGAACGAGCTAATTACCGTAACCGATTTGGCTTTCTCCTTACAAGAAACTTGCTACTTAAAACAGCGTCATAAGCTGATTTTTTTTTCTTGCGCAAACATTTGGCAGGAACGGGTCATTCAAGTATTCCAGGTGGCTCGAATACTTCCTGAAAGTTAAATGGCTGTATTGCAAACATTTTTGGCAGAGTTTCATGAATCGCTATTCATGATAGTGATACTCGAGAACTTTGTAACCACTCGAGAACATTAAGAGGCTTGGTTCAATAACCTGTATGTAATTATAAGTGAAGTGGAATTATTTGTATAATTTCAATAATAGTGATTCATACCTTGTATCGGAATGGTTTTAGAGCGACAAAACATGCATAAACTGAATCACTTATGAAGTATTGTTTATGAAAATGTGGCAACTGTAGCTCATGTTCTTAATGACTCTACTAATGATTACCAGACTAATCTGGCTTACCTTAATGCTTTAAAATCCTGTAGATTATATAATCGAATTTATATACTCGTACTTACTATGGGATGTTTTGAAGAATTAAATACCAATCTAGTTAAACGAACAGAATACGTTTATATTAAGCAATAGAAGAAGACCCTTCAGTCGTATTTTTCGGTTTCTGACATGTCAAAAACAATTCGCAAATCTGCTCCTAAAGCAAATGTCGAATAACAAAGAGAGTCTTAAAGTTGCTGTACACAATATGCAGAAAGCGAGAGGTCGTGAAGGTTCCAATGTCAGCGCAGTGGTGCCTTTTGGCCGCCTGCCAGAACAAAGGAGGCATTCTCTTGAGCTACTTACTATACTCCTGCTCCCATTGTACGCAGTTCTCAGTGGTTTCCCTCAATTTCTTCAAGTGAACCCATTGAAGTATTGTGGGGAAATATGTTTTGTATAAATCAAGTTGCCTAAACGAGCTAAATCTATACTAATATTATAAAGAGGAAAACTTTGTTTGTTTGTATGATTGTAATGAATAGGTTCAAAAACTAATGGACCGATTTTAAATCTTTCACCATTCGAAAGCTACATTATCCACGAGTAACATATGCTATATTTTATATGAAATATATTTGATAAATAGATTTTGAGGCGGTACAAAGTTTGCTGGGTCAGCTAGTAATAGATATAGTAACAATACAACAGTGCGAACACTGCTTCTATAGCGCGTAAGCATAGGAGTGGCGGCCGAGTGAGCATGATATGACAAAGTTTAACGTAAATCTGTTATTATGTAAAACGATTAGGTTGATATTAGAGTGATACGAAAGGTGCTCCTTTAAATTTCCCTGAAATTCCCTGTATTCTATCCTCGGTCTACTCCTATATTTTACAATGCTGCTATGCTGGATATGGCTTGAAAGATTTTTAAACTTGCAAAAGTATCTATTAATATTAATCTACTACTACTGTTAAAGATCCGACTGCCCTTGATGACAGTAATTAATTACTTAAAAGCGTCCACCGTATGCAACCGACCGGCACTGAAGTATAATACTCCAAACCTCTCTCAAGTTGTGGAAGGAAACCAGTAACATAAAAAGAGTTGCAACCAAGATAGACTTTCGTCTTTAACCCTCTACTTTCCCGCTGCTAAAAAATCCTCCAATTTAAGGCGGAGTTTCATCCAGTTGGCAGTCACTGTCTGTTCATTTAATACACACAACATCAAGTATTTATAAAATGTGTTTGTTTTACATATAGTATTATGTCCTCCTTAAATTAGCCTCACCGCAAGCGTTCCAGATCGATGCGTGCATGTCATTTGGACGTCATTGTCAAAACCGCGCCTAATGAGCGCACTGTGCCTTTTTTAACCGATTGTACGTGTGTCAACACACGTACTCCTTAGTGAGCACTCAATTGTAGTTAGTCTGCGTATTATGGGATGTGTCTATGTCTAAAACTTGCCAATTTTGTCTAGGATGGAATAGAACCTGTTGCACTGTTCGCTCAGATTCTATCTCACTCCTCCTTCAGACGACGAATTATGTCTTGGAGATGTTTAGGATTTTACGTAACACCATTCAGTCCAGTTGGCCTCTCGGACAAGGAGTCCGAGGTTCAAATCCAGGCACCTCTGATTAAAAAAAAAGATATGTGCGTATTAGAAATTAATCACTTGCTCAAAACGGTTGAGGCAACCATCGTGAGGAAACCTACATACCTGTGATTTATATTAACCAAAAAAACTCAAAGGTATGTGAAGTCTACCAATACGCACTTGGCCAGCGCGGTCTATGGCCTAATCCTTCTCATTCTGAAGAAGAGACCCGTGCCCTGTAGTGGGACAATATTGGGTTGATGATGATTCAGTCTTGTTAATTCACCATTGCAGTTCATGGTAGTATTCAAATAATTTGCAATCGAATACTAGTAGTATTATCAGAGGTCGGTCATATGCGCGTTAGTATTGTTAGCTTTAGGAACTATACCTAAGTTAAACCATAATGAATGCTATTGTAATAGATAGCTGATGAACTCAGAAATAGGAGTGGTGTTTTCTGTAGTGCTTCATCAATTTATTTTTGCATGGAAACCTTTTAAATGCAGGTTTAGTTAATTTAAAATAATTAATCAAGGAAAATATATTTTTATATACCTAGCTTTGCAGACCAAACAGTGAGAAAATATTTTGAAGGAAAAACTTGGGGCACATTGCACGCCCCTCGTATCCATTATAAAAACGTGGCATATTAAAAATATGTTTCTAGTGAATAAATGTTTTATGTTTTTTGGTCTTGGGGTGTAAAAATTGTTATGTCTCTAACTAGTAGATATAAACTAATAACAACATTTTACCTATAGATAAGAACCAAAGCGAGTTAATAAGCACGTAATTATATTCCACCGCCACTCCATTGTTATTACGATTCTATGAAGCCTTATGATGCCATAATTGCCATTAATTTAAATAGAAATACAAAGTTCAAAATGAAAATCATTTTTCCTTTCTCGATTTCGATTTTCGATTCCTTTCATATAAGTATTTATAAACCAATTTTGTTTGGTCTATTATTACCGTCACAGCCACTCCAATTTGTAGTACGTATTCCTAGCTACACGTATACAGTTGTGTCATTCGTACATAAATCAGACAGAAGTAAGTTCCCCTTACTATTTGCTCCCTATTAACGGGGGCCCGTCACTGAAACCTGCTTATTGCTCGTATTGCATTGGGTCTATTTTCGAACGTTGCAATATGTTGATTGTGTCAATGAATAGTTCAAAGCGTTCAAAGGGGAGGGTGGGCCTCTATCACGGAAACTAGCATTGCTATTATTTTTGAATCGTTCATTTTCAATTCAAATTATTACCTACGAATATTGCTTTATGAGGGCTGAAGGGTTAGTAATTTTCCTAATAGAGCACTAGGCAGGTATTTCCTGCAATTTGAAAATGACAACCTAGAATTAGTAGGGTTTTCCCTAACAAGGAACCCTCGTGTGGTTTCCCGGGTGTTTTGAAGAACAATGTGTCATTTTCCATGGTGCTATTTTTATAGCTATATTTTACTAGGAACTTATGAATATAAAATTTACTTACATGCAGACATGTTACTACTGCTGTTACTGCGTTGGGGCACCGACCAAAGTGAGTCTCAGCTTCCGATACTGAGAGACACCACTTCGGCAGACAATGTATGAAAGTGTAATCATATATTAAATTCATGTGTTAATTTAAGTTGTCGATCCGCTTATCTGGCGCATCGCCAACCTTCGCAGTTTTTATGTCCCGAACCTACTTTAATCAACTTATGACGAATTCTAAAATGATACTTTCATACATTTCTATTCTTGCCATTGCAATCATGTCTAAATCGTATCTCTTTCGATATTAGTGAATGGTGATATCACTAAGCATGATTAACAATACGAAGCAGAATTTAGTGCTAATTTTAAAATGCTAAGGCTAAAATTTAAATTCGGAAATATATCAGAATCTTAGGTAAACTTTTCATATTATACGTGATCTCATTATAAGACGTAGGTACTCCTGCTTGAGCATATCAATGTACATCTGTTTGTATCATCTTCACTTTATGAATCCTCTTAACATCAATCGTAAGAGTTAATACCAAAGTTAAATTATGATAACTTTATGAAAGAAAAATACAGCCTTTCAAATAGACGAAATCTGGATGGACCAACAAGTAGGCATAGTGTAAAGGTTCCGATCTGCATAGAAGCCTATGATTCCGCATCAAACGTATCCAAACTCTGAATACATAGTACGTTCAATCATCCGAATTACATTTAGCAAGTTGGCGAAATGGATGTTTCGGAGAGAGCGAGTGCGCATGCTATTGCATCTAACTTGGAAAATCGATTCGCGGCCGGACGATGCGAGGGGAGGAGTGCCTTTTCAGAAATGCGGAGGCTAATTCAATAGAGCAGCTACATCACTCGGATTTAATAGAATATTACGAAAAAGCTGAGTCTGGATAGTGAAGTATATTTTATTATTGCTCCCGTAAATTTGTTTTTTCGAGTATTACGCTGGAGCTCTTAATATTTTTTAATTAATATTGCCTGTCTGTCGCTGTCTGTCTATCTGTTAGTCTTTTAGTGTTATGAGAAAAAAAGTGCAGATATTTTAAAATCGTATGGAATGGTAAGCAACGAAAGAAGGGACACTTATATACCTACATTAACTTTTATGAAACTTTATTTATTTATGTACATTATTAAGTCTTGCTTATCTACCACAATTATTGGATTTGATGAACGACATTTTTCATTATAGCATTTCGGAAGTGGAGTCTACACTTTGCTATAATCGTAAAAAGCCACTGCACCTTAATTAGCATTTCAATATTCGGTAACATAGTTTTTTACAAAAGCACCGTTCCGTTGCATATCCACCAGTGCCTTCACCAACCTACCATACACACGAATGTGGGAATCATTATCCGCTTTCGGCGAGCGGTGGGCGCGGTGGCGCAAAGAGTGGAGTTCTTTATGATTACTCTCTAATGAGGAGACTCCGCGAATAATGCACCGCCAGCCAGCTTAATCCAAGCTTTTAAGTGAATGCAATCCTCGCTATACTGTCGTATCTTTTCATGCGTTCGCCATTCTTAACGATGTTTTTCGTACTTGAACGTTGAAAATATTTACGTTTGCTTTTGATTTAGTATCTACCGTTAGTTCCAAAAATACTTTTGTAATTATTTTTCAGATGTCCGTGGCTCGTGTACGGAAGTACCATTGCCATATTTTTGGCGTAGCTATAGAATATTCTAGTCTAATAGGCGACTAAACCAAGGATTATTACTCGAAGCGTTTCTTAGTCTTTAAGAACGTCCATGGCTGTGGTACTTCTGTCCCATCATTAGACATCTCATACTCTTCAGTTCAGGCCATAGTGGTATGAATAATACTATCATGAATCAGAATGAATGCCACGACAGTTTAACTACAAAGTTCTATCACCCTTAAAAATAATATAAAACATGTTCTTCATGAATAGTTAAGGAGGTGGAACTGGTATTAATTATGATTTTTCCAACTGGATATTCAAGGAAGGTGACGTGTGTGCATTAAGTATAAAGTTTAGCATAAATATACATAGGAGTAGGTGCGCAAAAAGCTCGCGTGCATTAGACGGGGTTTTCATTCGGGTCGCCACTGCTGTGGGTCTTTCACACGCTTCGTACAACAGCCGCGAATGTGAATTAAGTAAATTTAAATTACTACCTAAGCTGCTCAAATTGTTATGACGACCTATTTTTTCTCTTTATATTCTAAACTAAAACTTTTCCTTGTAAAGCTTAATCCAACCACGTTTTGTAGTAACTCGGTCTCATACATTATATTAGGAAATATTTGTCTTCCATAATTGACTAAAACCTTTTTTCATATAGCTTGGAATTTCCTGTTTCTATAAGTTCTCTTCAGAATAAAAGTATATCAAAACAAGTAAATAATAAACGTATATAACCACAGACCTGTATTTGTTTTGTGTCTGTTTGTATAAGATTCTTCTATAGAAATGGAACGATGTGTAAAAAAAGCAAGTCAATGTATAGAATAGAGTAGTTTTTTGAGTTTTGCTGACTCAAACATGGAATACCACTAAGCTATTTAGATTTTTTACTATATACCTATAGGCCGCCGTAAATTGAAGGTCAAATCGTCAACGTTTTTTTTAATGAATGTCAATTAAATCGGATATTTACTTGAGTCAAATTACGTGGAAGCGAGATGACTAGTTCAATCTGACTCATAGTTCAATCCCGTGACCCACAGACATTGAATTGGAAACGGTTATTGGAAGAGGTCCTTCACGACGTTATATAGAGTGACAAATGGCTATACAGGCGAAATAGTCGTCGATCGATTGGTCAAAAACACGCATTTTCTTCAATATAAGTTAAATCTACATCACGATTAAGGGCTCTCATTTGTCATCAACTCCAGATATTGCGATCGATTCTACATGAGGGCGTTGACAGACGCGTTGCTACTGCCTTGATGTCTCATGTGGCTTTCCCTACCCAACCCTTCGAGTAAAAACCCCATAAGCGTTTGATACTGCTATTCTTAGTATTATCTTATTAAGTATTAAATAGGTTTGCCGGTGCCACCGCAGTTGACTCACAAAGGATGCTAACCTGTAATTTGTAGTTAAGTAGTAATTATTCGTGCTATCGTATTGTTATCGTTTATTCCTATAATGACACTCCTTGTCCGTGTGAAGAGCTCCTACTATAATAATATTCACAAATCGCGTGTTGTCTACGGGGGGCTCGTGAACTCGTTAATATGTATGCGGTGCCGTCGCCGCGGCTTTTAGTTCGCCGATTGCAACTGGTGGGGAGCCGGACGCGTTTTCGAGTACCGTACAATACCTCCTAATTTATACCGATCGCTCGCCAAAATCTGTCACGGCACTTCGCGCTCAATTCGATCAATTATGGCTCATATTCAAATTGCAACGCTTCGAGTACTAATGACCGAGGTTAAGTTGTATCGTTGATTGGACGTGATCTTTTTTTTCTATCTATCTATTGTAAAAGTTTAGTTTGTCTGTTGGTTTTTTCAAGCATCTGACTTTTAAGAGTTTAACTTTGACGAAGGTGTCATTTATATATTGATGCTTTTATAGCAGCATTATTTATAGAATTTTTACAGTTTGAAGGCAGATCGTTTCTTCACTTAATTTCTTCTGAAATATAAATCAGATTCGACTACGGCTTCTTTGTATTATTCGTTATATCGTCTGCCACAGTTGTTATCATCTTGTCCAATGCGTAGTGATACGATTCGCGTAAAGGTTAATCCGCCCATACATCGTGTTATTCAACTTGTTTATAATTAGCGAATGAAAGGACAACATATACCATCTAAAGCAGAAGTGCTCATTACACACATAATCCTGACCGGCCTTATCACGGCGGGGCGCGGGCGTCGCTGACGTCACGGCTCCTGTTGAGCGGTGCCCGCTCGCACGTCGTTAGATAACACTCCAACACTCCAGCCACACTCCCACTTGCACCGTTCTGCCCCTTTATACTCTTGTTTTGCCACATCGTTGTGTAAAGAGTGCGCTCGTTTAAAATACTACACTGAATAGGTACGATTTTTTCACAAATAGACGCCTCAGAGTGTGTTAGGTTTATTTTTCACCGACCCGCCTACGTGTATCATGAATACATCACGTCAGTGCCTAATGATGTCTCGACTTCTATACTTGGTGCTTTTGAATAAGCTTTAGAATCGCATTTGAACATCTGAATTAAAAAATCCCAAAATATGCTTTCGCTAACTAAGCTATTCTAAGGGATGTAAAGACTGCGAACGCGTCAATAGAAATTTATACATAAAAGTAAACTGACTGTCTGCAAATTAGTCCTCGTATGATTTGAAAATATAAAATTCTCATTTCTACAATAATGTGTGTGTAATGTATGTCTTTTAGCTATTCTGTGAATAGTTTTGGGTCGTTAAGCTAGTTTCATGCAAAAATCTAAAATGTTTTCCGTTACTTTATCGTTTTTATGTGCTTGTGGAGTCGTATGAAGTGCTTGTAATCACGTAATATTATGAATGTTCATATTATTATGATATAATTGTAGAAACATCTCCCTACAGTTATTGCGCTGTCAATACATATATAGTGCACATTTGTGAAGATAATGTGTTGCCTTGAAATACGGGGACCCATTTAACAATTAAATCGATTCTGCGTTGCTACATTGTAATTGTCTCTTCCTGTAATATGTTGTGTTTTATTAGTTGCATATTAAACGCTGTATGGCTACCAATATCAAACTATATTAATTATAACAGTAGTGTTACCGACCTATACTGCGACCTATACATTGCGACAAATATCGAAGTGGCGCTGCATAGAGGAACATTAACATTGCAAAAATCCAACGTCATAAATAATAGGGCTTGATGGCTAAAATGCTTAAACACAAAATAAAATACTGATAAGATATGGTTTACATAGTCGCCGAATCGCAAAGTAAACCGATTCATGTGTACCAACACCCACCTCCAAACATGATACTATTCGTGTAATAATATATCACGAGACACGACACGCTCGTACCTAGTGCCTCTCGTATGGTGAAGAATTGTATCTGTTGTTCACGATCATGACTAAGCCAATAGACTCGATTATCATAATGTGGGCCGCCGCGCTTTGAAGCCATCGTAGAACTTTATTAATTAAAACAGACGTAGGTATCATGCACATAATACTAACAGTGCTTACCTACTTGACATAAAATTCTACAATTGAAAATTCTGAAATTGCGTTATTTTAAAATAAAACTTAACAATATAATTTACCGACAATAAAATTGTAATTTAGTATGATGTTCGTGTGTTGCATTCTAAATATCAGAGCCGAAAAGCAAATGCACAAAGTTATTAATAAATGTTGAATTTGTATACAGTACGATTACCGCAATACGATCGTATGACTTCTGATGTCTTGTTAATTTATAAAGATAGTGTTTACAAAATTACTTTTAGGTAAACTACGCGGGCGATATTTTTAGCAACGCTATCTTCTTATTAACATTCGGTTTATATTACATAAATCTGCTCACGCCCTCCGCATTCCGATCATCATTAAAAGTACGCGAAGTGAAATGTGTAATAGTAAAACATTAAGGAAGAAAATTAACGCAACACCCCTTGTTATTAGTATTATCCATAAGAAATTATTTATGTACAAGAATTGATAGTCTGATTCAAAAATATGTCGTGCGTTTAAAGACTGACCTCTACAATGAGGATAAGTCGATGATTGTGATGTGGAATAGAAATAGGTACATAATACTCGTTTGAGAAACGATGACAAATTTAGGACAACGCCAATATTCGCTTGTTGACATATTTGCGGTTGCTATAAAGAAAATTGTTTTCGGCAATTATTATGAAAAAGCTAGAATGAACTCGAATAGCAATGTTCAAATATTGTTACTAACTCAAACCCGAGTAAGTTACTATGAGAATATACACTATACTTGTTAGTCCGTTATCAACAAGTCATAAAATTAATGTTCGTGTAAATAAAGAAAACAATGGTGCCTGCGAATGATTAAGTTCGGTGCGGCGTTGTGTTTATATTGTATGCTAATATTGTGTGCCTCTTTGTTTTCAGTTTCTTGGACGATCTCGACCGGTTAGGCGCAAGAGACTACCAACCCACCGAGCAGGATATTCTAAGAACCAGAGTGAAAACCACCGGCATTGTCGAAGTGCACTTCTCGTTCAAAAATCTTAATTTCAAGTAAGTATTCAATTTGTACTGGAGAAGTGATGGTTGAAGTTCATCTTCTCTCATCGGGTGTAATCTCATCAAAGGTCTGTGAAGACTACCAATCCTGTACTTGATCAGCATGGCAGACTATGGCCTAAGCTTTTGCAGCAGTGGGACGGGACAAGTTTATGACGATGAATATTTAATTAATGTTATAATTAACATATTATTTATGAACCTTGTTTTCTATAATACGTTTATTGGGATACTAATATTATCATTGAGGTGGAATGTATTACAGTTCCCTGCTACAAAATTATTGTTTTCTTCATTTATCTCAGATTAATTAAATGCCTAGTATATATTTCATATCAGGAACTAATTTCCATGCAATTTTTCCTGTTATTTTTCTGTCCATGCCTAATTTATTGATTGCTTGTGTCGGAATAAGAGGCGTCTCGCGTGAATCATGTGTCAATTAACCACGCCACACAAATGCAATGACTCGGAACTTCGCCTTGGACATAAATTCAATGTAATATGCTTACATTGAGGAAAAGTAGGCATGATTTAATTCAGAGTAATTAGAGTAGTGCATTGCATATAATTGTTATTGCACCCCATTGTCATGTGTTTCTACTTTGTGCGATTTAAAGTGCCGTTCCAAAAAGGTTTAACACAAAAACATTTATGCTAAAGGTTCTTAGTGTCTCCTATGATAGTCTCAGCATTCTTAATTAAACTTTTCCATAGTACGAATACCTGTTTCTTTACTTCTCATATTATGTAGAGAATTAATATTTAGATAAAACGTCTCAAAACTTAATACAATGATGGAGTCAATTCTCTCATTATTATAAAATTACGTAATTAATCATTTTAGGCTTTGTAAAAATATGACAAGAGAATACAAACGGATTTTATCATCATCATAATTATCATTATAATTATTGTCATCAAATAACTACAGCTCCACTGCATCGCACGTATCTCTCAGAATGAGGAGGGGGTCATAGACCAATGCGCAGACTTAGTGTCAATTGGTAGACTTCAACATACACCATAGACTTCACAGTCGCAGTACTTAGTACTCAGAGGTAGCAACATATCTGTGGCCGCCTTTAAGTAGGAATATAATCATATCAAGAGTTGATTACAGATGCCCATGGGCGGCAGTAGCCACTTGATCTCAGGTGCACTGCCTGATCGTTTTCTACTTCTATATAAGAAAAAATATGTGCATACGGTCCATTATCTAATGTGCAAACAACTTGCAGATTGTTCGACGTGGGCGGGCAGCGGTCCGAGCGGAAGAAATGGATCCACTGCTTCGAGGACGTGACCGCGATCATATTCTGCGTCGCCATGTCCGAGTACGATCAGGTGCTCCACGAGGATGAGACAACGGTGAGTGGGTTACTTATGGTTTTTGTTAATAACTTTTTCGTAAGTTACAAACCAGTATGGTGCGACGGGAAGATACTATCGCCACACCTATTGTGAAGAAGTTCTGGTTTTCATTGGATGGCGTGAGTTATGACTGATTTACTTACATACCAAGCAATCATTTTAATCCACAGAGTTCGCTTCTATGACCAGTGTAACCATTTTACCGGGTTACATCAGGTGGACTGCATGCCGCTTCAACCTTCAAATAACGCGTTCAATATAACGCGTGCACGCCTTATTACTATATATAAAAGCAGCCGTATTATTTACCGAATTGGAATAAGAACAAAGGACTTTACATGTGGGAGTCATATAGGCTGTCGCAGCAACGTGTGGGTTTCTATATTCTACAGTCTCATTTACAGTTATCAATCCTCGATGCAATGTCGCCGCCCTCCCACTTCAACCCGTTAAAACTATACATATACTTACTGATTGCGTTTGTCTCTTTCCAGAACCGTATGCAAGAGAGTCTGAAGCTGTTCGACTCGATCTGCAACAACAAGTGGTTCACGGACACCAGCATCATCTTGTTCCTCAACAAGAAGGATTTGTTCGAGGAGAAGATTCGCAAGTCGCCGCTCACCATCTGCTTCCCCGAATATACTGGTGAGTTGATTATCAGGACCCAGTGTTTCTTCACCAATAGCAAAAAGTTTACCAAATAGTATGAACATAGGCATAGAGAGAAAGTGATAATGATGGGCGTCATTAAAAAAATAATTATGTAACCAGATTATTGCGTGTGACAATATGACTTAGAACTCTTTCAAAATATTATAGTGTGTCACAATAGCAGAATGAGTCAGTTTTTGTATATGGGAGAATTTTCCTCATATTGTCACATTGTCAAAATATAATACACATTTATAATTAATAATAATACATATTAAAGAATTGAACAATTGATATTGTTGCATAACTTTAACATAATACAATAATATTATGAAGCTCACAAATGTATATTGTCTGTCCAGGCGCCCAGGAGTACGGCGAGGCGGCCGCCTACATCCAGGCGCAGTTCGAGGCGAAGAACAAGTCCACCACGAAGGAGATCTACTGCCACATGACGTGCGCCACCGACACCAACAACATCCAGTTCGTGTTCGACGCCGTCACCGACGTCATCATCGCCAACAACCTGCGCGGCTGCGGCCTGTACTAGGCCCCCGCGAGCCCGCCGCCCCCGCTCGCGCGTCCCCGCCCTCGCCCGGACAGCGATACGCCTCGCCTCGCCCGGGCAGCGACACTCGCCTCGTCCGGGCAGTGACACGCCTCGCCTCGCCCGGGCAGCGTCACTCGCCTCGCCCAGGCAGCGTCAAGCTTCGCCCACGCCCGGGCAGCGACACGCCTCGCCCTCACCCGGGCAGCGTCATGTCTCGCCTCGTCCGGGCAGCGATACGCCTCGCCTCGCCCGGGCAGCGACATTCACCCCGTGAGTGCGGGCCAACCCGCCCGATATGTACGCCGTTGCGCGCCTGCGAGTGTCGTTACGTTAAGATATTTATTGTTCGTTGCTCGGGCTTTGGGACGCTGCCGTACTCGGTCGTGGTGCAGATACGCAACTCGCTAATGTCACGTCAATAATAAGGGCCATTTTACAATACGCTGGCTGATGCAACACTGCAACGCAGTCAAGATAGCCCGACCAGACTTTGATAGCCCGAAGTAGTTGTTTACCAAGGCATTTCTTAATAAAGCGAGCCCATCACCGAGTATTGCAATCTGGCGCCAACGCGAACTACCCAAGCACAAGCTAGTTAAGCCTGCAGTTTAGTTAGCGGCGAGCGGGCGGCGGCCGGGGAACTCCGCAGCGTACTATATACTCGTATGGGATGTAAGCTTACCGAATATTGAGTGAGTTTACACATTCAATGTTATCGTCGAACCCATATTCTGTGAGTCGATGATGCAGTCTTTGCTTCTGTTGATTATCTGGTATAATTAATAATTATTATAATTTGATTTTGAATTACGATCTTTTGAATATTTGTGAATCATTTTTGTAGTTTATTATGTTACTTAAAATGCGACTGGGACTTTGTTAGCCGCACAGTTTTGTTTTTAGGACATCAAACGCATCGTTTTCAAAATTAAATTTAAACGTGCAGATATTGTAATTGTCTCTTTAGATATCTAGGAGCATGCGAACACTTGCGACACTTGAATTGACGATGGTATAGACGTTCGATCTAGATATAATTTCTAATGTACACCTTGTATCCTAACGCGTCAATAATGTTGTCAATACGTGGAGGATGTCGCGAACGTTGAATGTGTAAGCCGCTCTCGCCACGAGCAGCCCGCAGCGGGCGCGGCCGGACCGAGCGAGCCCTCCCGCCACCGCTCCCGCACTCCCCCACATCAGGGGTGACGCGGGGCAGTGTGGCCAGCTTAGGGGTTTTTCCCGAAATTCAGGGGAAAAGAGTTTCCCAGTTTTTTGGGATTACTACGTTAATCGGCTTTGTATCGAGTTCACGGCACAAACGCGCAGTTTCTTTTATAATGCGTATACAGTTAGCTTTTGGGAGAGCAAATATCACTGGGCTACTTAGTAATCTACAAGTCGTGTGCAGTTTTATTTATAAAATGTACACTTAGAATATTACTTTAATTAACATTTCTATTTATCTTAAGTTATTAAAATCTATTTAACACAGAACTTGAAATAGTAGAATGGAGAAAATATCCGTAATAGTTTGTACTTCGCTTCATTCTAAGAGCCGGCTATGGGCTGGTATTAAGTTTGTGGGGTATTCATTTGATTAAATTAATTAGAAAAAAATTGATCCAATCTTAGGGGAGAAAATTCGACGTTGGCAACACTGACGCGAATTGGTATCTAGTGTTCGATTCTAAATTTTGGTGCTAGGCATTGGTGTAGCGTTTTGTTGTCGGTAGCGCCTCGGTCCGGCCGCGCCGCCGCTGCTGCGGCGTCAGATATGCTTATATACTCACTCTCTTACGGACCAAAAACAGAATGGAACCAATATTTAGCGCTGAAAACTGTAGTGAGATGCATGAGTACGTTCACAGGCCTACTTTAACTGATACAAAATATCATTCCATTATTAGGTATTATCACTTACGATGAGAAATTATTTTTTATAAACTTTTGAATGCACGACTGTTCCCACTGTATCGGTTTAGGGTGATTTGTTTTGCGGCCCCTCAGTCGTCTATTAGCAGAGTCCCGTCGTTCTCGGACGAAGTATGCGTTTAGTTAAGCGTCACATTATGCACAAACCGTTTATTCCTAAATAAGAGCATTATTAAGTCGCTAAGCCATATTATACAATCTTAAATAGTTTTTTGTGTTCATATTTTTTCTATATCACTTTACAGTAACCTTAAGATGTAGCCGTTTAAGATCTACTCTCGTATTCAATTATGAAACATATTAGGTATTTATTTTATCTAGCGTACTTGTATTGAAGATGGTAAATGTAAACTGTCATGTTTAATTTTATTATTAAGTGTAACCAATGTTTATGGACATATAAATCTATAATTTAGTGAAAGTGAGTGGAGTCAGCCGGTATATAGTAGGTTGATAATGCAACAGTGCGGCCATGACGTCATCTGTGGGTTCTGTACGCATCAAGTGTAAGATATGTGAGTATATAAACTTGTATACACTCGCAAATTGGCGTAATCAAATAATATACATATATATACTATATAACATAATTTATTATTAATAATAAAAATAAAAATCTTACTTTTAAGCATAGGACAGTAACTGTATCAATAAACATTAATTAATAATGCGATTAGACAGTAACCTTTACTATCGTCATAGTTAGGTGATTTATTTTCATTTTATGTTTATGAGTATGTAAAAAGTGTTTACTTAAATGAAAATGTAACGCCTACATTGTGACCGCGCGGGCCACTCCGGGAGTTCACTACTAGTTCACTCAACTAACGTCGAAATGATTTATTAGTAAGGTTGCTGCAAACCAAAGATTTCGCTAATATTCACTACTATGTAAGAATCGTAAATTACAATTGTGGCATAAAATAAATCATTTGTATCGAATGTATCGTGTCGGGGTCCCCCGCGGCCCCGCGCGGCGGCAGTGGCCCGCGACCCGAGCGTCTGCGCTCGCTTGTTGCTAGGTAGGTTTTTTACTGTTATGTAACAATATGTGTATGTAAATCAGAACTAATTATGTAATATTAGCGCAGTTCTACATTCGATCCGAAATCTACATTTAAGTAAGCTTCATTAAAAGTTTTTAGGGAGTACGGAGGGAGGCAGCCGGCGCTCTTCGTCGCGATCGCGGCGACGTCTTTTGCATTTCGATGTGTTCCTCCGCCGCTGAATATTAACTTGTATGCTTTAAATATTTCGAGTGAATGTGATGTAAATTTTGTACACTGCCGCATTGTTTATTCGCTCGAATCACATTTAGTTTTTAAGATTTGAAACAGTGACCGAGACGCACACGCCACGCATCCCGCAATCGAGCGCACAAACTACCTTACACCGCGTGCCCGCGCACGCGCACGTCCCGAAGCTCAAAGTGACCTCACTGTAATATCGCCACGTGGTATGTGCGTAAGCTTCTTATTTGAAGACTGAAATGTTGCGGCTCAAAAAGTTCTTGCGCTTTATTAGACTCAAACGGGTGGTTATTGAGAAGTTTTTTAATCGGTTAGTTAGTGATCCGATCGAAGTAGATGTCTCAATGTAGCGACGCGACCCGATCGCACTGACGAGAACCCACATCCGAGGAGCTGTCTAAGTTAGCGACATTCGGTCGTAATTTTTAATAATAAACGCTGAATAATTGTCACGAGGTCGTCGATTTGAAAACGATATCACCATGCTTCATTCATATTTGCCAAAGTTAATACTAACCTCACTATTTATACCTACTGTATGTTCTTCGATGACTAAATTAGGTGTGAGATAGACGCGAGAGCGACCGCTGCCGTGGCGGCGTCGCGAGATCGTACTGTCAGAGTACAATGTTGAATACCTTATTTAGAATTGATGACATGTAACGTTTACTTCTAGTGCGTGCGGGAGCGGGAGCCGTCCGGGCGCTCCGGCGGCCCCGAGCTCCCGAATATTGGACAAACGTTTAAGAAAGTAAAATTTTTAGTCACTAGTGGGTAACTTTTGAATGTGATTCAATCTTATCTTTATTTTTCTATATCGAGTGACATCTTTTTAACCGTTTATTTCATTACGTTCCGACTTATTTTTTGTAATGCATTTACTGGAAGCGATGTATTTAACCAACGATATAATTAAACAATATTTTCTCTTTTTTGTATCTCGTCTGCACTGGTATTTTTTATTGAATTTACTATAAATGTACTTTAAGTGTATAATTTTAAATAATTACTGAAAATGATTATATTCTAATTTTTATGTTCAAATAATCTTGTTTGTTTCATTTATACGCCTTTTCCTTCCTATGATAATCCTGAATAAAGATGTAATAATTAGTCAGTTAACTCAACTACTAGAGATACAGAAATAATTTATATTTACAGTAAGTTTAATATACGAGGCTTGCAATGTAAATATTAAAGCAATAAAACAGTAATACCGTCCACCGTCTGAACATTATCTGTGGTGTGTACGAGTATGCTTGTATGTCTCAAAAAAACAACTGATTCAGTTTGGAAAGATTACGTTATTGTAAGTAATCAAAAATAACACAACTGGTCAATAGCAACCAAATAAAATAAGAGTATTGGTTGACAAACAGAGAAATAATACTTTATTATTTTCCTTTTGCCTATTATGTATGAACTCTGTAGCTAGCTCAGCAGCTTCTACGGATCTAAACCGACTTACAAAGTCAAGCAATGTCTAATTTGGGTAACTCAATCATAAATTCACATTTTTCTCACATTCACACATCACAGAAAAAACAAGCATTCACACATAACATACGTGAGTAACGCCATAATAGGCCTGCGTGCGTGCGACGAGTTTTTACCGGGTAACGGACGTGCGCGGTCACATGCAGCCTATGCCCGCCGCAAATTTCAGGTCTGCGCAATCATTTCTTCATTTCGGGCTCAAAAGGGCTAGGGTGCTCCGTTAGGAGCATAGGTGTTATGTGCTAGGGTGTACCTTCAACCTTCTCTCATCTTCCACCTTCAATCATATTCAAAAACATTTTCAACTACTTCTGAGAAATTAAGGAATAATGACACTATTATAATGTTAAAGTATATTCTAAAGAATTATTATAAATGAATCTTAGGATGCATTTTAAATTTGATAAATATGGAAATATATATACAGCTTTACATTAAAAAAAGAAGTGTCAGAATAATTACTCTGAGAATGGATTAATTGTGAACTGGACTTAAGGTGTCTTCGACAAACTTTTCTGTGCGTGTGACGGTTTTCAGAAACAACTATATTCTAATGTCTATGGTAATTTATTATAATCTTCATCCTATAATAGTCCTGAGCAATTTTTCCATTTCCTCGCATCCAAAACCGAGAACTGATATGTTTTTACCATAGATTAGTAAGGATAATTCGCCGCCTTGAAATTGAATGAAGCCACAAAAGGCTTATTAGTAAGTTCTTTTTTTGAATTCTTGACAAATAAAAACATTTTTGGAGAAAATTTATGAATAAATAACTAATACAGTGTAATTTACATAATAAATCAATAATTATTTAAATATTTTAGAGACATTTTAGCACGCAGCCGTGGCAAAACTTTTTTACGCAACTATTTCAATTCTCAAAACTGGATACATTTTCTTATTAGGAGTGAGTAATCCTTACTAATCTATGGTTTTTACAAACAAAATTAATATATTTTAACAGTATTATAAGAAATTCGTCATAGTGTGTTAAATATAATAATTAGAATTTTTCATTTCGACGGTAGGTTTTAAATAGGTTTCGTATGTAGGTTACATACTCTTTGGGTTTTGACATTTGGATCGCCAGTCGCACATGCATACACAGAAAACTTTGTAAGACTAAAGAATTTTAATTTTGTCAGATGAAAAGTTCTCTCATTATTTTGCGCTCTGCTGGGTGGTGTACCGCTAATTTTCCAGATATTAAAATAAAACCAACCACTGCCTCAACGCAACCTTAAATAGAGGCATAAACAAAATCATCAACAAAAAAAATTGGTTTATGACAGAAGTCTTAATGACAAATTGACAATAGTTTGATTGAATTTTTACATTTTCATAACATTCTATTTGAATTTTTAAATGCAATACGACGATTTCAAATAGCATTTTAACTTTGAATGCATTCGACAAACTTGGATACCCGAAATATAAAACAAGTGTGTGTATTTTCCAGAACAAAAGTTCTTCGCATCGATTGTTGCCTGTGATTATATTGTAAAGTAGACGCTGAGTGAGTTTATGGTTAACCTTACTTTATCTAAGGTCCTAACGAATAATAAATAAAATGAAAGACGTAATAGACGTGATGGCCTTGCAAACCACAAGACGTGAAAAGCGATTGCCTGATTACCGAAGCGCTCCTGGGCACAGTCTAGCTACCAATTTCATTTTTGAGTGTGGTATAAAACTGGGTCTCCAACCGGCGACGGTGGCTACAGCTGCGATATTTTACCACAAGTTCTTCAAGGAAGCTGACAGGAACGACTACGATTGTTACGTTATTTGTACGGCTTGCCTCTGTGCCGCGGGGAAGTCGCGTGACGAGCCGGTACGCTTGCGAGATGCGGTCAACGTCGCATACAATTCGATCAATCGAGGCGCCGGTCCTTTGGAATTCGGGGATGAATATTGGTCATGGAGAGGTGTGGTCGCTCAGGCGGAATTGCTAGTGCTTAGACTTTTGGGATTTAACTTGGAGACACCCTCACCACACAAATACTTGCTACATTATCTTCGTTCCTTGCAAGAATGGTTCCCTGCAACTCAGTGGCGCTCGGCACCCATTGCCCGCACCGCCATGGCCTTTCTTCAAGACTTCCATCACTCTCCATCAATATTAGATTACAGAGCACCACACATAGCCGTAGCGGCTTTAACACTGGCATTAAATGTATTGGGGGTGTCCGTGCCCTTGGCGTCTACCTTGGAAGATGAGGCCTGGTACTCGGTGAGTAAATACAAAGTAGTCATTTATATAAAATCAGTACTGCTATGTCGATAAGAGGCCAAACGCAGAGGGTTTTGCTATGTAACCTTATTATAGCATGATACTATGACCATATTACTAAAAGTATGAAGAATTTGGTTTGAGGATAACTGCCTCTATACTAAATAATGTTGATGTTTGTAATTGCAATTCCAGTATAATGTATGATAGTAGGCAATTAGTGCTTTGGTAATGTGAGCAATATGTTAATAATTGTAATTATTCTTTCAGGTGTTTACTAAAGATCTGCAAAAGGAGAAAAATTGGGAAATTATGGAGAAAATTATGCAAGTGTACAGCAGAGAACCTGAACCTATCTAGAATAATATAAGTTTAAAGTATAAGGGTTAATATGTTCAATAAAGATAAATTGGTACTTCAAATTTGTTTTTATGTATTAATACCAACATAAGTTAACTGGTTGAGACACATGATTTAATTTGGGTAAATCAATTAATGTATTTATCTTTTCACAATATAAAATAAAGGGGCCGTATTCAGAGAATGGTGCGTCACGCGACCAGTAATCGGACAAGGGTTGATCAGACCTCAGGGGATCTGCATCTGAATGTGTGCCAAATTAGACCAGCTTGGCGACTGGCTTCCCTCATAGGAGCTGACTCCCCTGAAGTGTGCAGTACATAGTACAGATACAGTGGACTATTATGTTATATGTATATAACTGTGAGATATAACAATCCTTGTCTCAGCAGATGAGTAGATTAAACCTTTCCAGCTTCTAAGCCAATCTGCGGACTAAAATTGTGTCAAGGGTGATGCGTATGGCTGTTTCAGGGCTCAGAGTAAGCACAGCCTGATCTTCCTGTCGAGTAGTCTATGCACTAAGAGTCACACGCGGTAGGAAAGGATCATGAGGACGCCTGTATGATCTTGCCGAGCAAAAGACTAGTCGCATGAGGCGTCAATAAAAAAAACTGGTGGAATTTTACGTCACCTACAAGTTGACAAGGATTAAACAATATGCTATTAGTACCTATTAAGTCCGCCTTTTGTACCACTTTTATAATATTATGGTCAATAAAGACTAAATAATTAAAGTGTATATGTATTGAACAAATATATGAAGAAAAGAAGGTAGAAAATGTAATGTGTAAAGGGATGGGATGTTTGAGGGTTAAATAAAAAACACTGCTTAGATCTACAAACAAATATAATTCAGTTTTCTAACATTTTACGATACATAATTTTTATAAATGTACAGGGTAAGCTCATGACGTGGGTAAAGCGGTACTAGTTTTGAACTGGCTACCGGATGTACATATGGATTATCGTGCAATTTCTTTAGATAAGAGGCGGCGGGTGCCGCGCTGATATGCTTTACACCTCATGGAACGGGTACGACGACAACTTACATCTAAAGTGAACGTGAAAACATGGAGAATGTTCAACTTCATTGTGCTGTCGGGGTTACAAATCTACTTCAAGACACCAATGACTAGTAATTTATAAACAAATTACGCTAAGTTTAAGCGTATCGATTGAATTTAAATTTAAGAACAGAATACGAGAAAACGCATACAGTTCCAATTTAATAAATTGGACGCCAAAGGCGTAGAACTTCTGTGCGTCCCATTGGAAGACAACAGAAATACAAGTCCTTTAATACTTTCTGTATATAATAAAACATTTGTGCCACTAACGATAAATAGGAATTGCAAGTCGTTACTTAGTGTAATATTTAATAAAACCAAATATACACACAACTAATTTAGCTTTCTTAATTTACTGATGCAATAGGATACGATACATTTTAAACATCAGTATAAAGAGAAATGTCTTAATTCTATTATTTTATTAAAATCTATAAATAAATTCACACTGACAAAATTTAACATGATATCCATGTAAACGACGTAAATGACAGTAATTAGTTATTGCACAATACTATATAAACACCTACAAGGTCCGATACAGCGGGGACACACAGACATATCAAATGGGGCGGACACGAGACGCACCTCACCTGTACAGGTAACAAACAGAATGTTATACATGGGAATATCAAACACTATATATATATCATAGAAGGGAAAACCTCTCACACACACATAATCACACAATGTCACCGGATAATAGGGAGTTATGTGAAATAATCTTCATATAATCTGCACTAATAAATACTATGTATAATAATATGAATAAATCTGTCATCAAAAAGGAAACTTTAAACTTCAGTCAATCTATATTATGTTGTACATACACAGGTAAATGTATACCATATTTGACTTTAAATTTTAAGTTGCAACAAGCTTTCGCTTTAAGCTTCATAACCTACCATGGCAGGCATTTGTTCTGATAATCTGTTCAAATATGGCAGACATTAGAAATGCGAGGAAATTATATATTAAGCGACTCAACAAAAGTGGTCACCTGATGCACAATACACACGTCACAATACGTTACACAATTCCACATAGAAAAAGGCAGTTCAAGTTCAAAAAACGACTTTAACATAAATGTTGTGTTAGTGTGAAAATTTTGTAATTGTTTACAGATAGATGTTCTCGAATGAAATAGGCACTTGAAGTGAGAAATTTACTGTTGCAAATTATATTAGCAGATAAAAAACTCAAAGAGTCTATTTGATAGAAAAAAATAAAGCTTTAAAAACATTAGATTATCAGCAAAATGGGAATGTATTAATACAATATAACACAATACCGTCTCAAATACTGGGTTAAAAAAATTACAAGCGGCGAAGCTTCGAGCACAAGAGACAATAACATCAATGTAAACATGTCGATCTAATGACAGTAAATTTCCAAGTGGAAATTGAGAGCGGCTTAAGTATAACATACAATGAACATAATATTAGTAACATTAATTTTATTACCATTAATTCAATGATATAAAACAATAAAATCTTCTATGGCAACTGAAATAATTTGTACATTTTTGTACATGGCGTCAAAAAAACAATACACCTCACCCCTCAGGATCTGACTATACTCCATAAAATTTCCCTAATCTACTAATATTTAAATTACAATAAGAAGTGACATAAACTAACTACTACATAGTAAATATAGACTTAAATATTTAGTGCTACATATGATCTTTATGCATTCACCTACTTTGGCTGGATTCACAAATAAATGAAGTCGATTTTCATAATTCAAATAATACTGGAAACTTTTAACTGAGGGTCCAATATATGCGCTGGCAGCTTGCTAGCTCGCCGCGATAAATATATTCGGTGGTCAAGTAACACCGCACCTAAACTCTAAACCGATGCAAACTGTTCGATCGGCCCACTGGATTAAGTCATGACAAGTTATTCGCTTCACAACTATAGATTGCGGAATAGAAAATTAAATATTCTTTTATAATTGTTTGGAAATTTGGTGTTTTCTACATAAATTTTATAAAGTCAACACACCTCAGATCTATTATGTAAAATTGTTAAGAGCAAACAAACAATAGGAACTCTCTACAACAAAAAAAAAAGCTCTAAACACAAAACAAAACTAAAAGTAACACAATAACAATCCTTTTCCTTAACAAATGTGAAACTTTAATATAAAAATAATATTAATCTTGAAACCATAATAATTGTACATAGACACAACAATTTTCCCTCTGTCGTCGATTTAAGTTTGTTCCTCGACATCTCACTACAATTGAATAAGCCAGTCATACATTTGTAAATTTGTAACGGCCTGTAACAATTACAGTTGCAATTTGGCATTCAATATCTATCCGCTGTTATATTACCATCTCCATATACATAAATATATCAATAATACACATTGACCTCTCTAAAATATTAAAATAAATTAATAAAATTAGCAAGTGAAAAGATTTAATCTGATCACGAATAAAATAAATCTATGTATTTTACCTATGCAAGGTATAATTTTGTTGTATCAGTTTAAAAAGCCTGTGTCAGTGAAAATAACCTATGTTAATAGAAACATGGCGATAGCAGTTGAGAATATCCTAATATAAAATGGGACAAAGTGCCACATAGTATTGCATTGTCAGCCCTACTTTTATGATATATTTTAAGGACTAAATGCCTTGCCGTTCACGAACACTCATTACAATACCAGGTGTATCGATTCTTAGATAAGACGGGGACCGCAAAAAGCAACCAATGCGATTTGGTTTGAGCAAAGGACTGTTTGTTGAAGCCTAATTTATCATCATTTTGCATTCAGTCTTACATTCGAGGCGTCGTATGCGCCTTGTGAAGTGTGTTATAATGTTGACAATGATTTCATAGCGTCAATATTGAATGTTTTATCAGGTGGTTTCATGTGATAAAGTTTCAGTTTGACATTAACTATTTTGCCATTATTACTTGTTCATCAATGTAGTTCATATTGACGACCCGTCAACATGTCATTATGGCACATAATGTGAGCGTTTTTAGATGATAGTCGAGCATAGTTGCGTCCTCGGCCGCTTGTCCTGTGACACTACGCGTAGTGTTAATATTTACATAGCTACTAAGGCATTTCTCTATCTAAAATAAGCGTAATAATGTTCTAATGCAATATTATCCGGCACTTGGATCTTGATTTTAATGAACCCCCTTCCATACAACGCGTAATCTTTTCTAAAAGATATAATGTCAATCCGATCTAAAAGATATAAAGGTTAAGTATATCTTTGGATGTGAACATCGAATGCTGTCAATGAGTTTCCAAATCATTACATTAAATAAATTAGTGGTTCTAGCGCGAGTTACATAAGAAGCTACTCAGCGATCACATGACAGCAAAAACAGATTTGACTAAATGTTCTAATGAGATTATACTACATCCACAATAATATTAGTTCAGTACGATATTGGAGCGTCGAAAATCAATCATAACACACATTAAGCTCACATAAACAGTACAATCCCACTCGAACGTTAGAATAGACGTGACCGACGGCCTACAACTAGAAGGATACAGCGCAAATAGTGGCTGGAAAATATGAAAATAAGCCACTATAATTATTAGTTGCTAGCCAGTCACAGGAGTAGTAGATATGGGTGAAAAATTATATATTTTGATTCTTTTTGAATTGTTTGAATTTATGACTATCTCTATAAAGATATAAGTTTAACTCTAGACTGACAAAGAAAAGATATATTTTGACATTTTGACGATTAATCTAAAGAGGCTTTTACATTAATACCATCACAGAGTGTTCATTCCCTTGAAATCTCCCTCAGCAAAGAGATCACTCTGATATCCGATGCTATTTCACTAAGCCCTTAATTTGGAAGCATTAGCATAGAACTCCAACACTTAAGTCGCAATTTTGACTCTCAGTCATTATTATTAATTTTAGACTACTATTTTAGACTGAACCCGTGATCTGAGATGGAACTATTGCATATACGTACTTTAATATAATATTCCTCAGTTCTTGATGGCTAATAGCAGGACAAAAATGAGTTCAGGATCCGCTATTTAAAAAAGCCACAACGCTCGTTTGTTTGCAGCAGGACGTAAGTAAGAGAATCCAAGAATTACGCGTCTATAATCGGGCGCAACGACTCTTATTCGTCATTGTTCGGCAAGCTTCTCGGCGGATTATTCGCGAGTATCTTACGCCTGTTATTAGTAATTAATCTATCCATTTTTTACATATCAGAGATAGACATTTGACACATTCTCATACTAGACTTCAAATTTCGATTTTTAGTACGCAAACATCGGATAGATCTATTATGAATGAGGCATTAATGAGGCATTTTACTTTAGACAAAATGTCAAAAATATTTTTATCTTACATCATTAGACAATAGACTGCTTCAAGATGCCATCCTTTCCTACATACGACAGACACCAACAATTCCCACCCACATCTACTCAGCAAGGGGTAGGGGAGGTAAGGGCAAGCGGGGGGTAGGGGGTTGGATTACGGCGGTCGGAGGGGGCGGGGCGGCGTCGCGCTCATCGCACGTCGGTGAGGTTGCTCTTGTCGCCGAAGAGCTTCACCAACTGCTCCTCGTAGTCGTCGATGTTGCGCTTCATTATCTCCATGCAAGGCCCGAGCAGGCGCTCGAACGTCTCCACGTCGAGGACTGCAAGGAAACACACGAAGGTGAAATATAAATGGTTTTTGTCATTTGAAGGAAATTCCACAACAGAATGTGCTAGTATTATTAGTACGTTTTGAAAGGGAGGTACAGTCCGCGGCAAACTGCTAGTCCGTCTGCTAGTTTGGAACAGACTATACCTATTACTATTCTGAATAAAATATGTGTTTCAGTGAAAGATAACGGCTGACTTAATTTTAAAACGTTCATTTTAGTCCTCATGAATGCATGTGATTGGCTTCAGATAGAGGTTGGAGTTGGTTACAGATGTCTATGAGCAGCAGCCACTACTTAAAATGTAACAAATGGCACACTACAGATTTACTTGCATCTCATTTGCTATATCTATTTTTTTGTGTTAAACACTTGTATTCTAGTTTTAAAGGGATTGATAAGAGGGAGATATGAAGCATTCCAGTTTTGTGTTAAGGAGTAAAAATACCACTTACGGCCGAATTCATATAACCTCTCCAATCCTACTATATATCCATTATATATATTATATTTAATGTAAAGAAATAAACTTACATGCCGCTTTAGTGGGACCAACAGCGTAAGCGGAAGCAGCGCGCGGCTTGTGGGTGACCAGAGCCAGCTCGCCGAAGTAGCCTCCCTTGCCTGTTAACAATATTGACCAATTAATAAATACAAAGTATAGCTTGAAGTTGACTAGTGATAGTTATAAGGAATATAGTGGTTAAAATCTTTGTTACGTTACATGTAATATAATCACATAATTCATTCTACAATCATAAACCCCACAAAAATAGTCCCCACTTTGTATTAATACACATAAAGAGAAGCACATGACTTCTAAAGTCAGCATGGAAAGAAAAATAAATACATGATATAAAAGTCTACATTGCCAAGGATCGAAATCGTAACCCTCTGCGTGTTACAACATATTATGACCGCTACACGATTTTAACTTATTACAACAATAATTCTAATCTAAAATGGAGGCATTTTAATTCCTCTCTCGGATTTTTATTCCTTCTAGAATTTATGTCAAAAAATAAATACAAAAGCCGCCATATTAGATTACATATTTATTTTATTACGTATTAAACCGTTATGATGTCCTCGTCACGTGATGTCATTATGTCCATGAGACGTCATTTACGTAACAGATGACGTCACACGTTCACCGTGACGTCACCTGCGAACATAGTACGTACCGAGGCGCTTGATCTCGTGCTCGTTGCCGTCGTCGCGCGCGATGCGGATGCTGACGGAGCCGTCCTCGACGAAGTACATGCCGTCCGCGGTGTCGCCCTGCCGGATGATCAGCTCGCCGTCGATCAGCGTGCGCGGCAGCAGCGCATCGGCGAGGTTCGCGCGCTCGTACGGCTGGTGGGGGAAACGACACTTAATTACGTACTCGAGTCAGGTGAGATGAGTCTTAAAGATAGATATTACTAGAGTCAGGTGAGATGAGTGATGAGATCTTAAAAGTAGATGACATAGATAGAGAGCATGTTTCATCGTGTTAAGGTTCAATCCCGCAATACTGCAGGATCCAGGATAATTGCATGTACTGTGCGGTTCACAAGCTTTACGAGGACCCGCAGCGCATAAAATACTATTTCAATGCAATCGCTGTGGCTATAAATTAAGACTTTTTATAAGTGGTAACAGAAGCTCGATTTTCAAAATGGTCGGTTGGCAGTCATAGGCATGCCAGGTCTATAGAAAAATGTTATATTCTGTTTCCTAATTCCTTAAATAACATCTTAACACATTGTATGATCAGAACAGAAAAACGCCCTACGTGTACACGTTTGTTTTATTTTGTGTTACTGTAGCTCAATAAAGCGCTGTTTTAAATGATAATTTTATAATTCATTATTATACAAAATATGCAACAACAATATCATATTACAAATTAAATATAAGCAGAATTGTAACAGTGAAACTTCATTTAAACAAATCTATATTCCTCATTTACCGACGCTACTGTTGACATAGGTTTATTAGGCTAGACTCATTAACGTTACATATAGTTAACTTTTGTCTAGTTTCAATATAAGGCTAGTTAGTTACTCGGCTAACGAAGTAATTAACACGTATAATGACACTAAAACCTAACTAGAATTTGAACGGCCAAGTTTTTTTTTGTTGAAATGAAATATGTTTTGCATATTACTACCAATTATTGTAATTGTGGCTGCTTACATTTGAAAGATGTTAATTTACTATTGATCGTAATGCGTAAATTTAAACTCCATTATGCGTCACAAAAAGAGAAGTCGTCTTGTGTTGATTATAGCAGCAGGTTTACACGATTTTACCATACAACACAAAAAATCAAAGTCAAAATTAGATTGTGTAAATGTATCACTGTCGTATATTAAATTATCCATAAGAAATAATTAATGTGGAGTGAAAATATTTGAAATTTCAATCTTAAAATAACCTTATGACATGAGGAAAATAAAGCGGGAAAGGTAAAATTCCTAACCATTATTCATTAGTATATCGTATTGAAACCAACAACGAAATGCGAGTGGCACTCCGCGGAATGTTCCAATGCGCGTAAGGCGTATTTTTAACTTTATCTACAATTGTCGGTTATCTGTTACGTGAGCGAAGCATGACGGATGGCGGTGCGGTATGCCAACTGCCCGTCATTGTCGCATTTGTAATGATCAATCAATTGCCGGGGAAGTTTGAGTACCGTGTGTTTTACGAGTGCACTTGTAAAGGGGCGCACATACTTTTGCCATACTCCATGTATATAAAAACGCATGGGCAATGGGCATACAAGAAAATTGCTTAGTAGAAGTATTGTTTAATCTTTATAATGTAAATATGTGTTTGATCTGTCTGTCTGTTTCCTTCAACCTCTATTTGGCACTCTATTTGTTTTAGGCTCCCGTAAGTTACATACTTTTTATACAGGGATAATTTGGTCAGCCCGTTAATCAGTATGATAAAGTATGCAAGTGTGCACATTGCAATGATTTGGTATAGATAAAAAAAATTGACTGTGTTAACGAAACTATCACATGATACATTATGGAATCTTCCTGAATACAACACAAATAAAAACAATATAACTTAGAGATCTTTTAAAAAATATCCAATCCGAGAATTTAATTTTGTATTTATTCTTGGCCTAAAAATGTAATATTCGTACTGGTGTACATTCGAACGACGCCAACGTGCGTAGCATGTTTAACTTTAACGCCCTTGACCGTATCGGCCGACATCTGGAAGCGTACCATCTGTCTATCGGCCGTCATGTGCTCCGTATCTAGTTACAGCTCAACTTCAACTTTAAGGTTCTTATTTACTATATTGGTATGGTTAAAGTTCTTAACTATAAGATTTTATACGCGATTAAAGACATTTTAAAGATGGTATAGTCCGCGCGAAACTGCTAGTCCGCTCTGAAGTTGTTGCGAGCAGGTGAAATCATACAATATGCTATGGCGACGCGAGTCATTTCTATATTCAGAGCGGACTAGCTGTTTTACGCGGACTATAACTCTTAGTTGTTTGAGCAACGTAGCTTCCACACCTATTCCTATTTTTTGCATCGCTCCGTATTCTGTTATAGGGTGTGGTAAACCAAAAATGTGCTTATGAGTCAATCATGTGTAACATAATGTTACTTCATTTTAGGTAGTACTTCTAACTCTACTGGGACTAAACGGATTATAGGCATTGTCCTTGACACCATTATGTTGGAAACAAGCCTAAACTACGAGGGTTATTCATAACACAACATTCCATCTGTATATTATTAAAACCATAGCGTTATGCAAGTATGTGAAGTGCCAATTGTACTTAAAACAATTCCTATCCTAAGAGTCTACATTCTACAATGATATCGACACATTAATAGACGCTTGCAACTGCATTAATGTAAGAAAACAAACACAATATTTAATTAAACAATTCAATGTGCAATATCAATAATTGAAATCGCAAAGTCTAATCGATACTATTTGGCGTGGTCCGAGCTTTAGCTTTGCTGTATTGGATATTCAGGGATAATTGCCCTGTAAACAGGGTTTACGATGTTATTTTCTTGGCAGACATATTGCAGTTGCCCTGTTGGATGGAATTATACAGAAGCGGTGAAATATCGGATGAGAGTAGATTTTTGTGAGTTCATCATTAACTTTTTAGTTGGGAATAGGCAATAAAGCTTTCAAGACCATAAAATATGAGATAACGGGGAAATAAAAGTTATACATTAGGTTTTCAGGGCATATATTTGGGATTGTATGGTCAAGATAGGGAAAAACAAGAGCATTAACGAAACAGTCAATAAATTTAAAGACAAGGAAACGAAAGAAAAATCGGTTCGAAAAATCAGGCTGCAGAATATCGGAAAATCTGAGTCTGAGTATATCCAACGGAATATATCCAATTATCATACGGAATCAAGAAATAAAATTTAACTAAAGTATTAACGTTTTCATAACGTGTGGATTTGGAAGTTAAATCTTATCTTAATTTTTAACGCAATATATCATAATGACGAAAAGTTGGTGTCACTATAAATTTCATAATCTGCAAAAATATTTTTCAACTACCTATATATCCTGGATTAAAATTCGGTAGATTATGAAGATTACGGCAATCATAAAGACAATGGCACATTGTTGTGATAATGCCGGTAATTATTTTGAACACTGAAACCTTCCGCTATATTTTTGTACGTTTGCGCGTAGAAAATTCTAGTAAGGAAAAATATTTTTAATTAATTGAATTAACTTCATATTTTTGGGGGTCACATTTATATTTTAGAGGAGCAAATTAGATAAATCAAAATGATTAAATGGAATATCAAATATCTTTTTGATTTTCGTAAATGCGTTGTTGCTATGGAAACGAAACTGAAGAATTAGGTATAATATCACCTTAAAAATAGGAAATTTTCTTGATCAGTTGTAAAGTCCTTCGATATTAGAAGCTGACGTTATCAAGCGTTGGGTAATCTTTGCCTTTAAATCAGAATTAACAGGCTTACTTTAGATAACGGCGACATTTTGCAATCAGCTCGGTTTCAGCAGTCAAGTCGTCACTATCGCAGTGACGCGGTGGATTAGTTGTCATAGGCCCGTTATCAATAACCAATCTCAATAGATTTTTGCTTGCTAACCAAAGGTCGACATTTGACAAAATCACTACAATACACAATAAAGAAATTGTCATTGTCGATCTTTGGTAGAGGTTAGTAACCAGCTAGGAAAGGTTAAAAATATCACTATGGTTTGCGGAGGCAGAATTTTGTTAGACTTCGTCTCTACGTTTGATTGGTTCGGATAAACACGTAGATGTTTTTACAAGCTTTTATTAAAGGAATCGATTTGACTTTGTTTTTAAGACGTAAGTGATGACGTCGGGTTCCTGCAACGACGCACGTCTATAAATCAAGATGGTCATTGACTTGAACTTCACTGGCTGTTTACTGTGGTTTCGAAGTTATTGGGTAATCAAGTGGTCTAATCCTTTCCAACTGCCGTAAAATCTTCGACAAAGACTTAACGACTTCTCTCTTTTTGCGTATTTTCTATGAACGTCTACGAAATACTACTAGCGATAGGATAGCACATGAGATTAGATAGATATCCCTGAGATAGATATACCTGAGGTCGGCCACAGAAGGGCCGCTACCTCTGAGGACTAAGCTGGAACGCCTCGGAAAAGTATGCCTCCCTTCCCACACCCTTCAAACTAGGACAGAGCACAGCTTAGAGAGCTGTTATTAGGAAGAAATAGGTGTGGCGGTGTTGCCGCCAGATCCGAAACACAAACGGTTCTACGACCTTCAAATATCAGCTTCATCATGTCAGCAGTCGTGGGGCCCTACAGCAATATTACTTGTTCTCTTTCATCGGATTCCAGTTCGTAGTATGCCGATGCGTCATAGATATCAGCTTATGGGTATCCTTCCAACAGTGACGTGGGAGATACGTAAGCTATAGATGTAACACATTCACCAATACTTACCTTCGCTCTGGTAGTTAAGCTATGTTATTTTTATATGGACGGATGCGAGCTAAGAATCCCGATCTGTGGAGCTATTGCATTTTCATAGCACATCTTACTCGTTTAGTTTGGTAGCGTAAATTAGACTTCGCATACCGTTTAACTGCCTCGTCCATCTCTAGTGGAAAAGCACCCTAATAATCGAATGTCAAAAAGCAACGCTCGTAAATGTCAAAAAGGCGATATACTTATCACCGTGGACGTTCCATCTAGTGACACGCGGCCGATAAAACTTATCGAGTATCACACCGCACGTTACGTCACTAGATTGCTCCTTAAGCCTTTGATCCGTTTACGAGTAAAACTGTTTTTTTATTGACTCGCCGGTAAACGTTCGATTAATTCACCAATAAAACAACAGACATCGAGTTTTACAGTTTGAAGTTTTATTTATATATCTTTTTTAAAAGTCTTTTGTTTTACTGAAGTAGGTACCTCATTCGGTTTTAATGCTTCGTCTTCTTAAATAGATTCAAATTGATAGATTAGTCCAATGATTACCAAATCGAACATTTATCGATATAATTATTGTGTAATGTGCATTAGTTATTAGAGGATCAGGAACAATATCATATCATAATAAAAAATAAATTTCATAGAGAAATCATATAAGAACTAATTGCATTGATCTTGTAACTAAATACATATATTAAAGTTATGATTATTTACTCTTATATTATTTTCCTCAGTTTTCAGATAAATTATTCATACATTTAATAACTCTTTTTATGACCTATTATTAAGCACTACTCCTACTCAACCGTAAATAATGGAATTCCATTGGCGATATTTTTTATTAACTCGACAATATTTATGAGTAGCTGACGTACTCATAATTTTAATCAGTAAGACTAGTAAGGTTAATATTGATTGCAGGTGTGTGAATACCTACTATGAAAATAGTTTATTTCATTTTGTAACTGGTGGCAGACCTTAACAGCTCTTTGCTTGGAAGGTTGTGAATTATAATAAATCTGATATGAATACCCAAGATTTTTGAATATATGCAACTGTGCAAATACAGTTGTAAAAAGTCAAGTAAAATATTAAAAATCTGTCATTAGAAATAAGTACAAAACATGTGATGTTCTCAAATACGAAATATTTGCTTTTGATATAGAACCATTATTACATAAATATATTACGAGAAGAGTTTAGTTCTCGAAATGTATATCGACTTTGACTCTGTGTGTTTTTTATTACATAGCATCGGATTCTGCCTATAGCATATTTGGATATACCTAGTGCCTATATTAAAAGTCTCGGTGTGAAAACACCGGCCTCCATTTGTTCTTATCAAAACTAACGAAATATTCATGTAAAATTAAAAATGAGCGCCAGAGGTGCGTCCGTGTGTAATATTGATCTTGAAAGATTCTAACCAACTGTACATACGGTTCGTATATTTTTCAGAGCCCCCGCAAATGAGAATTTTTATCGGGCGATAGTTTAATCAGTATGAGGAAGTATGCGGACGTTGCAATGATTCGCTATCGACCGATTCTCATACTGATTATAGGTTCGACTAAACTATGGCTCGATAAAGTCTTTAGTTTGTGGGAGCTCAGTGGTATAACTTCGTGTATTAGTTAACAACGGTGTCATAGAAACATATAAGGTATTACAATATATTTCGCAGGACTAGCAGTAGTACTAGTAACAGATAGGGATTAGGTAGTACTAGTAAATGAGTATGTAGGAGTCTAAGTGGCAAATGATCACTGCCGCCCAGAGATATGTAATTAACCGCAAATAATGAACACCAAAGATCGGAAATAGGTCCTGCGTACTATTAACCTCGTTTTTCCCTTACCGCATTATTCAAATACGAATTTGCAGCGCTTGATAGGTACGGCTGTTATAAGGCAGAAATAGGTGTGGCAGTGCCACCGGAGATATTTTTTTTTATAATATAAGAGTAGCAGACGAGCATGCAGTCCACCTGATGGTAAGTGGCTACTGCCGCCCATGGACATTTGTAATCAACCCCAGATAGGATTAGATACTCCTACCTGAGGTCGGCCACAGATGCGCCGCTACCCCTGAGGACTGAGCTGGAACGCCTCGGAAAAGTATGTCTCGCTTACCACACCCTTCAAACCGGAACACAGCAGCGCCTAACACTGCTGTTATTAGGTAGAAATAGGTGTGGCGGTGGTGCCGCCGGAGTCGAACCACAAAGGGGTTTTATTAAATTTCAGTATACATTTAATGTTCAAAAGTAAAACAAAATGATGCGATTGCAATGGCATATCCGAGTATAATACGGCTTAGTCAGTGAAGTCGTTCACGCCAATTATTGCGAGTTTGCTATCGGGAAAACAATACAGAGCCGGACGGATCCCGCCCGGAGCTCATTATAATTTTACAGATCACGGCAACAGTTCTGTATTCTTTGTGTATTCTCCAAAGTACTTTTTAAGTCGAAAAAGGAAAGCTCGTTCGACAAAACCGCAGAGGAATGCGTCATTTGAGTTTTTCGAGTTGGTTGCAACTTTTTATGAAAAATATTTTTGTGTAAACTTGGTATTAGCTAGAGGGAGCAAATGGTCAAAGGCTGGTTTTTTAATATTATAGAAGTCAGTTACTGACGCATACTGATACTTAGTGCGCACTGTTGCACTGGAGTCCCAATGAAAATTCCATAAGAGTTAAGACATCTTTCTTGTAATCAGTTTTTTTTTATGTGTAAAACATTCGGTTGTGTGTTGCTTTAAGGAAGAATTAAGTAAGTAAGTCTTTGTTTCTCTAACAATGAAGTTCCAGCACTTTACAAGTTTACACAAACAAAGACTTGTGACAACTACATTTGTCACGAACAAATGTTGGATTATTCCTTTTTATGATCCACTGCTGGAAACGGAATTTACCCAAAACTGGGAGAAGCCTGGAACTGACTGCCCCACATTGTCCCAAATATTAGTGGACGTTCGCAATTTGTTGTCTAAAACAAATTCAGAACAAATTTGGAATTCACTTGATGACGTCCTTTAAAACTTACAATCTACGTGTATTACGCAATGAGTTCACCGATAACATAGCTGTAGCGAGATTAGTGGCTAGATTATATCTACAGCTACATATGTAGGTACGATACACAAACGATAGAATAGGTAGGACGTGAGTTTATACGAGTGTACGAGCTAATCTCGGGGGCTCGAAGCCTTGAAGGGTACTTTTAGCGCTTTTGAAGAACCCCATAGCTCTGGAAATAGTTTCAAATAAAACCTATCCAGCGATCGCACGTTCCTAGTATATAAACAAACGTTACGTTGCTTATATAAAGGTGTAAAGATGTCTGAGGCTATTGTACATATATGTGATAAGCCTGTAATTAAAATAAATGTTTTTTCTTTACCTAAATGAATGCTGAAAACCGACATGTCGTATTTATTAAAAAAATACTTCATTCTTATAAATATTATGTATTTCTAACTCTACTTCTAAAGTGGACTGAACATTATTGTCTGATATTGATAATTTACATGTAAGCCCATGGGCTAGTATAATTTAGCTATAGTATAGTAGGAAGTTCTGCGCAAAAATAGAAATACCTATTGAATACCGTGGATAGCTTGTTAAACATATTGTTCAAACATATTTTTTCCTTTGTGAAAATGGAGACCCGTGCATTCCCGTGCACGTAGGCGGTGGATTGTGGTGTTCGTTTCAAATAAAACATATTCCACGATTCGCACGTTCGCAATACATGGCACATGCTTATAACTATGTACCATGAAATTATAAAGGACGAATACACAATAAATATGAAGGTCGGTGACGCAATTCTAGAATATTTCATTACTTTGGCCTTCATTTTCTATGGAGATAGATTTCGCAGAATACAGTCATTTGCTTTAGATAAGATCTGAGGGCCAAATAGCATGTATAATTGCAATGTAAAATGGACCGATGTCTACCTATCAGCTCATTGAACGATATCCAGCAGTGAGACATCAAAAGAGATAATATAAATATCCGCTGCCCATGGTAGAGGTTCCGTTACATCGTGTCAATTTTTTGAAAGTATTGATATAATGCTTTCCAAGAGTGACACCTAACTTGGACTCAATGCTGGACTCTGTTGACCAGTCCGGTAACCCATTTTAACACACCCGGTCCCCGATTTGCCACCCATTGCTCATATAGTAAAGATTTGTCAACGAAAAGTAAACGCAGTAGCTAATATAGTTAAAAAAGTTAACATTTAAAAATTCAACGCTAGCGTCTGGGATACTAAGGGAATAAGGGCGACGATGAAAATTAATGATAAAAGTCTTTATAAAAACATTTTCTTTGAAAGAAAAGTTAACATTTACTTTTCACTCAAGCTCGTCCTTGCGAATACATTGACGTAACGCTTGTAACAGAATGTTAAAGTTATCGTGAACGTGCTAAACTACAATTCACGCTATTTGTTCCTCAAATTTGTATGCAGCGAAAAAGTATAAAGACATGAAGTATTATAATGCGAAAAGTAACGCGATATTGTATGTTTGTTTGTATGGATAGAAAATCTTCAGATATAAAATGTTATCTTTAGGTTTTGCACATTGGAGTTAAAACTACAACTACCAAAATATCGTACATGGTATATACGGTTGTCTAATGGCTTTACATAACTGTTCACAAAATTTGTTCTTTAAATATGCCTATCGCAGAAGGGGAAACAGCTGAATATAAACCTTATAATAAAATATTCAAGGTATGTAGGTGGGTATGTAAAAGGAAAACATACTTCATATGTATTTTGGGAAAGCCAGAAACCACAAAAATCTAAAATGCAATATTTTGTCCATGTAGGTACGAATATCATCAATAATTCACGAAACTTGATTCTGTTCGCTCGATTACTATACGGCTTAATACAGCTATTACATATTCATATTCATATTTGCTAATGCATTCACTGACGAAACATTAATAGACACGTACGTAGCTTAATAATTAATATAAGATCAACAAATTGTTTGAATCCAGTCCACCTAATACATCTAACTAAACCTACATTCACATCGCAGCCGAGTACGTGCTATTCAATAATTCACACAATTTGTTGGTCAAATGTTGTTTGAATCACGAACCGTACGTACTATACACGTAACCGTTATACTAACTATAGCTGAAGTGCACCGCACTATTTGCTAATGCGTATCGATCGATGTTAACCGTGGTTCAAAGTTGGTCGTGCAATACTCTCGGAAGAGTGGGCAGCTAAAAAGCCGGTCATGTGTGTAAAGCGTTGCGGCTTCCGGATGCTGAGAGCGTATCAGCTTATTATAACAACATTGTGAAACGTACAACAGTATCCTATCTTTGTACTTTATTATTACACACAGAATTTTACACCTCAATATTTTGTAAAATGAAATGAAATAACAGGCTTACTTTTTAATAACTGCTGAGAGAATTTCAAATATGTATGTCTATTTTTTTGGCATACCCTGGCATTTTAACATATGAAATGTCGTTGGATTCGTCTTAACTGTGGGAGTGACATAAGCTACATTTTTAAGCAGTTAGGTTTTTGTTTTTATCATAATTCTCAAGTAACGGTAAATAAGTTTATATTTAACGTGCTTCTTGAGAAGATCATTCTAATAAAGACGAAGAATTACATTTTTTACATTCTCATATAGTTGTAACCTTCAGTAAAACTTAAGATAACCGACTAAATAAAAACACGAATTATAAATTTCCATTGCAAGTTTACAACAAAACCATTACAAAAATACGTTTCACGATTGCTAAAAATACAGAACTACATTTGACGTCATATGATACTAAGTTGCGGTCAATGGCGATACATATGCAAATTAATATGCAAAATTAATTTATGTACCGCATCATTGTAAGCATGCATGTATCTCCATAATTCGCAGTTTCAATGAGCTATAATTTTGCATGCGCACATTATCTTTTTAACATTTTTAAAAGATAATGCGTGCATGTGAAATGTTACTTGACACGTTTTTATTTATTTACATATGCAAAACTAACTATGAACATCATGAATTATTTTCTTCTCCAAAAAATTTTAGTATCAGTAGCAATTTTTTTTGTCTATATTTCCCTCGTGTCCGTTGTGCCAATCTTTTACTATTTTATCTCTAAAGACGGCGCAATCGCTCGATTTCTAAGCTTATTGATGTTGATTTGGAGCCCTTGTGTTCCGAAGGGATGCATCTTTGTATACTTAATAGAAACATTTGTTGGAGCAATCAATAAACACTCCTCAATTTACAATTATTGGCTCAGCAATTTTATTAAAGAATATTATATACTCTACATTAATTTTAATATAAATAAAACATTATCGATAAAACTACCTTACAAATTTAAATAGTAAAAAAGGAAATGTACCTAAAGTATAGTCCGCGTAAAACTGCTAGTCCGATCTGAATATAGAAATGAATCGCGTCGCCATAGTTAATTGTAGCGCAACTTCAGAGCGGACTAGCAGTTTGTCGATAACTATACTTAGTACCTATTAAATACATAAAAGTAGTTTAAAATACATAAGTAGGTATTAGAGTACAGGCTATACGGGTAATTAAAAATACTGACGTCATTTAGCGCCGCAAAATTTCAATTCCAGATGAGATTCGAAAAGAGTGTGTCGAAATTAAACGTTTGTGGGATAATTTTATTACAATAAGATATAATTCAGAATAAATTGTGTGAAATTGATGACGTAGGCACCTAACACAAATCACATTAAACATTACTATATTTTAGACAATTGCCACTTTAATAGAGATTTTAGTGAAGCATTACTTCCTGCTATATTGTTGCTAAGAGTCAAGTTAGAGGATAATGCTGTCGAATATATTTTTAATTACAAAATTATTAATTTTATACAGCTTTGTGTAGCTGTGATTCACATAAATTAATTATAATTAAATCGAGTTTTAAACTCAAAGTTTCGCAATAAATATTTTCAGAGTTAAATTTAAAAATACGATTAAATTAATTGAGTTTAGTGTCCAAACTGTACATTTTAAACGCTGAATTTATTTAAAACTGTTCCACATAACTCTGGTTAGGATATGAAACTTAAACCTTATGAAATTGATAGTCCATTTCATATGGTTTAAGTTTCATATCACCAACAATATAATAATATAATTATATCAACACCATCGAGATGTATTATTAAGATAAGTCTAGTCTTTTGTCATCGAGAAATCGATCCTACTTCAAACTCTAAACATGAAATATCTGGCGTAAGTTATCGAGGAGTTTGGATAAAGTTGCTCTATAAAGTTGAGCTAAGAATTAAAGTAATGAAAAAGCTGTAAAATTAAAGGAACACTGCATTTAAATTGGTCAACTCGTGTAAGTGGTACGGTGCCAGAGATGCACTTATATTATATTGGGTTCATACACATAACAACCGTATTTTTAAGTCAGGGTTTCCAAAATATCTGCAGAACAATATGTATATAATACAACATAAAAAACGGCCTTTTTATCAAGATTTTCATGTACAGACAGACAGAAAGTCGAATCGTTTACCTGTTCAAGGACTAATAAATTAACAAGGTAATTAAAATCTAGGCTGTTTAATCTTATTCAAAAGTATTTTTTAAGTCATTTAAATGTTCTAACTTCTAATAGCCTATACAGATTGTATAACGTCACGGCGTATTTTCTTAAAGCGATTATTCCGCGTGCAGTACATGAGGCACGTATTCGTAATACAGTTATCAGCGTCAACCACAAGCTCAGAGTATCGACATCAATATCAAAATATCCACCGCATACACATTTCCTACTTAACGTTAGCTAGGACATGAGATAACGTCATTAGACTCCCTCTAGGAGCAAACTATTTATTAAAATTGACAAACTCGTTTAAGGGCTACGGTGCCAAAGATACACAGATAGTTATTTGAAGGGTTCAAATATATAACAACCGTCCTTTTACGTCGAGGTTCACAGGAAGAGGTTCAAATTCGGCCTTTTTAAAAAATATATCCTGTATAGACAAAAATAATTGAGTACAGTCCGCGCCAAACTGCTAGTCCGCTCCAAATATAGAAACGAGTCGCGTCGCAATAGCAAATTGTAGATATTAGCGGGACGAAGACAGCGCGGAACCACCCAGGCACTCTCCGCTGCCCGCTCTCGCCCACGGGTACGTAGCTGCATTAGTGTGCCCTTACTGTTGCTACGGAGTATATGCTTGTAGTTGTGTTCGACCGCATTGGCTCTCTGACTGATACCTGCGCGCATTAACTTCAGCGCGGACTTGAAGTTTGGCGCGGACTATACACATATAAGGGATATTCTAAACTAATGATATTTTTTTAATTAAGCAATTTTATTACTTTTAATCGTCAAGCTCAGAGTATCGACATCAATATCAAAATATCCACCGCATACACATTTCCTACTTAACGTTAGTTAGGACTAGCTATAGCTAGGAGGTAACGTCATTAAGCTCCCTCTTGGAACTATCTGTATACGGGCGTAAAGGTTTCGTTTTAGCATCTGTGTAGGTCGCCTGACACAACTAAGTTATGTAATATAAAGTTACTTTAACGTTGTTTGATTAACTGAAATAGTTTGTATCCGTTCTTGATTTGTTTCAGTGAAGCACTTTGATAATTAACTGTTCATAGCAAATAAATAATTATAGTTTTAGGAATGGGATAGACATCATGTACCCGTTTGGTAAACTTTAATTAATACAAGTTGCCCAGTGGTCAAAATTCAAATCAAAATGTTTGTTACCTAAGAAAAGAAATCTGTTGAGAAACAAGAATAAAAATAGTGTTTAGTGGTTTGTCTTGACCTATTTGTATAAAAATAATATTTTGCAAAATTACATTTAAAGGAAAGAAACGAAAGACATTTTGTAAAACTAACTATTAACTTTCACAAGTATGTAGGACCACTATATACAAAATTTCTGCATATTTTGCATAACTTACAAGCTTCAAACTTAAGATGAATGGGGCACTGCTGCTTCCTAGGTATATAAATTTATAACCTATTTTTACAATGGAAGTGTTGAAAGCAGAAATGCACTTAGTGTAAGCTACATCGCATGTGTTATCCTAAGTAATCAACTTTATTTTAGATACCAATATGCTCAGATTAGAGTGATGACTCTCACAAAACCTCTTTAGGACAGACTTAGCGCTGAAAGCTGATCAACAGATATCATCGGAGCCTATCTCACTTTTGTGAAACATTACTATTTCCTACATATGCCTTGGGTGCCATAGACATAATTTAGATCTTTTCCTGAGGATTTCATACGCCCTCAAGGTAGATGTTACACATGTAATAATGTTTAGCATGTGAATTGACGAGAAACTCAATTTCGCATCAATCATTATCATCTCAATATTTTGTGGTACCCATTGTTTCATCGGTACCATAGACTCAGAAATTCAGACCTATAACAAAAAGTTATTATTTAGATATCTTTCTGGTTGAAGATTACACTTATATTCCTCTAGGCTCGATGGTACAGACGTGCCATAAAGCCTGGCAACACCTGTTAACGTAGCTCACATCCACAAAAGTTCAACACCTGCAAAACATTCCACATCGCACAATCATCCACATACCTGGAGCGCCTTCAGCATGGGCACCTTGTCGAGCAGCTCCTCGTACAGCTTGCGCTTCTTGAACGCGCTCTTGAGCAGGATGCGGCGGAAGGTGTGCCGGTCCATCGCCCAGAGCGCGCCCGGAGACTGAGCGCGCACGGACGCCGCGCGCGGCATGTTGTACATCAGCGCGAGCTCGCCGAACGAACCGGAGCCCTCGTACGTGTGCACCACCTGGGGGTGATATGATGGTGAGATTTTGTTTTTACCACACTTTTATTAGCTTGACCTGTATGTAGGTATGTATGTAACGGAATACTTGAACTCGATGTTTACCCACTTTAAACGGTCAGATTAATTTAAAATTTTGAAGAATCACCGATCCAAGAACCGATGACAATACATGAATTTAATAATTTTATCCCATTCTCCTCATCAGGATCGTCAGGAATTAGGATTATCGAATTTCCTTGTTCGATTTTATCGTGTTTTATTAGTTTTTAAACTATATTTTTTATTAAAGCACTAGGCTTCTCGCATTTTTTTTATAATCTGTTACTTCTATAGTAGCAGATGAGCATGTAGTCCACCTAATGGTAAGTGGCGACTGCCGCCCACAGATGCGCCGCTACTCCTAAAGAATAAGCTGGAACACCTCGGAAAAGTATGTCTTCCTTACCACACCAAGTTCCTAAATCAATTTGGCTAAGTAGGTGATGATGCCTCCTTGTGGACGGTAGAGTAGAGGCTGACAGGGAGGCGATGAAACGTCCAAAGGAAATTGGGGTGTCGCGCGTCGGAACAATTTAGAGGCGATGGTTGATTTGTGGTTTACTAAATAGTTTTTTTAATATTCATTAAAGGAAATTATATTTCTTTTCGCCATTAGCTGTGTTTGCGCCAATCCACTACTTAACAAAGCTATAGCTACACCCATGGCAATATGACAGATATTCTATGAGGCACACATGCATTGCTGTTGATGACGAACAAGTTAGAAGGAATTGGCTTCATCAGGTATATTTTCATAATCTGACGGTATTAATATACACACAGAAGTCTACGAAGAGTTTAATAACCTTTAAACTGAGTGTTTAATTAGATTCACCAGATATTTCATTCGATAATTATCTAATATGTGACCTTTCCCAAATAAGGCAGGAGTCCTATTTGAGAGAATATAGTTTCGTTGAGATCAAAGTTAGCACCGCTCGTTTTAGTATAGAAGTAAATTACTTCAAACATATGTGGAGTGAAACTTGGTTCGAGAACTTCATACTGTTAAGTTTTAAATCAGCTAATAACTTAGCTTTTACATTCGTTTGTTGTTTGTTTATACTTTGTTTGATTACTAAGAAAGCCTTAAAGTCCTGTCCAAAGTTGACAGCAGATATGATGGAAAGTTTTGTTTACAGATTTGCCGCCATATTTTCTTAACAAGTTTGTCGTGTTCAAAAAACATTTATGTAACGGGCTTAATAATTTTATCATAATACTGATTTATAATAATAACACACATCTTTGTAATATATTTCTATCTATCTTCCTATTTAACTGGTCATTTATTAAAACATCACCAATCAATGCTACTTTCGATTCGCCTGTGCCTATTAACTAATTCGCTGTATTGAGAATTAGTATAAAGGCTTGCGTTAGTAATTTACGCCTATCGTTTACAAACGTTCTACACTCTTAGCACGGTAATTGGCTAGCTAATTGGTTTCCGTGCACCAGCGTCAGCTGCGTCGGCCGCGCATTCATTAGTATCAATACGGCGAGGAAACGAACGATTGTTTGAACTCAATCAAATCCTATAAAACATGGCGGATTACAGCGCCGCCCGGGACTTATTACGCTGTTTTATTTTATGCTGTTTAATTAACGTTTCCATTTATTGATAGTTTGTTAGAATGGTTTTGTCGGGTTCAAATTGCACTATACCGACTATTGTTTTAATTTCCAAAATCGATATTAAAAAAAATCTTTGGTCGTCATATCTCTAATTCCCGTTTTTGTAGCGTTTTATACCAATTTTAAGTGATAATCGTAAAAATTTAAACTCAAAAAGTTGATTGGAAACGTATTTAATTTAATTTGACTGCTACCAATTAAAGCCGTAAAGATACAAACTGCAGTTTGAGAATAAACTATTTGTAATAAAATATGTAATCGTCTCATGTACTACTGTTTACTGTCAAATTGCAATGACATGCAACGAAACAGCAGTTTGCTGCTACAGCAAAGATAAATAAGATCTTCAATGATACTTTAGCAAACAGAAGCTTATAGTTATATACAACTCCTCTCTTTTAGCCTTTTATTTAGCCATTTAAAAATTTAGTCTTTCACCCCCTAATTATGACTTAAGTAAATATTACCTAATTATTTTAAGAAAAAATAATCTGGACGAAACATAGACATATTTACCTAGATAAGATATAATTTCCAACGAGGTGAAGTAAAATCTATAACATTGTAGATTGTGTATAACAGAGTTAGATGGAGACTAGATCTGACCTAGTTTAAAACCAATACCTTGAGAATGTTAGGTTTGCTGCAAGTTTTTAATAGAAACAAACATAGTTACGTATATACACTACTTGGAATCGCTCTACTAAACAATTAATCAAATATGGGATAGACTGGTGGCACATGTGCTACACAGAATATTCTTAGAATGAATTAAGCTAATAACGAATTCATGTTTGTTTTTACAGAATATAAAGTATGTTCTTATTCTCAGGAATTACAAAATATGATGCAGATAAAATGTTTCAAATTTTATTTTACGGAAATTTTAAATGATTAAAGAAATCATATTGGATGTTGTAAAAAAAATGTTTCAGTGCTATCAATTATTTCGTCAAGTCGTTATCTACTTTCTTGTTGGGCAAGGATATGCTCTCAGAGTTTCTATACGAAACAACAATTGTAAAATACAATTTGTAACATTGTTGTAAGGAGATAATTCCTGATACTAGTATCGATTGATTATTTGTGAGATAACATTATAACGTCACACATAATAATCGTAATCAAGAGTATACATTTAAAATCGAATGGAAAGGATCGCACAGTATAATATCCCAGAGAAGTTCCAAAAATAAAAATAGCTATGCCGAACGAAAAATCTCTTTAGAAACCTAAGTAAAATACACAAACGGAAACCGTGTCATAATGTATTGCCATTTGGCGTGTGTTCTTTATCTGCACGTCACTCAGTGAACATTACAAAAATTATCTCATTGTTCCTATTGTAATTATAGCTTCCTGTTAGGGACGCAAACGTTTTTTTAGATATCGATATTTATATCGGAGGCTCAAAAATAATGATGAGCGGTAATATAGAAAGTTTCTCGCAATATTATCAATAATCCATATAATATTCAAGTATTATTCTGAGCCGACAAAGTTCATTTAGTATACCTTAGATCATGTTACTATAAAAAAAATATCTATCCATCTTAAAATTTTGTTTTTTCAACATGATAATATCGTATCGTCTGTATAACTATAACTGTCTCTACATCGATAAAAGTTTCGATCTTTACTGTATCACACTATTGGAGTTTCGATATATCGTTGCATCCTTATTACTTCCTGTGTTATTTCATCCAACAACAAAAAATCATACGAGTAGGAGCAGCAGCAATTTATAATTTATACATTATCTCGCCATAGTGTAGTGACAAGCTAGTCACGAGTTTGACGCGGGAAGTCAGATGACGCATGCAATGTTTCGTACATTTCTAGACGGTTTTTATCTCGTTATGTTAAAATAAAAGTAATTAAAGTCCGTAATTGAAAAGCTTGTCGATTATTGTTTACAAGCTTCTTCGAATTACTAAAGGCGTATCAGCCGTTTAATGCTATATGCCGTTTTATTAGCAGCTATAACTTGTGTAGTCGTGATTGACTATTGATTTGTTTAGGAGTACATACGAAAGGGGACGGCAGAAGGAAAACGGTGGATATTTGCACAATCTTATTTTACAAAATGAAAATTGATAGTGGAAGAAAAATCCAGTTAAGGTTAAGTGAGTTCTATTGTCCATGCGTATCTGTACCTAATATCATGGGACAACTTCAATAGTGAAGGAAACCTACACTACTGTAAGTTCTTAAATGTGTGTGAAATCCCCTGTCTCTCACAAGACCCGTGTCCAGCAGTAGGACGGTAATAGGTTCAAACTAAGAAACTTCTACTTAAATTCCTCTGCTTCTTCTGTATAAAACTACTACACTACTGTACTATTTTCTCCTTACTTTCTCCTTAAATAATAAGTTCAAACGAATCATTTAATACTTTTATCTTGGTATATTATATACAGTAGGTATTTCCTAACATCGAGATTGCAATTTTAGGCCCACCCACGCAGTTCAATCGTGATAGATGGGTTTCAAATGTCATTTCTTTTACTGGAGCGTGCGAGCATTAGGTATCACGCGTCAAGGAATGCCTTAGATCAGGGGTGGCCATCTTTGCTGTACCTGAGATCTACTATTTACTAATTAGACTCTGTCATGAACCCATTATGGTTCCACTGCTAGGCATGGGTCTTCTCCTCGAGAAACATTGGTTTAGCTTAGGATATAGACCTCCTTGGCCATCGGCCAAGTGTGAATTGCACTACTTGACATATCTTTTTTAAATTTTTTTATTTACATCAAGAATTGCAAATTTATTTTGTCCTGCTCTAGCAATTTCAATTGGCGAAAAAAAATGTCGTCACGCTAAATAGTTTTCCAAAATTTGTATATCTGATACTTGTCGACGAAATAGTAAGATGGCAGATTTTTTATCTTGCCACAATTTGCCCAACCCTACCATCGATATGTCTATCTTTTTAGATATCACTGAGTCACCGAGATTCAAGCCAGGCGGTATCGATTACTACGTATTAGTATCATTTACTTAGTGAAGTAATTGGATTTATTTACAGTTAATTGACCGAGACTAAAGGCTATATAATGCCAGATTAAACATTGACAATTCTCGTGACATTATTTTGTTGGTACAAAAATGCGTAGCGAATTTAATTACGCCTCGGAGAATTTTCTATTGTGCTGCTGTAATATTCTTCTGAACGAAACTGAACTGTACTTATAGGTAATTTTATTTTATGTTCATAAGTTTTGAATCTGAATCTTGTGAAAATCTGTAAAACGAAATCAAAAAAATGCTGTTGCCCAAGAAATGAAATATATTGTTGAGAACTTATTACTAATTGGTACTTATTACTAATGATGACTAAAAAGAAAGATGGGGAAGAAGAGTTATGGAGTGAAGGCCTAGGACAGGACACAGAAATGTGGGGCGACGCCCGTGAGCTGGACGGACGACATAGCAAAAGAAGCGGGTAAAGCTTGGACAACTCAAGCCCAAAATCGAAAAAAGTGGCGTGCATTAGAAGAGACCTACACTCAGCAGTGGGTGGCGAACGGTTGAGAAAGAAGTAGACGAAGAATAACTATTTGATTTAAAAACGCTCTTTTCTCCCCGTGTCCGGTCTATTGCTACCATAATTACAGTTGAATGTACTGTTGCTAGTGTTATACGAAAGTTATTGGTATTCTACATGATATGGGTATTATCTGAAAGTAAGTGCACCGTTCAACAGTTTTAAATAATTAAGATTAGAGTTACGCAAATCATTATACTTTCCACTAAAGATAATTTCGAGTAGGCACTAAAAAATGAAACGGAACCATAAATTCAGCATTTACCGCACATATAACTTTGAGCTGGCTATCAATTACTAGTTTAGACGTGGAAGTATTTGTATGGGAATTCCTGTGATTTTCAAACAATAGCCGGCGTTTCTACTAACGATTAACACTGAATTGATGGCTCATTCTTCGAGTTTCATAACATAAGCGAGGATCGTGGCTCCATTTATATGATAACGAGGGAGCTCGGCCTCTGAATGTGTGATGTCAGAGGTCACATCTCTGAAGTTTTTTTTTCATATACATATTGCAAAAGTAGCTGAAGAGCATGCAGTTCACTTGATAGTAGCCGCTTGCCGGCCTTGGACATTTGGAATCATCCCCAGAAACATATATTAGTAAAGTTTACTCACTCCTAACAAGAAAATGTAACCAGTATTTGAGAATTGAAATAGTTACGTAAAAAAGTTTTGCCACGTCTCCGTGCTAAAATGTCCCTAAAATATTTGAAATATTTATTTATTTATTATGTAAATTACGTAGTATTAGTTATTTATTCGTAAATTTTCTCAAAAAATGTTTTTTTATCTGTCAAGAATTCAAAAAAGTAACTGACAAATCAGCTTTTTGTGGCTTCGTTTAATTTCAAGGCAACGAAGTATCTTTACTAATTTATGCCCAGAAAGGATCAGTCCTACCTGGAGTAGAGCACAGCGTTGTTACTCCTGAGAACTAAGATAGGCTCATAAATATAAGTCAGCAGGCTTACAAACCCTTCCACCGAAACTGCTTCACGTTAGAAATAGACGTGATGATGGTATCTCCCAGATCGAACTACGGTGGTTATACAATCCTGTAAATTGCGATTGAATTGAACTCTACCCCATAAATACACCTACACAAGTTAACTTTTGAACAACAGGATAAATTAGCTACAATATTGAACACACTAATGAATTATATAATTAGCTAACCTAGTTCAGTAAATTAGTTTTAATTTAACGTAATAATACCTTATGTTAAATGTTTATTGTTTCCCAGGGACATCTATAACATATCCCAAATTGGAAAGGAGTCGCGAGATCAATCACAGAAGTGTAGGTGTCCCTGAGGACTGAGGGACGCCTCGTATAAATATAATATAGTCATTAAAGTGGAATATATAAACTATTAAACTGAAATGTGCGTGGAACCGCTAAGTATATGTTTTAACGAAATTTATAAGTACCCACTATAAAAAAATCTTATAGATAATCCTATATATAAAATTCTCGTGTCACAATGTTAGTTACCGTACTCCTCCGAAACGGCTTTACAAATTTTATATGCATATAGGTCTGAGAATCGGCTACTATCTATTTTTCATACCCCTAAGTGATAAGGGTTGTTCACCCTCAACATTTTTTTATTTATCTGGCAACACATCGTTTGGTGGGTCAGCTAGTTATAATGTAAAACTATAGGTACTAATAACAGACAAATGAAAAAGTAGTGTTTTTTTACGTATACCCGAATTATTTAATAGCGATACTTTGATATAGCCAAAATTAGTTTCAATACAGGCATAAACCGCAGTGGCATACCACCAATAACGTCGGTAATAAACCAGCTATTTTGTACCCGGCCGTAAACTCTTGGCAACGAACGAGCCGAGTGCCTGCTTAATTACGCGATTACAATCCCATATCATTACGATTCGCGTATTAATATTGTGATATGTAGGTAAATTTTAATAATCCCCGTACTGATTTCATAACGAGTGACGTATGTGCGCGGTGACGTCAGCGCGACGGCACGATCTCTATCGGGTACATTTTTCAGTCGACACGCGAACCGTTCGAATGTGTAAACTGTCGACTTTCGCAACTAACGCGTTGTACGTATTCGAGTATAGTACGTCATTGTAAATAGAGTTTGTACAGAAATATTTATTAAATACTATCGATCAAGGAAAGCATTCACTAATTTTTTCGCAAGTGTTTCTCACCGATTTTTTATCAATAGAATTAGCAAACCAACAATTTACTTTTTTTTATAATATACGAGTAGCAGACGAGCATACAGTCCACCTAGTGGTAAGCTACTGCCGCCCATGGACATCTGTAATCAACCCCAGATAGGATTAGATAATCCTACTTGAGGTCGGCCACAAATGCGCCGCTACCCCTGAGAATTAAGCTGGAACGCTTCGGAAAAGTCTGTCTCTCTTACCACACCCTTCAAACCGGAACACAGCAGCGCCTAACGCTGCTGTTATTAGGTAGAAATAGGTGTGGCGTGGCGGTGGTACTGCCGGAGTCGAACCACAGAGGGTTCTACCACCTTCATAATTGATGGCGAAAGACTACTGTCACCCACGTTTGTCTATAATCAATCTCAGATAGAATTGAAATCCTAGCCGTGTTCAGAGACAGAATATTTAAAGCACTTCGTGATCTGACTCTGGTAGCACCATCTCTGAAGCAATATTTATTTATTTAAAAATTTTATTGCATCACCTCTAAAAAGAAATGCACAAAAGGGCAAACATAATGCCTGATGGAATATCTGCCTAATAACGGCATAATGGAGAGGCATACATCACGAGACACTTATCGTCAGCTGGATTGCATGCCGCTTAACCCAAAAAACTTGTATAATGATATATATTTTTAAATCTATTTACCGATAACGTGATAACTGCAGTATAGATTTAAATGACAGCTACTTCCTATGCAAGAGCAGGGATAGAGTTATGTCTGAACTTACTGAATATAAATCAGTCACGTTCCTAGCAATACATTTATTTACATACGAGAACCCGCGAGAGGCTCCCAATACCTGCTCGTGCATATTGTTGAATTTTTACGCAGACCTACATATTACCAGTATAAAAAGTATTTGTAAACTCTTTAAATTTGTGTTGAAGTTCAACAAAAATCCATCAGTTTAGATTTTAGACTTTTAGACCATTAGCTTGTACATACAAACAGACAAAAATTGAAGAATGGATTTTATGTTTTAGTAGGTGTCGTGTAAATATAAGCATATGAGCTTTAAAATTGACAGATGTTTTTGAGTCAGAGACAAATGAAGATTTGAATAGATCTATAATATAGTGTAGTATGTAGTATTTATTAGGTATGTTTGAATATGTCTGAATTCGCATACCATTATGTCGAAATTGAAATATGCTAGGAAATATAAAAATTCAGTCTCTTTCTTGAAATATTTTACAAAGAGTTCCTTTGTGTGTTCAGTCTTCCAAACCATGTTTCACTGGCCACGCTCTCGAGTGACGTCATAAGAAGCAAACGTGTTTTTCATGTCAGATAGGGCAGAAGAACGCTTAATCCCATTGTTATGCAAATATTACTTCCCAGGGCGAGACATTTTGTTTATTCCATCTCTTTAAGTTTTTAGTTTAAAGTACTCAACTTGCTTTTATATTTTTATACGGGATATAATCAATTATGACTTATAGATACACAAGGCAAATTGGATTGATAAACGATTAACTTTTGAAGAGGTCTGCTAAATCGGTTTTCGTTTAAATGAAAATGACACAACTCCTGTGGAGCAAACTTAACTGGATGAAATGGAAATTTCTTAGAAAAACGTAGCGTCATATTATATAAGGTATTTCAAGCTAGGTATTTCTGGGAAATTTCTGGTAGGAAATAGTATAGGAAATCCAGCCAGTTTTTTCGAATATCATTCAAGAAAGGCATATACCTATTTGTTTCACCATAGCTTGAACTGAAAAACTAGGCATGTCATGAGAATTAATAATAAACGTGTTTTTCACGTCAGTTCCGTTAGCTGGATCACGAGATAGCGCTAATCCCATTGTTATGCAAATATTTAATTTTGTTTGCTCTAATTCTATTTCTTTTTTAAAATACTTAGTATTCAGGTCGACTTAACTATTTTATTCCTTCGGGATATAATGAATTTGTATGCCTTACGCTTACTAAATATGGCTATGAAATTGGGCACAAAAAATAATTGTCTAAAGAAACTTGTTCTGATAAAATTTCGATTCAAGTAAGATCAAACAAGTGCTGATGGTAAAAAAGAAATAGTATGAAAACTAGATGGAAGCAAATTAATATTTTGTTACATCAAAAAAATTTAAACGATATATTGTAATCTTACAGATTAACTTGTTTTGTTTTTATATAATTATTGATTTAATAAATTAGCACATATCTTTTGGATGACTTAGTGGTCGAAATTTTATGTTTATTTATCGTTTTTGATGTCAGGACTTTTTTAACTGATGACGCTAAAGCTTGTCAGTAGCTATCCAATAAACCTTGAAGGTAAAAACGTATGCCTTGAAACGGATGAAGATCATTATCAACGTTGCAATTTTAATTTTAAAAAAATAAATATCACATTCGATTGATTCAACTACCAAGGTATGATGAAATGCATTCACATCGGTTGTTTTCAAAGGAAAGAACATCAAAGAAAATAAATAACAAGGCAGAAACGGTTTATCGAAACGTTAATATTCCGGAAAGCATCGGACGTAGTCTAGAGCGAAGGATAAAGTTGTAATATTTAATGAAACATGTTGTATACTCGGCAACACTACCCACACACATATAAATAATCTGGTACACATGTGCTAAATGGATATCAAGTTATAAATTATTTTAGTATAGTACGTGTACGGGTACACAAGTAATCACAAACTTCCGACCGACGTAGGGTAGGGGCAAATGATGCTTGTCGTAAATATTGGCAGAGTATTAATATACATGCAGCTGTTTTGAGAAACTGTTTAAATAAAGTTAGACATAAAGTATATCGTCTCGGAGTAATTAATCGATGTTATCTTCAAGATGGTCAAATTGAAATTGGCGTCGATTAAATAATGACAAAAATTGACTTGAAAAAAATATACGGGCTGCCGTGTTGACCTATTTGACCTATGATTTTGAGACACAGAGATGTAAATGGTCTTACTTCACTTGATGTATAGGCACTGGTCATTGCCCATTCACACCCAACATAACCATCGCTTCTGAAGACAAGTTGAAATGCCTCTTATAACTAGTCATGTCACACAAAAAACTACAAAGAGCGTCTATTTAGTGCTATTTGAAACTGAACGATACCTACCTTTCGTGTAGTAAAAACACTTACGTTGAAAAATATGAAACGTTTTACAAATAATATGACTCTCATCAAATTTAGTAGGCTATGCAAAAAAAATAAACAAGAATCGACGATACCTAAATCAAACATATGAAATCAACTATATTTTAGTAAATGGGACGGATGGCCTTGTCGCGACCGGCGTTCGCTATACAGTAGTAATACATAATCAACGGCGATGATTAACCTTTATCCTAATACCGCCTACGGTTTACGGCGAATGTCACACATTTATCTTACCTTCAACAGGCACACGTGAAAAGGGAAAGGTCGGGACACAATTACATCCAACCAAACGACATCAATACTAAATTGGGAGGCTTTATGAACAAAAGCGAAAGAAATGGATCGATGGCTTGTCTACGGACAAACGGTTGCGGCTGCATATGACAAAGTTTTATTTTAGACGTTGATTTTTGTGCCTTTGCGAATATTAGAAGTGAAGCTACCAATTCCATTTAGCTAGGAACAAAAGAAAGAAATGGAGTGCAGCGGCATCAGTGATCTATTTTTGTATTCGTATATCTTTTGTAGCAATGTACAGTGTTATGCTTTGAATATGCTTTGAAGTATGATAAGACACTAACTAGTTAGTATCCAAATCCTCGTGGGATAGGAACCCAGCTACAGTCGAACTCAGAGCAGACTCTCCAATTCCATTCGAGATTTACTACATCTATACGGGCGGCGATGACCACTTCAGGCCAGTCATTATCAAATAATCTTCATATTCGTTTGCTAATCCCATTACATAACAAGAAGCAAAATATAACAGGTAACCTTACTCATTAATCGTCAATACACAAATAATAGCCAATGAAAATCCCTGAAAATTTCAGTATCGGTTCACCAAACCAAGTGCCGACTGAAAATAAACAAAGTGGTATCGCGACCTCTTTTGTAGAATGAACTTTCTTTTTGAGATTTACACTAGAGTATAACAATGCGCGGATCTACGTATTTTACATTTGTTTGAGTAAAATACCGCTAAAATATTAAGTCTTAGAGCTTTAGGTTTTAGTATCCTGTAAAAACATGAAAGGGAAGACAGAATTTCAGTTATTTATTTATTCGTATCTTATAATTTTATAATAGTCTTTAGCTGTAGTTAGTCTTTATATTTTTAATGTCTAGCTAAACCACTGCTACACTATGGCTTCCTAATATTACTCGACAAAAACTCGAGATAGAAACAGACATACAAATATGAAGTTGCGTAAAAAATGAGCGCTTTTTGGAATATTGCACACACAAACAGACGAAATCGATTTCTTTGTATATATTGTTCTTTATATTAAAAGAACATACACCACAGCAACTGCAAGCTCTTAAATTTTATATCTTAAAACACCAAACATAAACATAATATATTTCATCCAAAAAACAAAACATGAAAAAAAAAAAAACTCATTTACAACTCTATAGGAAAAGTCTCAGTCATTTCTATGGACTCTAATACGAGTGGGATATAAAACTGATCCCGCTTGGCCGTAGGATTCTATCCCGGTTTTAATAAACCAGTCCCGTGCCATTTTACTGCTTGAACCGTGCGGAAGGTTTCACTGGGTCGATATTGCCCCCACATTTGTGTTGCTGTGTGCGTTGCTGTTCCAACGCGATAGCCACACACACAAAGACACTCGGTCTTCAGGTGGAGAATCAATCTGGAGATCTTTTTGTTGCTCGTAAAGTGTTATTAGCAATTAGACTCGACCAGTGTTTTATAAAACTTATATTTGACAGTTTAAAATAAAAAGAATTCTACAGTTAGAATCCGCGTAAAACTGCAAGTCCGCTCTGAATGTAGAAATGAATCGCGTCGCCATAGCAAATTGTTTGACTACACCTGCTCGCAACAACTTCAGAGCGGACTAGCAGTTTGGCGCGGAGCATACCTTTTAAATAGTATTATTTTGACTTATGTTCATTGATAATTTTATGGTATCAAAATTGACTGAACAAGGAAAAACTATTGCACGAAATTAACGTAACACCGAAAAGATTTGATGTTCTTAATAAGGAAAAACATTAATGTTTATGTTTGAAAAACTACAATGTTTACGATTATGGTACTCGTAGATCTCCATTAGTTCAGTTTCAACTTAACACACTAGCGCAAGGCCATTTGCAACTTCGTACATAAAACAGCTGTAATAATGTTTTTATAACATAAATACATATTGTATAGGAGCAGAATCTCATCTATATATTCAGCGTTAAATACAAACCCTACCTTATTTGAGGATGATTGGAGAGCGACGAACGGCGTTAACCGCTTGAAATCGAATTATTCTCAAAAGTATATGTAGCATACTAGCATATAAACATTTGCGATCAAGTTTAAATAGAATTCGTTCATAGAACGTATCAACTCACAAATATCATTTAAAGCAGAGACTTCATCACTCTTTTCAAACTGAAACTTGTTTTTCGAAGTCAATAAAAAGGTAAAATAGATGAGGTGATATCTAAGCATACAATCAATTCACGAAGGTTTCGAACACCTTCAAATTGGCCTAAATGCTAGTTTTCTACTCTTACATAAAAACGGTATTAAACGGTGGTGCTTCCACAGTTTACCACGAGAAATTCCATCTTCAATCCCCCCCTTAAAGGAATCATCTTCATTTACGTCCATCACATACAAGTAAAATTCTACCTTTAACCCTACTTAATAAACGTATACCTTTCCGTCCATTAGCATGAGCTATATGAGAAGTTACATGAGCAGCACATAAATAATCTTACCTTCTCAACGCCATCATCCCCGTTGACCAGCACATCGAAGACCCCGTTCTCGATGACGTAGAAGTTGTCACCGTCATCCCCCTGCCGGATCACGTACTCGCCGGGCTCGGCGCGCTTCTCGAACATCGCGTCCAACACCTGGATCAAGGGCATATTGTTAGACCATCTTAATACTAGTAAGAAGTTAATTCATTCATAAAAATTGCGGCGATAGTTCACAAATGAGACACGGCGTAAATATAAGAGGCGAGTTTTTTTAAATATAAGAGTAGCAAAAGTGCATGTAGTCCACCTGATGGTTGATAACTCTTGGGGACTAAGTTGAAACGCCTCGGATAATTCGTCTCCCTTCAAATAGGAACATGGCAGCGCTTAACACTCTTGGTATTAAGCAGAATTAGGTGTGGCGATGGACCCGGACTCAAACTACCACCTTCAAACTCGAACTCGATTTAGATTGCTATCATACAACATAAGGACGGTTGGCGTTCTTCTAACGGATTGCTTTCGCACGTTTTCATATCTTATCATTTTGTATGAAGAAACCCAACCGAACTTGTGTAGTATGACAAACCGTCAGACTTTCGCGCGATAGCAATACGATCAAGTACGATTGAATACGTTTCAGCCATCTAAATTGAATGAGACCTATCAATCATAATTAGTGCGTCACATGAAAATAAGAAAAAAATCTGTAATAAATTAAAAGGAATTATTATTTACACGAATTATGTGGAAACAATCAATTTTGCTAATTGCGATGTCATACAAAGTGACGCATGTAACTGCAATGTTATGTAATATGTTTTAACCTTATCATTTAATGTAATACATACTTGTAATTTATGATTTTAATTGTCACTGCAATGTCCATTTTGATGACATAAACAGTAGGTAAGTACTTTTATTGCATAGTAACGTTGTGAAGAGTTGATGACTAATTAATTATTTAATCAGGTTGACGATAAGCGTTTTAATTGGCATTAAAGTGTACTAATTGTATAAAATTCTGGTGATCGATATTCCTGTATCTTTTATTATAATGTAGAAGTTCTGATGGTTAGTGGCTACTGACACTTATGGAAATTGTGATTAACCCCAGATATGATTCCTACCTAAGATCGGTAATAAATGCGCCGCTTCCTATAGATACTAAGCTGAAAAGGCCTGCCGTACCACATTCAAACTAGAACAATGGTGATATTAGACAGAAATAAATGGGACGATGCTGCTTATGGAGTTGAACTACAAAGGTCCAAAGGTACTACAATCAACAAAACTAACTTTTCAACCTTTATGTAACAAGAAAATTATATTCGATCTAAAATAAATGCATTCTGTGTAGAGGTTTCTTCGGGGCTATTCCAAGCCTTGTTACGAGAGGCTTGTACGTAGACTTATTGTACGCTTAGAATCTTATTATTTAAGAGCTTTTCCTATAAATTTTCTGCGCACAAGTACCTACTTACCTTCCTACCTGGAGCTTACAAGTTATCTTAAAATAGATTCGTCCGTTTATAAGATGAACCTACATAGACCGAGCATTTAAATCAGGTCATTTCATTTTGGTGTCTTGTGATCATGATAAAAAGAAGTTTATTTAAAATTTTATATCATTAAATATATCAGAATTAAATACTATGTTCGTTAATGTTAACTGATGTACTTATTCATACATATATTATAGGTATAATAATAATTGTAGTATAATTATCATTTTAAATTGATGTTATGTTTTGGAATAACTGTATTATTATGTCAATAACTTTGTTTATAAAGTTACATCTTTGTGTTAGAAGTATAAAAAACATTAATTTGAGGATATTTGCTTAATTGTACAATTTAACTCAGAAATATTTACACAATATGTAAGCTGCTGTTAGTTCGATAAATTTAAAACTAACCCCAGTAATCGGTCGCACCCAGAAATTCCTGGGTTCGATCACTGAGCAAAGGACTTGATAAAATAAAAATAAAATATCTGTCCTCGCTCTAGGTTTTCTTGTTTTCTTGTCCACAATATATTAAATCTTGGTTCTACACCAAGATTTAACCTCATCTTCTACAGATGAGGTTAGAGTCTAATTGCGTACCAAGTTAAATCAGACAAACATCAAAAGTTCCGTCTAAAATCGATGTTAGGTTCGGAAAGTTTTGTACCCTGTTTAAATGTTACCTACGCTGCCTATTGACCCGTGTGTCCAATAGGCATTGTAGGTACGCATTATTCGGTAAACAACCCGTCGCCCTTTGGGAGACTGCCGTTGATGCTCGAAGTTGTAGTGGTCATAAAACTGAGACTGAATTCGTTGAAAAGGTATAGTTTCTTGCCGTAGAGTAAACAATGTACGTATTTAAGGTTGTGTTATACAATGAATATGTCAACAGTATGTGTAAGAATTGCTTGCTCAGTGCTATGAATTTCATAGTTTAATGTTACATTCGGGTTCAAATCTAAGGCACTCTTAAAATCATTCTTATACGTAATATTTCTAATTTTTACTTTAAGTACGTTTTATATGAATTCCCTCTAACTTGAACGGTACAACAAAACGTAGTCGCGATTAGTGGACCCCCAAATTTTACTTGCTTTTGTTACACAAAATTATACATCTGGTTTAAAAATACACATATTTAATAAAGAGAAGGAATGACAAATAAGTTTCACCAGCTGAAATTGAGGTCCACTGTTGGACATAAGCCTTAATTGTCCTCATTCCAAATTTGCTGTCTTCTTTAGGTAATCAGGCGTATTCGTTGGAAGGCGACCTGTTATTATTTTATTAAACGTGGTCGTCACACGAAAACATCAATATTTATCGATGGTTATTACTATTAGGCACTATTATTAACTACGGAATGAGAAATTGACGTTGTATTTTGATATAACCAACCAAAGTGAGTGGTTAATAGTGGCGGTGTCATATAAAGAGTATCATTGATAAGTGTGCATTGTAAAGTACCTAATGAAATTTTGATAAAAGCAATTGATAAAATATTTCGTCAGAGCGGGCTTATAATTCCGTTGCGGAAAACAAACATATGAGTACCTATGTAGTGTGTACTAACCGTGTTTGATGCCGAGATTGTTGTGATTGAATTGGAATATGAACATCGATTTTAGAGCTTCCCTCTCGATTCTAACAGCATGCATACCTATTAGCGAATCTGCATACTGTATTAGAAATATGGAAATCTATTTTAGAGAGAGCTTCTCTCTCGATTCTTATATCGTGTATAAGTAGTTAATCTATGTTTTATTTTTATGGACAGGCACTAGATATTTTCGGGATAGTCACTTTGAAATTGGCTCGGCCATTTACGAGATTGGTCCGTAGGTAAAAACTTATTTTCATTTCTATTGATATCGTGCAAGTGAAAAATAAAAAACATATATACGGTCGAATTGAGAGACCTCCTCCTTTTTGAAGTCGGTTAAAAACACAAATTTAAAATGAAATTAAAATTGTATTGTAGTGGTTGAAATCCGAAACATATATATGTTACAGGAAAGACATAAATGTGAAGAGAACATTATTACTTCAGATACAATCTTTGCAATTATGTGATTGCAATTTGCACTTTGTATCTAACTACGTATGATAATTCATTTGATAACTCAACGGTAACTCAACCATTACCGTTATTTAGCAGCAAGTTTTAATAACAAAATAGCCAGAAATAAAGCGTACATAAATATTAATTTAAGAAATCATATTCTCAAAAATATCGGTGGAGATAAGAAATAAAATCAAATGTATTTCTTTAGTAGGTACATTAAATAAGCCTACGGGGGTAGTAAGAAGGTGTCAGTTACGATATTTTTTCTTATACTACCACCGGATCCCAATAAGTCCTTAAGACGATCCGACCAAGAATCTCTGTGGGTTTCGGTGCTGACTATCTCGAATTATTGTGTTTTGAAATCGTTCGAAAGCTTTCAACAAAGCAAAGACTGGTGTAGACAAAACAACAAAACACAAAAACGCCCACGCAATCTTAACCAACTTTTGCCTACAGCATTTTTCAAATTAAGTAAGTACAAATTATGAACTAGCAGAAAGAAAAAATAATTCAAGTTTAATTTACTCTTAACAGTCTTAAATAAAAATCTAATTCATCAATAAAGTATACTGACCTGTTGCATCTGCTGGGCATCTAGCGAACGGAACAGCAGTATGCTCCTGACGGCCTCGGCCAGCCGCGCGCGCTGGGCGTCCGACTTGGGGAACACCGCCGGGGCGCCCTCGTCAGAGTCATCCTCCTCCGGGTCGTAGGTCTCCGCGAACACCGACTTGCGACGGTTGTTGAAGCGCGCCACTGGCGGCTCTGATGTCATAAAGATTGTTGTTTAGTTTTTTTTCTAGGTTTGAAGTAGCAAACGAGCTTGCAGTCATCCTGATGCAAAGTGGTCCCTAGCACACATAAACAAAAAATGCAGTTTTTCTACACTTACAGCCTCACACTAGGATTCCCTGTGATGAGGGTGTAATACACAAACACCCAGACCCAAAAAAGAAATCTAAATTCATTATTTAGATATCGGTCCGACCGGGGATCGAACTCGTGACTCCCTGCGCGACAGAAAAGTATGATCGCTCCGCCATGCGGACATCTGTAAACAACTCTGTAACAACATGTTGTTGATCACAGATAATGTTGCCGCTATCCAACATGCAACACTTTTCCTTTTATTAATTTGAATCACGTAAAGCGTAAAAAACGAAAATGTATCAATTCCTTTTGTAAATTGAGAAAATTGTTTATGAAAAGAAAATCTTTCATTCAAGAGCGCATAACACAATAAAATAGCTGATAATTCTTGGCTAGAGATTTTCATGGGGTGCAGTGACCACTTAATGACTGCAGAGCGTTTTGCTACATTTATTACATAAAAAGTAAGCCCACATTTACTAGCTGGCTATAACAGGCTTATTCTTTCGTACACGATTTTATTTTAACAATTCTATTTATAAACGATTAAGTTGTACGACAGAAATGTCTAAACATAGCGTTCGCGAATTTTCTATAGAATTATCTTGTTAACATTGGCATTTCTATGATACAAAAGCATCTTTGATCTCCGGAATTAGGTGTATGATTTATTTGCAATCTGTTTTTCGTTAAGCAAAACATCAAACGGTTTGAAACTTAAAAAACCCTCATGTTGAAAGGGTATGAGATATTTATAATTTCTCTATAAGACTGCCAAAAATTCGAAGCAAATTTAAGATAATTTCTATTTTAGATTAAGAATCTTAACATGAAATTGAAATTTGTAAGTCATTGAAAGAAATGAACATTATTGAAAGATTCATAAAATGTTTCCTTGATGACACAAGATATGGATCTATGCGTCTATATCTCTCTATGTTGTCTGCACTCAATAATTCAGGATGTGCACCATTATTAAGGGTATATAGCCGTCCTTGTTGTAATAGATACTAATGACTGGGCTGGATAACTACTGCAGCATTTGAGTGCTTTCTTTAATCAGCTATAATTATGGTTAGAGACAAAACAGAATAGGTTAATATTCAATATTAATAAATCTAGTTCTATTTACTTTTACTTTAATACTATTAATATACTAAATGGAGTTTAGACTTAATAAATCATATTATGTGCAGAAAATCAGATATAGGATTAATTTAATAAAATTAATGGAAGATTAGTGCTAATCTCAATGTCTCAGATGTCTGTTCCTATATATTACAGATTCATAACATCTTTCTTACGTAAATACCTTTCAAGGTTTGGCTAGCACATGTTCAATTCATTGTGCATACTATTGTTAGTTTTACTTGGCTCTGACAAATTTTATGTAACACATATTATTAAAAAGACCAACATCTGCTAAAATTAAAATGAGGTTGGCTGTTTCAAAAAGAAGCGAAAATACTATCATCACACAAGTTCAAAGCGGAAAAAAACAAACACACAAATGGGATCAGAGTATAGTAAACACTAGAAATTTATGGCTCGACAAACAGTTACACATAAGACTTGCGTCTATTAGCTCTCGGAATTTGGGGAAGCATCCTGCCACCGCCAGAATAAACACTGTCTGAATCAAATGTTACTGGTGGTCATATAATTTAATTAGAAAATACCTCATTGAAGTTTCCGAGCCCTTATCAATGAGATAAGAGGCAATAATCAAATATTTGCTCATATTCTTGTCTACTTTGTATATTTATTAGCTTGGCAACAGCTGATTATTTGACCAAAACTTGTCTGTTCAAACAAACATCATTGTACAAGATGGTAATGGCATCACGCCAAATGGTCAGAACAACTGCTGGCTATAATAGTAGTTGTCAACCGCTCAGGGGCAAAATTAACAAGTGTATTGTAATTAGAACTTGAGTTTTGTTTACATTTAATGATTGCTATTAAGAGCAATAATATTATTTACATTTACATTGTTGGTTACATGGCCTTATAAGCTGTTAGTTTAAGGATAAACAACGAGTACATTTACAATGGATTTGAAGATAATTTCTGTTCATAATTTGAAAAACATCTTGAAGTATAAGATTTCAATATTTATTCACATCAAATTAATTAAGTCAGTACAATTGATTGTCTGTTTTATATCAATGCTTCTCATACAATATGTCTACTCGAGTAATATTCATAAGAATTACCATGTAACTGTATGTGCGAGCAAGGGATATAGCCTGTCAATGTTTCTAAGCACCTGAGAGCCTGTCACAAGAACCCCTCTAAAACACAGAAGATAAGTTGTAGCTACAATATTGCATAAAAAAGAATATGGACCTTATATTTTTGATCTTTAAAAAATATACAAAGAAATACATTTAAATACACTTTGCAAGCCTTGTCTATATAGGCATTAGCACTACAAGCTTGATAACAAGTAAAATGATAGCTACCACTAGTAATTAACTCTACAATGAGTTTTTTATCATATTCGGTTTAGGCACCTCCTTATCTCCCGAATTACTTTGCAGTGGTGCAAATATATTTAGTATACTATCCAGTAAATTTTACAAGATAACTGGCATTAATGATGGTAATTCAAGCCTATATTTTTGAAAAAAAAAAAAAATGGTTCAAATGTTAACACAACTTTTACATTTGGTAGATTTTTATCCAAATATTATTTCATTATGAATCATTTGTTAAAATGTGAAAGAGAATAAAGTTAATACATCAAGTGTTTTAAAGTTAAATATGACATTATAAATAGGTCATGGCAAAGTAGGTTTGGTGAACTTTTTATGTCATAAGTTTGCATAGTTTGTGTTGCTGTTTTAAATACATCAGTTTTAAGATATTATTTTCATAGAGAAATATGTTTTTACTAGATTGAGGCAGGTCAAATGTGGGGCTCATTTATTGACTAATTATCAATATAAAAAAGTATGGCTTTAAATATATAGCTAAAAATAATTGGTGCATAATTTAAGAAAATACATGTTTAACATTTTTAAGAAACAATATTTTGTTTCACTTAAGTAAATAAATGTACTTATGTTCTGAATAAGACTCGAAAATTTATTCAACCATACACCACCTGAACAGAGAATATAATGTGATGCATGTATAAAACAACTGTTGAATTTGTTTGAGGAAAAATATTTATGAACCGGTCATTGAAATTCAGTCCTGCATTTCGTGAATTGTCTACACAACTACCCAAATGATTTAGTATTCAGAACATAGCATGGAGTTGCTATAGCGTGTACAGGCATAGTAACACCAACCTTGAAGTAGACGTCCCCCAAACCAGTAATACGTGCACTACGTAATATTATCGAATAAGTACCTTCCTCGTCTGATATTATCGACTCATCGGGCGTGCCGGCGGACGGGCCCCTCACGATGGTCGTGGTCCGGTTGTTCTGTAACCTTGTGAAGAACTCGACCGCGTAGTTGATCACGTCTCCTGGCTGCTCCAGAAGGTAGCTTATGGTGAATTCCAGTAGGATCTCTCGGAGGTCATCGGGGACTTGGATGCGTCCGCCCTGAGGCCTGCTCATTTCTAACGGCGTCGCCTCGCTTCCTCTTTACTATCCCGCTCGCAGAACGTCAGCCACACGTTCGATTAGAACTTCGTTAACATAGCCATTGAATTAGCTAAAGCGACACACCAACGAGCAATTTTACCACGGGGAATAGCACTACATACAACGTTAGTATCAAATAAAATCACTCTATTATACTAGGACTCTCTCAATAATAGTCGCCACTACTATAAATTAAATGAAATGACACACTTTTCTCAAAATATTCCTCGTCCTCCAGCCTGACAATTATAAAATCTCCTTTCACTGAAAAGTAAAAATGGCGTACTCCGGATTCATTGGCCTACTTCACTCACTGCTCACTCAAATTTTAATCGGTCGGTCACTCTCGTTCTGCTACGAATTGCCACTAGAAAAAATGTAAACCATAGACATTTGTGTTTGAAATTGATTAGCATACATTATATACGACTGTTGGGTAGCAGTTTTTGACAATAAAAACTTAAAGTTACTTAGAAAATAAAGTAAACTATTTTTATCTATTATATGTTTCAATATAATATAAGTGTATTAAAATAGTCTTAGGCTGCCTCTAGACCTACAATAACATCGTACAATACTTTTTTTGTACAATAACATTGAAAGGTGCTCTGACTCCAAACGAGAAATTATATTGCACAATAATTCGAACTGCACAATGTTTTCGAGTTCAGTTGGAGATTGAGAATAGTTCTCGCCATAACGAAACACCGTATGAACTGGCGGTAGATGTATTGACATTCCAAAACCTAAACAACCTACTTTTAATTAAAAACAAAAAAAAAACATTTGATTTGATTTGAGTTAAAAAAATGCGCAATACTGACCCTACACGATTTAATAAAAAATATGGTGCAATGAAAATTAAACACACTCAAACTTTCCTTCAATCTTTGCACAATTTTCAAAATTAACTCTTAACGGTGAATAATATTGCACAATTCGCAATAATCCACAATATAATTGACCGTTTAGGCGGCCTCTTATACATCTGTTATACCCACCAAAGAGTATAATAATCTATATAGATACCCACGAACAAAAAAAAATATTGTTTTTTTACGGTTATACCCTACTATAAAATAATTTATTGATTTTATAAATTTAAAAAGTAAATTTTATTGTTAGGAGTGAGTAATCTTTACTAATCTATGACTCATATAACTTTTGATAAAAGGATAATTATGGGTATTTATGTATTTTAGTAATTATAATGGTAATTTTTCTTAGAAGCAGTGAACATAATGTAGACAGTAATACTTCAACAGCGTGATTTAGGAATAAATGTAGCGCCATCTCTTATCGAATAGCGTTAAGCCGGTGGTAGGGTGTGGTTTGAAAGAAAAATACACATCTTTAATTTTTATATTTACATTGTTTCCGAGCAGTATGTAATATTTGTCAATTTTAATCACAAAAATAAAAAAAGGTTTTACATACAAATGTCCGCAAAAAATGCGTCTAGCACAGCGCGCGAACGAATCATGGGGCCACGATTGTAAGACGTGCAAATCCGTCTTGCAATCCCAGCCCTGGCCGCAAAGTTTTCGATTATGAAGTAAAATCTTAGAAACTAAGCCGGACAAATTATTGCTTCCTGAAAAGCCGGGGTTATCCGTTATTACCGGAGTCGCCTGCGCATACCAGGAGAGTTGGGAACTTTAATTACCACCAAGAAGAATTTAATTATAAATGTTGATTATCTCACATCTATAATAATATAGAAATTGAAATTGGACTCTTTTGCAGATTCCACCCCATGACAGAGCGATAGTTTACGACTAAAATGAGTGTTTCTCTAAGTAGGATGTCAATAAGCAGGAGCAGGTTAAAATAAAATTGTGCAATGTGACTAAATTATATATAATTATTATTATTTTAGAATATACAACAATATTAACAATTAAGCATTTAGTCTGTGTCTATCATATCTAAAATCTTTTTTCGAATATATGCGTATTTTGTTAGACAGTTTTTAGCGGGAAATACCAAAATATTGTCCGGGGACTCATACGGGTTGAAATCTGTCACCTCCGGTACATAATCATCATCAGAAAACAAATCAACTTCTCGCAGCTCAATATTTTTAAGTTTAACACATTCGATTTTCTCTAAAAACGTAGATATTTCTTGAATACTTCTCGTACTTAAGTATTCTGTATGTTCAGATAGAAATACGATAGACGATCCTGGACATTCAAACACTTTATTCATAATAACACCCGCCCAGTTAAGTAAGACATCGTATCTTATTTCCAAGTCGAGCGTTATCCAAGGATTCGGTATCACAAACGTGTTAAATTTGTTAATACTAAAGAGCCAGGGTTTTAAGTACTTCATAAGTACAATACGGTTTTCGAAGTAGCCAACACGTTTTATGGTATCCTGTTCTTCTAAATCCAATAACATAGATTGAAGAGTTTGGTCGTCCCAACCTAGATGTACCTGTAAAAAACATATCAAATTATTGCTATTTCTTGTAAGATAAAAGGAGCTAACGACCACGTAATCCAAGTGATAACCAGTGGTCACTGTCATCTATATTACGAGACAATCTATAAAGTTGTTTCAGGCATTTTTTGGTTACAGTAACAGAGTGAAGTTACTGCTACAAAATGTTAATCGTGTTATATGTGGCGTTTACTTGAGCCATGTTTCCGGTCACATAATTATTTAACAAACATTTTTGTTCAGTGTAAGTAATAAAATTGTATTATTACAGTGCAACAAACCTGCAAATCGCGAAAAGTAGAGCCATTTTCTTGTCGATCGTTTAGATATGATATAATTGGATCTGTTAAATCAATAACTTGGTCTTCAATGTACTCTACAACTGGAACACTGAAATAATATTTATGATATTAAATATTTTTACTTGAAATTACAAAAACATACTGACATAGAGATAAATATGAACGTAAATATATCTAATAAAATATATCTTATATTAAGGGCTTCTTTTTTATTTAGTTTTATTATTGTGCAAATTAATCTGAATTTATATACATAGATTTTTAGATTTTTACTTATTTATATTAAACTTTCATAAAAACTTCGTGATAAAACAAATCTGGGATAAATTGTATTAATACCGTACCTATGTAGTTTAGCCAAATACTTTTCAACGGAACATTTCTCGAATATTTCAGACAAGTTCTTTTTCACATTGCTTTTATTTCTCCATCCAGCTACCCCTGATTTTAACTTGAATTTCATCTCGATATCAATGACATTCAGCTGTTCCTCCTGAATTAGGTTTCCTGAAGACCCTACGATGACTGGTACTGTCACGGATATTATATCCAAAACGTCAACACTATGCATTTCAAATAGTACGCAGTTTATTCCTGGAGATCCCTTTATGCATGTTTGTGAAAGTTCCGACTCCATAATGCTTACTAAATTTTCAACAAAATCCGAATTCAATCTGCTTATCCATTTACGTTTGTATGAAGCAGATATTTTGAACGACGACCGCACAATATCATTGAACTGGACTCTGTTCATTTGGTTGTTCAGCACTTTCTCTTTTGCTGCCAATGCGCTGGACTTTCGCAGTTGTTCTATCGCGCTCCGTAATAATTCTTCTGAGTAATCTTCGAATACGCAATAAATTTTCTTTGCCGTTTTAGGTTCCAAGTCTCTATTGTAAGAAAGCATTACTGTTTGGATGATGCCTTCTTTGAGCGTCGCGAATACAGGGTCCGAAGTAATGGACGTCTTATACAAACTGAAGGATTTATTTGTAGACGAAGATGCTATAGTGTACTTCTTATTAAATTCTTCGTAATCTGCCGCGATGCAGGGCACCGATTGTGTGGATATCCCCCTTTTTAATATTTGAGATATGATCCAAACTAACTCTAGCATTAAAAGGCGGCCTTCGTTTATATACTTAGTCATGTTTGCACAGTGGCGAATTTTGAGTTTTCGTAAAAGGTCCTCATATTTTTGTATCAAATGTCGGTGACGTCTCGATTCGTTAATAATACAATCTTTTCTGTGAGAATATTTCGGATTTGATTCAAGGAGTGCGCCTCGTCTGTGGCAAATCCGTCCAGTTTTCTTAGGATCATGTATAGACAACAAATGCCGCGCGACAATATTTTTTATTTTTAAGCAACCGGCTTGTGAATTTGGACTCATAATTGTTATAGCTGCTTTGCACATAACTAAGATTTCGTCTTCCAGAGGTGTCCATTTTATGTGCGTGTCACTATGTCTAGTCTTTGGCACTTTCTCAGCTGTAGAGGGTTCTACGACTGGTTTTCTTACAACCTTTCTGTTTGAAAGCTTATGCTTTTTGTTTTTTAATTTCTCCACTTTAGGTGCTTTGGCACTATGTTTCCTTTTTATTTTTTTAGTTTTCACAAATTTACTGTTTCTCAAGTATAGAGTGTTCCATAAGCGAGGAATATCCATGAATACATTGGAATGAAAGCCACAAGGTCCCTGTCCGTCACCAAAAATTACGCCTGTATCGAATTGTTCCACTTCTGACTCTTTCCTCGTGGGGATAATCGCGTGATAGCGTTCCCGCTTTTCCAAAATTATGTCGGTATTTATACTTATACTATAAACGTCGTCCCAATAAGTCTTAACATCGTCGATAGTTTGAAAGTCATATGTTTTTTCTAAGGCCTTTAGGTCTACATTTTTTCTCGGCCAATCTCCTGTCGTATCAATTATTCTAGCGTATCGATTGACGTAAAACACGTTTTGCTTAGCATTTTGTACATGATTAAGACTGGACAGGAATTGGACTAGACCGAGTTGTGCCAATACCCTCAGACCGTTACGAATAGAATTTTGCATTGATCTCGATTGTATTATGGCTCTGTACAGATCAGCCGGTGCGTCACGAAGTTTTATTTTCAACAGATCGTCGTTTACTTTCAAATGTGCTATATCAGAAGAGCCGACGTTGCTTATGTTTCCGAGCGCAAATTCTATAGTCATTTCTGGCATTATAGTCAAAAGAGATGAAACACCCGCTGGAAAACTATAAGACTCCACTTTCAACGCATTGAAGAACACTAGTTGCGTAATCAACTCGTGCAGTTTCTGTATTTTCATGTATCTAGGATAAGCAAACTGTGATAGTGGCCGAGTAATATTCTCAGTCATAAAGTTCTTTCCTTTTGATTTTCTGCTTACAACTGATTTGAGACATATATCTTTGTATTTAGCTTTGATCACAGGGCTGGAAGATTTGACGTTGGCTGCGCAAATTAAAACTGAGTATTTTTGGTGGAAGCCTGGCCATTTTATTTTCAATATCTTCAACTGCCCGTCTGTCACTAGTTTTTGAACGAATAATTTCAATGCTTTCGTATCCATGGGCGGCTCGCCTGTTCTTTCGGCAACCAAAGTGCTTAACGTTTGGTACCCACCGACAGCCTGTTTCTCTTGCAATACATTGAGCAGGCCATTCGCAAAACGCAGTTGTCGTAAACTAAGACTCTTTCTAGAATTCAACAAGGATTCATGATTGAATTTTTGGAGCCCATCCAGAACTTTAACTTCGAGAACTTTATCATCAATATTTTCTTCATTTGTATTTTTATTTTCATGTTCCAGTTTTATTTTCTTTGCTGGAGCACCATCCGTTTCTTCAACAGTTTTTGAAGTGGAAGGTTCAGTGTTACTAAAATATTGTAACAATTTGTTCTTTTCTTCTGCATACTTAGAATCCATCTCTGCAGTGGCTGCTACTGCAATATATCTGGAATACAAATGGTATATTTATAAAAATTTGATTATTATTGCTACAAATTGCTTTTAAGTATAATCCACATTACCTTGCAGTTCGTTGCCTGCCTTTATCTTCAAGAAATTCCCTGACAATATTTTTAGCTCTAAAGCCGCGACAAATTGTTCTGCTGGTATAGAACTCTATGCCCAGTAGTTGAGCCATTTCCACTTGGGTCAACCCCTTGAGACCAGCCTCTAGGAATAATTCGTAGGCTTGTCTTAGGATGTTTACACCAACTTTGTATTGGCATTCCAGTGCCACTTCATTGCTGTCATCGTCAGATGGGCTAGACTCGTCATCTGACGGTGTTAGACACATAAACTTACGCTTTTGTGTGTTTGATATTTTGTCATGTTTCTTTTTGTCTCCAGAAGATTTTTCTTCTGTTACTTCTTTGTCATTCTAAAAAATATTTTATAAATAAGTAACAGATTAAATTGAGCTTATATTTCATCGACTGCAAATCTAATAATAAAATATTATACTTACAAAACGGAAGACATTTATAGTTTTTTTAAGTTTCTTGCACTCAGGCTGTGTTAAAAATCCTTTTCTCATAAGTATATCACATCTTTCACTGTAATCAGGCTTACTCAGCAAATACTCTATGAGCTTGTGGAGTTTTCCAACTTTTGGCATAGACAATATCCTAATTTGATGAAACCGTTTTAATCTGAGGAGTAAGCTCTTAATACCTCTTCCTTGAGTTACTTGAGTCAAACACTGTACTCTAATCAAATCCAATTTTTGCAGATGTTTTCTGTTGTAGAACAATAATTTGGATTCCTTTATTATTTTTGTCAAATTGGTCTTCCCAACTGTCATTTGTCCCTGAAGTATTAAAGAAATTTTAGGGTTTAACAGGATAAAAGTATGTGTGCCAAATGCACCAATAACAGTGCTTGATTTTATTCCATGAAATTTTGTTGAATGAAAATCAACCAATTCGAAAGGTGGATTTCACGTAGATAAGCTACCTTGGAGTCCTCTGATGGGGACACTCTTATGCTAAACAGGTTGTTATTAAATTAAATGCATATTTTATTACAAATACTAACATTTTCTCTGCCCTTTCCAACCAATTCCAAAATACAGTAGTGTATTGGGGTGAGCTGTGTAATTAATGTGAAGGGCATATGGGTGACAAGGGCATGCCATCTCTCCTCAATCGAAGCCACCATAACAAGTGTATTGCCATACTTCTCAACAACTTCTTCATATGTCATTGACAATATTGTTTCCTTCTTCAAAAAAACCCTTGTGTCATAGTTAGAGCAGGAGCCATATTCATTCTCAACTAGATGGTACTCATATGGACCATCTAAATACTCAGGCTGAAATAAAAACAAAATTGGATTTTGAAATTAATTGAGAGACGTGTCTAAATATTCTAAGTCAATATATATTGGTGAAGTCTTTCTTTAACCCTTTACACTCGAGATGATATGAGCGTGAATTTCACTTTAAAAAAATTACCACGTTATAGCTTCTTATTTTTCGAAACGCAACCGATGCCGATCGATCGTGAGGAGAGTATCGCACGTGCTACCGGCTAGGGACACGTCCAAAGATGGCAGATTTTTTCGACCCGCGCACTGTCACAGGTATATAATTATTTTTGGTATTAAATGTTTAGTATCTATTATTAATTATTGCTAATTTAAAAGCTAAAAGAACACTTAATACGTGGACTTTAGTAGTTTATTCGATTAACTTGCAATTTAGATACAATTAGGTTGCAAATTTCAACTGTTACGATTGTGTGCCTACGGTTGTTGGTGCAGAATAACGTTTGATGAAAATGCTTTTATTGCTATTACCAGTTATGTGTAAGTTTCGTCAATAACAATTTTGTTTGTTTCAATTTTAGGGGTACCTGGGGGGAGCCTGAACCTCAACCATCTACTTCAAAATCATCCCTAGAAATTTCTCGCCGTCGAGCATCTTCACGTCCAACACATCGAAAAATAGCTTGGAAAAGAATACGTTTTCTGACTTGAAAAGGTCTATACATCCCTACCAACATGTCCAGTAAAGTTTCCAAAGAAATATTTTTAAGCTCTGAGATGATCCGAGATGATCTAAGAAGAACCGGTCGAAAACTTAATTTAATTGCAATAGATATGGCTAAAGTTTTCTCCATCTGCATTATCATTGGATGTATTCCCTAGCCAAGAATACCTACGCCTTGGAGACCTGGAATGAAGATGGAGGCAATAACTGAAGAAAGAAGAATGTTGATTTTCATAGAATTACGTAGTTTAGGTTTCATTGCCAAGACAGATTTTTTATAAAGACTAATGAAAATAAAGACAGTGATGTTAAATATCTCCAAATTGTTTTAATTTTCTAATATTTTTCGATAAAAAACTAAATTTTCACGATCGTGAGTGTGACAATTCCCACCGGAGACTCACGATCGTGCGGGTAGATTTCTGGATTAAGTATAAACTCTGGATTCTTTTTTGTATTTTTTGTGGATCCCTTCAGCTATATAAAAAGCCGTAATAAACGTTTTGAATCGGAAATTGAGAAAAAAAATCTTCGGGTGTAAAGGGTTAATGATAAAGTGGACTGTTAATTAATTACATATGGTATATAAGAATTGAATGAACTATAACATCAATGGGAATTAATGATTCACCTTGGTACCAACTACACTATTTATATTTTCGGCACGATTACGATTCTTACGGCGCCAAAATTTGAATGCGGATCCTTATAGATCTCGACGAGACAAGACGAAAAGTAAGAATAAAATTTTTTGATATCTCGCTTAGTTTTCGAGATATCGATATTTAAAAATCGAAAAATAAAAAAAAAAAATCTTTTAATGATGTATTTCGATGGATTTTTGGAAAAGAAAACGAAAACAAAGAATATTTTTTTCGATATCTTGCTTAGTTTTCAAGATATTAATAAATACATTATTAAAAATGTTGGAATTTTATAGAAAAAAATTTTTGAAGATATATTTTATCCTTTATTATGATTATCACTATTATTATGATAATAATAATAATAATAAAAAAAAACCTAACCTAACCTAACCTAACTAATACCAACTCAAATTTCAATCACCTCTAACTTCGTTGTCCCTTGCCTGATTTCTAATTATTTTATACTATCATACTCGTCTCAACGATACCTTTTCGCACATACTACTTCCGTTTCTCTCCGTTTTCTAAATTTTTAAATATAATTTTCTCCGTTTTTCAAAAATCAATTTTTGTTTTTCTCATTTTCCTCCGCCGTTTCTTAACGAATTCTCTTCATTTTTCTTCTACCGTATTCTGCACGTCCTCCCCTATCCGGAGATACCAGTCGCACCCGTTTCCGCCGCGCCGTTCCTCGGCAATTTCACTTTTAAAACGCAAAAAATCGAAATTTTCGAATAATTTTTGAGTATCTGTCGATATCGCGAAAACTAAGCAAGATATCAAAAAAAAATTTTTCTTACTTTTCGTCTTGTCTCATCGAAATCTATACGGATCCGCATTCAAATCTTGGCACCGTAAGAACCGTAATCCCCCCATATTTTCACTAAGAAGGTAAATGTGGAATGTCATACGAAGACATTCCAACTTAAACTATGAGTAGCAATACATGTAGCCGTCCTGAGGCAGGAGTCCAATCCTATCGGCGGTTAATTACTGATGTCCATGAGTGGTAGTGACCAATTACCAGTATGTTTATTTGCTTTTACTGCTATATAAAAGTAATCTCCAACCTCAAGCATTAGATTTTTTTTTATCGCAGAAGAGGTTATTGAATACTTACAGGATCTAACAGTTGCCCACTTAGTTCATCGATTAATAAGAATCTATCCACAACATCCACACAAGGGGTAGGTCCAGGGGCTTGGTAAAAGGAAATACACTTAGCATTTGTGATGCAGCCCCAAAATCGTTTCTTCATTTTATCCGTGAGACGTGATGAAATACGCTTTTCTACATAATTCCATAGTAAATTAAATCCGATTCCTTCCAGTCCGTTCAGAGCGATTTCATCAATCAAAATATCCTTAAAATTAGAGTTAAAATGTTTCTCTGTACTGATATTCATATTTATTTACTTATATTATAATTTAACAACAACACATGGGGTAAAAACATAGTAAAAATCTGCAGTGCAGATATTATTTGACACTTGACAGTTCATTTGTCATTTCTTTGACGTTACCGTTTTTTCGGTAGGAAACTTATAACTGACAAAGATATTAGTTTTTTAGTTCCGTTATAATGGTTAAAATAAAATTTCCTATAATTTTGGTGTTGTCACATATTGTTATTACGAGTATCGCGTCTGCTTAACCCTTAATGATAAGGGTAATATAACTATAAAGGAGGTTGTTCTTCCAAAGCTCATATTAAACAGTACTGTACCGTTATTCGACCTAATAATTATGAGAGTGGCTTCCGTTTCCGCTTGTTGCTAGTCACTTACTTCCGGTCCGCCGCGCCCTCTATACCTAGTTTCCTGCAACAATTGCTTGTTCATTTCCGGTCAATAGCAGGTTTGCGACACCAGCGCCACCATTGGCAGGTTATACCTTAGATAACGTTTTTACTTCATTGGCTGTTCTGTTCTCGGCCGAGGCGGTCGCTAGCTGGCTCGACTACGAGCACTGGGCCGTCTCATTTTTTGCTAGTCTTACTTACAGTGTAAATAAATTGCGATTTCGCAATTGTTGGAGTACCAATGAATAAGTTAAGGATTTAACGAAGTTTTCGTTCGGTAAAGTGTTATTTCTATTAAGTTATAATAATAAATAAAAAAGGAGGTAAGTAGCCTTTTTCTTTTAAGAAATTAATTACTTCTAAATAATTGTCATTAGCATGCGATTTTTAGCTTGCTTCTCTGACCTTTTTAGGTTATGTCGAATGATTTTAAATGACTAAAGCATACCTATATTACAATAAATGTAACTTTATTCATTTATTTATTTTTTAATAAAAATAAAATGCTTTTATTTTTGGTATGTAGTCGAAGTTACGGTTGTTTTAACTGTGTGAACGTCTTAACGGGTTTTTGTCTCCGTTTCGGCGTTTCTCTAAGTTCCAGGGATGGAGGAAACCAGTCCGCCTGCGCGTATATCGAGTGTCGACGTTACCAGGGATGCCAGGGAACGTAATCCGAGCAAAGCACCGGCGGCTAACAAGAGAAAGCGAGTATAGTTCGTCCAGTACAGAATTTACTAATAGCTCTTCTTCTGAATCGAGCTCATCATCAAACGAAGTCGAAAAACATCGAAAGAGGCGCTCTCATCATAACCGTAAGTCGAATTAACTAATTCACGCAGTTGGCGTGCTTCAAAATAAAATTTCTTCAAATCACTATCAACCGAGATAATATAGTTAGTGATGATCGTGTAGACTCTTATATAATTGGCGAGTTTCTTGATGAAAGTTTAGAGTCAGTCAACAATGAACCGATCAAAGGGACGTCAGTGTAAATACTCTACTCCTTAATGCATGCATACTAGGATAAAAGAAACTGAAGGACATTTCGCTCCAAAAACAGTACTTACGCTCACCTGTTTTTACTAACCACGATTCTAACGACGAAATCAAGCGTTATGATCGTTCAAAGCTTATTGCTTACATTCAGAACGCTTTTTGCAGGCTTAATTTATGTCCTGTTAAAACAATTTGAAAATCTTCAAAAAGATATGAATAATTCTCTTATCTGGACACAATTTAATGAAACTGATTTCAATTACGTTAGCGTGCATGCAAACATTAGCGAGATTTTTCCACAGGGTGAATATTCCAAGGTGATATTATGCAGTTAATGTGTGGTCACGGAGCTGAACTTGTCCAGCACAGACGTGAGGGTATCCTGGCTGCCGTCAGTGATCCCTACAATAAATCCACGTTGCGGAAGGTACCACCTTCATGCTCAACGCTGTGCGTGCTCAAAAGGCGTGAACAAAAATGTTTTGGGCAATAGACAAGGATCACAACTCTGCGCCGCAGAACGATCCGGGAACTTCCTCGAGAGTCCAAAATTCCTCGGAGGAAAACCCAACACTCATCCAGAAATAGCGTGCACCCAAAAACAAGAAGGCAAGAAAATCGGGACTCCTTTCGGGGAAGAGATAGCAAGTTGACGCGAGGACATGGACAACCTACGTCATGAAAAGCTGCGAGAACCCACTCTCCCATATCCCGCCGGGATAGGAGGGATCAAACTAATAAGAGGTATTGACTCGCCGAGTCAACCTTTTCATGGGGCCAACTTCGGTTGTTTTACCACCGCTGGGAGTTGATGGGGGCACCGCCCTACATCCTCAAAATAATAATGCTTACCGGACACCATTCAAGGCAAGAACCTTTGCTTAAACTGCCAAAATTTCAACATCAAACACTACAATCACAGGAAATGTCGCAAATAATACACAAGATGCTAAAGCAAGATGTACTCAAAGTGGCGAGATTCTCTCCCAGTTTCATTACGACAATATTCCTACGACCCAAAAGCTACGGCACATACGACCAACTTTCAATCTAAAGAAGTTAGACGAATTTGTCCACGAACAAAAATTCTAATTGATAAATGTGCAACGTGTTCCGGTTTTACTACAGCCTCACCACGACTGGTTGTCGAAAATAGATCTCTACCAAACTTACTTTCATCTGCCGGTAGTAGCATCTCACATGCGTTTTCTGCGATTGATGTATGCCAACACGCCACTAGAAATGACATGCCTGCCTTTCGGACTCGGCTCTGCCCCGAAAGCATTTGCCTCTCTATCGAATTGGATCGTTCAATACTTAGAAGGCAAGGTGTTCGGATCCTAATATATTGGGACGACTTCCTTTTGGTAAATTAGGACCCAGCCTTACTACGCCAGCATATGGAACTCACAATGCATGCGCTAGCATTTCTGGGCTGGAAAATAAACTCGGAGAAGTCTATCCTCACACCAAAAGCAACCTGAAATATTTTTCGGAGAGGTTAGCCACCCGAATAAAAGCGGAAACTTCAACCATGTGAGCGAGAGGGAAGTCGAAATTCAGAGATCTACAGAGGATCATGGGAATGATGAATTTCGCGAGTTTTGTAATTGTAAGAGATCGCCTTCATTATCGGTTACTTCAAGCGTAGTCATACAATGATGCAACTGCCAAAATCAACCATCCTACCTTTATCTTTGCAAATTCGATCAGACCTAGAATTATGGTTAATGAACTGCACACGAAATTCTGTTATACATCCTCCACCGACAACTCAGTATATCACGTCGGACGCCCGCGGCATTTTCAAATCAATTCAAATCAAATTTCTTTATTCAAAACAGGTTCTTTACCGAGCACTTTTTGAATGTCGTTATATCTACCACCACTTCGCAAGGTTTTTCGTTATGGAGAAGAAGCGGCGAAAGAAACTCCATAAGCCAAGCTAGACAACCTGAGCATGTGGGGCGAATGGTCATCTGCACAACAGGATTTGCACTGCAGTCAGAAGGGAATTATTGTTATCTATGGCGTGCTACAAGGACACGGTGAGCTCATGGAATAGAAAACCCTGATCATACAGTGCAACAACAGCACAGTGGTCGCCTACCTCCGAAGAGAAGGAGGCACGAAAATCTGCTGGTCTCACGGGCCTCACTGCGAAAGTATTCGCCACTGTGTGGATCGGAATGGAATACATATGTCGGCTTACCATATCCCAGGGCACTACAATTGTCATGCCGATCATTTGTTTCGCAAGAAAGCTCCTCCGGAGTGGCACTTGCTGCCTCGTTTAACGGAAATAGTGTTTAAGAAATGGGGCACGCAAACAGGTTTGCATCTAGCATAGCACATGTTGTGCCAGAATATTGCAGTCTCGATTAAATGGACAAGCCTGGGGCCCTCCACGATGCTCTGAGTACAGAATGGCACTTCCCCTTAGCGTGGGGTTTTCCGCCACCGCATCTTGAACCGAAAATTCTAACCTACATGAACAACGCCTCAGGGACATTCCTCATAGTGGCACCCAGATGAAAGAATGTGTTCTGGAGACCAGACTTGAAGAACAAAACCTTAGTGTCCCCGTATACTATACGTAATCTATCCCAACTACTAGTCGACCCGACAACGGGAATGCCTCCTCCCCAGGTGATGGACGAAGTCTGGAAATGTGGGCGTGGGACCAGTTCTTAACAAAAAATTGGTCACCTCAGTCAAAATTATTACTGTCCTCAGGGTGGCGTAAATCCACGCTGAACACTTATCGACCAGCTTGGAAAAGTTGGGTTACTTGGGCAAAGTACAACCCTGCCAATATTTACGATCCAAAGGGATCTAGCTAGGTACCTTGCTAATCTGCATCAGAAGAGGGGCTTGTCATATATTACTATATTGGTTCACACTTCACAAGTTTGTCGTTGCTAACTTTACCAAACCTAATAAGTAATATGGATAAATTGAATTTCCGCTGTTTAGTAAAAGCTGTTAAGGCCATTGCGTTAGCCAAACCCAAAATAACCAAATCTCCTATCTGGATATTGATATTTTGGTTCACTATCTTGGTAACAAGAACCCTGATATAGCTAATTTGTACGATTCGTCTAAGATTACTGCTACTATTTTACATTTGTGCTCGGGACGACGTGTACACGATTTAACATCGTTAAGCATTTCCCCGGAACGTTGCATTGTGGAAAATGATTGTATTATTTTCAGGTCATTTTTTGGATCAAAAACGGATAGTAGCTATACTTATCAACAATCAGCTTGGAAATTAAGGACTAACGCTAACGACAAATCATTATACCCAGTTTATTGGGTTAAACGCTAATCAGCCTGCAGACTAAAAGGAATTTAGCTAAACCTCACAGCTTTTTCTTGACCTTAACCTAGAGCTTTAGTCCACCATACCATCATATCAGGTTCATCATATCAGGTATCATCATATCATATCAGGTTGGATTAAGAAGCTCCTACTAGAAGCCGGCATACAGGCTATAGCAGGTAGTATTAGGTCATCTGTAGCATCCAAGAAATGGGTAGAACAATTTCCTTTAGGTGAAATCATGTCAAGAGGTAACTTGAGATCATCTAACACATAAAAATATTACATAGTCGTGATGTCTCTTGTGACCATACTGGTCCATCTGTAAACATTTGTAATCATTTATAAATCACTTTTGAAACGACTTAAGTTTAAACTTAAGTTAAATTCTTTTAAGTAAAATATTTTTGATCAGCAATCCAATCTTTGTTAATAACACCTATTTCGTTTAAGGACAAGTTGTTCTAGAACATTGTTATAGTTTCTTGTCGTATAATATTTACACTAAGACACTTTTTTGTTACTAATTGTTTTTGTTACTAATTACTATTACATAGTAAACATTATTTTCAGACCTCGGTTTTCTGTAGCAATTATTCACCACTTAATCACATTGGCTTGTTCCAGCACCACCAGGCGATAATAAACACGTCTCTCATAATTATTAGGTCGAATAACGGTACAGTACTGTTTAATACTTACGTTTTACCTGAAAATAAAACGTTTATTAAACATACTTACCTTATTCGACCTAAACTTTTAAAGCTGCCTGGTGTTATAAGAGACGCAATGAAGTAAAAACGTTATCTAAGGTATAACCTGCCAATGGTGGCGCTGGTGTCGCAAACCTGCTATTGACCGGAAATGAACAAGCAATTGTTGCAGGAAACTAGGTATAGAGGGCGCGGCGGACCGGAAGTAAGTGACTAGCAACAAGCGGAAACGGAAGCCACTCTCATAATTATTAGGTCGAATAAGGTAAGTATGTTTAATAAACGTTTTATTTTCAGGTAAAACGTAAGTATTATTCTGCATCTCTGTCGCTCTAAACGTGTGCACTAACAGTTGGTGTTCATATTTTGTATCTCACTCGTACGTTTCTAGTATTGTTCTGAGTACGTAAGCGTTTAAATTAGACACAATATACTATGCTGCCATGTGTAGAAAAACTTAAGTATCTTAGAACAGCCGAGTTAAGTATAGTCCGCGCGAAACTGTTAGTCCGCTCTGAATATAGAAATGAGTCGCGTCGCCATAACAAATTGTATAACTACACCTGCTTGCAACAATTTCAGAGCGGACTAGCGGTTTGGCGCTGGCTATATCTACTTTTAAATTCAATGGTTATCGTGTTGCTTTATAAGTGGTAAAAAAGATGTCGCTGTTGGAATAGTATTTTTTTTAATAAAGTAGACCTAAAATTACGATGATGATGGTGATATCCATTAAGTTTTGAAATTGTCCGTGTTATACATGTTATACTAAAGTTATACAAAGTTAAAAAACGAAAACAATATTGCTCTACTAAATTGTATATGAATTTGAGTTAAAATAGATTTTATTTAATTTGGCCAGTTTTTTTATTTGGCGGGAAATTTCATCGCATCAACCTTCGCGGATACGAAAAAAGTTTATTAGGTGTTTTCAACAATATATTGTGGACAGTCAATGGTGTCATTCTCTGATAACAACTAACAAAAGGAGTACGTAAACTAAATAGGTATAGTCCGCGCCAAACTGCTAGTCCGCTCTGAAGTTATGGGGACGTGAATTACGCGCAGTTTTACGCGGACTATACACATTTTTGTTTGCACACCAAGTCAGTCAGTAGTGGGACGTCATACCCTCCGGGTCTCTCATATGCTAAGGCAATGTTAACATAAGGGCGGTGGGCATGGAATTTCGGGTCTCGAGGATACCCTCTTTGCCCGGGCAGATTCTCAGGTGGTGAATACCCCCCGGATTCTTGATATTTATTCATAATAATATAATGTTATTTAAAACATAATAGAATAATGAACAAATATTAAAAATATCTATCATCCCCCTGTTGAGGGGGTGATTCGGTACTTATTGCGTCGTCATACCGAGCGGACGATCGGCCTCCTGATGGTCGGAGGTCGCCAGTCCAGGGAGTTCCCGCGGGAGCGGGCGACACACCAAGTGAATTAAATGCGTGAAAATTATAAGTTGAAAATTTAGCTTTCGTTGAGGTAGGTATTTTTTACATTATAATCATAGATTAGTAAAGATTACTCACTCCTAACAAGAAAATGTACCCAGTTTTGAGAATTGAAATAGTTGCGTAAAAAAGTTTTGCCACGTCTCCGTGCTAAAATGTCCCTAAAATATTTGAAATAATTATTTATTTATACGTAATTATTGCGTAAATTACGTAGTATTAGTTATTTATTCGTAAATTTTCTCTAAAAATGTTTTTATTTGTGAAGAATTGAAAAAAAGAACTTACTAAAATAAGCCGTTTGTGGCTTCATTCAATTTCAAGGCGGCGAAGTATCTTTACTAATCTATGATTATAATAAATACATTTAAGTACGTTTCTACATCTGAGGTACGTAAACTGTTAACATGTATTATTTAATTTTATTTTTTATTTAAATGTCCCAAAGAATTTGAATATAAAATAGTAAAATAAGGTTGATAGAAAAACACATTCAAGTTTCAATATTTTATTTACTAAAGAAAAGGAATACATTATATCCTTTGCTAAAATATTTAGCATATATTAATAATATTTAATGAGAAAATGATCATAACATTTGAAACAATGAAGAGTAAAATACGAAACGTTTCCGGAGGATCGAACTATTTCATATTTTGCAAATCAATGTTAATCGTCTATTTCTCTAGTTATAAAAAATTGCACTCTATAAATAAGGGCAGCGATTATTGTGTACAGTACTACCACTGCGTTGCATCTTGCGTCATAATATTAATTTATAAAACTCCTACTTAAATCTATGGAGTGTCTATAAAGCAAAACGAACGGTCTTAACGTAAGATATTTATCATTCTATGTTGATGAAGAGGTAACTTATGAAATTACGTGGTAAGAATAGAATTCTGAAACTACCATCAGAACAGCGTCAGGGAGTGAATCGGAATAACCAGTTATCAAATTTTAACAATAGAACTATTTAACGATACTACGCAACGTATCATGTGAAAAAAATAAATAAATGGATATTCCAATAGCATTCCGTGGGTTTCTAATGGGCGGTAACTAGGTAATACTAAAGGCACGCTAAAAAAACTAAGGCCGGCTAAATACTAGGAGTGGGCCTCTAGTCAGATTGTTTTATGTTTTATACTGAAATCCTATAATCATGGTAATCAAAACAATCTTAATTACAGTAGGAGTCGTAGGTATGAGGTTAGTCAGTAATTTATTGAACTGGGTTGGAATATCTACCCCTAATTAACCCTTTACATCAACGTTTAGAGCAGCGGAAAGTTATTTGGTTACTAAAAGGTAAATACCCAATGTTTACTTTACCATAATTTTAGAAGTCTTCGTAATATAGGTACATTAGAGATAATTTACATGAAACTAAATTGCAGAGGCACTAGCTTTTAAGTATTTTAACAACTTACTAAACTGGCTTGAAGCACACTCCTGGAGTAAATAAGACATAATGCTAGAAACCTTGTTATGCCGTAGTGTGTTGCGATCTTCTTTGGGGACTTATTCAAATAAATCTTTGACAACACATCAGATTTACCATAATAGCTTCAGAAATATTAAGGTCGCAACACACTTAGCTATTAAGTAGTGACGTAACAATACAATATTGGACTCCAGGCAAATTTATAAGGGCCGCTAAATCGGTCTTAATTACTCAACAAGTAACAATTCCTACAATAGAAGCTTTCGGGCTCCTACTGCCCTGGTATTTTGCCGGTCACCATTATTGTTAGCTCACTTTCAACAAGTTTCTAGCCAAGGTTTGGGAGTCAACAACGGTATTCCGTTAAATCTACTGATGCAAGTTAATTTACTTAGGCACTTCCCATAGTTACTGTAATATCCCCTCTATATATTTAGTTCGTGTATTATTCACGATAGCTAAGCGGTTCTACGGAACCGAGGTAAGAGTCGAAAGAGTAGAAGTAGAAAAATATTGCACGCGCGGCGTTTGCATTGACTCATTTACTTTCCAGGCCACGGCGAGGCGATAGTCGGTTTAAAATATTTCTTAAAAAGTCAAATTCTAAATATCAGATATTATATATGATTTGATTAATCAAATTTTATTTTTATTATGAAAATAATGAAACTATAGTCCTATATAGGTTTCTACTAGATCAGGAGTAGAACTTAGGATACAAGATGAGAAACAAATTTCCATGAAACAGAAACTTGCTTTTCTCTTCTATGCAAACTTCATTTCGACACAGCTGTCAATAATGAAGTGGCCAGTTACGCTAATATTAAAAAAGATACATATTTATCGTTTCCAACTATCGCCCCACCATCGCCAACAACTCTGGCACCTCACTCACTAAACAGAACTCAACCCAAATATATACATACTATAGGTGAATACCTATGTGATGGTTGTTTGTGATAACGTGACGTAAATGCGCTATAACCTTAACGCTATATTTCAATAAAGTTGCAGATCTCATTTATTAAGTTACATCTTTATTTTTAATAAAAGTCTTCAATTTCTAACACTAAGGCTTCGAGTTTAAAAACAAATTAAGCGGTCTATATTATACTCTACGTTACGTTCGATACGTTCTAATATAATTTTCAATATTTCATAAATCAATAATTTACGCTTATTACAAGACTTCCTAGCCATGTATGATTTACTTTACGAGTATAAAAAGGTGGTTCAGTAATTCAAACGTAGAAATGGTTATTGTACATTTCATCAATATTATTTTTTTAATTATTACAAAAAACAATGCTTAACAATTCACCTTCAAATTTTTTTGCACTTAAACACTAACGCTTACGCCTAGTACTCGACGAAAAGTATAAATTACATTACAGAACTCGCTATTTACATTTTATATACTTACTAGCCTCTCTTACGTATGTATCTGATTCAATTTTGTCTTTACGGAGCTTAAAAATGGTAATGTTCAATGAAACTCATACTCGTAATTTGTACAATTTCAGAAACTTTCAAATATTTCAGAGTTCAATCACATGGTTGCATACCAGACCAACTTGACCAGGAATTTGAATTCAGACTAACTACAAAACAGCTTTATTTGATCTATAGGCTTTTGTTAACTTACTCGGCTATAACATTTTTGCCATCAATTATTTATTTGTCTATTATGGATATGATTAGTCTATGGGAACAATCCATAGACAAATTGGTCTCGCAATAATGTGGTTGCTCTTTTGTATTATCATATTTGAATGTCAGAGATAGTTTAACGAATCGTTAACATTACCAGTTTTAGTCCATAAACTTCTCCACGTATTCATACATAAAGCAGCTACTTATCCAATGTTTAAATATACAAAAAATTAACCTGTGCGTTTTTTTTTCAAAATATACGAATTGGCAGTTACGATTGCATTAAAAATAACAATTACCATCACTAATTAATATGTTATTATCGATAATTACTATTTATAAATAATATACCTTAAAAGTCATGGCATCTTTGGTATGTTTCTAATGTAAATTAAAGAACAAACGTGAGTATTGTTAACAAGGCAATATGAGAATGCCCATTATTTATGAATTTATACTTACATCGTTGCGGATTCAACATTTCAATGTATCGGGTGACAATAAAGTAGGTGCATGAAATATGCAAACATGTTAATATGCTTCTAAATTCGATAGTCTGTCTGTTTGTAGTCTACGTCAAGGAGATAAATATAGTATCTACATTTAATCCCGTAAATTAGCACTCGAGGATAGTTTATGTACGCCAGTTAAAACAAATGTCTTTGGACAGTTTAAATTTGCGACCGATGGGTTAATATTAGTGATTGCTATCAAGCAGATTAATATCTACCAATCTCAAAATATGCATCACTAATTGTGACGAAAAATCCACATTCAACGATGGAATTTATATTAATAAATTCAATGTGTACAGTAAAATGTAAATAAAGAAACTTTTACGATCTTTAGTCACCCGCTACATTGTATGTCGTCTTAATATTACAAATGTATAAAATTTAACGTTACTGCGATCAATACTTGCCATCTATTGCAAACGCTACTCTAACGTCCGTACTAAGATCAGTCCAAAAGAAAAACGGACCCACTGTTATAATAGTAAGAATGCTAGGGTACTCGCGCAACAAACTATTCTACATTTACCCACTAGATTCGTATAATAAGTTTGTAACAGCTTACAATACTAAGTACATAATTAAGAACAACAACGTGACACAATCATTATATATGTCACTGTACTTTTTGTACTTTTAAGTGCACAGTGGTACAATTCCAACCACAACTTCGAGCGTCATGTTCGGTACTTTTGTACTACGTCATACATTGAAAGGGTTAAGATTTGCAAAATTCAAAACACAGCTTAAGAATGTTCGCATTAATTAACACTTTTACATGAAATATTCAATGGCAGTATTTGTGCGAATACCCTCGCAACTTCGAACTATCTAGTGACATCTAGGTTACATTACAATCCTGCCACACACACTTAGGCACTAAGTCATTACAAATAGAATTGACATTTTCTTTACACACATTCAATTTTCAACAACTGAGCGACTGGAATGTGCACTCGAGACCAGCTTCAGAAAAACAGCAACTAGCCGATCAGATAGCGATTGCATTCGGAAACATTCTTCCATTCCCCGTGATTACAAAATAGCAACAGGAACGTTTTCCGAAAAGAATTTCAATTTTTGGCCCACTTTTCTGGAATTTAAAATTTGACTTCAACGTGTCTTTGTGTAATTCAAAGATATTATATGTTTATATTGTTAGTCGGGTCGTTACAACAAAAACGTTTTGGTATCGCTGTTTCCAACATTAATATCTTGTCGTCATACCAAATTTAAAAATGTAATCATTTTTCAAGCATTTTTAGTTTTTTCCTTTGTTGCATGTTACGTTATGTAAACATATTATAATATCTTTGAACAGCACGCCCCTATGTACACAATGATCATGGATCACAGTTAACTTACAATGGCGCACCAACAATCTAAATTGGCAATGTGGCATCGCAGTGCCTGCTTACGCTCTAAGTCTATGTATATATAATCGCTAAATCTATAACATTATCGAATAATTATCAAAACGATCTTCTAATAATCTAAATACACCCATAAGAAGCACTTTAATGAGTTAGTATCAGAACTTTACATATTATTTTATACAGAGTAAATATAATTCATATTATATTTTGTGTTTTAATATAGTGTCGTTTAGTACCATTAACCAGACAACGCATTGTATGCGTTAATATTACATTATTATAAGGGAATGTGGATACACTTGTGCGAAATGGGCAGTTGTATATAAACTTTGACACCAAAAGTCAAATAAATGCAGCGTCAATATAGGTAAAAGTAATAAGTGGTAGGGATACATAGATTCTATTTACAACAGTGCTGTCTGGTCACAACATTATTAGTTCAGATAGAGAGAAATCGACGCTATGTTTAATGACGTAAAACTACAAGTAATAAAAAGCGTTTTGTGAATTCATTGTCGCATTTCCATTACGTTTTTACACGAAGTATCGAAAGTTCATCACGGAAAATACGCAATGAATTTCACTTCTTTATTAACTAGTCATCAACATGTTACCAACAAAACTTATATTTTCACCTAAAATATTAGTAAACTATGTATATTCTAACCAATCTACAAATTTGTTACATTATTCATCGTACATACATCATAATCGTTCCGTTTCAAATAAAAAAAAAATACATAAATCTCGTCACACTTCCGACCGCGGTAGTCGATTTAATTTGGATTTTTTACCATGTAAAAGTCTCGCTCGGTGCATTCACATTTCGACGTTACGAGATACTCGTTCACTGATGACGTATTACTATAGGAGGACCACTCCGAGGATCGCAATACACTCCAGCTGACACATCTCGACACTACATTTCACTTTGCATCCGCGGCGGGGTCACAACAACAAGGACATTGTCCAACAAGGTTCGGTAGGTCCGTGGGCGGGGCGGGCGCGCTAGTTGCGGTAGATGTACGCGCAGGGCTGCGGGGCGGGCGGCGGCGGCGTGGGCGGGCGCTCGCCGGACGGCGAGGGCGACGACGACGGCGGCGACGGCGACGACGACGACGCGCCGCCGCTGCCCGACGTCGAGCCGGAGCCGCTGCTGCGCTGCGACACTGCGGACACACGCACACTTTACATACCGCATACGAGTAGATTGCAGTCACTGAGGATTATGGTATTGGCCGCGCCAAATTTCTAGTCCGCTCTGAGATTGTTGCGCGCAACGCGTTGTAGCCAGAGTTGAGAGCCAATAAGGTCGAACACAATTATAAGCATATACTCCGTAGCAGTAGGGCACACTATCGCAGCTATGCCCCTAATATCTAAAATTTGCTTTTGCGACGCGACTCGTTTCTATATTCGGAGTGGTCTAGAAGTTTGGCGCGGATTCTACCTCTCTACCAGAAATTTGCAAGGTAGCCAAGTTATCGATGTGTCTCAAATCCAATCCAATAGTATCGCTTGATTTAGAAATTTCATTCAAACCAAATCAAACTCGCACATCTCTATTGGAAAGATAAGCTTGTGCAGATGCGAATGCATACATAGTGCAGGTTTTCGTAAACATATTCAAGAAGTACTAGGCAATCATTTCTCATATTGAATGGAAAACGCAATCAAAATTCGAACCGAAATATAACCCTAATTAGTATTATTTGAAACTATGAAAATGTATTTGGTGAGCACAGCTCATTATAATATTTCTGCCGTACCACATCTAACAAACTAACGCATCACAGTGTTACATTGCTTTGGAAGCAAAATATGCTATGGTCACATAGCAGTCGAGCTATGAACTGCCATACTACATCCAAATCTACCTGATAGAAATTACAAGTTCTTACCCAACGTATGGTGGTGGTGCGTATTATGCTTATGATGGTGCAGATCGCGCGCGTCCGCCCCGCTTGTTTCTCAGAGGTACACCTTCTTCACTGAGCGCGTGGTCGAGAACCCGTTGTCGTTGCCGCGCCGGTACCCATCGCCCTGCGGTCCGAATATTCCTGTGTTAACTAACATGCGATGTCAATATGGGTGCTATGGATCTAGAATAGGTTAGTGAGGTTAGAACGAGTGTTGCTAGGACAATGGGAATCAATCATTCAATGTAATATATGATAAGTTGGTTGTTGGTACAATTTTGTACCAATCACTATGGTTGGTTTTGTACTGACAACACTCGTTTTAATAGTCAGTCAATAAAAGCGAGCCTTGTAAAGGACAATTCCTATCGGTAGTACAATGTGAAAAGATGGATTATTTATTGGTACAATAAAATTATGTACCATACAAAATTTTATAAAGCAATTTTTTTCGTTACCAGACTCACTTTTATACGATGATATAAAACATATTAATAGGGTGAGTTAACTTTTCAAAAAGATGATAAAAGGAATTAGATATCGTAATCGTATGAAAGGTGAAGTTAGAAATGGATTTTTGAATTGTGAAATTATTATTAAAAATATTATGGAAATGTTTAACAAATTATGGTTACAGTAGTCATGCAAGTCATTGATACGAAATTAAAAACAAATCAAATAAATAATGTTTAGAGTTCCATGCTGATATGCAAAACTAAAAATATGACTAACTAAAAGTTTGAAATGGCTATAAAACTTATATAAATATATGTAAATAATGACATGCGAATATGATATTTAAATGAAATGCATAGGTACGGTTATACGTTACTTACATCATCGACGAAGCATATCACCCAAATTACTAGGTAACTATTTACTTGCAGTCTTTATTTTTCTTAATCAAAATATCACTGGACTGTAGGAAGATAGGCTAATAGGACAGAATACATTTTACATAGGATACATAAGTACATAGTTTACAGTATAAAGCTTCAAACCAGATATGCAAATACTGGACGATAAGTACCTATACAAACTCACACTGCTCCTCGACTCTATATGTAAATTTAATAAGGTAAATCCTTTACGTAAACCTCAACTTTTTAAATTTTACAGTAGATCACTATTGTACAGATTTATAAAGTGGAATATATAAAAAGATATATAAGATCAAAATTTTGCAAGGCTTTTATAACGATTTCACTTAAAAGGTTGTGAAAATAAGAATATCAAAATGTGGTATTACGCGCGTGTTTCTTGCTCACTTGTACATAACTTTCGAGCACAAAATATTTATTAATTTTAAATACACAGATTAATTACTACAAACATTTTCTTGTTTCTTACTTATTCTTCATTTTATTGTAATTGGTAATTATGTACCGAAATACGAACAATTTATATTTTACATGTTAACTTTATAAATAGTACTATTATAAGCTTCCAATCACTTACTCGATTACCATTAGCATTATTATTTTGTGTCTATACAGAGCACCACTATCAACAGTTACACAATTGCACTTTCAAAATCGATATATACCAACAATATCATATCACTCGATACACTCGATGTCCAAACGTGTCCTATCTACAATTCCGTACAAGCCATGCGTAAGAAGAGAATGGAATACAACTGACATTGACCTGGTGAGAGCGGAGGGTGCCGAAGTTATCGCGGCGGTACGCGTCGGGCTGGAACTGGAACAGCGTCTCGTGGTGCGGGTGGTAGGGCGGGTGCTTGCGGAGCGTGGCGCGGGGGGAGGCTGGCTTGGGCTGAGGAGCGAGGACCGGCTCCGCGTAGGTTACCTCTTCGACTTGCTGGAGAAGCTTCGGCTCCGCTTGGATCCTGTGGAGGGAATGAAAAATTAGGTTCGAGCTAAGATCCATAAAATAAAAATGACAAGAGAGAGAAAAAGAGAAAGAGAGAGAGAGAGAGAGAGAAAGAGAGAGAGAGAGAAAGGGTGAACGAGAGAGAGAAAGAAAGAGTGTGTGTAAAAGGGAGAGAGGAATTAGGACGAAGAAAAGAGAAAACATGAGAATTTAGAGGAAAATAAAATAGATAATGAGGAGAAAGTGATAGAGGAAAGGAAAGACAAGAAATAAATGGGGAGAAAAAACGAAGGAAACTAAAAATTGTAACATGTAAGTATATTTTTTTCAATTTTACGAGAATAGGGGAAGTATTGCGTACTTTGAGAAGTGTATTTTTATTACAATAAATATGCTATATTCTTATATATTTTAAAATTAACGTGTACCTGTTGATGTTCTGTCGCTGTTCAAAGTATTCGTATTCCGTATCCGGGTACGGCATGTTGTCATCATCGTCCTTCTTGCATCGCCGTCCACAAATGTATCCTGCAGCAAATCCAGCGCCCAAAGCAGCCAGGGCACCTGCCGCTACCGCTAACGCGAGGGTCTCCACTGAATATGCTGCTGGAGGTGGGTCCGCTGCAAGTACCTTAGGACCTGGTAAAAAGAAATCATGTAAATGTGGCGGTCTTTTTGAAGTTTAGAAACTGGACCCTCAAGAGACTGGGCAACTGTAATAAAACTGACGAGTGTTCTGTCGTGTTATTGTTGAATGGTTCTATTATTTTTTACTATTTTAGGACTGAGAAAGTAGTCGTTTAAATTAAAGTTAGTCAGTCAGACGTCGTAAGGTCATACGTAAGTGATCTTGGATAATTTTATTAAACCGTGTCATAATTCGGGCACTACAGATTCCTTAACATTGAATATAGCTTAGATTTATAGAAATAGTATTGACAGTCTAGGACAACGTCATGTGGCACAATAAAGTACTTTTAAGAATTAATCAATATAATTATATCGTGCTCACCTTCATTGTTATTGTTGTTTCCCTTGCCATCCTTGTCTTGAACGATGCTGATAACTTCGCCCTTGTTCTCCCTCGCGTCATCGTACAGTCCAGAACTTAAACCTCCGACAGCACCAGCGTCTTTGCCTGGGTAATCAAAGTTTTTTTAATTGCAGATATCAATAATAATAGCAGATAATATGAAATATGCGTAAACTAAGTAAAAGTTAGAATCAGGCAGTAAGAATGGAAGAAACGACGAGTCTATAGTAGTAGTCAGACACACGAGTATACATGAAGTGATGATTTTTGGCTATGATCAACTGTGATTAACCTTTCGGGTCTTATCTATGTCTTACCATACACTTAAAATCATAACACAAAGTTTTGCATTACTGATTTGTGACAGAAATTTCATTGGTGCAGTGGTGGTGCCAACATCGTAAATAATGAACATACTTAATTCTTTAAAACTATGAATGCACCAATCAAAAATAAGGTATTTTTCAATTCGACTCCACTCGACTTTCCTAAATATTTTCTACCATTATCACTTTGCCCTAGGAACACCTTCTGTAGCGGTGTTATTATTTTGACGTTGAAAAAGAATTCTACCATGAATCGACGTTGAATACATGAGATTTGAAAATCTGGATACTCACTATGCGGGCAAGCAGCATGGCTGCCCGTGCTGACGCTCTGGTAGAAGGAGTTCTCGTCGAGCCAGCGGCTCACCCCGTGGGAATAAGCTCGGCAACGTCCTGCTTGCTTGTCCCATGCACAGTACGGGTCTTGTAGGGCCACGCATTCACTGGAAAACAAACATTTTGTGTATAGGTTTACCAGCGGTTGTAATTAAATCTCAAGGTGAGGTTTGGTTACTTTGGCTTTTTGCAACGGATGTTTGCAACATTCGAAGTTTTGCCAGGACATTATGATAAAAAAATGTAGGGTTTGGTTCTATCACAGAAAGTTTACTAAATATATTAAATTACATTTTCTACACTTCGCAAGCAAGTCGTATCCTGTGGTTCAGTTGGTGCAAAAGCAACTCTTATATTTTGGTAAATATTTTGTTAAAGGAAATGTTACGTTGTTTCAATAAGCATATTAGTAAATTAGAAATCTCTAGAATACACTAGGATTTTATTTATTAGTTTTTTTTCATACAGCTACACAATATGTATATGATTGGTCCAGTTTTAATTTCTGGTCAAATCAACTGTTAAACGTTGAATTAGAGACGGTAGCGAATACGCGGTCAACATGGATCTGTGCGACCAACCCTTACACTTGCAGTCTCAAGAAATTAAAATGTATACTCACGAGCAAGAACTAATCTTGTCACTGGAGCACCTATGGAGTCTCAAGCTGAGCACCTCCTTATCTGACACTGCGATCAGCCTCGCTGCATCCCTGCCCGCCCTTGCCACGCGCAGGGCTCGGACCGGGGACCCCGCGGCGAAGGCCTGCAGCTCCTCGATCACCACCGGCACCGCTTGCTTGTTCGAGTCGTACGACACTGCGTTGATTGCTTTTATGATTTTACCGTTGTCTGTGAAAAGAATCGTGGGTTGAAGGTAATTGGTTAAAGTTTAATGATATTTGAACTGTAGGTAGTTTAATTAATTTTGTTTTACTTTGTTGTTGAAGCATTTTTGCATAGAAATGTGTCATTACCACAACCTATATCTAAAAAAAATACAGGTCTGTGGTCTTTACCCTCGCACTTGTTCGATTGCCATGATAATAATTTTATAGTAATCCGTTGTAAGACTTTACCTACAAAATGTTCTATAGATCCGTTAATTATATCTCGTACTCGAACACATTTGTGTTGTGGTCCTAAATTTGTGGAATACGTATTCAAAGTAAAGAAAATTTAAGGTAAAAAAATTACATATCTATAAGATTTAGATAAAAATATTACCTGTTCCAATGAACAGCACGTCGTAAGCCTTTCCACCTGGTGTTTTCACTTGAGGATCGACAGCTATTTGCGTGAACCGGTAACTGTAAAATGAGAATTGGTATATATACATAGGTATATATATATATAAATTGGTATATATAAAGAATTATATAAATAGATTTTATAAACAGCAGTTCTGTTTGCGATATTTTTGACGCATATAAATTTGAAGATTTGTTCCTGGAAGTTCCAGTTCGTTATCATTTTCACTTTAAACACTGGCTTTTTCGTATTGAATTATTTGAACGTAATTGTAAATTAAAAATTGAATAATTTAGTACTAATTTGCTCTTACAACTATTAAACTTATATCTTAACAAAAAGTAGACATTATACATAGTTGAGTCCATTAAAAATATATATGAATGAAAGATATCTGTAAATTGCAATTATAATTCCATTAAAAGAATTCTAAAATCTATAACTCCAAACAAGTAATACCCACTGGAAACTAGTTCTGATGACGATGGGTTCTCCGAAGAAGGCGGGTACCGACTCATCCATCAACGCATGTGCCTTTATAAAGTTGAGAGTCTGGTCCGGCAGCTGGCGGGAGTCGTTGTGACATGTGCCTGGACGGGGTTCGGGGACCTGGAAAGGTAAATAGATATAAGTAAAGTGTTTAACAAAAGCGTATTAAAACCTTAATACAATCTTTCTGAGCTGGTGCTTTATAATAATAGTTCTATTTAATTTCGTGGATGTTATAGAAAGCAACTAAGTGATTACACTAAACCTATATTGGGTAAATAACAACTAACAATGAATTTAAATTTGATTATGGATACTCTTACTTAAATGTTATTCTAACAAATTGATTCGTAATTGATCTCTACGGTAATGAATTTCCCGAGGTGTTATTGAAACTTTATGACATGTAACTCTTATAAAAGATGCTAAAAGAGCTCTTCTTCAAATCTAGCGAGGATAATAGAAAAGAAAAACAAAAATAGCGTTATTTTTGTTAATAGCGCCAGTGACAATTTTCCATTAGATGACCTGTGTGACATGTTCTAAGACATCGCTACCCTTAGTTTGATATATTACAGGACACATAACACACGTACCTTAGCACTATTCACAGGCAACCAGTTAGTGTTGATCGCGCTCTGCTCCTTGAAGGTGCCCTCGAAGGTGTCAGCAATGTCTTGCATGCTGAAGGCGCAGACCGCACTACCGGATATGCTATTTGGTGGTGTGGTAAATGTGCCGTATATGAGCTGTGCGTTCAGACCACCGTACACTCCTTCTATTAACTCCGTTGTTGACTCTGAAATTGGAAAGAGATTTAAGTAAGATTTCTCAATTATAAAATTTTAATGCAGCAGTGGTAAACTTGCTAATTGTTTGGTGATATTTAAATGTTTGTTATGGATCAAGACTTTACATTCGAAGCTCTATTCTAGAGTTGGCTTATGGAAAATAGGAAGCAACCCCAGGGTACACAAAAGTCCCGATAATATTTACTGTTTTAGTTCATTTCGTTGCAACATCACTTTTTATGACTCAATTAAATTGGGCATTAGTGTTCTCTTACAGGAAGGGGGATTTGAAGTGTTCTTCACCACGCTGTTTTAAAGTGGATTAACAAAGAAACAAGCCAGATAGTGGTCAACCAGCATCAGATGTTTTCACATCGCCCGTAATAGCTACGTCAAAGTTTAAAGCTATTCAATAATAAATTACTTTCCAAAGCACGACAAATTACATTTACAAAGACAAATATACTCACGAATCTCATTAAAGTAGAAGGGAAAGTCTCCAGCGACGGAGCAGTTGAGCCGGGACTTGAGGAAGGACGTCCAGCGCTGCTTGAAGCGGTGCGGCCCGCCGCGGTCGTCGCGGCACACGCGCGCCACCCGCGAGTACACCGCCTGGAACATCATGATAATCTTATATATAATATTCTCGTGTCACAATGTTAGTTACCATACTCGTCCGAAACGGCTTTACCGATTTTCACATCTGAGAATCGACTACTCTCTATTTTCATACCCGTAAGTGATAAAGGTTGTTTCGACCTTAACATTTTTTTATTTATGGCAACACACCGTTTGCCGGGTCAGCTAGTGATATTATAAAAATACATAGTAGTAGCAAACGAGTGAGCAGTCCATCTGCTTAGTAACAGCTGCGCATGGACGTCTGTAATCAACAACAGATAGGAATGGACCCCTACATTAGGTAGACCACAGATGTGTTGCTGCTTCTGAGGAACAAGTGTTGAGATTACCTCGTGTGACCATTACTACTTTATATATACCAAATTATACAGCGCTCAAGTCTGTAGGTAAGGAGAAATAAATGTCATTTAAATATAATGTTGGTTGGAGTTATTTTCGTATATATCCATCAACATATTTAAGCCTAAAATTAATTTAATAAAAATGTGTTTCAAATAATAATAATTGGTAAATAAAGCTATGATATTAAATGGCTGTCTTATTTTAATGTAATACAGATATAAAATTTTATTATATTCTCGACGGCAACGTTGATGAATACATTAACGTTGGTGAAGACTTAATTAAGAGTTCTATTTGCAGTTCGTAAAAGTACCTTTCCGCAGTTAATGTATTCGACGGCTGTTTCCCGAAAGAAGAAGTACACGAAATTGCCGTGCACTAATGAATTCACGAAGTCGGGAGCTGTGAACAATAACAAACAAGTTAGTTTACACGAGAAACTAATGGGTTAAGTAAGCAAACAAATATAATTAAGAGCGGGGGTAACCCTATCGCTGCCGGTGTCGATAATTTTAATGCGAAGCTAATCCGATTTATCGATTGTTGACGCATCAAATGTCATCGTGACACGGATGTCCCGTCAAAACCCGTTCTAAATTCAATTAACGTGACGGATGTATGTTTGACAGCCGCATTGGAAAGCAATCGACCATTATGCACGTATAAACAAGGATAGTTGATTGAGCAGCAACTAAACACTGTTTAACTGACATTATGTTGCCTTTTGTGATCCAAATAGGCGAACAGGATATTCAGATCTTAATATGCAAATATGTTTATGTCTACGCGTGTTTGTTTATGTTTTGCCTTTGAATAATTAAACAGACACCTCTAAATAGTTCGCTGTCATTTCCGTAAGGTATCTACAGTTAAACTAAGTTAGTAACAATGATGCGTAGTTTTCATACAAAGAATTTCTTTTCGTCATGTTATGTAATTAAATATTTAAAAATAATAATAATTGTTACAGGTAATTACTTTATATTTTATTATATCACTTAGTGTTCAAGCAATTAGTTTCGTAATTACTCGCTCGTAGGACATAGAATGTCCATTTCATTAAACTCTGGGCGCGAATGTGTTTGATGTCATCTACATGTAAATTCAATGTTTTGACAGGTTAATAACTTCGTCCAATTACATACATCGTTGAGTGTTACTTCACATCGGGTAAATTAATTCTATAAGCATTTTAGGATTAATTACTTTAATCGAATCGACACATGCCTAGTTTTACTTAATAAAATTTGCAAAAGGACGTGTTAAATTTTGATTTTAATGAATTTATAAATTAGAGGCTAATTTTGTTACAATTATTTAATATAGAATTAAATTTAAAGTTATTAAATGAAATGAAAAGTTTGTATAATTAATACGAAAAAATAAAAAGTTGATTACAATGAACAGCGCAATTTATCAAAAGCCCTGACAAATCTAGGAAAATCTGACATTTTCATAAATACAGAGTACAATCTGTAGATACTATCTGATATCACGCACTCAACGTTTCAGCTCTTATTTTCTACTTATTAATCATTTCAGAAAATGAAGCCAGATTATAACTTACCATTTAGTGTCATGGAGTCGTATGGTTCTGTCTGTAGAGGTTCTCTATAGATGATAGGTTCCATTCCGCTGAAGTCTGCCACAGTGCCAGAGTACAATTCGTTATCTGAAAAAAAGATAATTAACTCGTTACTTTAGGGCGTCCATATACAACTGCTAAAAGTGCAAGTTAACACTTCATCCTCGAACTTAAGGGTTCACTTTCTAGGACAATACACGTAACCTTTATTCGATTCTAGTCTAGCTATGATTTGTTTTAAAATTAATTAGTTTCAAATTAATTGTTATGAATGTGTGACTTTTTTTATAATATATCGTAACATCTGTCTAAACAAAACCTTTAGTTCTATTGTTATCGTAAAATGCATTTTCGCTTCTAAACTGCTATTGCTAAAATATCAAGTTTTAACAGGTGATATAAACACTATATTAGCATGCCACAAACATATGTGTACCGTACTCATATTGGCACAGGCTTATAGACTGTCACTGATACACCGTCTTACTTGAGGGTAATTTAATTGAACACTTAATTAATGTATTCAGATCAGACCTCTGAAACGTGTATCTCTCTAAGGAGCAGATATTCATTATGGGTTTATTAACAGCAGGGTAATTAGTAAGGGATGCATGTAGGATAATCTATTTATGCTATCCTGGCTACCCGTTAATAATTATGACTCGTTAAATCATTGAACGAAGATGAACATACTCGTAACATCGAGGTAGCATAGTTGAAAAGTAAGGTAGCATGAAGGCTTTTTGCAATCCGAGAAGACATCAGCTTATTATGGTGTTGTTGGTGAGACTATCGAGGCTAGAGAGGCACGGACCCTTTGCTATGTGGCTGCTGGAGGAGGTTTTCAAAGTGCAAATTGGGTGTTGAGGATGACCTTGTTCCCAAGGTTAATGTATCGCTACGTGTATCATTTCCATATTTAATATTTATTTAAGATGATTGATTTTTATGAGTCTTGAATATAAATTATAAACCATATCAAAACGTCTACAAATTGCATGGGTTTTCTTTCAACCATACCTTATGATGTCTTGTGATCATCCCTATGAGTGTGGGACTGGGATTTCCATGCTCGAAAATTCAATATGTAGTTCAATTTTCTACAGTTTCCCAATTACAATCGAAGTTTCGATATTTGAAGTACATTTGAGATTACAAACGTGGGGCCTACCCTCTTGTTATGTCTCTAGGACGGAGGGGGTCTCCGTTCTCCAAAGTGCTATAATTTATAGCTGGCCCCTTATAATAATAAACTATAATATACCGCCAGTTGTGCCACTTATCAGTGTATCTGAAGTCTAAATAATATAACGAGAAATCAGAAATTATTCTGCATATATAAATATACGTCCTCCAAATTTCGGATCAAAATATTTCCTCAATTTTAATTTCATAATATGTTACTACGATCCAATAAAACAAATAGCATGATTTTTTTTTCGGACGAGTTGATATTTAATTGTTGACATTATGATCCAATGAAACAAGTAAAGTAAGGTAAAGTAAAAAATATCAAACGACTTGAATGTGTTTTAGTTGTAAAATTGTTTATCAAGACTATTCACAACATACATAGCAGCGTAGTAACAAATGCCCGAATCTTCGTACGAAACTTCGGATTCCATGCGAACAGACCTTCAGTTGTCTGTTCAGTTAGCTAACGTCGCCCCAGGGATAGTTGCTGCGAACCAATAAGCCAATACGCAGGTTACTAATACGTCGTGTAACACGCTATTGGCGTACGTGTTCCGAATACTGCGTATGCTCTTAATTGATGTAGTCAAATGTATTTCGTAATTTAAGGTGACACTTTAGCACTTTAGTGTTATGTTTAATAACCCGTAACTATCGTGTACTATCGTGTAACTATCGTGGTAACTATGTTTTTTCAAGCCAATTTGACATGATTTACATATTTATTACTGCATTTAACAATAAACTGCATTCGTTCACAGTTTTACATTTTGTAGTAATAAATTTAATGTGTTTAGTAGAAGTGAATTAGAAGCCGCAAGTCTCAAGCGGAGTACTCAGTAGTGTATAACTATTAGGCCTAATCTAGCTGATATACCTGTAACGAATATTATAACGTTAATTATAACGATAAACGTTACATTTTTATGCCGTCACTATATTTTCTAAAATGTAGTTTTATATTAAATAAGCATCACTAAAGATTATAAACGTCACACATTCTTATGACTTCCCTATAAGTATTTCAAGTGTATAACAAAAACGCATAGCACTGCAGTATAGGCATTGCGGATGCTAAGACCGGCTAGCTGTGTCCCTTGGGCGTCGCTCTGCTTAATTGGACCAGATCAATAGGAGATAACTAACCGTGTCCGTGGTAATGGACGGCTGTGCTCTGCTATATGTACGTGTGTGTAATTACTTGAGTATGCGACGGGGTTAGGATGTATTATTTATATGTACTCTGCTTTGGAAAGCTCTTTAGTTAAGTAGGTTTATTAAGAGTTTTAGGCAGGAACTCAGCGGGGATTCACATCATTGTCATCTGAAGACCGAAAGTAACTAAACAGAGAATAAATTATACATAACAATTTTACATAACATAACTAGAAATTACTAGATCCAAATAAGTCAGAAAAAGTGGTTATATAAACTACATGTAAAATAATTGGTAGGTAAATAGCAATACACGATATTTATAACGCATTAAATAACAAAAAATAAATAGCGTATTTAATGAAAGCTTTCATCGAACGAGAGGCGTCGCACATATATTAGATATCAAATAAATAAGTAGCTTAAGATATTTGAAGATGGTAAAAGAGGCAATAATTCGAAATTGCAAACGTTTGATAACGCATTGACCTTAAATATAATAAGTAATAATACGAAATGAAATGTCTCGAATGGCAATTTACGCGATATAGCAATGTCACATTAATCTGACATTGTAACTTTAGGCATGTTTTACACATGAGTACATAAATTGAGTCCTCCAGCGATATTCGGGTCACGTAAAGCCGATGGCATGTTACGCTCAGTATTAGTGATCGTGCGTATTGAATTATTGGTACGGAGGCAGCGCCTGGGGCTACGCCACAATACAGTTTATAGACTCGTTGTTGCATTATTTAGGCTGTTAGTACACATTTGTGGCACATGTGTCTTATTAAATTGTAAATCGATGCGATACAATGGAGCGTGAATATGTTTTCAGTATACATTTGTTGGATATCGAGTATACATTTATGTGTATCACATGATCGTGAGTCGTGACTAATAAATACATACATATCTTTGTTATAAGTACATTTTACACATTTTTGTGGTTGTAGAGAATACCATTATGTAGGTTTATTCACGGTAATTCCTTTAACTTTAAAATTCTGATGTATGAGAATTGAATCTGGAATCCAGGCCGCTAGCGTGCAAGACCAAAGAGCTGTGCTATATCGGTAAAAATACTTAAAAAGATGCAGAGTAAGAAATTAATAAAATAAGAAAATAGAAACTTAATGAAAAAAGAAACGTAGTCGTGTTATGAAATAAAGTAGCTGTAGCTGTTTCTTAGATATAAATTTCAATGAAATTTTGAAACAAACTACGTTAACTAACTGAGAGTATTTTCGAGCTTTTAACTGTCGAAATGAGTAATCGAAATTTGTATAACTCGATTTAATAATGGTAGTAATCTACAATGACTGCATTTATTTACCTCTTGCTTGTGCTCTTTATGAGGGAGAAACGTATATAAAATAATTTTTGGTTACATGAAATTAGTCATCCAACTAACAATTTCATATAAACGCTTCTAGCAAACAAGTATTTATTATGCGGCGTGTAGCGATGTAATTATATTTACGAATGTTGTTTTTGGTTCGTATACAAGTGTGCTTGATAAATGGGTGGGAATTTGCAAGGGGATGCGTTAACGTAAAGAAAATTGTACAAAGGGACAGAGGATAATTGATGATGTGTTCGCTTCCGTTGCATAAGTGTTTATTTTGGGGACGAAATAGAACTATACTATCGGAATAGCGCAGCTGTATATTATAGTCGTAAATATTTGTAACGAATATATAGCAGCTGAAATAGTGCGTTTGAGGTATTACGTACGCTATATAATATTATCGTTGTGAATATTTATTACGAATACATAGCAGCTAAAATAGCGCGTTTGAGGTGTTATTTAAAAGACAACTGCCGCGCTTATAGGAATATTTAATTGCTGCATTCCTTAATTGTTAATTGTGGAAACGGCTATATTAATATTACAATTTACAGTTCTTTTACATAAATAAGTTGTATAGATAGCTGTATAGATAGATAGTTGTGTTTTAAAAAACATTTCGCCTATTTCATTTTGAAGTACTATTTTATTTTTTGATATAAAAAATGGTACCTATTGTGTTTTTTTGCGTATCATTAAATGAAACAAATACAAAATCGCATGTAATTAATTAATACGCTAAATGGAAGATACGCAAACGTGTTTCCTGGTGTATTAAAATAAACCGTTTCCTCTAACAAAGATAAGATAATTATGTTTGTTTGTTTGGGATAATCTTTTTCTATCCAACTTGTTTACAACAAGGAGGGTGGTTGAGGAAAACACACGTGACTTACTGCGAGGAAAATCCCACTAACCAAATATATCAGGACTGTGGAAATGTCACTGAGTGCTTCACTCCAGACTTCTGACATTTCCACCGGCGACATCGCTTCGAATTATTTTCGTGTTTTGATATAATTTTTATCTTCTTTTTACCTGGGCGTGGAGGGTATGGTTTTGCCGAGTACGTACATATGTATGTCTCATTTTTGGTATGACCTATTACTAAAACGCTTGACGGATTTTGAAATATGAGGTGTTGTTGAATTCGTCTAAATTGTAGGCTATATTTTAAAGCAAACGTGTTTTTGATTTTGTAATAATTGCTAGTTCCTTTTATAAAAGAAATTATTAAAAGCGAAATTATTACATATTGTAAGTGAATTGCAAACCAGTTGGTATGGACGTAATGGGAAAACAAATCTATTTTCTATCATTCAGTACAACGATTTATGTAAAGCGTGCTATCACGAATCGCGATGTCCCCGAATTTTACAATACTCCATAAAATACAATAGGCACTCTATTTTCTACGATAAACCTTTTTGCCTACATTCAATCCGTTCATTACCTTAACGCGTATATTCCAACTTAATATTATGTGTAAGGCACGTTATAAAACGTACTAGCGTTCCTATTCAACGGGGTCCCTTTCAACGCAACAATGAGTGGCTATTGTGTGCTACTAGACTGTGAAAATGGGCTCAATCGATATGAAAAAGATTTCTCTTTCCCTAATTTCCCGACAGTGGAATGACTCCGGTCCTCGCCGGAACGCATATGCGTCCCCGGCATTGTGTGGAGCTACTGAATTTAACGGGGTGTTTCATTAAGCTTGTCCCTTGTAAATCTTGCATATTTTTTCGGTTTTCGAGCAGATGTACTCACTATTCTTTGTCAAGTTCTTTTTTAAATTGATTCAAAGTTTTTAATAAAATTGTTATAATCAAATATTTTCGTGAGGCCTTTATTAAAAGGGACCAATGGTTAAAGCGAACAAAATTGTAGTAAATATTTCGTTACATATTTTTCACCTAAATATACCTATTCTCACTGGTACATGGATAAGTCGATGAATGACGTGGGGTATTTCGTAGGGTAGATAGGGAGCAGAATCGATACTAAAATAAATATGAATTTAGACAAACCGTACTAGTCACGCAAAATATAAAATTCAGAGAAATATACGAGATAATTCGTTTCACTTCGTATCGATATGCATCCATATCGATTTCCATGAGGTTGTTAGAATCGCCTTACGTCAACGCAAATCGTGCAACTCATCCATCTCATCCGTTTGTTTTCGTCCATGCGTTGCGGGCTTATGCTGGTGGAATCCGATTTGGATACCGCCCGATACATTACACTGCTCTGTCTGATACTATTGCAATGTTCTGAAGCAAATTGCCGTGAATATATCGTTTATCAACGTTATACGATTGACAATATTAACTATAAAATAGGTCTAAGCAGTATCAGATTTTTATGAATTTATCCTGGTATACTCGTAATGTAAAAATCTTATTGGGTAGAAATATATAATTAAAAATTGTATTATTTATAAATTTTTGATGCATTTTACAGGTGAATTGCTGAGTGTTAAAATAATTATATTTCAAGAAACGGCAAACGAAAACAATAAGACAAAGAAGATAACATTTAACGTTATTCGTATAGAATCTAGATAAATTTCATATTCCTATCGACTTTCATAAATATTAATAGCAACTGAATCGCCTTACGTCAACGCAAATCGTGCAACTCATCCGTCTCATCCGTTTGTTTTCGTCCATGCGTTGCGGGCTTATGCTGGTGGAATCCGATTTCGATACCGCCCGATATATTACACTGCTCTGAGGTCTGATACTATTGCAATGTTCTTGATCAAATTGCTATGAATACCCTTTATCAAATTTATACAATGTACGATTGTACAATAATATGAAGTGTGACATGCGTTCCCAAAGACAATAGGTTTTCTTCTTTATTCGTCGCGTATATATTTCATGTACTTACTGTTTTTTTTTGTATTATTATTTTTTTATTAATTTTATTTCTGTCTATACGACTTATAATAACGGTAAGTTAATTAAAATAATGTGTTTTAAGAGACAGAAACAATTTATTTTTTGGAAGTCCTTAATGTTTCAGTATATCTTTACCTTACTTCAAGTTGAATTATTAAATCTAAACCAAGTAATTAATGCCTGAAGAAAAAAACGGTTTATATTCACATATTCAGTAGTTTAAACTCCAATAGTTACTTAAATACTAAACTCAATATGTAACGAGAATAGTCAGTACCGTCCAAACATGCGACACATCGTTCTTAATTGGTATTAAGCTGCGCTGTTACGGCCATAGTGGATTCCATTAGTGGTCGAATTAGTGCACACCGGCTATTGCACCTATGGATCCTGCTAAATAGCTTTGACTGAGCTGGATCAACTGTTTAGTAGGGGATACAGATATAGTGTTGGACAATATATTTAGTGCTTTATTTTACTGCAATATTTTTGTTGCTCATTAGTTGTCAACACATGACTGTTGTACTCCAAACCACGGTCTTTTCTCTGAATGAGATTTAAAACCTGGTATATAATAACAACTGAAATGAAACGCTTAACATCTTCTCAGAAGTAAGGAAGCGCGAATGAAATCCCTACCATCAGCGGTCATACATTGAAATTCCGACCGTATCAGACATTGCCAACTTCATAGATCACTTACGAAGCTACATAATTTGCAGATCTATGCGGAGTTACTTTAACTTAAATATTACATTAGCAAATAGTTTCGTGCAAAATACGATACGTTATTCTTAATTTATATAAAGCTGCGCTTTTACGGCTAAAGTCGGAATCCATTAGTGTTGCAATTAGAGCCTGGCTTTGCATCTATAGATCCTGCTAAATAACTCTAACTGTATCAACAATTTATTTAGTTGTGTATAGCTATCATAAATCGAATAAGTGTTATGAATAGGCTAATGTGTTATTAATAGTTGTTACACTGCACCATTATAGTTTTAAATGAATTCAATTGGTAGTTCAAATACCATGATTTTTTATTATTCGCCCAATGATCCACCATCATTCATTTGGATTAAAAGAAAACAATTATTATAAATTTGCCAATGTTAATTTTTGGTTCATAATATTAAAAAATGAGACATCAAACCACAACAAGGAAAAGAGAAAAACGTACTGAATGTTTTGGCTTTGCCAATTTATATGATGAAAATACTAATGAATGTTGTTATTAGTTACAATTAGCGTTGCGCTGTGTATCTATACAATTGGATTTCATTTGTGGTCCAATTAGTACATTTCATCAATTGTATCTATGAGTTTTATTAGGTAGGTATTTAAGCTAAATAAATAATTTTAAAGTGTGATAAATACATAAATGTTATGAATATTTTGTATAAATGTATTAAACATTGTAAATGTATGAAATTGTTGTTTCTAATTGTTGTTAGCGCTGCGCTGTTACGACCATAATTGGTTTTCATTAGTGGTCGAATTAGTACACATATGGAACCCTGGTTAATAACCCAACTGGGTGGATTAATGGTTTCACATTGTGGCGGATTATACAGGTGCTTGCCCATTAAATAATACATATTGTGAATAGCTGAAAATTTGTCAAAATACTATTTTGTAAACCGTAACATGACTGGTTATTCAATGTTTACTAAACCGTTTAACTTGTGCGCTGAATTCGTCTATGTATTAGTTTTTTAAATCTACAGTCATTGAAAGTTAAATTAAGCATATTGTATTTTTAAACAAAACATAATTTTGAAAATTAGAAATTTAATTTTGGAAAAGTAGTCCTTAGTAGTCATTTTTGTTTTAAAGGTTTATCTTCTCTCATTTCAACTTATACAAAAAATATGTAAATATTTTAACCGAGAAATATTTTATTCCCTTATTTATGTTTACAGTGCCTACATCTAAAGCGGATTGCGAGCTTTTAGTAGATATATTATTATTAAATTCTGTCAACTGCGAAGTCAACAAAGCAGTGGTCTGTAGGCAGGATTATGTACACAGTCCATTGTGATGAAATTTAATAACCAAGAGATATTATCATCTTTTTGTTAAATCCCCCATTGTGCTCGCGATTCAATTAGAAAAATACTTAAGTTACAAAGGCAAGTGAGCATACAGCTTTATCGCATTTTAATCGGTAGACTTAAAATGAATTTGTAGACTACTTTTAGCACTTAAAATATCTTTAAAATTTGCTAATGTTTCAGTTCCATTAAAAATAAGAATACTGCGGACATATTAGGTTTTTAAGTATAATTTTTTAATGAGTTTAATAAATTTAATCATTTTTTACAAAAGTAATGTAATCTTCGATTAATTTAAATAAATTAGTACTAATCATTGTCTTTTACATTTTTGATAAATTTAGGAACCCTGGTTAATAACCCAACTGGGTGGATTAATGGTTTTACATTGTGGCGGATTATACAGGTGCTTGCCTATTAAATACATATTGTGAATAGCTGAAAAGTTAATAATTAGTTCAATTTTAATAATGGTATTTTAAGGATGTAATTGACTAAGTAGTCTGCATTTTTAGAGTTAGTTATAGATATTCACACATGTAGTAACCAATTATTATCAGGTAAATTGTATGCTAGCATCTTTAACAGCTATTTAAATATCTTACCAGCATAAACAGCCGTGGAGTTGTGCTCTGGGTCGTGTGGACAGAGCGCCTGGCCAGACTTCTCCTTCTCCATGTGGTAGGAGTCCCGCTGGACGCTGTACTCCCGGCAGAACGGCTTGAAGCTGTTGGTGCCGCAGACCAGCAGCCGTCCAGGACCGAGGGACACCAGGACTCGGATGTAGTTCTGGCAGCTCTCCTGAAAACATAATATTGAGGGATTTCGTTAATAGTGTAAGACATAAAAAGAAGTAAGTGGCTCTTTATTTCAGTTTATATCTATTATATCTAAAATTCTCGTGTCACAATGTTAGTTACCGTACTCTTCCGAAACGGCTTTACCGATTTTCACCAAATTTTATATGCATATTCAGTAGGTCTGAGAATCGGCTACTATCTATTTTTCATACCCCTAAGTGATAAGGGTTGTTCACCTTAACATTTTTTATATTTAATGGCGACACGATTGCCGAGTCAGCTAGTAATGTATAACTTTGAATAACGGTAATGTAGGTACCCAGTTTACTAAAACCTATTAGTAATAAAATAAAATACAGTTCAAATTAGGTACATAAACAGTATACGATAAAATATTACATATCTAGTGGGTGCTCAAAAACAAAAAAAATTCGTAATAAATGTTTTTAACACAGTATTTATTCCATTTGGTTTTTGCTCAAAAATTCGAGCAGGTACTTGGTAAATAACGTAGAAATAAAGTTTGCCTATTTTCGTTAAAAAATAGTCAATAATCTATAACTTCGCAAATTCCACAGACTTAAAAAAATATAGAGTGCACAAAAACGTATCCTAAGCGAAAATACGTTGAGTAAACACGGAACAGGAAAAACGGTTTGTTTTTCTTGGAGCTCATGTCACTAGCAATTTGGTTTGCTTTCACGAGAAATCGGCCTGTCTTCGGCGCTATTGGCTGTTGTAGGGTTTCCAAAGTTAAAATTAACTTTTACGATATTAAAGTAAAAAAGAGCAGTAGTTCTCTTGGTGTGACATAGTCACTGTAGTCCTAGATATTTTTGTAATTAACTCCTAATAAATTTGCATTCATACATGAGCTCGATCACCACCACAAACGATTCACTATCTACGAGGACTAAGTTTGAGTGCCTGTTGTATTACCTTACATTAAACTGCCTCTCCACGCTACAAAAGATGCACAGTCTATAAAAATAGGCACCACCTATTCTGATATTATTAATAAAGGAAAAACTATAGTGAACCTACCAATAGGACATGTTTGAGGAGACAAAAGGTACATCCCTAAGTTTGGATGTTTCGAAACGACTATATTTGAGAGGTTTTTATCGACAAACAGGGGTTCAGATGGACCCAATGGCATGGAAGTTTTCGCTCGCATAATTCGATATAGGCATACGGAAGTTGATAGTTAATGTATAAATTCGGTCTTACTTTTTGAGGCGTTCCAACTTAGTCCTGAGTAATATCTGTGATCGACCTCAGGAAAGAATCTAATGTTATAATCAGTTGATTGCAGATATCCGTGAGCGGCAGTAGCCACTTATCATCTGGTAGAAAAAAAATGAATCTTATGGGTGATTTGAAAACACCCAAAAGTAAATGGCCTCAACCTGGCTACACCATATTCCACCAATCTATATACTTGAGTAAAGGTTTTCATCAGTAAAGTATTAAAAGAAGAGGAAAGCCGTAACTCTATTGTCTCTATATTATACTGTGTAGGCATCTCTACATTTGCATTTCGATACGCCTCTATATGTCCATTCAGTAATCCTATTTCGATAGAGTGGTTCTGTACAGGCTGATTGAACCTATATATGCTGAAACAATGTGTATGTCGTATATATGTTACACGATGTAAGGTTTTAACATCATTAATCAATTACTCTTTCAGAGTTTCGGAAGTCAAACGCAATTGTTTCAATGAAAAGTATTTTAGTTTTGATATTTTAACCAATTTTAATTCAGATTATTTTTTATAATGTAGGAGTAGCAGACGAGCATGCAGTCCACATGATGGTAAGTGGCTATTCCCGCCCATGGACATCTGTAATCAACTCCAGATAGCATTAGATATTCCTACCTGAGGACGGCCACAGCTGCGCCGCTACCCCTGTGGACTAAGCTGGAACGCCTCGGAAAAATATGTCTCCCTTCCCACACCCTTCAAACCGGAACACAGCAGCGCCTAACACTGCTGTTATTAGGTAGAAATAGGTGTGGCGGTGTTGCCGCCGCAGTCGAACCACAAAGGGTTCTACAACCTTCAAAAATAACAGATATATTTGATATTCACATGATTAGCGAAGTAATTAACCAAAACAGAGTAACAGCAAAATATTTACATTCAAACCGATAAACCACATTTAAACGTATATTAAATGTATATTTAAAGCGCGCTTGTGATATATTTTTCAACTGGAATTGTCATTGCTCATTTACTATAATCACTGCGGATGAAATAATAATTTCTCTCAATGTGATAATTTTTAAGCCTATTACGAACAATCTGGTGTGTGGCTGGCTAATTGAAAATATGTTATACGTACCGATATTATTTAAAATGAACGCTATTTTAGTCCTATGAATATTGATGAAGCTATTGGCCTTTAATTATAAATTTTGGATAAAAGTGTTTATTTGTGATTAATGATTGGGGTACTATTTAGTTACGTTATAAATAAGGTATATTTTTTGGGACTTGAAAAGTGGAAGAATCATCATGGTTTAGGTGCTCCTAGATTAAAATCATATCAATCATATGTGCATGTAGAATAGACTTAAAGAATAAAATGCTTTGGCTGGAATTCACTATTTCAAATGTCGATTTGATAGTAATCAATATTTGAAATTTAGGCGGAAAGTAGTATGAAACACTTGCGGACTTTTAGAATTCTCGGTACAATATACAGGAGCCTAGATGCTATTTGAAATATCTCCAGTTAAGTGTCTCCTTGTGTACGATATGATCCGATACGACATATATACGACAAAACCTGTGAACTATTTTAAAGCAACCAAATCAGTTTCGGAGCGGCGCACAGTTGTTGTACGTTCCAGTACTCAGGCGCCTGATTAGCATGCAGCCGTCCGCCGCCACTGAGCCATGATGCAACGTCGAGCTTTCAGGAGTACACCCAGTAAGGAATAAATAATTCTGTTGAAAGTTGAAAAGTAGTAAGATTTCCTTGACGATCTGGGTCACTTCACCTCGATTGATATACCCATACCTACAAATTCTATGGGACATATAATTACAACGTTGTGATATGAACCATCTTTTTAACATTGGCATTTGTAAAAAAACCAAGTTGATGAGATTATGAGGCATTTCAGTTTGGTCCACGGACACATTTTATATCTAAAGTATGTTCGTACAATTTTAAATACGATATGAGTGTCTAGGTCAAATATAGGTCTGTGATTTCATCTCTAGTCAATTTATCCATTTGGTATTCATATACATGGAAATATCGGCAAAGATACGACAAAACCTGTGAACTACTCCAAAGCGAGCAAATCAGTTTGGGAGCGGCGCACAGTCGCGGCACGTTCCAGTACTCAGGCGCCTGATTAGCATGCAGCCGCCCGCCGCCACTGAGCCATGATGCAACGTCGAGCTTTCAGGAGTACATGGATGAGCAAGGAATAAATTATTCTGTTATATTTGTGGTGGGGAATATTTATGGATTTAGTATATTTAAAATAGATAAATATTGTGTTACAAAGGTACGTTCAGTCTACTTGCGGTTAGGTGAAATCTGTTGCTCGTGGGTTTTTGTAACAACAACAGGAGTCCTGACTAAAGGCGGTTACAGGTGCCTTGTTAGTGTTTCAGAGATATGAGTAGCATCGATTAGATCAAACGATAACTAATTTTATCATCAGTTCTTGTCAAAGACGAAACACTCAAAGAAAATAAACATTTCGATTGATATCAAAAAGAAAAAATATGAGCGATATAGCTGAAATGTAAATGTAGTCACGGCACTTCACGAAATGGCTGGCAGTTGCTTTCCACGGCAAACAAGTAGAAAATTGGCATTTGTGGAAAACTATTACATCCGTCTTTCAGAAGAACCACCTCTGACATATAAATGTAAATACACCAAGTAAGAATTTTATGTTATCTACAACTTTCACCTCTTGACATACAATTGTAATAATGTAGAAAGAATTTTATCTACAGCTTTCCGCCCCCATTTAGTAAGCAAGAGCAATTTGTTATGTAAAACAGTCGGCATTCTTACAAATGTTTCATCTACATACAGTTAAATTAGTGCAAACAGAGTTCAGACTCTCCAAGTAAGCGTGTCAGGCTTCCCTTCCCTTTGTGAGTGTCCATGAATTATATGTAAATTAGGGTACGTGGCCTAAAAAGAAAAACAGCGCTCACCTACATCAAGAAACAAAACTGTGTCGTCACGTCGCCACATTAAGGGGTAGAATAAATTAAGGTGAGGGTGAAGCGAGCTCACATGTAAATGAAACGAGTGATAATGCGGCAAACACATCTGTTGGTTTGCTCCATTTGTATTTGCAAAAATTAATCAATACGTATACAACCTATTTTAGTTGTTGTGTTCTTTTATAGTGGCTGGTAACAGACATATCTCTCCCAATGTAAAGTTAAAAAAGAAATATATTGATTATTCGAAACCTCGCTCTGACGTTTTATTTAAATAGGTTATGGGCCCAGAAAATTTTTATATATAAAATTGAAAATATAAAATTATAGTACAATTTCGGCATTATGGAAAGTTCTAAAATGAAAAGAAATGTAAAACCTTTTGACGGCGAGAAATACAGTGTGTGGAAATTTAGAATACGGGCATTACTTAGTGAACTTGACGTTATAAAAGTTATCGACGACGAACCGAATATAGATTGCAGTGAGTGGCAAAAGAATAACCGGGTCGCAAAGAGCGTTATCGTTGAATATTTAAGTGACTCATATCTCGGTTTTGCGAAAGAAGAGAGTTCTGCAAAGGATATTTTGAGAAGTTTAGATTCTCTGTACGAACGGAAAAGTATCGCGACTCAGTTGGCTTTACGAAAAAAATTGTTATCTTTAAAATTACAAGGCGATACTACCCTCATTAAGCATTTTTCCGTTTTTGATGATTTAATTGCCGAATTATTGGCTTGTGGTGCAAAATTAGAGGAATCAGACAAAATTGCTCATTTATTTCTGACATTACCCTCAACATACGATGGTGTCGTTACTGCAATAGAAACCTTGTCGGATGATAATTTAACATTAGCTTTTGTAAAAACAAGACTTTTAGACCATGAAGTAAAATTAAAAAATGAATCCGGTGACACAAGTTTAAGAATTTTGCATACGGAAAGAAAAGCTGAAAAAATATGGCGGAAAAGAAAAATTGACAATTATTCACGGTCGCACACAGGAAAGAAACAAAATTTTATGAAATGTTTTTATTGTGGAAGGAAGGGTCATGTGAAGAACGATTGTTATTATTTTAAGCGATCGAGGCAGCAGAAATCTATTGATCGCATGAGAACGGTTCAAGTTATTGAGACTAACCAACCATCTACTTCTTCAAGTTTTGCTTTCATGACTGGAGATTATTTACTTAAAAATGAAACTGAATATAAAATAACATTTATACTGGACTCGGGCGCATCAGATCACATAATTAATAGAGATGATATTTTCATAAATTATACTGTTTTAAATGTTCCTCTTAAAATTTCAGTTGCTAAATCAGGTGAATTTATTACAGCTACCAAACGTGGAACCTTGCAGCTTACTAGTAATATGGGCGTACAAGGAGCTTTGGAGAATGTTTTATTCTGCCGTGAGGTCCCATACAATTTATTATCTGTTTCGAGAATGCAACGAGCTGGATATGAAATAATTTTCGACGAACAAGGAGCACGAATTTGCAAAGGTGGTAAAATTATAATGAGAGGTATGTTTTCAAATAATTTAATAACTGTAGATTTTGAACTGTGCTTGAACGTCAGTTGCCCTGCTTCTCAAGTTCATAATAATGACAAAACTAGTTACGGATTATGGCATCAGCGTTTGGGTCATATAGGTAAAAATATTTTTTTACAAATGAGAATTCATGAAATGTTTGATGACATAAATATAATACGTACAGTGGTACCAGATAATAATCTTTGTGAGGCATGTATAAATGGAAAGCAGAGCCGGCTGCCGTTTAACAACGTAAAGGATAAAAGTTTTATTAAACGACCATTATATGTAGTACATTCAGATGTATGTGGTCCTATTACTCCTTCAACTGTTGATAACAAGAATTATTTTGTTCTTTTTGTTGATCAATTCACTCATTACTGTGTTGTTTATTTAATAACATATAAATCTGACGTATTTTCTTGTTTTAAAGATTTTGTTGCAAAGAGTGAAGCTAAGTTTAACTTAAAGCTAGTTTACCTTTATTGCGATAATGGTAGAGAGTATTTATCTACCGAAATGAAAAATTACTGTGTTGAGAAGGGAATCGGTTATCATCTTACAGTTCCTAGGACTCCACAATTAAATGGTGTTTCTGAACGAATGGTTAAAACAATTACAGAAAAAGCTCGTGCTATGTTAATCGGTGCTAAATTAGAAAAAGTCTTTTGGGGTCAAGCTGTGTTAACAGCTGTTTATTTAATCAATATATCACCAACTAAAGCTTTAAAAATATTAAAGACACCATTTGAGATGTGGCATGATAAAAAACCTCAATTAAAATATTTAAAGGTTTTTGGTTCAACTGTTTATGTTCATGACAAACTTTGTAAAAATAAGTTTGATGACAAGTCATGGAAGGGTATCCTTCTGGGATATGAACCAAATGGTTATAAAGTTTGGAATCCTAATTGCGAAAAATTTTGTACAGTCAGAGATGTTATCGTAGATGAGACTAATTTCTTGCAATCCAGGCCTGAATTAGGACTTGAAGAGAATGTTCAAAATTCTCGTGACGAAACTGGTACAGACCACGGGTCAAAATCAGTGTCGATAGAGTCTCGAATCTCTGATGGTTGTAAATCAGATGTACTGAAATCTGATGAGCATGTGTGCTCGAATAAAATTCGCAAAATTAACCATGACGTATTTGAACGGAATTATTCGGTAGATGAAGATTCACATGATATACAAAACACAGATGAGAACTTAAATCTTAGAAGGAGTGATAGGATTAAAAGTCGTCCCCCTGTTTCTTATAAACAAATGGTGAATAATTATTTATTGTGTGCTCAATCTATTCTATGTAAATTACCTAGTTCTTTTGCTGAAATTCAAACTAGAGAAGATAAATGTCATTGGGAAAGTGCAATTAAAGATGAATTAAATTCTCTTGAAGTTAATAAAACTTGGACCTTTGTACCAAAGCCACAGAATAGAAATATTGTAGACAGTAAATGGATTTTTACAATTAAGAATGATGAATTTGGAAAACCCTTGAGGTATAAAGCTCGTTTAGTTGCCAGAGGCTTTAGTCAAGAATACCTTTCAGATTACAATGAAACATTTGCACCAGTTGCAAGAATAGCTAGTTTTAGATTTATTATTTGTTTCGCTAATCAGTTTAATTTATTAATTCATCATATGGATGTTAAAACTGCATTCTTAAATGGTAATCTAAAGGAGGAAATATTTATGAAAATTCCGGAAGGTATAAAATATAAAGATGGTTATGTTTGTAAACTGAACAAAGCATTGTATGGCTTAAAACAAGCTGCTAGATGTTGGTTTGAACTATTTGAGCAAAAACTAAAATCAAGGGGTTTTCAGAATTCATCGGCTGACCGATGCATTTATATGTTAGATAACGGAAATGTCTATAAAAATATTTATCTTGTACTATATGTTGATGATCTGGTAATAGCATGTGGTGAAGTGGAAACACTTACTAATCTTAAAAGCTATCTAATGAGTACATTAGTAAAATGACAGATTTAAAAGATATTAAATTATTTCTAGGCATAAAAATAACTAGATGCGATGATAAAATATCTTTAGATCAAAGTGCATATAGTAAAACAGTTTTAAATAAATTTAAAATGTCAAACTGCAATCCTGTGAGTACTCCTCTCGAAAGTAAATTAAATTATGAAGCATTAAATTCTGTGGAGAAATATGATGCACCATGTCAGAATGTTATAGGTTGTTTAATGTACATTATGTTATGCACTCGTCCAGATTTGAGTTTGAGTGTAAACTTATTAAGCCGGTATTCAAATAAAAATAATAAAGAACTTTGGCAGTGTCTTAAAAGGGTTTTAAGATATTTGAAAGGTACTATTGATTTAAAATTAGTTTACACGAGATGTAACTATAAAAATATTTTATGTGGTTTTGTTGATTCTGATTGGGGTGGAAATGATACAATGGACAGAAAAAGCACAACTGGATATTTATTTAAATTGTTTGATAATTGTTCAATTACCTGGTGTACAAAGAAACAGCTGTCAGTTGCAGCTTCTTCTACTGAGGCTGAATATATGGCTTTGTTTGAGGCTGTTAGAGAAGCCTTGTGGCTTAAGTCATTGGCTCTCAGCTTAAAAATTAATATTACTTTGCCTATAATTATTTATGAAGATAATAACGGCTGTATAAGTATTGCTAATAATCCAACTTGCCATAAACGATCTAAACATATAGATATTAAATATCATTTCTCCAGAGAACAAGTTGAGAAAAATATAATAAAATTAAATTATATTCCGACAGGTAAACAACTGGCAGATGTTCTGACGAAGCCGTTGCCCGCCGTCACTTTTTGTAAATTTAGAGAAGGAATGGGCTTAGAATAATTGATTTAATTTATTTTAATTTAGAATTTTAATTTCTTTAACACTTATTAATTAATATAAATAAGTGAAATGGTCTGGTTAGGTTTTACTGGGTTTTTCCTAATCCTTGCAACAAATGTTGGACCATGATTATGTATTCCCCAGTAAACATTGGGAAAGAGTATATGATCTGTTTAGGTATTTTTGTTATTGTATAAATGTTGTTATAATTGGAGGATTAATTTTTGAGGGGGCGTGTTGGTTTGCTCCATTTGTATTTGCAAAAATTAATCAATACGTATACAACCTATTTTAGTTGTTGTGTTCTTTTATAGTGGCTGGTAACAGACATATCTCTCCCAATGTAAAGTTAAAAAAGAAATATATTGATTATTCGAAACCTCGCTCTGACGTTTTATTTAAATAACATCGCTCAAAGCTATGCCTGGATTGTGCGGTGTTACGTAGACTTAAAGCGAACGAATGTGTTCTTGCGAGACACTTCAGGAAAAGTATATTTAAATGCAATAAGAAATCTATCTATGTAGTAATAAATCTATGTAGTAATAAATCAAAGGATAGTATTATTTTTGCTACCTAAATTATAATTTTAAAATATAGTTTCAAAACATTTTGTTTTTCTATTTTATGTTAAACAGCTCTATAGTTTAATTTTGAATATCTGGCATACAGAAAAGCAACCAGACGAATGGAATGTTGGCGTGATCTGCCCCATACTGAAAAAAGGATGCAGGAAAAAATGTACTAATTACAGAGGGATTGCACTGCTTCCCACCGCTTACAAAATACTATCCTATGTGCTATTGGATAGACTGGAACCATACGCGGAACAAATTCTGGGCGATTACCAGTGTGGTTTCAGAAGGAACCGTAGCACCATAGATCAAATCTTTTTGATTAAGCAATTGATGGAAAAACGGTGGGAGTATGCTCAAAGTTTACATGCTCTTTTCATAGATTTCACCAAGGCCTATGATTGTATAGATAGGAATCAGCTGTATAGGATACTTGCCGTTTTTAAAATACCAAAGAAATTGATCAATCTGGTAAAGGCAGCCACAAGAATTAGCTTAATGCATGTCAAGGTAGACGGGGAACTAACTGACCAATTTGCAGTGGTAACTGGCCTTAAGCAGGGGGATGCCCTGTCGCCGGTGCTATTCAACCTAGTACTAGAATATATCATCCGCAACTTATTAATGATGAAATATGGGATTAATCTAGGTGGAGAGCACAAAGTGACTGGGTATGCTGATGATATAGCAATTCTTGGGCAAACAGAGCGGGAAATCCAAGCAGCAGCCGAAACTCTAGAGCGAGAGGCTAAAAAGGTTGGGCTCCGAATAAACAAGAACAAGACTGAGTACCTTCATATGAAACGGTATAAAAACACACGAGAGAGTCGGAAGAATCTTACCGCTGGAGGATCCACTTACAAAGGAGCAAGCAAATTTAAATACCTTGGATGCACCATCACAGACACACACTCAAGGGAAGAAATTGATTCAAGGATACAAAATGCCCTTAAGTGTAGTGCTGCACTCCATAAAGTCTTGGCGTCCAAGCTTCTCAGCAGGAAAACCAAGATCCAAATATATAAAACGGTTATTCGTCCGGTCTTGACATATGGCTGCGAAACTTGGACACTTACGCAGAAAGAAGAGAATAAGCTCCTAAGAGCAGAGAGGAAGATACTCAGAGTTATTCTTGGCCCAACAAGAGGAGAGGATGGCCGTTGGAGAAAACGTAAGAATCGCGAGATAAAACATCTGGTCTCCGAGCCTAACGTCATAGGAGAAACGAAATCAAGTAGGCTCCGATGGCTCGGACACGTAGAGAGAATGGGAGAAGATCGAGCCCCGAAGCGCGCATACCTAGGTGTTCCTGACGGGCGAAGACCAGTTGGACGGCCTAAATACCGCTGGAAAGATGAAGCAGTCAGGGACCTCAGGGAGCTAGAACAACACAACTGGCAAGAAATTGCACAGGATCGGGAGAAATGGCGACTTCTCGTATCGGAGGCCAAGACTCACTTCGGGTCAGCGAGCCACCGGAGTAAGTAAGTAAGTAAGTATTTTATGTTAAGTACCTTTTAATGTTTGTTGAATTCTGCATCTTTTGAAGGTATGATAGTTAACAAGCATTCAGTCAATATCATAATATATGGCTACTGCTACCAATGGAGATAAGTAAACAGTTCAAATGGGGCAGTCGCCTTAGAGTTGAGTTCGGATAAGTTATATTTCTGAGGACTCCGCGAGAATGCCTAAGAAAGAAAATCGCTCTATCGCGTTCCTTAAAACCAGAACACAGCAACTCAACACCAATATTACCGATAAGGCACAAATAACTGTGACGGTGTTGACACCACAAGCGAACCATGAACAATTCTTCCTTACGTTAATTTTCCCTCCATTCGAATTCGCGGACGCTCCACCGTTTAAATTGGCCGACTGTTTTTCAATTACCAACACAAATACGTCCAAGCAAAACTCAGGCAACATTTAGGAACACAAATTGGAAACTTGCACAGAACAGTATGAAATACGCAACAACGGGCTGCAGGTTCCGAACACGAACGCTCTAAAAGACAAACGCTGTACGACATTACGGAATTCTATTTCGGATTCGTCGTCGAGTATTTGCCGGTGTTCGAAAGTTGTAACCCGCTGGTCAAATACTGTAACAAGTGTGGAACCGAAATGGGAAGTGCGGACGTCGGTGGATAAAGCTGCGTGCAAATTCGAGCGAATACTACTCGTACCGATTTTCAATCTCCGATGAAAAATATGAGTTTTGTTATTTTAACGTGTTTCCGTGTGACATCGTAACTCTTAAACGGATTAACCTATTTTTATTTACTATTTTTGAGCCAAAGATGAGTTGATATAGTGTTATCGCTATGTATAAAGGAAACTTATTCAGCTGCTAAAAGATTATCGGCTCTTTGACAACTAGTGTCGGTCTTTATATTTTCCTTTTATTTACAAACTTCTATTTTTCAAATTTCTAATAAAAAAATGCAATATTGTTTTTGTGAATAGAATGTTACCAACAATACAATCGCTGTACGACATTACTGAATTCTATTTCGGATTCGTCGTCGAGTATTTGCCGGTGTTCGAATGTTGTAACCCGCTGGTCAAATACTGTAACAAGTGTGGAACCGAAATGGGAAGTGCGGACGTCGGTGGATAAAGCTGCGTGCAAATTCAAGCGAATACTGAAATGGTGTAGTGTTGTGAAATACGGATTCTGAATCAGCGGGTTAGAGGTTTGAGTCCCGTGCCCTTTGATTTTTCGAGTTGTATGTATGTTTGTTAATGGTCGTCTGAAGTTTCGGTTTCGATTTCTGCCAAGTTTTGGCCACAAAGGAGGTTTCGGTCAAGGTTTCGGTTTCCGCCGAAAATTGACCGATCTTTTTGGCTTAGCTGAAACATACGTCGTGAGGACAATTAGACGTCTGAAAATTCTTCAATATAAAGCTCTCAAAGGTGTGTGTAAGCACTTAAACAGCATACCAGCAGCACTTGAAAGCAGCACTGTGTCCAGTAGTGGGGCAGTAGTGTCGAAGACTGTCCATCTTTCATATAAAATTGCAAATTGAATTTATGAGCCGAATATAGGCCTAAGCAAACTCAAAACAAATGTTTACTTGTGTTTACTTTGTAATTTGTATACTCTGAAACTTTCTGACGTGTAATGTCAACAGATATTAACAAATTCACGAGACTCATGATAAAAGTTTTGATATATTTTGGTTTCGATTTTGTAGTTGGAACTAAAGACAACGAAAGTTTTCTGGTTCTAGATTTCAGTCAGAAATAAACTATGAATTTATGGGTGAGATGACTTTCAACGTGCTTTTAAACAAACTAGTACGTAACAGATAAATTTGGGATTTTTGATAAATCCTAGACATGCAGAATTTCATAGCGATTCGTAATTAATTCCTTATTGGTACATGACTTCTATAAAATCATCATTTTACTTACCAACGCTAAATTAGATTAGTAAGTAAATTATAATTAGTAAGAAAAAAGCGTATTTTTTCTTTTAGGAACTTAAAATTACGGAGTATTTTCCTCTACCACCGAGGAAAGCTATTATTATTATTTCACGCACCTATTTAATCAGACACTATAGCCCAGGAATTAACGCCGTTCCAGCTTGCGTTATGGGTTATTTAATAGGCTGCGACAAAGGCCGTGTTTCGAAAATCACCAATCAATATCAACCCTAAATAGAGTTTAATGTACAGATAGCCTGGTCTTCCATCAGCAATCTGGCTCAAAGCTCCTTGCAGAATAAATAAAATATAGATCTCCATACTGGTCTAGAACAGGTTTGCAGACTTTACATATGTTTGAAAACTTTATAGTCAATATTTAAGGTTTGTACGTCCTTATGATATTTTTGTTTACGTTAAAGCAAACGCATATTATCATTTCCAAAAATCAAAGGTACCAAAATCCGAAGTACATCGTACCTGTGTGACATTATTTTACTATGCAGCCTTTTAACTTACGTTTAAATTACTAAGTAATTTCTTGAAAGTGCTGCGACTTACCATTATTTAACGTATTTAATCAAACACTATAGCGCGGAGAATGGCGCCGTTCCAGCTTACGTTATGGCTATTTAACGGCATGCGACAAAGGCCGAGTTTGGGATATCTGCAATCAATATCGACCCTGAATACCAATACTGTCCAGAACGTCTGGCGATTTATCGTCGAAACACACGGGATTTTTCTGGATAAGAAGGTCAGGGTTATAATCCACCACGTTAGACTAGGATAGGTTTGAAGACTTTATGAATTTTAGAGGAGTTTATGGAAAACTGAATTAAGCTTAGGTGGTTTCCTTCAAAATGTTTCTTCTCTGCTCATGCTCTTGAAAAGTCTACCATACACTAAATTCAAATTGAATATAACCATCTTTCTAACATACTTTTGAATTATTAAGTAATTTCCTGTGACGTATTTAACATATTTAATCAAACACTACAGCGCGGAGAATGGCGCCATTCCAGCTTACGTTATGGCTATTTAACGGCATGCGACAAAGGCCGACTTTGGGATATCTGCAATCAATATCGACCCTGAATACCGTCTACTGTCCAGAACATAGTAGGTATAGGTTATAAAGACCTTATGAATGTTTGATGACTTTGTAGATTGTTCTTAAGTCTTTATGGACAACTAAATTAGGCTTAGGCGGTTTCCTCGATTATTTTTTATCCCTTTATCATTTTGAAACATCAGAGGAACCCTAAATTCACACAGATTATAACCACCTTTACTATTCTACCTTTTAACATACAATATTGAGTAATTTCCTGCAAAGTACCATAATTTAACGTATTTAATCAAACACTGTAGCGCGGAGAATGGCGCCGTTCCAGCTTACGTTATGGCTATTTAACGGCACGCGACAAAGGCCGAGTTTGGGATATCTGCAATCAATATCGACCCTGAATACTGGTTACTGTCCAGAACGTCTGATGTTTACACAATATTATTTTTATCGGAGTCAAAGTCTTCAAGTCTTTCGCAAACATATTAATATTTCACTCTGCAAATATTTATTTTCGAAGCCCTGTTTAGGATGTGAATTTGGAGGCATTTTAGTTAATCTTCTTTGTTTGTGTGGTTAAGATCCTATTCAAACGAGCCTATATATGTACATATATGTAGGTATATTTGCTATAAAGTGGCTAAAATACCTACATTTTAGGCTAAAAGTAGTTAGATAAAATAATGAGACACTACACAGAGTAGCGTACTTTTTTAAATGATTTTTTGCACTCAAAATATTATACTTGCAATATAACAATTCACAAACCGTCCATAGTTAGACCCACGTTACACCGCATCCATAGTTAGATAGTTAGATCTTGCTCAGGTTTCTTTTTAAGAATTAAACGAGGTTTATTTTACCATCACCACGCATCTGCTTGCATATTGGTAGACTAATCTTATATATAAAATTCTCGTGTCACAATGTTAGTTACCGTACTCCTCCGAAACTGCTTTACCGTTTTTCACAAAATTTCAGTAAGTCTGAGAATCGGCTACTATCTATTTTTCACACCCCTAAGTTATAAGGGTTGTTCACCCTTAACTTTTTTTTTTAATTGACTACATAACTTTTGCCAGGTCAGCTAGTAACACTATATAAATTTCATAACTCTAAGAAAATACTAGTAATTACCAGGAAACGTGTATTGGTTTCACACTTAAACTGTAAAAGCGCGTGTAAAAATGAGCAAACGCAACAGACTTTTAAATTATCGATTAATTTCCCGATAGGATAATTTAACGTATTTAATCAAACACTATTGCCCGGAGAATGGCGTCGTTCCAGCTTACGTTATGGGCTATTTAATACCAGCTTACGATGGCTATTTATCGGCATGCGACAAAGGCCGAGTTGGGATATCTCTAATCAATATCAACCCTAAATAGCGCTTACTGTCTAGACCAGGGGTTCTTAACCCTTTCAACACAATTAGTCAATTGTGTCAAATAGTCACTTGACAAGTTTTTTGTCTTACTTTAGACTATTGTGTTTGGCAGTATAGTTCAAAGTAGATACATAAAAAATGTTCAAGAGTGAGATGATAATTTAATTCTAATCTTGACGGATCACTTCTAGTGCTGCAGAGGACAACTCTAGTTCAAGGATTGGTTCAGAGATAGTCGCGCTTGTTTAAGATTGAGATGGTCACGGAGAGTTGTCTTGGATTTAGAAGGTTAGAAGGAGTCTTCCTTCCTTCCTAGTAACAGATAAGTAACATGATTAATCAAATTCTGGTTAATAAACTTTACACATCTTTGAATATTACGGGGCGCTCACGTATTTGTGAGCAATTCCTTTACGTTATTTTTAGCGATATTTACTTATTCCACAAAACTCAATATTAGAGGATAGATTAATATCACCGTTCCATATATTAACACCAATAAATATTTCTCATTAGGCACCATAATCGTAAAACAGGACGTGAGTTGGCAGAGCCTTAATTTTCTCAATTCTCTACAAGAAATACGAGCTTGGATCGTAAAAGAAATGGGTTCGCTTGAATAGTTTCGCACACGTTTCATTATTTTAATGTTCTTATAACTTTTCCAGCTTTCTTCAATTAAACAATGTTTTAATAGTTCCCGTTGAGGTAGACTAGCGTCGAGTTTTATCTACCATTCTCAAAGGTAGTTTTAATGACTACTTTTTTAAGTTTAAATCTTAATGCTATCAGAACTGTCAAAGTTTTTATAGTCGTTGAGATGAAATATAGTACGAATCCGGGTTGGAATTTGAAATCGCCTTGCTATTTAATTATGACTTGCTTCGAATATACGTGAAGGAAATATGGTACCTTGATAGTTCTCTATAAGGTTTCTAAAAGCGATAAATGGTGGATTACGATCACTTTAATTCCAAAAAAGTAGAAACGGTAAAGTGTGGATGAGCAAGATGAAAGAAAATTTGGCGGTACAAAAAAGACTTCAAGACCTTAAATCTATAGTTAGTATATATGTATGAATAATATTTATAGTATATTACAAAACCAGAAATGAGTTGAAGAAATTGAAACAAAAAAGTTTAACCTAAATAAGTCCTATTAAGTAAAAGTCCTAGTCAAAAGTAAGTCCTTATCGAAATCAAAGATCCTTGCAGTTTCGCTTGATTTTCCTACATAATTTCATTAAACAATCTGCACTCTATAGATAAAAGATCCAACACCTACCTACTTCTACCTGCAATGTGACTCATTAAGCGAACTAGAATAAGGTTGTGCTGTAGGGGAGGTTTGAAATGGAGAAATGTATGAGTTTTCCCTCTTTGCTTTTAATTTGTTCGTATTATGTAGAGACTTTTGTTTTTATACAATCATTTTATAGGTACCTACCGGTAATAACTATGTATCTTAAGTGGCTTGTAATTACTCACTTGACTAATTTGTTTAATACAAAAGTACAATAAAAATAACCTTCTTTGTAGTGAGACCCCGGAGGCCCCACTAATACACTTATTTCTGTCTCATAACAACAGAATTAAGCGTTACTGTATTGGTTTTAAGTGTGTGATAAAGAAGAGACATAGACCTCGAAGCATGGCTCAACTCTGGAAGTGCTTTTATCCTATCTAATTAATTATAGACCAGTGCCCGCTTACCAAGTGGGTAACAACAACAAGTTAAATCATCAACAATCAACATTTTATATAAAATGTTTAATAAAGTATTTTAATTCAAAACTAATCTGTCACTGTACGTGTCATACACGATACGGCGAAAATAGAACGCATCTCAGTCAAGAAATGCATCGATCCCTGCTCGATCGACAGTTTAATTTTCCGGTATTCAGAGACAAGACTCGCGCTTGACTTCTTCATAAGCGTTTATTTTAAATCTACAATTTGAAGTAAAATTGGTAAGTAATAAGTATAAAGTAGTTTAGTTTGTAATTCATCATTACTTCCCAAAATTTGATCCTTATAAGCGACACTATCCGATGGTGGATAGGCTTTTTTTAATCTCGTTTTATGCCGGCTAGCGAAAAAGATTTAAAAAATGATCCATTTTAGTTTTTATCAAAATCGGCTTCGTAACACCTTTAAGCATTTATCGCTAATCCTTATAGTTTCAGATTTGGCCCTGAAGGTTTATTTGAAAAATTCGCCTTGTATATTCGATATTGAACATTGTGTTATGATTGTAACACTTAATGAGAATTATGTATATAGGCATTATTGTGCTTCATTCAATTCAATTTATTCTCTCTATTTTTTTTCTCTTTTATGTTTGTTTTTACTTAACCTGCATGTAGTCTACACCTTTAATTATAGTGGCATTAAGCTAGCCCCTTATGTGTTTTGTTGTATCTAATCTGTATAAATGTACTTTATGTTGGTATTCAATAAATAAAATAAAAAATAAAATAAATATTTATGTCCGATTTTCAAATTAAACTTACCTCATCTTTTCCCTTGACGACGCACATCTGTACGTCTTTTTCTGATGAATACCACATCAACCTCCGCTGCTCTGCCAGGTCTGTGAGGCTGAGGTTATACACGACATTTCTGAAACAAACATATTGTTATTAAAGAGAGATTCAGTTCCACACGTTGAATTTAAGTTATGCAGTAAAGATGTTTATATGTCCACTAAAATAATGGCAAGTGTTTTAATTATGAAATAGAGGTAATTATGAAATAGAACAAGTGGAAACAACTTTTTAACCTTGTTCATATGATGCTTAAGTTCTACGAGTCCTGTAAGTAGCTATTGCCGCCCATGGACATCTGCGGTCAACCCTAGATATGATTAGATTCCTGCCTGAGGTTGGCTACAGATGCGTTTTTACCTCGGAGGACTGAGTTGGAACGCCTCGGATAAGTATATCTATCTTAACATATAATAATATTTCTTGCTATCGTTGCTAGATAGCACGAAACTTGCTAAGGTTAGCAAGTTTCGTGAATCCACTTTGTCACATTTTTAAACCAAGCGCAAACACTACTCTACTTATAAGTTAGAAATACTTTCCCCTTTAATAAAGACATTTGAGACATTTCACAAAGAAATTATGGCATAAACTTTCTCAATTACAACATTTTGAATGGCCGGTATGATTTACCTACGCTATGTTTTGAGATATAACAGACTAACTTTAGTCTGAGTCGAAATTAAATTAATTTAAATGGAACTTTATCTTTGAACTGAAATTAATTGAACTTAATTTTGATATCGCTATAATCAAGATTATTAAATATATCTACATACGAGTAGCTCAATAAAATAAAGTAGGTAGGTACTTGATTTTGACCTGTCAAGTAACAAAATTATAAATAGATCCTAGCTGACCCGGCAAGCGTTGTGTTGCCATATAAATAAAATGTTAAGGGTGAACAACCCTTATCACTTAGGGGTATGAAAAATAGATAGTAGCCGATTCTCAGACCTACTGAATATGCGTATAAAAATTAGTGAAAATCGGTAAAGCCGTTTCGGAGGAGTACGGTAACTAACATTGTGACACGAGAATTTTATATATAAGATTAGAATTTAATTGTATTATCAAAGTAAGCGCTATGATAGGGTCCCAGCAGATATGCTACGTTTCGGCCTAAATAACGTAAACGCGTTAACACGATCGATTTTTAAAATTATTAGAAATTCTGCTATTATGGATTACAATCTTTACTCAAACAGTAATACCCATTTGTATTATATTGGAGTGGTGTTGGTGTATTTAAGTTACTGTCAACTGTGGGAAAAAGTAACAGCCCAGCAGTGGGATACACTAATTATCCCATCAACAAATAAATCTCAATTTCTCATGGTCATCCCAGCCGTAACAGCGTACATAATGTTATTTTTATATCATAGATAAGTATCGATTACTCACTCCTAACAACACTCTGACACTCACTCCTGACAATGTACCCAGTTTTGAGAATTGAAATAGTTGCGTAAAAAAGTTTTGCCACGTCTCCGTGCTAAAATGTCCCTAAAATATTTGAAATAATTATTTATTTAGTATGTAAATTACGCAGTATTAGTTATTTATTCGTAATTTTTCTCCAAAAATGTTTTTATTTGTCAAGAATTCAAAAAAGAACTTACTAAAATAAGCCGTTTGTGGCTTCATTCAATTTCAAGGCGGCGAAGTATCTTTACTAATCTATGTATTATATAGACAACTTTCTATTATACAAAACGTCGAAGATTTCGTTCGGTCCCTACTTTGTGTGACAATGATGCATCTCTTCCGTAGTTTAGCAGGGGCTTCGAATAAAAGAAGCGAAGGGCCTGTAATTTGGCAGAAATGTTGGGGAGGCAATTTGTGGCAACAAGACCCATACATAATGCATAGTATATTTTTTATCGTGCTAACGAAGTGTGATGATCCGATCAATTTGACCATTGGGTAATGGTTACTTTCGATAAATCGTATTATGAATCACCTAATTTTGTTTTTTGATAATATTTAAAAACATTTTCTTCTGCAGAATTTAATAAGTGCTTGATTTTGTTTATCTTTTTATTTTTTTGTTTCTTATTAGACAAGGATTTACTAACTATTACTATCCCGCCAATGAGAAATGGCGGCCATCTTAAATCATGTGCCAAAAACAGCGCCATCTATCCAACAAAGACGCATGTTTTTGTCTATTCGTTCCATTTCCGCGAAGCACCCAACCAACACTGATTGATGATCCAAATCACGAGTATCTTTGTGTTTTTCTAATAATTATTACATTTGCTGATTGTTCTACTTCTTGGAAAGATACAACAAATATCAAATTTGTACATAAGTGTTTTGGGTATGATAAGTATGTTAACTATTTTATGTAAGCAGTAGGTATTCGCCCCTGTGTTCAATATAGCGTGGCTGGCAACACGGAATTAAACATGACCTTTTCTAAACATCCCCAGCGATCGCTAACTGACATAGGTACTATTAAATTCAGTTAATTAATTATATCAGGGTGCAGTGTCTATAAGGGCACCATGTACTTTTAATATCGGTTATTGATGATTTGCTTTTCGGAAGCTTGATACATACGATTAAGAGCAGCGTCATTAGCTAAGTACTATTAGACGCTTTATAAAGCAATTGTTGAACAGAAAATGCTATGCAGCATTAACGCAATCATTAAAAAATGCGTTATCGATACCACGATCGAACTCAGCAAGTCAGAACATGATGCAGCACCGATGCAATCGCCAAAACGGGATGCCGATACTAAAAGTAGCGCCGTACCATGATGTACACGACAGGCACGTAAAAAAAACAGCAAACCGATACCGTACTATCTACGGCTTGTTTAAATAAAGAATTCAATTAAATGTACCCATTGTGCAGTTTGTAGTATTGAACGAATTCCCGCTAGAGATGTGCCGAGTCAGGTTGACTCGTTTGTACTGAAGTACTTACATAAACTCGCATACTCGATTACTAATACTCACTAAACTTACTCGAGTACCAGTGATACTCGAATACTGAAGGTACTCGTACACTGACTCGAGTCTTAGGTACCTTATATAGGCAACCGAGTGAATACAGGAATTGTGCAATTTAAAACTTTTTTATTTTTGTTTAGTGAGTGAGATTGTTCCTTTTGGACTTTATACTATTTTGGATTGTTTTGGAATTTTTGTTAGAAATACTCGAGTGCTTCATGCTAACTCGAGTACTTTATAGATACTCTGGACACGAGTCCTAACTCGATTCTTTTCTATGAGTAATTAAGTATTCGAATACCAAAAGTAGCCGACTTGGCACATCATTAATTCCCGTGTATAAACCGGCGCAGTTGCCAATCAGAGTCTCACTCATCAATAAACATGACGAACACACCCAATGATCGAATCGAAATGAAAACATCAAATACGGTGGCGTTTTTAAAACGAGATTTACATATTAAATAATATTATTGGTTTAATTCTGCCGGCTTTTGAGGGCGAAGCGGATATGTATTTCATTCGCAGTTTATAGTGCGTGATAATTTTGTTTTTGCATTTTGATACTGTGCGTGGGTTGAGACAAGGAAACATTGTTTTATTGTGTGAATTAAATGAAAGTATAGAACAATGGATTGGTCGTTTATTCATTTTTAAACTCTTCAATATGTTACAAAAGTTATTTAATAAAAGTGAACCAACGTTTCAGGACATTCTCAGACTAAGGCCAAGAAGAAGTTACTAAATTCGTCGTTTTGTGGCTAACAAGGCTTTGAATTGAATTCGGAGGTCATGGTACCAAGGCTGAAGATCATAGTAAATATTTTGTTAAAGGGTCAGTTGTTTAACAATAATCACGCTTGGTTTAAATTTGATAACTTAAGGTCCTCGGTCCTAAGGTATTTGTACGCTTCTATTTATATAAGTAAGATGACATGTTCGGTAAAAGTATACTTAAACAATATATTATTATATATTATTGGTTCGCTATAGATCTAAATTTCCCGTTTTCTTCATATTAGTTTTTTTTATTACATGTGAGAGAGAAACAAAATAAAATCCGCCATTTTCGATTCTAATCTATATTGAACCAAGTCGTACCTATTGTGTGCAATAAAAGAGAGTAGCGAAACAGTAGGGGAGACTACAACGTTGTCGAAAGAATAAATTACAGGCGTAATCAAGACTAACAAGTGACTTTATCTGTATAGAACAAATCCCCCTTCGATCTGGTCTGGCGTTCGTGTAATCAGTACAAAACTAACGTAGGAAGACGGGATTCACCCCCGGGCGTCATAATGTAAAAACGGAATCTTATTTGAAACAATTCATTCCCGCTAATTCCTTTGGGTCGACTTTTCTTGTCTTCTGGAGATACGAAGATGTATCAATGAAATTATGTTGTTCGTGCAATATTAACGTGCGTTATTAATATACGATCTTTTGCTTATCAAAGATCGACATTTGTCATTTTCTACCTACAAGAGATATTCCAATTTTAGATCTATGGTAGTACTATAAAAAATTGGATAGATTGCTTATGAAAAACGGGCACAAATCAAAGTCAAAATATTCTATTACAAATTGATTCTCAATAAAACAATTTTTGAACATCAATAACTATAAAATGCATTCAACGAATTGATAACATCATAGCACATCATTAAGTCGGTTAATAAGGTATCGGATTATAAATAAATTTAGTATAATAACAGGAATTATTTAAATAAATAATAAATTCATACAGTTTACTAAAACAGCAGAAGTCCTTATATAAAGTGCCATTATTAACCGTATAAAAGAAATAATAGTGGATTAAGGAACAAATTGCATAGCTACGCGACCCCGTGCATCGTATTTATTCTGCAAACAGAAACTATATTTTCTGAATTAATTGTTAATTAATACGATAAGAAAGTATGAAAAATAAACACTATTAGCATATAAAAAAGCGTTTAAACTTAAAAATAGAATAGTTATTATAGTTATATACAAACTACATTAATAATCTGTTAGGACTAAAAGTAAAATTGAAGCAAAAGTATAATAACTATTCAAATACTGAGTACTGCTTACTTTTAATGTAATTGAAAGGTACAATTCTTAAATACTAATTGTAAATATTTCTTTAAATTTTACAAATAAGATTTTTGAGCGCCTTTCGTGCTTAAAGAAATGTTTACTAACGCCGAATTCCGACTGTAACACATGCATTTGTTTGCATGCGCTCCACGGTGGGGATATTGGAAAAGTTTACGAGTCCCGTTTAGAACAATATCAATAGGACATTGGGGCACGTGCTCCATACTAACCCTTGCACTTGCCAGTGCAATGCTACTCATACGAATATATCTGAACGTGACTTTGTTTGTATTCCAGTATTTGTTACCTATGAATGAAACACATACAGACGATTTGGTGTCGATATGTTGTGACGTAGTCCGCCAAACAATGTCGTGTCGTGAAAATCTACGATGTGCATGGTTTTTTTTTCTCAAACTGTTTTCTATCATTCATGAAGGATGGATGACAAATGGATGAACTGTTAATTTTCTGCAGCTCTTCTTAATATTATGATATTCTTGACATTAAGACAATGGTAGTCATGTGCCGTAACACGACGTCGTGACGTAATTTTTTACGATGCACGTAAAACGTTGCGACGTCGTGCCGCGAAGCGACGTCGTGTCACGTGTCACGATGCGACCCTGTGTTTATGTATTCTAGCTATAACGTTACCGGCTGCTTTGTTCGTGTGACAACGTTATTGGATGCCTCCACGTCGTCAGGAAACGGTCGACGCATGGCAAAGTTATCAAGATTGTACAGTAATAGCTACTCTTTGAATTTGGTAGCGTTCCGTCTTCCGATATGATGTGTGGCTAGGCAAATACTTACAGAAGGTATATTGACCTAATCTTTTATTAGATTTTTGCGATTGATGTCAAAGCCACAAATTTTGTTTCTTTCGTCGACAAGTAGATTGGAGCTATAGAGAAGTTTTAAACTAAGTCGTTCTTAATTTACAAACTCTCTATAAAATTTTGAAGTCATATTCGAAATACAATTTAGAGTAAAATATTCTCAAATATGTATATCCTCCGTCACAGAGACTACTCGTATCTACAGGAAAGGACATATATTTTTATTTTTAACTATTTTTATACGAAATCAAATAAGACAGCCTTTAGTAATCTCTTAATTGAGCTCCATGTTGGCCTATTTTTATGACACAAAAATCTACTTCTGCTCTGGTGGTTTAAATGAAATAGGTATTAATATTTTAAAACAGAAACTCATTATTTAAATAATGCTATAAGAAAGTCTTGTAGTGCAATCATTGTATAAATTTTAAATTGAACAGCTTTTAATATAATGGCTGTAAAAAAATATAACAAAAAATGTCATTTCTATTCTATACTATACTACTACTATACTATATACTAAGTTACTATACTATTATAGTTTTTATGAACTTAAGATTATGCATTAGTTAAGTGATACACATAGTACAATATAACGCTAGATCTAATAAATGTATGCGATACAACTAAAGAGTATCTTAAGTTTCCTTAAATTTTTGATATGAACATTAGCCTAAACCACATTTAAAAAAAATTCTCTATCTGCCACTAAAAGCCGCATCAAAATCAGTCCAGCCATTACGGAAAATTAGTACGGGTAAACAAACTCGCAAATAAAAAAAAACCTATTATAACACAATTAAGTATGTGGAAATAACCATATGCGCTTAAGAAAACGATTTTAAAATCACAGACAGACTGTTCAATTTTAATATTTAAGACAACAGACATTTTATTTCAATTTAAAACACAGTTTTCAATTGAAATAAAATAAGATGGAGATGCAGCAAGTTCGTGTGTCATCAGTATTTGACTGTGAAATGGCGTTCACGTGGATTGGTTGATGTATGCGTGGCGCCATCTTGGGCCATTTACATGGCGGGCGGTCGCTCATATTGGAAAAGTTTAGGTGTAGGTATTTACAACCGTTTTATGTCTGTAAAATATTTGTTCATCGGGTTTTTTAAATGAAATTAAATATATTTAATTAAAGGTAGATCTTTATAGAACTCAATTCAATCTAACACTCAAGTCAATACATTTAACACTACTTCGTAAGGTGTTTCGTCATGAACAAGTAAGAATTTTTATAACTAAAATTTCTGTTCATACTATCCAATAACGTGATTTTATTATATGCATATGAAAGTAAATACAATAATTACTCATAACAAAAAAAAAAGTTAAGTAATAAAATTTTTGTCTGTCTATTATTTTGTCGATATTCGATGAAAGGGCTGAGCCAATTTTTAATACTTTAATGAGATTTTGCTAATGCTATAAGGAGTAGCTTACTTTATTTTACAAAAATAATTAGGGTTCCACGCAATAAAGTACCCATGAAATCTCCAATGTATTTTTCACTTATAAATCAGGTGATACCGCGGCGTACAGCTCATATTTATACGTATGTATGATAACTAATATTAAGAAGGCGAAAATTTGTAACGACGTATGATTGGATGGGCGGACAAGGTATGGTTGCAGGGAAGTTTTTTTTTATAATATAGGAGTAGCAGACGAGCATGCAGTCCACCTGATGGTAAGTATTTACTGCCGCCCGTGGACATCTGTAATCAACCCCAGATAGGATTAGACATTCCTACCTGAGGTCGGCCACAGATGCGCCCCTACCCCTGAGGACCAAGGTGGAACGCCTCGGAGGTCTCCTTTACCACACCCTTCATACCAGAACACAGCACCGCCTAACACTGCTGTTATTAGGCAGAAATAGGTGTGGCGGTGGTGCCGCCGAAGTCGAACCACAAAGCGTTCTACCACCTTTAAAAGTATGTTAAAAATCGAAGGTATTTGAACTTACTTCATCGCGGAACAAATAGTTTTAAAACGCCGTACTATTCCTATGAAATGATACGAACTTATAGGTCGCTGGCGTTGTCATACGGAGTGTCGATATTGGAAAAGTTTCGGCGTGCCGCGACGGGCATTGTGCCTCATGTGTTGCCAGATTTATTGCCATTGTTTCCCAACTACATTCATCGTTTATTTTTCATAAGTACTATTTTTGACGCTTTAGTGTAAGCCTAGTCGGGGTTTTATTTTAAAATCATTTTGAATTTATCGCATGTAAAAACTTCAAGTATGATTAGTATTGTCATTCTCATAAAACATGTTGAATTTAAGCAGAACAATGAAAACAACAACAAACTGAAAAAGAATTGGAATTAATTTCAAGATTACTTGCGAAACTTTAGTAATTTAAAAATCTTTTACTTGTGCTTATAGTTTTTGTTTATTTAAAGCAAATATTAGTAATATAACGTTTAAGCGTACCTAATATTGAAATTTGTCAGACATATTAATACAAAAAAAAACCCGATTGTTTAAAAATACAGTTATTCTCCTATATTAGACGAATACAACGATATCTCATATTTTAATTAAAATGCGTCACTCGGTTTGAACTATTCGACGTGCCAAAAAATTAGACATAGGTACATACACTTAAAAAATACTAAATTCCACAGTCAGTTCAAGATAACATATGTACCTTTAATAAAAGCTTTTAAACATTTTCAATTGGTTACATTGATGGTGCTCCATTATCGAGCCGAACTATTAAAACACCCAATTATCGCACTTCACTTGAAATTTACACATTTATGAACAAAATTGTTGACTCTTGTTATTCCAAAGGGGTAAAAATTGAAAATGGGAACCATTCATGCGCTGTTTATTTACCTAACGAACTGAAATGAATACAAAATAACCCGCTGGATGGTAGTGAAAAAATGCATTGATTATCATAAAGATAATATTGTTTCATTTTAAGAGTTCACGTGATTCATACAGGTAAAGTTTTTGTTATGTTAAAGATGATGTAAGTAAAAAAATATTGTGATTCGTCTGCCATAGGGTCCACTCCGAACTTTCATTGTTCATTGGTTTGAAGGGCTATATCCATATGAATGACCAGGGTACGCATGGTATGAAAATCCTTAATAATGGTACGGTTTTTCTTATAATACAACAAGTATTATAAATGAGACACGTTTCTTTAATTACCTAAGTGAGAAATTTATTTGGATTTGCCTTGGTTTACAAAAATGTAAAGCTCCATATTACCAATTATAATATAGATTGACAGATAAGTAGCTCATATGTGCGTAACACGCATTTAAAATAATATCTTTTATATTAAATCTTTTTCTAAATCTTTTTATATTACAAAAAATATATTTTATTTATTATCTTCACAATACAATCCCTATAAATAAACAACATACACAATCTAATACCCATCTTTAGTTTGACATAGGTATTGTGAAAGGTTTGAAAATAGGTATTATAACTGAAGCCTATTGTAGCCTGGCTGACGCGGGCCTGATTTATGGTACGACAATGAATAGGGAATTTGTTAATTTTAATTTAATGCTGGTTGCTGAATATTATTGTGATAGTCTGTGTAATTAAGTTGGTAAATTTAAGTTGTAAATCTAAACTGAAGATTGTAATAATAGATAAAAGCTTAATTAAGAGAAGGTGCTTCCTGATCAAACTATAGGGACTAAATTGAGTTGTATTATCGAAAATGGTCAAAAAAATTCAGGTAGTAGTTCGCTTAATTAAGTTAGATAGCTTTAATTCATTTTATAATGAGGTTAATACAGTCATATTATACTTAAATCATGTTGGTGGTATTGGTACACAGATACTTAGGTCCAGAAGAGAAATACAGATGCAGAATTTAGATATCTGCAGGGATCGAATCCGGGACCCTCTGCGTGTTATACTGGTGGCCTCTTTGACGCGGTATATTACATTATAGTTACGATAGACAACAGCAGTCGAAAATAGCGTGACCTGTTTAAATTAAAATAATAACAAAAATATAGTGCATGTACCTAATACAGGGGTAATTTGGATAATCACAAATTGAGCTCCTATTATAACAATCTTTTACGTTAATGGCTTGGGAATAAAATAAACGGTGTAATATAGTTAAAATGTTGGTTAGCTAATATTGTTTTTGTGCCATATATTGCTACATCTTTTTTCGAAATGTTGAATTAAATATTTGTAGGTTGCATTCAGTAATAAACAATACATGTAATTCATACGTTTGTTATTTATAGATCAAATATTGTACAAAATCTAATAGATCAAAGTCGCTGTCATTTGACTGAAAGGTCAGATAGGACACAGAAGGCATTCTAATTTGATACTTTAAAAGCAATTGTGGTAAAATATATAGGTAGGATTCCAAGCAGGCAGTGATCACATAACATTAGTAGAATTGGCGGAGAAATCGCTTAACATTTCAAAATTTATTATTTTAATAAAATGTTATTTACGTTGGCTCACTTTAATTTCAGATTATTTATTTAAATCAAGTCATTTAATCGAATACGAGACGAATAGTAAAGTATTCGTTGTTTAAGGCATCAAGAAAATCCTAATAAAGATACCAAGAAACATCCCCATGGATTGGTGGCGGCACTGAAAAACAAGGGGAGCAAATCGTAATCCAAAGCTTCTTTGCGTTTGATGTTAGTGGTGGAATGTGCCATATATAGTTATGTACACATGGGGGAGATACAAGTGCCTTGGGATGAGGAAATGCGAATATTATTCTAAAAATATTGCACGCATCGACGTTATTTTGTGTTTTTTTGTGCAGTCACAGTTTCTTGACAGTGCGTAAAATATTAAACGTAAGTAAAAACGTATTGCTCTCTTGCATACATGTACTTTATATTATTAATCTGAACGTATTTATCTATGTTGGATCGAAGTTCCCGAAGTGATCTCTGAAAGCATCAGTTAGATTTAAAAATCTTCATGTGTTTGATAAACGAGGGTTTAAGGCTATGTGCTACTACCAGTTACATCATCTTGTACGACGACAATACAGGTAAACAATTACAAATTGGCAATTTCGCTGTTATTTTATAGTAAAGGGACCCCACCATATCATATTCAATCTTAATTAAAAGTAGTAGAACTCTGACGGCTTAACTGTAGAGGCACCACCGCTACACCTGTTTTAAACAGCAGTGCCGTTCAGCTTTTCCGTTTCAGATGTTGTAAGGAAAACACCCTTACGCGAGGTGGTCCAGCGTAGTTCTCAGGAGAAGCAACGTGTCTGTGGTTGACGATTAGGAGTTCAGTAAAATGTCCATTTGTGGCAGACATCATTTAACTTGGATTATTTTGGACCATCTTAAGTGGATTGGACGTATCTTTGTTACTTCTTACATAAACTTATTCAACACAAACGTTACCAAACAGACAATTTAATAAACAATTCGAAAACATTTAACAGTATCGCGTAATCAAGAGAGGTAAATGACAGGCATTTTATAATTAATTAGCGATTTTGCCATAAGACAAGCGTATTGTCACCACACAAAGGCCTCAATTTGTAACGAAGCCCACAATAGAGGTGGCATCTCACGCACTTAACAAGTTAACTGATCTACTTTCCTTGAACTACTTTATTTGTTTAGGCCACAACAAATAGGTACTTCGGGGAACTTTCGGCGGCATCGCCTCAAATTGCGTCTACTGCTCTTGTATTGTTTAATCAAATGTGCGAGGACCAACCAGTATGTGTTAGCAGGGACAAGTCTTTCTAAAGATTTTGGATTTTTTTTTATATAATATAGGAGTAGCAGACGAGCATGCAGTCCACCTGATGGTAAGTGGCTACTGCCCATGGACATCTGTAATCAACCCCAGATAGGATTAAATATTCCTACCTGAAGTCGGTCACAGATCTGAGGACCAAGTTAGAACGCCTCGAAAAAGTATGTTTCCATTACCACACCCTTCAAACCAGAACACAGCAGCGCTTAACACTGCTTTTATGAGGCAGAAAAAGGTGTGCCGGTGGGGCCGCCGGAGTCGAACCACAGAAAGTTCTACCACCTTCTAAATTATATAAAATAGGAAATAGCTTTTTAATATTTAAGTATATTATATTAATGGTATAGGATTCATATAATTATGATAATATTATTTCGTTATTGAATTCAGGCCTCATCTTGAAATATACTTAGGCATTTTATTGTATGCTTTGTCTATGGGTTAACTTCGTGGTTTTTATTAAAGGAATTGTCTTTCTGTAATCACAATATTTAATCTATTTAAAATTTTGAACTTGTTATTAAATTAAAATAAATTACAATTTGACTATAAACAAGTTATTCCTATTTTCAATAATAAAATGTAATAGAGGGGATAAAATAGTAACCATTTTGCGCTTTAAGGTAGCTTTCGCTTAAAATAATATGAAATCTTATTGGTAAATACTCATTAACTGACACGAACTTTTCATATCCGTATGAGTATTTGAGCAAGTACAAAAAATAACTTGATTTGGAAAATGACAAAGAAAGACATGTCCCAACCTTTTAGTACCGCTGGTAGCCTTAATCGAAAGAGCGTTGGGAATACGTATAATATTGTTCTATTTACCTACTTGTGTACAGCTGCCGCAAAGGATTTTCTGTGGCTTCAGGAATATGTATTGAAACTAGAAAGTATATAGTCTATAGAAAATTTAGTTAGAAATACAAATACTAAATTATTTGCAGTGTAGAGGGCAGGAGGTACTCTTTTTAGATTGACTGTGCTTAAAGTGTAGCGAACTTATTTCTGTCTTTTAACGTCAAGTTGAAACTACTGGGATATTTTAGGTAAGTTATGACTGCCGATCTAGACGCACGGAGTGAGTTCGGATCAAATTTTAGCCTTCGAATTTAAATTCAAAATAAAAGTTATGTGCGTCTTATAATGAGGAAACCGTAATCTTAAGAAAAGTTCCCGAAGTACGTGAAGTCTGAAGAGTGTGAAGAGTGCGCATTTTGCCACCACACTGTACTATGGCCTAATCCTTCTCATTCTGAGAGGAGACCACTGCCCGGTATTAGGACTGTAATGGGTTTACGACGAAGACAGCTGCCGTTGAACGTATAAAAGGAATAACTTGCAGGATGACATCTGTACCATTCAAATCAGAACGTAGCAGAGTATCGACAACTATATTAGCCTCTTTGACTTTATCATGAAAATGTTTGCGTGTTTGCTCGCAAGTGTCTAGGAAATGAGTAAAAATCAGAGCATACGCCGCACCCTCGGGACTCGACTTCGTAATCCGATTGATGCCATGATTACCTTCATTCGTTTTTTGCCACGAACGCCAGCCGGAGAAAGTAGGTCTTCGGAATGGAGCGTCAGTGAATAAATGTGTCTACTGATAACATTTTGTTTAAACGTCGTGTACTTAGAGAGGTTTGTTTCAATTAACTTACAACTACTTTATGTCATTTCCTGTGTTGTATCTTGTACATAGGCAGTCAGATTCAAAGTATATGGCCAATTCAATGAACGAAGCTTTTTATCGACTCTAGCTACTCATTCAATAAGGGCTCACTAATAATGATTACAAGGTTTGTTGTTGTGATATAATCATTAGTGTGGTCTCGAATCCCATGTAGATTTTACTTTATTCAGATTTTTCTTAATTTAGACCGAAATCGTCAGTCGGTCACAATCACATGAAACCTATCAATTTATTAGTATTTTTCGCGGGAAAGGAGGTTTTTTTTCATAATTAGAAGAATTTAGACTATAATCATCCACCCTTCATTTATGTTAAAGCATATTAATATTAAGATACGCATGTACTTCAAAAATCTAATTCTGATGTTAAGAGGCATAATATACTAGGCTAGCATTACCTTTTAAAGCACGCACACTACACTCAAATGCACTACGATCAATCGCAAAACATTCCGAAAAATTCAAAACATTTCCAACACGAAATAGCCTGAAGAGCTTTTAAAGAATACCAGTCAATGCAAGTAATGTAATCCAACCCATAGACATCTTCAAAGGGGTGTGGGGTGGTACACATTCAGGGAATACTTTCCATGCTGGCTATCTATCGTACTGCACTTTTTGCTATGCGATGCATTTGCTATTTCAGAGTGGGATGTCTTTGTTAGATTACACGCAGACATAGATGATTAGAATTTATGTAAAGTGTACGGAATAAAGACGTGTACAAATGTATCTACATGCCTACGTCAAAGCCAGTGTGAGTGATATTATTAACATAGTTAAAACCTACCTAATTTTTTATGTTACAAAATTTCATCCCCTATTTGGTGTTAGTCGAAAATGAAATAAAAACAATTTAGTATCCCTCTTCTCCTGTATTATATCTTTTTTACGAAATATCATGGTTCTGGATACTAGACCATAGGTTTAGAATCTAAAATAGAGTCTAAGTAGACTACTGGTTTATATTGTGTTGTTTATTAGGCTTCTAGTGAATTTTATAGGGTCACAAAACAAGATTATGGACCGCATTCGTAAGTTAGTTTTGGAAAAAGTATTAACAGATTGATTAATACGCAAACTGATATTCGAACTGAAAATTTACATAATTATTTGTATATCTACTTGCATACATAATTATTATGTATATTTTTAACCAAAAGCAATATCTTTCATAAATAAATTAACAAAAGCTCGCAAGTTACGAAACATTATGAAGGGGTTGGCAAACGGAAAATTTTATATAAACATGATAAGCGCTTTTCTTAATTTAGATTCTTTGAAACATGTCGTAAGCTATGTGATTGTTCTGGAAAATCCTGCCATAAATTCACGATTAATTTCCGGAAGTGAGGATATAATTAATTAAACATGTCATTTAAGTGTTCGCTCTTTTAAGGGTTAAATTTTCATAGTGAAAATTGTTTGTCAATAAGTAAGACATTTGATAAAAAGTTGGTTTTAAAATGAATACTAATTTAAAATCTGAGAAACAATCCAGAGAGATACAACCTCTTTTTGGTTTTTGTCTCTACAACCTTAAAAATCCTGCTTTTAATCCCGAGAATTCTGTCAGTATCGAACTCAAAAACCACTATTATCTTCATAATATTCATATCGTGTAAGGCTTGTACAAAATAAGTTTATTTCAATTATTTTGTTAGTTTTAGCAAACAGGCTAAAATTGCTTCTACTAGCAAACTTAGTGCGTCATTACACGTCGTAATATACCGCTTATGAGTGCAGAAGATTAGTTTCGCAATATTTGCGGGCAGTACGGCACGGCGCGATAAGGCGCGAAGTGGCCATTTACAAGGATACTAGAATAAGTTCAGATTCCTAGAATATATGAATATGTGCTACGGAATTCTAGACTGTTTCTTTGTCGACCTATTACTGTTCCACTGCTAGGTATATGACTCTTCTCAGAGTGTGATGGATTTTGCCATAGTCTACCGCGCTGGCCAAGTGCGAATTGGTAGACTTCACACATTTTTAAGAACTTTTTTGTCTCAATTCATAAGTATGTAGCTTCCCTTACTATGTTTTATTGTGGGTAAGTGATAATCAATTTCTGATATGCACATTACTAAAAAATCGCAGAGGTGTGCCTGGTGTTTGAATCTCGGATCCCTTATTGACAGGCTGAGTTTCAACTACTAGGCTATCACTGCTAGTTCCAGATTTTACGATTTTAAGTAATCGAGCAATTGCATTTGATACTTGAATAAATGAATTAAGATTCCTAGAATATATTCTGAATTATGTTTATAATGATACACATATAAGAGTTCTTAAGCTGTTATGAGTTAAGTAGCTAGTAGAGTCAAAGGCAATGATGTAGAGTGGTCGTTTATAAAGTTAAAATAAAATATAATTCCTAGAATACATTACTGTACGCTGGAAAGTTCCAAAGATTATGTTATAGACTTTCTCAGAAACTGTTAAAGGATTTAATAGGTGTTATTGACAGGTTTAAGTAAGTGTGTTGTGAAGGTATGATTTTAGTAGAATATTTTGTAGTTCGACTGTATTTCTGCCTAACACTTTCCCGAGGCGTTCCAATTTAGTCCTCAAGGGCAGCAATGCATCTGTGGTCGATCTCTAGATAACAGATGCAGTAGCAAGTATACCTGGTGGAAAGTATACCAGGTGGACTGCATGCTCGGTTATTACCTTAATATTGTAAACAAGCTGAAATTTAGTAGATAAACGTTTCTAAATTTTAAATATTGCTATTACGTAACGCAGTCTGCTTTATCTATTTAGATTAAAACACATAATAAAGTTATGATTTACTCAAATTAAATTTGATTCAAGTTCGCTTATTGTACCTTAACAACAAAACCCTACAAGGTTTATCATAACCCCCTAATTATGATAGCAGGCGGCATAGAGGCGCGTGTGGTCGAAACAACGTTAATTTAGTTAAAAGGGTACAAAAGACCCCAGCACTCGGTACAATAACATTACATGGGACGCGACCCGAATAACGTTCGCCGTAAGCGATCCGTGGATCGTAGACGCTACGAGCGGTATTGAATGGGCGATGTAAGAATGTTTGTAGACTGTCCGGTATTAATTCTTTATAAAGTATAAACACTCTCTACAAGGCTTGTAGAGAGTGTTGCAGTACAAGGTTTGCTTTACACAAAACGTGACCTGAAAAACGTTCCCGTAAGCGATCCACGGATTGTAGACGCTACGAGCGGTATCGAATGGGCGATGTAAGAATGTTTGTAGACTGTCCGATATTTATTAATTCTTTATAAAGTATTAACACATTCTACAAACGACCCTAAGTGATCCGTGGATCGTAGATGCTACGAGCGGTATTGAATGGGCGATGTAAGAATGTTTGTAGACTGTCCGGTATTAATTCTTTATAAAGTATAAACACTCTCTACAAGCCTTGTAGAGAGTGTTGCAGTACAAGGTTTGCTTTACACGAAACGTGACCCGAAAAACGTTTCCGTAAGCGATCCACGGATTGTAGACGCTACGAGCGGTATAGAATGGGCGATGTAAGAATGTTTGTAGACTGTCCGATATTACTTAATTCTTTATAAAGTATTAAAGCATTCTACAAACGACCCTAAGCGATCCGTGGATCGTAGATGCTACGAGCGGTATTGAATGGGCGATGTAAGAATGTTTGTAGACTGTCCTATATTAATTCTTTATAAAGTATTAACACCCTCTACAAGCCTTGTAGAGAGTGTTGTAGTACAAGGATTGTTTTACATGAAGCGCGACTCAAATAACATTCCCCGTAAGCAATCAGCGGACCGTAGACGCGCGTAGCGATGTTAAATGGGCGATGTAAGTAATCTTGGAATGACCAATTTTAAAGATTTGTAAAATAGTAAAATCCTTATAGGCGCTACAATACACGGTATGTGAGCAGAATACTGTTTGGCATTATCGATTCGTTTTAACAAAAGCTATATTTTTGGAAATGTAAATGAAATAATGTCCTTCGTCACAATATACCTATATACCTAGGTAAATACGGACCGCATATCGTTTCCGTACCGTAAACGAGGTACGGTATTACCGGCGGTCCTTACCGGAAATGATACGTAAAAAAGATAAGCATGTGTAATACGCTATTTAACCCTTTTATTTAACACTAATCTTATCTTCTCACTCTACGGGAGAATTAAAACGTAGTTTGGTAAGGCATACTGTCAATACTATTATTAAACAATCGTATGATTGCGGTTCTATGTGAAGTTTAAGGATTAAGATGGCCTCATAATAATGTAAGTCAACCGTCATTTACACAATTCCACTGAAAAGCAAGTATTTAGAAATAGGTGTGTTTTACTGTGGATTCCGTTGTCCAAATTATAACGACTGTCAGGAGTAAAAGATAAAGGACTGATCAATATAAACAGGTCAGAATTGATATCATAGAGCTGTACAGTGCACTGGTCTTGTACATGTATCATCATGTGTATTGTCTACTACATTTTATTTTCAATAATTTCCTTTAACAGCGACACCAGAACAATGATACATACCTATATTGCATTTTTAAATTTTAAAATTTCACGCTCCTCAATTCGACTGTCCGGTAAAATATTACTACGTATGTACACCAATTACTCCGCAATGGTTGCATTAATTGGAATTCAGTTTTTACTGTTCTTTGTATTCGGGAGATTGTCGCAGTGACCTAATTTTTTTTCATTTTCCTCGTGTTATGAGAGGGAATCACGAAATTGGAACGGTTTTGTAGTTTACATATTAACGATCTCTTAAGAGCGTTCGTTCAAATAATACCGAATGTAAATACTGTAGCAGTTGGAACTACAATTTCGGTTTTTTTTGTGTTATTGTTAGTAAATTGGCGTATAGTACGTTTATGTGAAGAAATCAGTTAAACTTTTTGACATCTTTAACTAATTTCAGTCGGAATAGTCGGTCGGTATATCGGTACTTTAACGTTCTATGCAAGATAATTATAAATCTATTGTTGAGGGATATTCCATAACTGTTAGAAGATCTCATACGTCTAGTTTTGGAAAATGTGTCTGTCCGCTATCTCAGCATAACTCCCTTTTTACGCTCACATTTCATTTTTATGTTCAGTTCAGGTATAAATACGATAGCATATATACGATACAAAGATATGCATACCTACAATGATAAATATGTTTTATTAATATTTTTTGAAAAAAGACGTTAACTAAATCAATAACAGTCGATCATAAATAGAGCATAAATCGGAAAATGAAGTAGTAGTACATACAGATAAATAGTGTCGAAGAATGGATCGGATGCATAAAAACGGGCAAGTTAAACATTTCTGCACATAAAACTTCGTAGATTCCTTAAGACTTCGCAAGTGCTCAAGTTCAAGGTGAGCAAATAAAACTGATCTCCACTCGTTCTTTTCCGATCCTTCGATCTACGAAAACGTCGAGTCGACACTGGTTTTATTACAACCTTTTTGCTCCCTTTAATAAATCCCTCAGCTGAGTTCTTGCAATGAGAATTTCATCGAGCAAAGACGTGACCATTGTCATGTAAATCTGATTTGGAAAGAAATGCAAACTCTGCTAGAACGGATGAATATTTCAAGTTACGCGCCGCGTTCATTGTGGAAAATATTGTCCAATTTGTTACATATCTCACTTGTTTGTGGGTTTGTGCGATAAATAATGATAATCCCACGCGACTTTCCATTCTAACGTTATGAGTTATTCAGCGACCTTGACTGTCTGCGCAATAACTCATGGTCTTCATATTGGAGTCAGAACATGTAGTAAATTGGGAATCGCTCGTGAATAAAGTCAGTACACGTACTCTCATTATATTAATTCCTATGCTAACTTATTTATTCTTTTGCCTATGAGGGCACATAATGATAATGTGTGATCAGTTTGTACATAGAATACTTATTATTTATCTGCTTATAAATGTGCCCCAATATATTTAGTATTTTATATTTATCCGTGGTTGCGTATATTCTCATAATATTTTTTTATATTTTGAAGATATGAATACTGAAGATAATATTTAGAAACTCAGCGGGAGCAATGACTCAGCATTTTACTGAACATTACTACGGATTGCGCAACATGACAAATTATAAAGTATTGATTATATCGATACTAGGGGTGTGCGAATAATTCGAACTTACGAATTATTCGTTCCGAATCGAATATTAATATCGAATAATAATATTCGAATATTAATATTCGAATATTAATATTCGATTCGAAACTCGAATCGAATATTAATATTTATATTAATATTAATATTTCGAATAATTCGAAAATTCGAATTATTCGAAAGTTCCCGAATAATTCGAAAAATTTCGAATAATTCGAAAATTTTCGAATAATTCGAAAATTTTCGAATAATCCGAAAATTTTTGAATAATTCGAATTTTTTCAGGGTTTCTTATTTTCAATTTTCGAATAAAAATTTAACAGTCAATATACATTTTATTTAAACCATATAGTTACGCAAATAGAACAATTAATATAGTTTTTTTTTTAAATAATGAAATAATAAAAATTGAAATTTGGGGATGATCCTATTCTTGTAATGTTAATAAATAACTTATAAAAAAATGGATGGTAAAAATATTGATTGCCTTTTTTTACGGCACTTCAAAAAATTACCTGAAATTCATGCTTCTAGATTAGAATACCCCCTTAATTCGAGAATTATTCGAAAACTTTCGAATTATTCGAAATTTTTACGAATTATTCGAAATTTTTCGAATTATTCGAAATTTTTCGAATTATTCGAAGAATTTCGAATAATTCGAAAATTCGAATTATTCGATTCGAATGTCGAATCGAATATTGATATTCGATTCGATTCGATTCGAACGATATTCGCACACCCCTAATCGATACTTTTGTTCTCATTCTAAGAATTCAGAGTAAAAGATATACTCGTATGTCATATATAAGTATAGGTATCTCACCGCCTTGTAATTGAAGGAAGCCATTAAATGGCTTAAACGGCTGACAATTCTGTCAGCCATTCAATGGCTGTCATGGTGTAATTAACGCGGAACAATGCCGCCATGCGCAGTTAAGTGGTGCAAAAACACGAAATCGAAGAAAAAGTGCGGAGAAAATATATCGTTTCATTCGTAAATGATCTAAAAACTACATTTTATGATTATTTTTCAAAGACGAAAATAGATTTCAGTGACAATTTCAATTGTCAAATCTGGTAACATTTTCTTGTTAGGAGTGAGTAATCCTTACTAATCTATGTAGTATGTGAATAATATACGTAACAGCGAGTGAAAAACTAGTATGAGATATATATTATATCTATAATTCAAATTATCGTACAAAGTATGTTAATATAAATTGTGTGTAATGTGTTGAATACACATTACACACAATTTATAGTAACACACTTAAATTCTTAGGTTTTGCAAGTAATAAGTAAATATGTCTGTTAAATATTTTCTTAGCAAATATTTGACGTGTATTATATATAATCCAGGTCAGTTTGTGGGGAAGTTCCCATAGAAATTTAACAAGAAATAGGGAAATATATAATCTAGTTAATGCCGTGTAATAGTTATGCTTCTTATTACTCACGATTTGTGAGCTGTTATCCAAAATAACTAATTACTAGTTACAAGTTGTGTTCGCGTGCTGAGTTATTCGTGCCATGTCAGAGTAAACAGTGCATAGTGTAGCGGTATCACGCGGGGGTGTCGTATGCCCTTCCGTAGGGATGAGCCAGGGATATGTCGATAAAATTATATATTTAAAAGATGGTAGAAGTAAATGATATAAGTATTACGTAGATTAGATATCGCATCAGCAGATTTTTTATATTTTAAAAGTAGTATTCTGGTTTGATAAGTGCGAAACAACGGCTTGTTTAATATGAGGAGATACAATTTAATCCTTATGACTAGAAACGCGCCTCGGATATTTAAGATTTCTGTTCTTATTCTGTAGCCTTTTCTACTGTGTATTTATCATGATCATTTTCAATATTGTCCCATTGCTGGGTATGGGTTACTTCTTATAATGAGTAGTATAAGGTAATTAAAAAAGGAATTTAACAGACTACATTTCAAAATGTGATAAAAACACACACTTACATTCGGGAGGTTAGAACTTGATTAAAAGTAACAACATCAAATAGTACGATCTCGGTCACCACCACTCATGTGTGTATGATATAATGTAATCATTTCTGTAGAATATCTATCTATCTAAAATTCAGAATACATGTCTGATGTGTTGCTCTGTCTAAATACAGAAATATAAGACCTCGGAAAAACGAATCTGCCTCATATCTTTCAATGCATAACATAGGATTATCCCGTAAAAAAATTGTGGTCCATATAACTGACTTCATCCAGTCGTTTCAGTCAAACACGTACGCTTGTTACAAATTCATTCCAATCTTATTTCTTTAATGAATCTCATCAAAGTAAATTCAGAAATAAATATGAGAGATAAGTTAATAGGTTAGCCTTTTGTGGCAGAAGAGAAACTCTATCATATTTCTAGATAGTCTAGCTTGATTATTCTACTTATCTATGTCTAGCACCTCGTTTATCAGTCTGGCTTTGAATAGCAAGTAATTAGCAGACGTGAATAAGCACCGGCGGGGATAACAAAGCGTTTTGTCGACCTGAAAAGCTTACGTTGGGAATAATTCACAAAGCTCTATACGTTATCAAGGCTCAAATTGGCCTATTAGGGAGCTTTTATTAAGCTGTCCAAGGTCATATATTAGAAGCTTTAACAAGAAACTTATATGAACCTATATTGTTTGTTTTTTTATAATAAGTGTAAATGACAAGTATTTAATGGATAATATAAAAATTTACCATTTAAACGTATTTTTATGTATTAAAATATATCCTTAAACATAGAAATATTTAAGGTATTTTGTATCAGAAGTTATTTAAATAAACGTTAATGTATAATGACAGTTTGAAATTAAAAATACATTTATCGATAAATTGCTATCGATACGGCCGCGTTCCGTTATAATAAAATGGCGAGTGTAGGCCGGCGGGCGCGTGGGGTGTTTTTAAGTCGCCTTGCCTCCATCCAAACACAAGCCAAAAATCTTTATAAATGCAAACGAGACCGCCATATTGGCTGGCGTAGTGTGTGACGGAGACAGATATAGGTGCATTCGGGTAACGCTGGTAGGGTTGCCAGGTTCAAAACGAGGAAACTAGGACTCTGTATTGTATTTGTTTTACCAACGCTAAAATCTGATGCTAGTTTTGTTTATTGCCGAGTAACTACAGTTTTATGGTAAAAATCTTAATATTTTAAGTAAAGTATCGGTAAACAAAAAGAATATAATTATGTTTGTATCTAAGTAGTTAGAGCATGTGCAAAAGAATTAGTCTAATAAAACATGAAGAATTAGTAAATATTTGGCTGGGTTATATAGCTGAACAAATCCGCATAAATCCAGAAGCCTGGCAGCCCTGGCCATCTAGATACAGCACGTTCTCACCGCTTCAGACGGTATGGTTAAGGGTACCCTAACTTCAACGAATTCGAGTGGAGTTGGAAAAACAAATAACCAAGTATCTCATTTGAATGTGTATCTTGCAAGTCTTTTAAAAGGAAATAGGTGTTACTAAGAAGATATTTCTTCGCTTGAAATCTCTTCGAACATTGAGATAAAGCTTGTGGATAGATTTAATACAATTTACCATTCCCAAGGCCTTTATATAACGGCTCCTAAATTCCTACACTTCAAATAATAAACTTACTTAATTGAATCATTTCGCTGGGAGGTTTCAAATAAATTCTCATAAATATTCCTTGCCGAAAAAAGGAAAATAAGGGACTTCGAATGAGATTTATTTTTTCAGTATTAGAATAAAGTGTTCAAAAGTAGATCATTTCGATCATTAACTTTCTTATTATTATTAGTATTTTATGATTTTATTTATTTGAACTGACTCTTGTTATTACGATTCATAGAATTTGTTTTATGAGCCTAGGTATGATTCAAAGAGTACCTATACCTATATAAATGTTTTACGTGAGGCCCAATTTTACGAGTATTAGTCTATACAAATGAAGATAACATAACGTTGTTCATGCCTTTAATGGGCACTCATACGACCCTTATTTATTAATACTACTATAGTATACTTCTAAGTACTATATAATGTATTGTGTGTGTTGCTTGCTGTTGGCATGTAAATAAATAAATAACATACAAGTTCACAATTTAGAAAAGGATTTCTGTCAATTATATTTCCCGACTAATGATATAAGATTTACAGCAATCTGCTACTTGGAAAGTTACTAACTTCTTAAGATTAAGATTTAATTATTGGCTTTTGATACAGTAAGAAATAATTTGGAGTTAAAAATAGAAAATAAAATGTAGTAGATAAAATGTTATCATGCAGATGGTCCATTACAGTCCAGCAGACTGCAATTATTAAAAAAAGACAGCAATTACAAAAAAAAAAAAAAAAGACATGCTAGTTTTACAAACGGCGATTCGCTTTTTGGCGATTGCAACGATGATTCAGTCGCATCGAATCGTATTGAAAACGCACGTATTAGCGACTGTATAAATGCTATCTCAACACCTGGATCGTTGTAAAGGGCGTTTTCCGTCTATGGTATAAAGCATTAATCGCTGCATTTAGCTCCCAAAAGTGGCTAAAACGTCTACGACCCATGCTAAAAGTAGCTGGTCTGCTGCGACCTTTATTATTATTCGTAATATATAAGTATATCTTACCTGCCGCCAACTAATAAATAATTTCCATCTCTTAATAATAATCTGAAGTAGTCGGTGTGTGTTTCATTTCCGAGGAACTTGTGCGTGTCATCGACTCCTGAAACAAGAAATTAGTATGTTAGTTTTATTAAAAAAATATATTAACGTTTGTAGATACACATAATCTATTGAAAATTCACGTAATAATCATTTTATACGGTAGATGCTCTAAACACGAAAAGATTTGACTTGAGGACTTATTGTGGCATTTCCACTACTGGTGATGATATGTGGTCACTGTTTTCTGTAATTGACTACAAGTAAACCATGTAGATGGATTAGGATGACAACAGAAAAGTGCAAATCAGTGCGGCGCGAATTCGCAACGCAAATTGCTGCGGTGCGATTTTGTGTGGCATGAATTCTACTACGGTTTCACATCGCAGAAGTGAGCGACGCGAATTATTTCGCAAGTTTTTGGAAGATTTCTACTATGAGACCTCTTATCGCAGTTTTGATTTTTGACCTTCATATATGTTTTTATACCTCTGTCGGTATTCTTAATTAAAATATAAGTTAAAAATCCTTATGTATAAGAATATTTTTTAAGAATATATAGTAATTTACATCACGTGGGTTTCGTTCGTCCTCAAAATTATTGGAAAGTGATTATTTATATGAGTGTTACTTTAAAAACAGTTTGTTTTCAAGGTACCTACTGATACTTCGAAAACAAACTTTCCGTGTGGGAGATAGAAACTAATACTCTCAAATTATAACTTGTACAAATTAAATTCTCGCAAGGTGTTCATTAATGAGTAAATTATGTGTAAACTCATCGTAGAACCAACTCACGTTCATCCGATACCAATTATTATGAGCGTAAAAGTTTCGATTTTATCTTATTAGTATACTGTTACGATGTTCGGGGCTGAAAGAATTTGCATTTCCATTAGGCAGTCGGTAACAATTTGCTAACGGCGCCGACTTCACTTTGCTAGTGTAAAAGTTTATGTTACAACATACATAGGGTAATTTTCTTTATGTGCATACGGAAATACGTTTGATGATAATTATTTGACGATTGTAGCTTTAAACTACTTTGGTAAAGTGGTAAATATTACCACAATTCGGGAATTTTTTCATGAGTCATAAGCCCTTTACAAGTGTATTTTTATTGGATTTCGTGGTTTGATTCTAAAGACACCTACAACGTCTACTTGTACCCTATATCACTATATTTTATCTTATTAGTATACTGTTACGATGTTCGGGGCTGAAAGAATTTGCATTTCCATTAGGCAGTCGGTAACAATTTGCTAACGGCGCCGACTCCACTTTGCAAGCGTAAAGTAAATGTTACCATGTGAGGTCAATGTTACTGTACAGTGTACATATGAGGTAATTTTCTTTATGTACATACGGAAACACATTTGATGATAATTATAATTGTAGTTATATGTCGGTGTGGCGATGTGGTTACTATTCCTGCAATTCAGGTATTTGTTTATGTAATCGCGAGCGCTTTACGAGTTTATTTGTTTTACATTTCGTGATTTGATTTTAGAGGCATTTTTAACTCATAACACTATAATATATTTTATCTTATTATTATACTGTTACGATGTTCGAGGCTGAAAGCATTTGCATTTCCATTAGGCAGTCGGTAACAATTTGCTAACAGCGCCGACTTCACTTTGCGAGCGTAAAAGTTTATGTTACTACATACATGAGGGTCACTTTCTTTATGTGCAAACAAAAATAATTTGATAATGACTGTAATCGGAGTTAGATGTCGGTCTGGTTTTTTGGTTAATATTGTTGTAATTTGGGTATTTGTTCATGAGTCGCGAGCGCTTTGAGCGTGGTTTGATTGTAGAGGGACCTGCAACATCTACTTATAGTTCATAATATGATGATTATAATTGCAGTAATATCGGTGTGGCGTAGTGGTAACTATCGCTGCAAATTAGGTATTTGATGTATCAGTTGGTGAGTGAACACTGTTGCCCACGGACACGTGCAATCATCTCCAGATAACGTTAGAGTCCTACTTGAGGTTGGCCGCAGTAAAGTTCCTACCTCGGAGGATTCAGTTGAATTAATGCCTCGGATAAATACAGCACATTACACTGCTGTTATAAGATGGAAACAGATGTGATAGATAAAATAGCAATATTATTGATATTTAAGGATAGACTACACATCCTTATGGTACCTTAGCCACTTAGTTAAAAATCCTGAATATCGGTATAACTCCAACTACATAGAAACATCATTAGTATCCTCACACTGCTATCACTCCAATATATGGACGGCTATTCAACTGAGCATTTGACTGTCGATGTCGATGCGAATAAAATGTGAGCGTATCAATCGACATAAAAGACCCTTTGAGTAATCTCTGACTTTATTGTACGTGCGATCGGAGCATTACTTGTCATCTTCTCACTCGAGTTTTTATGTAAGCCTACAAACAGTAAGTCGTTTTATGAATATTGTTTCACGCGTAACTGAACTCTTTTATCTCGGAGACGATAGCTGCTGTAAAATAGCCTGTTATTTTGCGTGTCAGTGAACAGAAAGTAAAATGAAGTAAGTGCTTGTCGCGATTTTTTCAATTTTCGTCCGCGGAAATGCTGACGTGTACTCAACTGCTCACTTGTATTGGTTGTATGATATTAGGTTTAGCGAATGGTGTGGGAGGAGCGAAAACTGCTCTCCCAGGGCAGAGCCCGATCGGTGCATCGCGCTTGGAGGACTCCGGTTGCGTTCCGTCGGAGATCCCGGAGTTCTCTCCAACACGCGTTGAGGACGGCCACCGGGAGGGTTTCAGTACGGTAAAAATCCCACATAATCCGGCGTAGGTCCCACGTCGTCGGGTACCTTTTGAAGGTTTACCCCTCGTTAAGAAAAAAAAAGGTTTAGCGATAGCCTGGTGGTTGTAACATGGCCTCACAATCGGGGATCTAGAGTCCAATGCAAGAACAAGCACGCACCACTTATTTTTTAAATTATGTGCGTAGGTATTGGAAATTAACGATCACAACGGTGATGGTAAAACGGTAAAGGAAAACTTCTAAGGAAATTTACTTACACAACTGAGAGTTCTTTCACTCTACGAAGAGACTCATGGAAAACAGTAGGAGAATAATGGGTTGACTATGAAAAGATGACTAAAATTAATGTTTAAATAACTATCCCCTTCGCGTTCTTCCGCATATACTGTATGTAGATTAGTATATAAAAGTGCAAAAGAGGATGCAGGCCACTACATACTCTTTTGGCATTTTTATATTATAAGAAAATGTTAATAAGCACAAAATTTATAAAAACCTGTTTACTATATTATATGCCTATAATAACATGAGTAAAAGTACCAAATAAGTGCGCAGAGTCTCACTCCAATAATATAATCTAAGATTCTTATTGTCACCGAACAAGAAAAGTAATAATAAACTACGTACGATAGTGTATAGATTACGCTACTTTAAAGCGATATGAAGTAGGAATATTTACAACATAAAGGCTTACGAAATAAAAAGTCCTTTAATATTTAAAACGTATTCCATTTAACATGCTACACGGGTGCCTTTATATGCTATTCACTACATCAATATACGAATATTGATATCATTATTTTTCTTCTTACATTATAAGAGTAAGTAGCAAGTTAGTTGCTAATTGTTAATAGCCGTAGGAGCAGCAGATCACAGATGCGTTGACAATCCTGAGTAAGATGTATCTTTGTCTTGTGTGTATATTATTATGTATGTATTATTGTGTATATTATTATGTGGTGGTGGAAGGTGGTAGAACCCTCAGTGGTTCGACTCCGGCGGCACCACCGCCACACCTATTTCTACCTAATAACAGCAGTGTTACGCGCTGCTGTGTTCCGGTTTGAAGGCTGTGGTAAGGGAGACAGACTTTCCCGAGGGGTCCAGCTTAGTCCTCAGAGGTAGCGGCGCATCTGTGGCCGACCTCAGGTAGGAATATCTAATCCTATCTGGGGTTGATTACAGATGTCCATGGCCGGCAGTAGCCACTTACCATCAGTTGGACTGCATGCTCGTCTGCTACTCCAACATTATAAAAAAAATGTATATGAGAAACGTTTTTACCACAGATAGGTACTAACGTGTTTTAATACTTTATATCCTCTAGGATACGCCCTGTTTCACCGAATCCAGTAGCATTGGAAGAAATAGTAATTGTGGCTTCAGCTTTTCAGATAATCCAATAAAATTAATTTAATTGCTGTCTAGTAATACCGTGGTCTCCCGGGAACTCGTAATAAGTATCGGCACACGTAAATTTCAGTTTGCTTTATAATTTCATAATCCTCCAAAATGTAATTAAACGTGAAATTCAGCGAAGTCGTGAAATGGATACGTATTAAATAGATAATTAGATATTATGATTTCGCGTTTTCAAAGGGAAGTTTTCGTATTTATCGACGTTTTTGTACCTGTACTTGTATGATAAAACGTTTTTTATTCCATTTTTTGCTTGACTGCAGAGGGTAATGTTTTTTGAATGTATGTATAGTCCGCGTAAAACTGCTGGTCCGCTCTGAATATAGGAATGAATCGCGTCGTCATAGCAAATTGTATGACTACACCTGCTCGCAACAACTTCAGAGTGGACTTGTAGTTTGGCGCTGACTATATGTCTAATTCTTTAGCACAGATAAACGGCTTGAAGGATTCTAATATATGAGGTGAGTTTGGAATAAATTAGTAAAAATCACGTTAGAAATACCTGAACTTCAAAAGGTAAGAAATACTTGAAAGCAAAATTTTGCAAAAAAAAACGCCTAAAAGATTTCTGGCCACAACACTTCCACCAAGTTCCTTAATACTTAAAATAAAGATTAAGAAAAATAATACAGAACTTTGCCGTTAATTAATTAGAGATTTTACTGCTTACAAAGTTCGAAGCTGTTCTCAAATATCAATTATGCACTGATCTTCACTTCTTTAGACGGTTTTACGGGATTCAGTGAAGGGCAAATGGAATTAAATAAACTTTAATATAAATAAAGTCTATCTTCTTCAATACAGACACTGCAAATGAGTGGATTAAGAATCCTAGCTGTATTTATACGAGTAGTATCATGAAAAGAAATGAATATCCAAGATGTAAACATGGTATAAGTAAAATCAAAATGTTTAAAAAATAACTTATATTTTCTAAATTAGGGTAACAAGCATGAATTTGTACGTTTTTGTCCGTCTATGTGACGGTCAATCACGGTTGCCAACTTAGGGGTTTTCCCCCCAGATTTAGGGGGTAAATGAGTGGTATGGGATTTTTTTAGGGGTTTTATATGTCTAGGGGTATTATTAGGGGTTTTGTAAAGGCGCGGCGAGCAAAAAAAAAAAAAACGGGAAACGTGTCATAAACTTGCACGGCGTCCAAAACAAACATGTTCTGAGCCGGCACGGCGGGGCTAAAAAAAAAACAACGGGAAACGGGTCATAAGCTGGCACGGCATCCCAAGAAAAAAAGTGTAATATATTTTTAGGGGAATTTTCAAATAATTAATGCAATTATAGGGGGTTTCGACTTCAGTTTAGGGATAAATATTTTTGAGAGTTGGTAACACTGCGGTCAATAAAAATCATGATAATTTATAGTATGAAAATAAAGTTAATTAGAGAATTATTACAAACTGGAAACTGGAAACAAAAATGGAACTGCATAAAAATACGACGAATCCACCGATAACTCATATGATAATCCGTCAAAGTTAGGGCTGCAAGGTATACAAAAGAATGATAAACGCTTTCTACACTCACAGACCCACACTAGGATTCCCTGTGTCGTGGGTGCCATGGACACACACATAGACAAATACACAAACACCCAGACCCAGAAACAGAAATTTAAATTCATCATTTAGATATCTGTCTGGCCGTGGATCGAACCCGGTACCCTTTGCGCATCAGACCGGTATGATGGCCGGTCCGCCACTCGGGTCGTCAATTACATTACCTTCTGCATTAGGTATATGAAAAAACATTACATGAAAAACATGTAATGTCGGGGGAGATGTAAACGCGGGAGTCGAACCACAGTGGGTTTTTGTAAAATCTTCTGTAGTTCGACTCCGGCACCACCACCACACGTATTTCTGCCTAATAACAGCCTTATTAAGCGCTGCTGTGTTCTTGTCTGACGGTTGTGGTAAGGGAGACAAAGTTCCAGCTTTGTTCTCATCGGTAGCGGTGCATCTGTGGCCGACATTTGCTAGGAATCTAATCTTCTCAGGGATTTATTACAGATGTCCATCGACATGTTTGGGCGGCAGTAACCACTTACCATGCATTGCATGCTCGTCTTCTACTCCTATATTATTTATTAAAAGAAAAAGAAATAGATCATGATAAAATATTTTCCGCAGGATTCACCATTAAACATAAAACATCAGAGGATTAGGTCGTAGACCCTTAACAAGTAACAAGCGGCAAAGAGACCGAATTATCGTGACATACAAACGGATTATTTTTATCAGTCACAAAGGGATAAATCCGGCACAGATCCTCATAGTTGAAACGGTATAATCTGTCGGCAAAACGAACTTATCAGGGACGTGTTTCATCGAAAACGGGGAGCGAGAAGCGAGAAAAGATATATTTTGCTACACATTTATAATATAGTTAATGGAATTTATTTATTTATTTTTAATTTAAAGTGGGATTTTTTCGCTGGGCGAACACATCATCCCGTACAAACAGACTATTTAACAATTCATCTCATAACATACATACTTTTAAAAGATTTTAAATTGCGCACATACGGAGTTTCTTTAGCCACTTCCTCTCCATAACGAACCACTTTCCAAAGCGGTCCTAGTTTGTTCATGTTCGAAAAAAATGTAATGTTTCATCAAGTTGAAATAAATTTTATTTTTTCATTTTACATACTTTCTAGGGTCAACAGAATTGACCATTTGGTAGTAAATAATCAGGTCGTTGTTACACGCATTATTTATTGGTGTCAATCTATTGGTTAGAAAAACATTTAAATTATATTTTGATTTAAGTATACATAGGTTTCACTTGTCTTTGTGTGACAGACAAACCTAGGCTGCGATAATAGAAATAAATAATAATTACTTTCCATTTATATGAAGACTTATTTTAGCAACTTTGTATTTACTTACATAGCTTAAAAGCTATATAACGATAAATCGTATGTTCGCTAGTGGTGAGACAATCAAAGAAAAAAGCCTCACAAAAGTTGGGCAGAGCCAGCTCTGTGGCTTACAAGTTTCAATCCGCTGTCGCGATTGATAACAACTCGCAAGGCTTTATGCTATCCGCGGAATGTCTAATAATGTTTCCGGTGGACTTATGGGACTATAATGATGTACTGGAATTGTTCGAAAATGTCCTTAGTGTTAAAAATGGTTTATATGTGAATTTTGGAGGCTTTATTCTTTTTGGTTCAGATTCGTAAAGATTTTTTTTTACCATTTTTTTTGTTAGAATGGGGTGGTAAGGTTAGGTTAGGTTAGGTTAGGTTAGGTTAGGATACTTTTATGTTGTATGACTTGTGACTTACCCCTCGCAATGTAGATCAATGACTTCTGTCTTATTTGGGGTCGGTGACCGGCGTCTATGAGTGGCAATGTTTATTTTATTTTATTAGATGATAATAAGTACATTATAATTGTACTTCACTGCATAGTCTCTTCAATGATAATGTTGACATGTAGTACACCGCCAGTCGTCAGCCTTGTGTCACGTATATTCAGAGCTAAAAACCTCGAATTCAAATAATTTAAAACAATATCCAACCTACTTATAGCGCCCCCTACCGGTAAATGTCATTATCGTTTTTCGTGCAGCCTGTGTACATTTATGATTTTTCAAAATAAGAAATAAAATAAGTAATTTATCGTAAAAATTGTTAATTTATAACAAATATTTCAATTAATAATTTATAAAAGACGTAGGTGTGATATATTGTGCAGAAAAGTTACAATGGAAAATAAAGAATTTTGACGAAATTATTCTGAAGACTTGTACTAGGCGGCCATTACGAATGCAGTCGCAAATTGAAAATGTATTATTTTCATTTATTAAAGATAAGATGATAATCTTATATATTAATGAGGAATGACAAGGTAAATTTTTACATATATATTTTTCCAAGCAAAGGATTTTTAGATTACCATATTGTTCTGTAGCAAGGAATTTGACGTCTTATGTTCATTAACTAAGCTTGTCACCTATTTAGGTGATCTCGCTTATTTAAATCCTTATATAAATCTCGCTTATATAAAGCTATGAACATAGAAATAGGGTGCTATTTAGCCCCGTGCATGGGTACTAACCCGTTTATACTGAGTATTTACTCACATAAAAGAATCTACTATTGAGTAGAATATACCTAATAGGTATTCACCCGTTCAAATAAGGTTATGACCCTTACATATTGGATATTTACCTACATTACAAGAAATAGGGTGCTATTTAGCCCCGTTCATGGGTACTAACCTGTTTATATTGAGTATTTACTCACATAAAATAATCTACTATTGAGTAGAATATACCTAATGGATATTCATCCGTTCAAATAAGGGACCCTTACATATTGGATATTTACCTATATAACAACTATAATAAGATACTACTATTAAGTAGACGGATACAACGGATATTCACCCATTCTAATAGGGTATGATGTCCTTCACATCGGGTAAATAACCTATATAACAAAATACTAATAATCAGTAGATAGACACAACTATTACCATCGATTGGGTGTAATGATTTTAATCAATGAACATTTTATTGAAGAATCATTCAGATTAATAATGTACATGATACAGGATATAGAGATGACAATTTATATCCTTTTGTAATACTCTAGAAGAACCTAAATTTGGTTTAACCATTCATAAGAATTTGGTATCTAGGTAGATCAGCATATTAAAGAGTAATTTACTAAAGGAACTATCTATCTATCTAGATGGTGATAAATAGACTAAAGGGAAAAAATAGTTTAAAGGAAGAACTGGACCTCTAGGAATATCTAGGAAACTGTGGGACGGATAACACATGATTAGACTTTAAAAGTTGCACAAGTCGCAGTTACTATTGTAGCTGTAAAGAGTCAAAAGCCATGCCACATCAGGCGAATGCTTACTGCTCTCGAGCATTTGACATGATTGTTTCTTAATTTTAAATTATTTGCCTTTATAAAGATAATTTGCTATCAATTATCTTATTACTGGTGCTGGTCATTTATTATGTATAATAAATAATAAGAAGAAATTTCATAGTACAAGTACTGGAACAAATGATCGGCAAAATGGTTTAAGAAACAATGATTGTTCAATTCATATATATATAGTACAATATTTTATAATAACAAGTATAACGAAGATATTTACACTTCATCCTATGATAAACTTCATCCAAAAGTTTGAGATACTCATACCAAATAGGGTCATTATCTGACTTACAACAAGCCTCATGTATAAATACCTGTGTCACAGAAAGGCTTGATCGAAGTTTCCTTTGGAATAAATCTTCAATCACAACAGATTTTTAGGTGAGTGGTTAATAATGTGGTCGATTATAATTATAATTTTAAAGACCAGTTGTAACAAATAACTATTGACCCAAGCTTTGCAAGTGGTTAGCTTTAAGAGTCTATTTGTATAAACACTTAAACTCATTATTCTTAAGGATTTTTTTTTTCAAAATATACTCGGTATGTGTGTAGAAAGACTTCTCACATCAGTGGTAACATATTGTTTACTCTTAACCAATTTTTTACAATATTTTTACTTTACCAACACCTGATGATGGTGATGTTGGTTTATATTGAATATCTTGGTCTTAATCTTGAGCTTTAAATAAAGCCTGGCATTCCACTCACTACTTACTATTGTTTTCAAGAATGCATATTTGGATACTAATTCATGATTACCTTAAACAGTGTTTACATGTCTATGGTTAAATGGAAATTCTATGCATTTCAAGTTCTTTCCTTTGGTTTGAGCAGAACACTATATTTATGTTTTTACTAACCTTTTAAAAGATACAAGACCATACATAACTGATTAAGATCTAGGGACATTGTGTCAGTTATATATTTATATAACATAGTTCCTATTTGAAATGTCATAATATTGGACAAGGAACAATAACGACACTTAGTAATTTAGGATCATAGACATAATAAGCTATATCATTCTTTAGGATTTATTGGTTACTTAAAAGATAGTTTGATAATTGGAAATAATACAACTGTTAAGGTTGTTCATTGTATTATACAAGGAATAAATAAATAAAAAATCAAATTGCTTTACCATTAGATAAAAGATTAAAAATCAACACAAGGGTGAAATAAAAAGAAAAAATATATATATATATATATAATAATAATATTAAAAAATAAAAATTATAATAAATGCAAAGATATGTATATATATATAACAATTTTAATAATGTTTATCAAAATACTATCCCTCTTACAGATAGATATAATTACAGGTGGTAGTTGTCATATTATTTTTATTATCGGGACACAATCAGTTATGTAACATATGGTCATTATTCTCGGTATTTTTGTTATTTGATTTAAATAACAAATCCGATCAACTATTTAAAGTTAAATGCAGCGTTACTTGTGCTTAAAGATATTTTTTCAATAATCATCTTCAACACGGTGAAACCCTAATACGTGTAGGCAACTCCACAGTTATTTCATATAGAAACAGCATGGTGTTTAATACCCACATTTAACCGTAATATCAAGGCACATATTGGATTTATTGAATACCCAAAAAATGTTTTTTATTTCCCTAATACATTCAATAATTTCAGAATGAATTTGCTATCACTAAATCAAGATTATACATCGCGAATTAACACTTTGAAGGTTTTTAAATAGATTTATTTACTAGAAAACCTACAAGAAGTATGACTTACATGTCATGACTAAGGTTATACTATTTAAATGGAAATATTCATTTTATTTCTAATAAAATAATTGTTGTTAAAGATTATCTCTGAACGGTTGGGGAGTTTGTGGTAGTATCAGACTGGTCCAGACAGTCCTAAAAAATAGTATTAAAAAAATAAATAATTAAATAAAAAAAAAATAAAATAAAAATAAATAAACCTTTCGTTTTGGAAGGGTTGCATTTTGGGTCTCATATGAATTTAAAAAAAAAAAAAAAAAAAGATCTAGATCCATTTGTTTTTCGTCAACGCTTTACCCTGTATGTTACTCGCTTCCTCGAGGAGCGTTTCGTTTCTATACACGAATCTCAAGATTTTGTTGCTCTACAAGCAATGTTAGACGCAATAATGAAAACGTTATGCTGGTGCTTATAATATTTTGGCCTAAACAGTGTAAATAACTAGATCTATCTGTAGACTGGTTACAATATTCTTTTCATTTTGATATATATATATCTAGAATTATTTTTGTTCTTAAAATGCATATTTAGGTTTTCTATCCTCCATATCCCAAGTATGCTATTAGTTGGGATAGTTACATCTGATGTATAAATATTTTTAGCGAGTTAAGTGTAAAATATTATATATTATTTAGTGGAGATGAAGAATAAATACTATTTACTTTTTTTTGGTTATTGTAATTACTCATATAGTAAAAAGAAAAAAAAAAAAAAAAATAAAACAATAATAATATATGAGTAATATATATATAAGTAATATATAAAAACAATAGATATCGTATATATTATGACGTTCACTTGGTGTAAGCCCGTGAATGCCATTATTACTACCGATTCGCCTACATCTGAGTCGAGACTTCTAAAAAGTATACATAAACATAATAATAACATTATTGTATATTAACCAAATTGCTTGGCGGAAGATATTGTATATTAAATTGCCACATGAATTTAAACCTTACTATAACCAGTGTTCAAACAATCTAGTATTACCATTATTTCATAGTAATCATAGTATTTGTCCAGCACATCCTTAATAAAATTACCTAGATAGGCCTAGTAACACTTGAGAGTTACAAGAATAAGTTTATTTCTTTTATGTAATCTTATAATACAGTGACCTCCCAGACGACAGTTTCTAGATTTTACCAACCACGGAGGATGTTGGCATTGATATATCATTTTTTACAATACATACCATTAGAGAGCACGCTTTACCACGCTGCTACGCTGACGTCTAAACATATGAGTGTCAGTTAAGACCCTCTTAGAAGGATAGCTGAATGGATCAGATCTAAGTTCAATTTTGTAGTAGAGACGTTACATCAAACATATACTTGATAACTGTAATTAATATTTAAATAGATATATTAAATTAGGAATTTTAAAAATAATAGGATTTAAATGTTTTTGTATCTTGTTTAATAGGCTCGTTATTTTACAAATCTCTAAACATCTACATGTCAACATTATCATTGAAGAGACTATGCAGTGAAGTACAATTAGAAATTAAACGAACTTACCTAAGTGAAGTTCCAATTTCAATTGTACGAACTGCATAGTCTCGAAATGATATTATAACCCACCCACCCATACTTATATACGATAAGTATTACCCATAATATCATCTATGTTGTAAAATAATCGAGCTAATGAACTTACATCTTGACCCCAGGATCTCTAAACTTAATGACATTTACCGGTAGGGGGCGCTATAAGTAGGTTGGATATTGTTTTAAATTATTTGAATTCGAGGTTTTTAGCTCTGAATATACGTGACACAAGGCTGACGACTGGCGGTGTACTACATGTCAACATTATCATTTCGAGACTATGCAGTTCGTACAATTGAAATTGGAACTTCACTTAGGTAAGTTCGTTTAATTTCTAATTATAGATAAATATCGTAAAAGGTAATTTTACATGAGGTGGACTACATATTTTTATTACTAATTCCGTTATCTTAAAAACAAATGCTTTGTTTAAAGTCGCTAGCATCAGTTGAACTGTCACTCATTGCTTCTTAACCGAAAATCAAAATTCACTTTGACAGGTAAACTGCACCAGCCACCAAAACTCCATTTTTCAATTTTCGGCGCGGAAAACTAGAAAAAGAATTTAAACTTCTTTGTTCGCGATCGCAAATAGTAATTGTGGCGATCCCATGATTTCCTTCACAATTCCTCTTTGTTCCCGATTGAGACATTCTTTCCGACGATAATTAGTTTTTGGGAACGCTCGCTACGCTCCCGTCTGCTTTATTGCTTAAGCCATTAACGAGTGCTTTTTACAAAATATTTTTTAATTGCAAGTTTCGTTGTTGAACGCTTTGCTACGTTTCAAATGTTTGTTAACATTGCTACAACCCTTTGTAATGAATACGTGTAAACGTCGGTGGAATATTTTGTAACGAATTAACGATGTTACAGATATTTTTTCGATATCAGATTTTCACTTCGATATCGTGTGAATAAAGTTAGTTAAAAATCCAGTCATTTAAATATACAGATCACTGATTTTATTTATAGTAACTAGGATTTTTTGAATAATTTAAGTAGCGTGTAGTCCACCAGATTGGGGGTAGTCACTGGTGCTTCAAAAGGTGATGACTGATGTGTCTAAATTTCTAAGTGTTTCTAATACAGCGACAGTACTAACAAGTTTATTTCCACCCACACCAATACAATTTAAATAGCCCACCTATCAAATTACCCTTATATATTATTCTTACGAAAATATCTTCTTTAATTGGCTTAACTACTTTATTTGGCACAAGTCTGCGACGAGACCGCGGTCGATAGCTCTCTGACCTATATTTAATTTGGTTACAGCTACTCCTATTTTCGTTGCCTGAATCTAAGTGGTTAAGCTTCAACTTTTTTACTTTTAGAAAACTCTGCTTGTTGGTTATTAATTTGTTTACGTGTGGCATTAATAGATATTTTATGGAAAATATGAAGTTGATAAATATTTTCAAGATTAGCATTTTCAGGAACTTATTAGGAATACGTACATCTGGATTATTTTTGTTTTATTTTTAATTAGCTTTTGCCCTGAGCTCCGCCTGCGGGGACCTCCTTTACTACAGAAAATAGTATCCTATGGGTTTATCCAGGTCATAAACTATCTGTGTGCCAAATATAATCCAAATCGGATCAGTAGATTGTGCGTAAAAGACTAACAAACATCCTTCCATTTTCATATTTTTTTACGTTTATAATTAAAATACTAAATCAAGTTAAGATAATAAAACAATCTAAATGCAATTAAAAAAAAAGATAATTTAATTAAAAAAAATATGTTCTACAGTTATACAAACAATAACTTCCCTCTACGCAACGAATAATCTCTAACCGTTTTTAAATTAGTAGTTAGAGTTTAAATTTAAAAATTCAGTTCCACAACACTGGTTTCCAGGAAAGTCCTATAAGAACAGCAAAGCGATGGAGATGAATCTGTCTTCATTAGTAACGACCGCTGTTACAGTCAGCCGGAGCGGGGAAACAAATAGATTTGCAGAACATGCCTTAGATAAAGATCAACTGTACAAGTAACCGAGTGACAATATAATTACATTGTTTTGTTTATTTCTTATAAGAAGTTTTGGGTACTACAATCTTTTTTTCTTAATAATATTTACCCGCGTGGCGGAGCGGCCACCATGCCGGTCTGAAGCGCAAAGGGTCCCGGGTTCGATCCCCGGTCAGACAGATATCTAAATGATGAATTTCGATTTCTGTTTCTGGGTCTGGGTGTTTGTGTATTTGTCTATGTGTGTGTCCATAGCACCCACGACACAGGGAATCCTAGTGTGGGGCTGTGAGTGTGGAAAGCGTTTATAACTTGCTGCAACAAGATGCAGAGCATTTGTTTCCGCATAAGAAGAAGGATTTGAGCATATGTTACAACTTTCATCTAGTTATGAAATACATTTTAGAGTAATGAAATTCTAAAAAAACGAACAATATTTTTGAAAGAAAAACGATACTATTTCGTGTTAATATAAGTAATTTAATTCATGTGCACATGTGTTAAGCGATTTATATATTTTATGACCCATTGTTGGGCACGGGATTTTCCTTACAACCATAAAGCCGGGAGTGCTGGGGAAGGTCTGGGATATCGGGGGGAAGCTTGAAGAAGGTCAGACCTGGAGTATACTGACAAAAATTTTTTTGTAGATATATCTAAGCAATAACGTCGATTCTACATTCGACCAAAAGCTAACTTTTCATGAACACATTAAGGCCATAGCCAAGGAATCCTTCCGACAGTTGGGATTCGTCCTCAGGAACTCCCGCAGTTTCAAGACGGAACGTGTTGTGAGACTTCTATATAACACACTAGTCCGAACCAAACTGGAGGCCAGCTCATGTGTTTGGAATCCTCATGAGCCTACTTATGAATTGATACTAGAGAAAGTACAAAAAGCGTTTCTCAGAAGTCTGTACAAGCGCAACTTTGGATATTATCCGCTCATGTATCCTACAGCATACCTCCTAGGATGTCTCAACTTTAATTCCCTTAAGACTAGGAGAGCAAACATACAGTTAATGACTGCGTGCAAAATTTTTCGAGGCTTAATCGATGCGCCAGACCTGCATAACGAGCTAGCCAAATTTTTGACGCCGGATAATTACTATCGAAGCCGGAAACATAAACTACTTGCCGTACCTTCTAGCCACACAGTCGCACATGCCAATTCGCCTATACCTCGTGCCCTCGCTGGTTTGACAAGTCTTCTAAACGCATATCCTGACTTCGATCTATTTGCTGACGGATGGCAGGAAGTTTTAAGTGTGTGCCTTAAGTTTACGGATAAATTCTAACCTCCTACATTCTCAGTTGCTTTTCTGTAAATGTAATGTAATATTAAATTTCGTACTGACATAGTTTATTTAATTACCTATTGTTTTTCTTATTAATTCTTAAATGTTACTATTTTATTTAATTTACTTTCAGCTATTATATAAATGTTTATTCTATTTAATAATGAAGTCTCCTATATTATGACATTGAACTTGACATGTTAATTAGTGTAAGTGATTAATGTATCGTTCTAATTAACAATAAATAAATAAATTAAATTAAATTAAATTACAAGCACTTAAATGTATCCTGAACATTATTCTCAATACATTAAATAGATATATTTTGTAAATCATCTGAATACTACCACATACGCACAACAAATGTTTGTTGGCCTACGAATGTGATTCAGAATAAAAACAAAGCTCGTCGCCATAACATAAACGCCATAAAACATCCAACATTCACGAGTGTATGGAAAATTTGTTTTATTCGCTTTTATAGCGCTATTTCAATTGAAAAATTGTTCGCGTCCCTAAAACTTGCCACATCTCTGTTTGTGCGGCGCAGTTGCGAAAATAGCGCTATTGTTTTAGAGATTCCGTTAAATATTGGCTATACAAGTTAATTTAATGTTGAATAATATTATTCGCTCACTAAAAACTGCCACCCCTCTGTTCGTGCAGCTCGTATTGAGAAAAAGGATACCAGATTATACATAAATACGATAGATTGGAGCTACTTGCTTTGTGTTGTGTTTATTTGACCTATACCTGTATAAATGACTTGCTGAAAGATGTTATAAAGATAAAAATAATATATATTTTTTAATTTTTTTATTATTTTTTTTAATTAAAATTATTAACATTAATCTGATTTCCACATCTATTCGCATTCCGAGCAACCTATGTATAGTAACCTAGCTATAAACCTTAAGTATTAGAAATATATATATCTTTTACAATTTTGTTAACACAAATTTTACGACATTGTTTTAAGTATAAGGAAGCTGCATTATATTTTTCCATGGCATAGATTTTAACACTAAATTTAGTTTTTGTGCACTCGTAAGGATTCCATATTTTTATTAATTAAAATTATTAACATTAATCTGATTTTCACATCTCACTCCGAGCAACCGAGCTATAAACCTTAAAAATTAGCAAGTTGCGTTCACTATAAGATTTTCCCCTAACAAAAATCGTCTAACGCGCCTATAGGAGCTTTCACTTCATAAATTTCAATGTGAAAATTCACTGAGTTATTGTACTTACCTTCTATTGGTTACTTAAAAGTTATCGCGTCTATGAAAATATTTAATCTGTCTACAAAGTTTCTTCCCTCACCAGTCATGAGACATTAAAAAACTTAGGGTTGAATAATTTAGTATTTTAACCGCTAATATTTGCAAAATTTCAAACAAATATTGGCTTTATGCATAAAATTTGCAGACGACGACAATGGAAGGGGACCGTGTCTTGTAGAAGGCAATAGTTTTGTAATTACATTTAATTTTTACGGCAAGTCACCATGCTGATAAATATTATATTGTATAATTATTAATATTGTATATTTGTTATTAATATTGTTAACATATTATATATTTCTTTAATTTTATACAGAAAAAAGTAATTGATAATTGTATTAAAAAGAACTTTATATATAAAATCATATATGCTTATAAACATTTAGAGACATTTTCAGAAAAGACACGTTACTAAAATGGCGGTGCTTATTGTGCATCACATCATTATTACACAATACGATTCAAATTTAAACGTTTTTATAGTCATGACGGGTTGTTAACATTGATTACATTGCAATATTAGCGTACGGATAAGTTTTCACAGCTTAAGAACTAAATGTTTATTAAAATCAATAAGATTCAAGCTACTAAATGAATGTAAGGCGTATCTACGTGTCTGCAAACAGTAACATGAACATTGTCAGGCAGGACATGTTCCCGCTCGTTAACCAAAATGGCGGTGCTTATTGTGCACAACGCCATTTGTATCTCACCACCCATTTTTACAACACAATGCGACTCGAATTTAAAGCTTATATGGTGCTTACGGGTCAGTCAGGGATTATGGCAACACTTTAATTAACTGATAAGTATTTACTTATTTAAAGTCTATTTTTTGTGAAAATCTATGTAACTTATAGTATCTGTGTACAAACAGTGTTGTTGGGTAGGCCATATTACCGCTCGTTAACGAAAATGGCGGTGCTTATTGCGCACAACGCCATTTGTATCTCACCACCCATTTTTACAACACAATGCGACTCGAATTTAAAGCTTATATGGTGCTTACGGGTCAGTCAGGGATTATGGCAACACTTTAATTAACTGATAAGTATTTACTTATTTAAAGTCTATTTTTTGTGAAAATCTATGTAACTCATAGTATCTGTGTACAAACAGTGTTGTTGGGTAGGCCATATTACCGCTCGTTAACGAAAATGGCGGTGCTTATTGCGCACAACGCCATTTGTATCTCACCACCCATTTTTACAACACAATGCGATTCGAATTTAAAGCTTTTATGGTGCTTACGGGTCAGTCAATGATTACGGCAACACTTTAATTAACTGATAAGTTTTACTTAACTAACCAAAATGGCGGTGCTTATTGCGCACAACGCCATTTGTATCTCACCACATTTTTACAACACATTGCGACTCGAATTTAAAGCTTTCATGGTCCTTACGGGTGAGTCAATGATAACGGCAACACTTTAATTGACTGATAAGTTTTTACTTATTCATAGACTTTTTTTTGTAAAAAATTATGTAACACATAGTATCTATGTGTGTCTACAAACAGTATTGTTGGGTAGGTCATGTTACCGCTCGTTAACCAAAATGGCGGTGTTTGTTGCGCATAGCGTAATTTATATCTCGCCACACATTTTTACAACAATGTGAGTTGAATTTAAATTTATATCCCTTACGAGTTGGTAAGAGAGACCGTAGACAATTTGGCGTACGGAAACATTTTTGTTTTTATATATTTAATCGCTAATAAGTCAATGACGCCTTTACGTGAGTGCTGAGAACTAAGGTGGAACGTCTCCAATTAGTGTCTCCCTTACCACACCCTTTAAACTAAACCACAACAGTACTCCACACTGTTGTTATTAAACAGAAATGGATATGGCGATCGTGCCTCCAGGATCGATCCACAAAATATTCTACCATCTTCAACCTGCATTGTTATAAAAATTACAAACACAATACTATTAGTGTTACCATTGTGTTCTCAGAGTAGAAAGTTATAATACCTACGTGCTTATGAACAGTTCCATGGCATTGTTAGGCAGGACATGTTTCCACTCGTTAGCCAAAATGGCGGTGCTTATTGCGCACGAGGCCGTTCGTATCTTACCACCCATTCTCACAACACAATGCGGCTCGAAAAAAATGTTTCGGACGAAGTTTAAGGCCTTTTATTCTTTTCACGGGTTTCCTAACATAACTTTGGCGGACTTGACGAAATTGTATGTTTTTATTTTGTTTATATTTTCTAGTAAATTAACATAATAATTATTATAATATAATTATTAGGGGTAGGAACTCTTAGAAAAATTACTATGACGCATTTACGTGAGTACTGAGGACTGAGGTGGAACGTCTCCAATTAGTATGTCTCCCTTACCACACCCTTTAAACTAAACCACAACAATACTCCATAACGTTGTTTACCAAAAATAGATATGGCAATTGTGCCTCTGCAATGCGCCAATTGCCACGAAAGTTTCTAACATCTTCAAACTGCATTCTTATAAAAATTACAAACACAATACTATTAGTGTTAGCATTGTGTTCTCAGAGTAGGAAGTTATAATACCTACGTGCTTATGAACAGTTCCATGGCATTGTTAGGCAGGACATGTTTCCACTCGTTAGCCAAAATGGCGGTTCTTACTGCTCGCGACGCCGTTCATATCTTACCACCCATTCTTACAACACAATGCGGCTCGAAAAAAATGTTTCGGACGAAGTTTAAGGGCTTCTTTTCACGGTTTCCTAACATAACTTTTGCGAGTTTGGCGAAATTGTGTTTTTATTTCGCTTAAGAGTATATTATTAACATAATAATTATTTTTCTAAATATTTTTTTTGTAAATGTTGTAAATAAGTTCTTTTTTGTTAGTTTATACTTTAATTTATTACTTTTTTATTTTAAAATGCATGTATTTAACAATTTCAATTGTAAATAAATAATATTATTACAATATGAACTATTAAACTTTGAGAAAAAAGTTTTGAAAATTTTATGTGTAGCTATTATTTTAGATAAGTATTCTGGCCTCATATTCGATCCTCGGACGTTATAAGGTGACCGTATTGGTATGTAATTTAAGAAAATATAATGACGGAAGGTGGTTACCTCATCAGGGCAAGAGTGGTTAGTTCTGCTAAGTTTGGGCTCATTAGCCATGCGTGTCGATGATTGTTCTGCTTATACAGGGCCATAGGAACTGTAACTACTGAGGTACGTTTTGAACGAAAACCGGTAAGTATTGGCTAGTTTGATTGAACCCATTCAAATTAAGGTTTATAGCGCTGAATATCTGCAATGCTCCCACCAACAGTGTTGATCTATTTCTCAATCTACAGAGATTGCCTCAAGAATCACCCAAGATTTTACAAGTACCTATGTCTGGTTTTAAATAATTCGCCAAGTACGCGTCGATATCGTACACGGAGACATGGAGTCGTCGTACAGACGGACAGACAGCGAAGTCTTAGTAATAGGGTTTCTTTTTTACCCTTTAGGTACGGTACCCTAAAAAGTTGTTTTAAACATCTAATATGTTTAACTTAATGTACTCATTGTTAAAAAGTGCCTTAAGGTGTATTATTTTATTAATATTACGTACTAATAACGCTATTTGTTTATTTGCCTAAACTAGTGAAGGGTAGTCGAATTCTCGATATACACGCCATTGCCAACATAGTAACGCCATTTGATTACTATAACTAAACTAGAAGGGTAGGACTCGAACTGTATCTTAGAGTCGGTGCCAAAGCTACTATAGAACAAATCTCCAAGTGCGGTTAGGAGCCAATCTCAGTAAGATTGCCTGGCCTCTTGGCGTGCTTTCCTTTTAATTAAGAATCCACTCGGAGTCTCGTTCGATGTCTTTATATGTTCAGTATCAGAACGACCGCATGATTCGTGGGAATAAGATACGTTCATATATATGTTCGGTATATGAGACTACTAGTTTCTATCTACGACTGTTCTTCCAATTTCACAAAAGACGTCTTAACCTAGAGCAATAGATATCAATTTTTCTGTGAATTTAACATGGGAGTGTGGCTGGTAGCTTAGATGCACTTTTGAAGGTGGTGGAACCTGTGGTTTTACTCTTGCGGCACCACCGTCACACCTATCTTGCCTAATAACATCAGGGTTAAGCGCTGGTGTATTCTGATTTGAAGGGCCATACTCTTTAGGATACTGATCTGAGGTTTTCCATTTTAGTCCTCGGGGGTAGCAAAGCATCTATTGTTAAATTCAGGTAGGAATTTAATTGTATCGTCAGTTACAGAAGTCGATTGGTGGCAGTAGCCATCAGATGGACTGCATACTCGTTTTCTACTGTTAGATATTTTTAAATTTGTATTATATAGATTCATGACGCTTTCGTTCATACATACAATAAGTGATAATTGCAAATAATTAATTAAATCTCAGGCATGCGTCTGAGTTTTCAAAGTTCTGTGCGTATTAGAAATAAATTAATTATCACTTGCTTTAAAGTTGAGGGAAAACATCGCGAGGAAACCATCGCGACGACATATCTGACAGATGTATAAAAAAACCTCAAAGGTATGTGAAGTCTGCCAATACGCACTTGGCCAGCGCGGTGGACAATGGCCTAATTCTTCTCATTCTGAGAGGAGACCTGTGACCAGCAGTGGAACAGTAATGCTGAACAGTAATGCAAAGCTGCTATCAGCGCTGGTAGTACAAACAAAGCCAGTGTGCGTCGCATCATCCCTTAATATCTATTAACAACTAAGCACTCGAAAATAGCACTTCATTAAGATAATTTAGCTATTAACGAAGCTTAATTGCGTTTAATTAGTGCTCTTAACTGCTTGTGTTTATTCCTCTTAGTTTACAAGATTGTGAAGTACTTCGAAATACTTGTTTATCGAGAAATGGAAAATAACTGAGAAATTTCACGCTAAAAATCTAAAACTTTGCTAATAACCAAAGTAGTTAATACGGTATCAAGATATTATAACAATAAATATTTTTTTTTTATAATATAGGAGTAGCAGACGAGCATGCAGCCCACCTGATGGTAAGTGGCTACTGCCGCCCATGGACATCTGTAATCAACCCCAGATAGTGTTAGATATTCCTACCTGAGGTCGACAGATGCGCCGTTACCCCTGAGGACTAAGCTGGAAACACCCGGAGTCGAACCACAAAGGGTCTACCACTTTCAAAATGTAAGTTATAGTCTACTGGTTTGAATTCAGCTTGCACGTTGAGGATCCAGGGTTCGATCCAGGTGTGGATACATTTTTTATAGTTACAAGCCTATTAAAATATTTGTCGTTTGTTATACGTCGTAGAAGTAATCGTAGGTATTTTACATACGATTTCTTCTTTTTTAAACTTTTAGAATTTTCTAAAGGTGTGAGAGGTGTAAAAATCTGAGTCACCGAAGTAGACTAAGGCCTAAATCTAATCACAAAGAAAAGATTCGTGCCGCTTTTCCTTTTAACGTTATATAAATCCATATCGTATGACGTCATAGTGACAAAAATCTCGTAAGAACGAAATTTATACCATTGGTCTAAGACCCTAGGATTATCAAAAGCTTTGTACACGTGGAAAGCTTCAACCGCAAGTATGTATGCGTAAGAGCTTTCGTCGTAGATCAAAGCTTAATCCAAGATACCGATACAGACCACTTAGGCTTAAGATTCTGATACCCTTAAGTACAATGATTGACAGGATCCCATGCTATATCCAATCGAGGATTAGTTGAAATAGTAGATGGTAAAAAGCTCAATAGGATTATTGTATGACTGTATGCTAGTGGTATATGTGCTTTATATAGGTAACACCTCAATAAAGGTAAGTAAAGATGGTAGAACTCTTTGTGTTTCGACTTCGGCGGCACCACCGCCACACCTATTACTGCCTAATAACAGCAGTTTGATACGCTGTTGTGTTGTGATTTGAAGTCCGTGGTAATGGAGACATACTGTTTCGAGGCATTCCAACTTAGTCCATCTGATGGTAAGTCAATGCGGCCGTGGGTATCAATAAGCAATGATTGAACAAGGGTTCTATTTAAAGCAGATTTGTAACCATTCCTGGGAAGACGGTCGTCCTTATTTGAAAGTCAGCCGGCATCCATTTTCATATCCATCTACCAAAACGCAAGACCTGCCATGGTCTAGTTAGACCATGGCAGGTAGGTATAGTTATACTGGTTAGATCACCATGTAAAACTTACCTACTCATTTGTGTTCTGACTTTTCAGTGAGTAAAGTTTTCAAGATCGTTTTCAGGCACGATTCTTTTCTATTTGCAATTTTATAAATTTAGGAGATTGGCAGCATCGCCGTTTTATGAAGGTTTTCAGCTACTTTAGTACTGTGTACAGGTTTTATCAGGTCAAAAATATGATTTATTTAGGTTATGAAATGTTTTATTTGCTTTTATATCCAAATATTGCATTGCTCAATACAAGCTGTATAGTTCAATTCGCCGAAACAGAATTATTTGGTTCAAATATTCAAACATAAAATTGGATATGCAGCCAAATTGGTGAATATTGAAAGGTCTAAATTGCTTAACGTGATGTGAAAAACAACTATTCCTTATACTGTAGAGGTTTTCGTGTACAGTCAGCTTCGAAAGTAGATGAACAGATTAAGATTTCAAAAATACCTATACAACCAACCGTTCATAAATAGCTAACCACCCCCAGTCTCATACTTAGATGAATATCGTAAAGCGTCAAAAGTAGCTGAAAACCGACGTACAATAACAGTTAACGTCAATAGGATGTCTTTGTTCAGCTACTTCTGAAATTGTAGTGTTCATCTACTTTTGAAACTTTACGACGATCATCTAACTATGGTGTTAGTTGTGTTCAGCTACTTTTTTATAATTTAGGAGTAGCAGACGAGCATGCAGTCCACCTGATGGTAAGTGGCTACTGCCGCCCATGGACATCTGTAATCGACCTCTGATAGGATTACATATTCCTATCTGAGGTCGCCCACAGATGCGCAGCTACCCCTGAGGACTAAGCTGGAACGCCTCAGAAAAGTACTTACCCTTACCACACCCTTTAAACCACAACACAGCAGCGCTTAACGTTACTGTTATGAGGCAGAACTGGAACCACAAAGGGTTCTACCGCATTAACGCTTAGTAACACTTGGGTGTACAGGTATTTTTGAAACTTTTGCAGGTGACTGTAGACACTTCAATAAGGGAGGTTGGGGCTAGTGGGCGGCATATTCCGATAAACTTACAAAAGGATCGATCTTTGAACGATAAATTAATCCGAAAACGTATTCAATGGCTCGTACAAAGGAGCATCGACTTAAGAAATTCTGATAACGGTACAAAAACAGCTCTTGAATATCGAATCTTCATTTTGAGGTTCTATAGACGTGGCTTGGATAGGCTGATTAAAAGCTAAGGCTCGGACCACACTATTTAAAAATGTGAAGGTAAGGAACTTACAAAATAAGTGGAATTTAAGGCAATTCATTTTAAGGCTATAGCTGTAATACACACCACATAACTTAGTTTTTAATTTAATTTGATTAAATTTAATTTAATTAGTTTTATACTTGGTAACGTACAATGTTTTATTAATGTATGTTAATTTATGAATGTTTATTATTGTTTAATTAAGATGTCTGAATTATTGTTTTGTTTATTATGATTTATGATCCATAGAGATTGAAATAAACTGTTCCAATCCAAATTCCAATCAGCGCCCCTAGCGGATTGTGCCAGGACTTAGAATTTGTATGGGCAAATACGTAAACAAATACCAAAACAGTCATATTTGTCGAAACGTAAAAACTCCTGGTAAGGGTACAGAACATAGCACTTAAAACTGGGTTTTAAGGCAGAAATAGGAACCACAGAGAACCTACCTCTATTTGAGGGTTCTTTTACCTTGTAAATATGATCTTTGTTCTTTGAAGGGCAATGATCTTCCCTGGATCGTCCTGTATACGCCTTATTGGTGTCACCAGTTTCGTAGAATTAGATATACAAATCCTTTGTAACAACTCGGTTGATACAACAATGGAATACTGATGAGATTATGTTCAAATATTCATAGTTGGGATTTTATACGACTCTCTTCGGGGCATAATGGAATTTACGTAAAATAATATAGCAACCCTTTTTATATTTCACTGCTGTGTACGGATTATTTCTTACAAGTAAGGAAGACTGGAATATTCCATGAAGCTTTAAGTTTAATGCAGTTTGGTGGAAAACGTAAGAGGCCTACCTGATATGTGGCAATTCCCGTTTATGGACAGTTATAATCAACCCCAGATACGATAAGAATCTTATCGGAGTTCGGCCTTAGATTTGTTGTTATCCCTGTGGACTCAGTTGGCCCACAGATCCCTGCAGACAAAGGTGGAGTTAGTATAAGGGTATCTTTCTTATTGGATGTGATAAGAAACCGGAACACAGAAACGCTTAACACTCATGTTATTAAAAACAGTTAATATTTGAACTTAATCATATCGAATGGTTTATGTAGCACAATAAATTAATAAATTCGTTACTTAGGATTATATATATTTACAAATATATAACATATACAATGAAATAAATCAGATCTCAGAATCAGAGCAAGTCCTATCAATATTTGTTTCTAAGCCTTACAGTGCGGGCCGAAAAACTTTTCTACATTTGGAGAAGCCCCGTAAAGTCAATATAAGCTCTTGAAAAGACTTCTGTAGGCCAATCTAGTTCGACCGCCATTGAGATTTCCAATACCTAAGTTATTTTCTTTGGACGTAAAAAGTCGACGTTTCTAAATGGCACGCAATCGTCGTGGTATTCTAGCGGATTATTACGGTTATAGATTTATGAGCAATAGCTGTTTAGTTTTTCTGAAGTTTTGACAGTTACTACAACTCATCAGCAATCATATGAGATTGATGTTAGTGCCTAGATGGTCCTGCTATTGTGATTCCTAATATCAAATTTATCTTCTTTAGACGTGAAAAGTCGACATTTCTAAATGCCGCGCAATCTCCGCGGTATTCTCCTGAACTATTACATTTATATATTCATGAGCAATTTGTATCTCAAATAGATCTTAGAATATAGAAATATGTATGTAAGTCCTAACAATATTTGTTTCTAAGCCTTAAAGTGTGGGCCGAGAAACTTTTCTACATTTGGAGAAGCCCCGTAAAGTCAATATAAGCTCTTGAAAAGACTTCTGAAGGCCAATCTAGTTCGACCGCCATTGAGATTTCCAATACCTAAGTTATTTTCTTTGGACGTAAAAAGTCGTCGTTTCTAAATGGCACGCAATCGTCATGGTATTCTAGCGGATTATTACGGTTGTTTTACGAGTAATAGGTAGGTATGTAATTCTTTTGTAATTTTGATACTAAAGCTTATAACTAATTTTATAAAATTGTAATTACTGCTTAGATGGTACAGGTATTATGGTTCCTAAAATCTAAGTTATTTTCTTTAGACGTAAATAGTCGACGTAAGTGGCACTAAATCGCCGTCGTATTCTCCTATATTACTATTGTTATGGATTTATGAGTAACAGGTATGTTGTCGACCGGTCCAAAAATGTGTGCGGACTGTGTGTTTTCCCGCTTCATCTTGCTTACGAAAATAAGTTATAATATCGATCGGCGATGCTGAAAGTAGTTAGTCTGTTTAAGCCCTTACATAAGTAAAGGTCTCACCTCTTTAAACTTATGTATTTGTAGAGTATCAGGTATGAAACCAATATTTGCTAAATATATTTTTTGCCAGAAAATGTAAAGTGGATTTCATACAGATCCGAAAGGGAGTCGGTTCATTCACAAACACGGGGGTGGCAGAGTGGGGTGATTTCAGAAATAGCGAACGTGCATCGTATTTCAATACAGATCACCGCAAATGTCTAATGGTGTTGCTAAGAGGTATTAAAACTTTTCCTTTTAGCTCCGACGGAAATGGGAGGCAAAAAAGAGCTGAGTTATTTTTGCACGGTGCTTAATAGCTTGGCTATAATGCGAGAAATAGTTCGGAAATTCTTTAAGGGCTACACTAAAATTAAAGGAAGCCGTGCGTTTTTGATTTGTATGTTTAATATAATTGACAGCTTTATTATTTTAATCAATCATAATTATGTACCAAAATCTTTATGAATTGATTCTTAGCTTTGATCATGCTCAATGCTCATGTCGGTCGTATGTATGCTAAAGGACCGTACAAAAAATCTCAATTTCGACTTTTTTAAATGTAAGCAAATTAATTTACGTCTAATTCTTTATTAGTACTACGTGACTGAATATATTTATTGAAAATTTATGATGATGGCAGTAAAATTTATAAACGATGAATGAATTTATGGGAAGTGGGTTTAATGCAATATGTTTATAGAAAACATTAAAATATCCTTAATCACTTTGATGTTCAACGCAATTACTTGAAGGAAACAAGCCAAATACATATTTAGTATTAGACAAGGTGGGGGCAGTGGACAGATATGGATGCGTTCCGGCCAGCGCAGGGAGTTACCGATTAATCTTCCACCGAGACCAACTTCGCTAAATGCAGCTTCGATTCTATTATAGATTCATGTCCTTTGGCGCATGCTTCTAGGTAGTTTGAAGCGCCATCTATCTTCACTATTATACTAACGTTGTGATAAAGTTTTGTATAGGGTATGGGTCTTGAGGTCTATGTATACATTGTTAGTATATTATAAGTGTTTACAGTTTTTTTATGCATTATAAGTATTATTGTTGAAAAAAGTAGAATCACAATTTTATATGTTTACTTGACAATAAGAATTAAAAAAATATTGTAATTTAACATATTAAGGATACGAAGTTATTTCGCAAGCATTATCATTCCACAGTCAGAGCCCCACACTAAGATCTTTTAGTGTCATGGGCATACACACACGAAGACGAATACACAAATACCCAGGCTCTGACCAGAAATAAAAATTTCTTATTTTGATTTTTTTTGATCAGGGATTGAAACTTGAACAAAGTGCGCGTCAGACCGATATCATTACCGCTTTGCAGGTCGTCGAGTGCGTCAACAACAGTGCTTATATTACCCACTTTCGTATCATTAAATATTTGTTAGTAACACTATTTACTATTATAACAAAGCATTCGACGTTTTGTATCTCCCAATGATTTACAATACATTGAGAACAATGTGACTAAGATGAAAGAGGCGATTCGCAATTCGAGACGATATATTCAGTTCTTCGAATCGCCGTCCAAATTGCTGTCTATAGCCCTTAGGTTAGGACTTAATGACGTCTATTCATCGACTTGATTTGGACTTAAGCGTAAATAATTACAAATAATATTTATATCTTACAAATTTACATTTTTTTAAATGTAGGACTAGCAGACGAGCATGCAGTCCCTCTGTTGGTAAGTGGCTACTACCCATAGACATCTGAAATCAATCTCAGGTAGGATTAGATATTCCTACTTGAGGTCGGTCACAGATACGCCGCTACCCCTGAGGGCTAAGCTAGAACGCCTTTGGAAAGTATGTGTCCCTTACTGTGTACCCTTCGAACCAGAACACAGCAGCGATTAACGCTGCTATTATGAGGCAGAAATAGTTGAGGCGGTGGTGCCGCTACCCCTGAGGGCTAAGGTAGAACGCCTTTGGAAAGTATGTGTCCCTTACTGTGTACCCTTCGAACCAGAATACAGCAGCGATTAACGCTGCTATTATGAGGCAGAAATAGTTAAGGCGGTGGTGCCGTCGGAGTCGAACCACGAAGGGTTCTACCTTTTAAATATAGTCTATAGCCCTTAAGATGTAATGACGTCTATTCATCGACTTTGATTTGGACTTAAGCCTAAATTATTACAAATAATATTTGTATTTTACAAATTTACATAAATAAGCGTGGCTTTGGCTTTCAATGAACTAAGTTGGATCTGCGAGCTTCATTGACGAGACAAAGAGAAAGTTTGGGTACGTGACAATTTTCAGCCCCTCTTACTTAGTTCAGTGGGGTTAATTGTTTTAGCAAGACATTTAGAGCTAATATTTTGTCTTTTGTTGATGGTTGTATTTCTTTTTTATGAACGTAGGAACGGGTTTTAGTTTATATGACGTTTAGGGAGGTATAGTCCGCGCCAAACTTCTAGTCCGCTCTGAAGTTGTTGCACGCAAGTGTAGTCAGAGTCAATGGCTTCAAACACATCCACAAGCATATACTCCGTAGCAACGTAACACACTAAGTGCGTTATGTAACCTTGGGCGAGAGCGGGCAGCGAACGAGTGCAGCGTCCTGCGCTGTATTCGTCCTGCTAATATCTATATTCAGATCGGACTAGAAGTTTGGCGCGGACTCTAACACTAACGACAGAATTTACGACAGCCGGCAATGGTGTCTGACGACAGATTGTCGCTCGTATATTAGGACCTAAGTAATAATTGTAGTGACCACTTTACCACCACTACAAATTTATTTCTGCTGAAAACTAACTCGGAATGCCTCATGTACTTTAAGTACACCTCTCAAACAGAATTCAGCAACACTGTTTTTGTAACAAGTAAAGGGTACCAGAAGCCAAAACCAGATAGGACTCTTATGCATTTCGATGACAACTAAGTTGGAACGCCTTCTATAAATGTTTCTACGCAACTATTTTTAACTTAACAAGACTAATTGCTAAACTTAAAATATCGCAAACACAAAGAACTCTTAAGAAAAGAACTTTTTAAAACAACAGTAAAATGTTAATCAAAAACTTGTTGTAAGCGTCCATGAATCCAAAAAGATGAAAAACATTTTCAATCGCTGAAGTGGACATAAAATTGTTTTTATGAAAAATGCACTTTTAAAGATCTCGACGGAGATTCTCGAGATCTGTCACTCGCAGAGATTTAAGATGCTGCGGCTACACAAGCATTCAGCCGACTTCATCTCGCTTCGGATATCTTATAAATCTTTCAGGATTGCATTTTATGTGATTTAGGAAAATAATCAAGTTGCTGAATTATTAGTGTTTACAACGTTTGTTTTACTAACGATTATAGCAAACGATTACTTTGTTCATCTGATGATAAGTAGACACTCTCACATCACACATGAGTTTTTAAAACATCCCACAATTTTAGGTTACGTTTACTCAATACATTATTCTGTTTGCTAGACTGAGTAAACGTAACAATAAGTAAGTGCTCAAGTATTTCTGTCTACCTCACATGCTCGCAAAAAAAAGAGACAAAACATAAAGCGCCATTTTTTCAATTTAGATATTTAATGTTACGTTACTGACACTATAGTTCTGATACAATCCGCTAGGGGCGCTGATTGGAAATTGTATGGGCAAATACCAAAACAGTCATATTTGTCAAAACGTAAAAACTCATGGTACAGGTACAGGGGTTCTAGCTGAACACCTCAGTGTTCAGGAGTAAGATCGTCGTCACATATATAAGTCAGTCCCCATCCAAACTTTTCACCAAAACATAAGTACTGCTTCATGCTAAAAATATGTCTTAGGTGTTTTAATAGTGATGGCACAGTGGCTTAAATCTCCAGTCTCATAAGCTGAAGGTCCGGAGTTCGAATTCCAGGCGTCTGATTTTTCGAATTTAAAAATCCGTGCGTATTGGAACCTAAAAAATGTGAGTAATGCGATGCTGTCAGGGTTAAGGACAACGAGAGTAAGTCTATATGCCAGAGAATTTTGCCCTCAAAGGTGTGTGTTTTGGTGACCGCAGAGGCTGTCAGTAGTCAGCCCGTGAGCTAATGATTAATTTAGGGCTAATATTAAGTCCTGTTTATCTCGGTACGCTATTTTATTAACAAACTGCACGAAAAGTTAAACGAATTCACTTCCTAGTAGCAGTTTAATCTTATAATCCGTTCCAAAATTCCTACTTATGCGAGGTAAAAGAATTTGTAACATTTAAAGTAACATAAAAAGTAGAGTGAAATGCACTTTGAGGATTGCGCCAAAAATGCTAAATCGAAAGATACCGCAAACGGAATTCGGCTGTAAAATATTCCTTTGCATATCTTTTGAGGAAATCCGCTATACCTATGTGATGTTACCGCAAGTATAAACTCTATACGTAAGGTTCCGTTTATACCTACAGGCGTCTAATGTATAAATTACCAAGTTGCAAGTTGAAGTAGTAATGTATAAGCTCTATATGTAAAGAAGCCTCGTTTATATATACAGTACCCTTAGTATAACTTTTTACGTTTTTAAAAAAATGACTGTTTCGTATTTGTTTACGTAATTGCCCATACATTTCCAATCAGCGCACCCAGCAGACTATCAGAACTGATTAGAAATGTATAGGAAATACGTAAACCAATACAAAAAAAGTCATGTTTGTAAAAGCGTAAAAACTCATACTAAGGGTACTGGCGTCTTAAGTATAAATGAACTTTTTAAATTGCCGCATTTGCCGTAACCACGCTAACAGTGCCATTTATTTAATAAACAGAATATTCATATTTTTTTGTAACAAGGTTGCATATCGTAAACCAACGTATCGGATGTAAAATATTCCTTTGCATATCTTTTGAGGAAATCCGTTATACCTACATGTGATGTTACTGCAAGTAGATGTAGTAGGAAAATGTATAAGCTCTATATATAAGTCCTCGTCTATACCTTTTTTTTGTTTACGAGGGGGAAACCTTCAAAAGGTATCCGACGACGTGGGACCGACCTACCCATCCCATACCTACCTACAGGCATCTAACGTTTGCAGGTATAAATTACCCTTACTTATACATTTCTTCACATAACTACGATTACATTGCCTTTCAACTTTTGATGTGAAACATCTATAGCCGCACGTAAAACCGATTTCTGGCGTGGCGACGCGTATATACGATGGTATATATATACAGTCTATATGCAGTAGTGTGTACGGTGTGGCGACGCGTCGCCATGCGCAAAAATCGTAATATTATATTTTATCATTATGACATATTTAGTTCCTATCACAATATGTTCTTTTCTGCATATTACTTTTACAAAATAATGTCGATGTTTCACGTCTGCCAGGCGTCCCGTGACGGCTCACATTGTTTTTTTAATACAACCACGCTAACAGTGCTATTTATTTAACTAATAGACTAGATATTGAACTTGTTTCTGTTAATACTAGGTCGTACATTGTAACCAAATATTTACTAAGACTATCCCTAAGCACATTACTGTATTTTAATGTAAATGTCACTTAAATCTGACCAGTGGTTCTCAAATTACAAACTCACGAACAAACGGACAGACAGTCACTGTGTATTTATGTTGTGTACGTATTAATTTTCATTGTTTGAGATATTTATATTAAGTGCATTAAAATCGATTTGTATCATAAACTTTGAATACTCAGCTGAACACTCATGCTTTTCATCCCATAGGGGAAGTTCAAAATGGCGGCATGGATGCGCTTCCGGCAGTGTCCGGGAGGCACAATTAATCTTTTACTTCCAGCGAAACCAAGTTTCGAAGACTTGTTACGGGACGTTGGCCAATGACCAACGGAGCGTGTGTACGACAGACTTATTTATCGTATACTATACAAATAAATTAAATTGAAACCTTTGTTCGTAATGTCAAACAAAAATGCATATGAAAGTATATTCGGTTTTTATAACAAAAAACTATTATGGAAATATTTGTCTGTCCGTCTGTTTTTTTTTTCAGGGATTTCATCAGTTCTGATGATATAAGAAGTATTTTACCCCTCCTACGCCCTAGGTCAATGCTGGTCACTAAAGCTCCACAACTAGGAAAGGCCAGAAGCTTACAGTACCCTTACCAGGAGTTTTTACGTTTCGACAAATATGAATGTTTTGGTATTTGTTTACGTATTTGCCCATACAAATTCCAATCAACGCCCCTAGCGGATTGTGTCAGAACTAGGAAATCATATGGGCCAATACGTAAACAAATACCAAAACAGTCATATTTGTCGAAACGTAAAAACTCCTGGTAAGGGTACAGTACCACATTGCTTGTTTAAAAAAAGAATATGTCCATTGAGTCCCAAGTCTTGACTCTACCTAATTGATGTAGTATGTATTATTGATATAAAAAATATAGGTATTAGAAATTGGGAATTAGGCCGGTTAATATAGCGAACAAGTAAGATTACAATGACAACTGTTGTTATAACTGTAATAATCTCATGTAGCAAAGGTTATTCCAATATAGCAATAACAAAACTTTCCTTTATTAGACAAGTACAGTACGAATGTACGAAGTAATAAGGGCGTACAAGTACATGTTTTGGTCCCAAAAATAATCCGCAAATGCGTAATATTATATTTCTGAAACACCTACACGGTTCGTACGAGTGGCGAGGGACCAAACATAATGTTACTGCTATAAAATTAATGTTATGTTCTAATATTACGGTAACACTTCCGTGGAGTTACGTAACAGCCAATATGGCAGTAACTTACGAGGTTACGGGTATAGTTACGGTGTAGTCTATATAAAATAAGTAGAATATAGTCTGTCTGTGATTTGTAAGATATACGCTTGTTTACTTGTTACTAAAGTAAATAAATATAGTTCAAAAAACTAAAAAACACGCTTTTATGATAAAATCAACTAAAATCAAGTAGAAAATAATTTTCAATCTAGGAATCAATTAAGGAACAATCAATTGTATAATTGTGAAAAAAGCGTGGAGTGCTCCACTTATTAATTTTCGAAAAGCACCCCTATTTAGTTTTTTGAACTATATTTATTTTATTATTTTTTAGTATTTGTTGTTATAGCGACAATCATTATGCATAGTCTGTAATAAAAATCAAGTGTCTATCTATTACGGTTTAAGAGATAAAGCCCTGTGACTCACGAACAGACAGCGGAGGGTTTCGTTTTATCCTTTGAGTACAGAATCCTAAAAATCATTCTAAAAGATGGCATTATAGATATGTTTCAATACATTTGAGTTATAGGGAAATAACATTATTATTTTACATAGCTAAAAATCAATCTAGTAACTTTGCCTGTGCGCTCCATAAGGCGCTTTCTCTCCCCTCGAAAATCGTTAATCCTGAGGATGTTGATAAGGACAATGGTACAAAATTATTAAAATCGTGTATTGTCATCGGTTTTTGATAATTCTTGAAAATTTTGAATTAAACTGAACGTTCAAAGTGGATAAAAATCGGGTTCAAAGATTCCGTTATTGTTACATACATACATACAAACGTACAACCCAAGCTAATAAAAGCGTGTTAATAATTAGCCAAGTGCGAGTCGGACTCGCACACGGAGGCTTTCGTGCCACTAAATTATTTTTTTATTTTTATAACTTGGTATCATATCAGCCATAGAAGTGAATACATTGTGAAAATTTGAACAGTCTTGCTATTACGGTTCAATAGTAAAGTGAAAAATGCCGAAAATTTGCGGTTTCTTGTATGTCGACCCTCCTTTATTTTGACGATTTTTTTATTACCACGCGCTGAACCGTTCGATTAATTTAAAATTTTGAACATTATCAAGAACCGATGACAATACACGATTTGAATAATGTTATCCCATCCTCCTCATCAGGATCGTCAGGAATCAGGATTAACGATTTTTCTTGTGCGATTTTAGCGTGGTTTTTAGTTTGTAAACTATGATTATTTTTAGTATTCGTTGTCATAGCGGCCACCATTACTCATATTCTGTGAAATTTCAAGCGTCTAGTGTCAATTCAAAATGTATTGACAATTTTGAAAACGAATGACGTAATAAACGAAAAAACGCATTTTATATGCCTCTGTGATTTGACCGCGACATGATATACTAACATACAACCAACATAACATACATGTTTCTAAAGAAACAAAACTTGAGATTAGATAAGAGTAGATACGAGTACATTAGGCACTACGGATAGAATTTTGACCTTTATTCCCTAGAACTAGAGGCTCATAATGCCTTGTAGTTGCATAATGCAAGTGGAGTTTCTTTGAAGCAAAAGCCAGCTCATATTTTAGACGAATTCAAAAAGTATTCAAAAGGTGGTATTTTTAGAATTCTTAAGGTTACTTCCTACTAAGCATTAACGGTTTAAATTTATTTTTATACGAATGAAAATAACATACCTAGATTTTTATTGTAACTGAATGGATGATAAAAGTTTAGAAAAAAAAATTAAACAAGAAAACATGCTAACAATTGTCGTCTATTTTGAACTGGCGTCTGTTGTTTTTTTCTTAAATAAAACTAGAAATCTTTATATATATATTTCTTATGTGCGTGTATATGTCACTGAACTCCTCCTAAACGACTGGACTGATTTTGATGAAATTTGTTGTGTGTGTTCAAGGGGACTTGAGAATGGTTTAGATTCACAATTTAGTCCGTGGGAAAAGGTTTTTTTTAATTAATTTTTAATTCGTAAGTAGTTATAGAATCGAAAACTATGCATTTGATCAAGTGATGATCTTTAGTAAAGTTGTTGTCCAAGAGCCCACGAGGGTTTGGGAGTTGGTAAGACCAATTTTCGACAGATGGCACCACTGTCATTCCAATGCAGGTATAAATTTTCCGTTTTATGTACGTCATATTATTTCTTTAAAATGCGCACCACTAGTTAAACTATAAATATATTTTTATTTGCCATCCAGCATCCAGAACTATCCACCGAAACACACAGTATTTTATAATGACTTTGAAAAAGGTCGAACATAATACCTCCTGTATGGTATGTTCGGTAGTATATTTTTCTTCGTTCGTTGCTTTACTTTCGTCTCTTGTAATATACCTCTTATAAAGCTATATACTACGACATACGACATACGTATATGTTAAACAAACGTGACCTAAATCCATTGAAAGTGTCGGCTACCTAGCATTTCTCTTTTAAGATGCTAATAAGAACAGCAAAGGTGTCTCTGTTACGCAAGATTTCTGCATCTCATAGAATTATCGTGACTTCAAAGAAACTTGACATTTCATTCTGATTTTCTTAAGTATAACATTTTATTTTCTTTGAGTAACATCTACTTTAGTTATACGTATTATAATGCATGTGAAGCACATATTTTGTAAGACATAACTTAGTAAATGAAATTCAATCTTTAACGCGAGTAAGAGATTCTACTGAACACTAATGATTCTGTTCTCATGTTACAATTTGCTTAGAAATAAATAATGTTTTATGAAAAATTCTTAAAGATCTCTATACTGTTCGAAAAGGTGTTTAACCGTTTTAGTTTGCGAATTTTAGTTTGAATATGATCTAAACTATTTTCGTCTTGAGAGGAATAATCTGAACTTTTACTGTAGCGTAGTAAAAATTGAACCTTATTCATAAGCCAAGATACATATTTAAATAACCTCTATAAATTACATACCGAAAACTTCAATTTATGCTAAGTTATTCAAAGCTCAATACAGATTCACGGATGATACATAATGAGTTTCATTTCGTAGAACACACTGTTAATAACTAAAAGGTATTCACAATCAGGAACGTCCGAATTCAGCATACGCCACGAATTGAACGAGATTTTAATCAACCAGAAGCTTAATATAGCTTCCTTTAATGTATTCCCTTTCTACATTTAACTAATGGCCTCCTTCTCATATGCAAGAATCCTGCATCGCAGAGAATTACCGAGGTCTCGGGGGCACTTAGCATTTATTTTGCAGGACCACTAGCGATAAAGACTCGTAAGAATATTATACATTTGTGGCGAGTAGATTCTGAGATAGCGTAGCGTTCTCATAAGTATTGCACGGGTGTGGCACTAATGTACTCTAGAATAGTATGTGATATGCACACAGTATGCTGGTTATATTCTGATCTGACTTATCATTTTAAGTTTTAACCTACCGGTTATAAGAAAATCTGCAGTGTTGCGATATGTTCCCTAATTGCATATGCATTGGGTTTTGGATGTTAATTTCAACCTCCTTTACATTACATTACATTATATAGAAACACATACATTTTATGGTATAGCTGTGTCATTTATTTCGAAGAGTTGCACTATGAGCGTGAAAAAGACAAGTAAGAATATAGTACTTTTGTGGCGAGTAGACTTTTTTTTTTATATGTAACCTAACGATTAAGATTCTGCTTGATCCTGGCACTTGTGTCATATCTATTTAGTTACCGTAAAAAAAGAAAGCAGATTTCAATAATGCACCTTCTTTTTTCCTTTTTAATTAATCAGGTGCTTTTTTTGTTGACGAGTGGGAAACCTTTAAAAGGTAGCTGACGCTACCAACGACAAGGACCGTAGATACCGGACCGTAGTTGTTCAAGTACTAGTTATGTTGTATCACTTAACACATATATACATAGAGAACCAACAATAACATACTTGCAGGCAAAGCGAAAAAAACGACATCGGTTACCGTCAGAACGCAAATATTTGTTGAGCTAAAGGTTTCCTACATTGCCGCGTTAATTTACCAAGTAATCTCGCTCAGGTGAACGTAGACGTTCAAGCGTTGCGGCTTGCGACTGTGGAGCGCGACAGTCTTATGGATATGGTTTTCGGATTTTTAAGATCTTTACGGCATAATTAGTGGTGATTATATATAAAAAACCGACTACTTAGAAATATATTCTGTGTTTCACAAATTAGACGAAGTTGTCTCTGTATGCCTTGCGACCTGCATATCGTTGACTCTAGTTAAAATGAATTATGATGTTTTTAAAGACTTTACTGATACTTTTACTGATAAATCGGCAGAAGAATATAAAATATTCGGCTAAGCGCGTGTTAACTGGCACAAGTTTTTGTACTGCTTTCCTGTTTTATGTGTTTTGTGAAATTTGCAAATTATTGAAACTGTTGGTTTTGTTGCAAATTACTGAAACTGTTTATTCTTATATTTTGGTGTTACGAATATAACGATGATTTTCCTGATTTTCCACATTAAGACAAGATTAAGCTCCACTCTCTGATTACGAGTTACTCGTAGAGACGCAAGACGCACGCCGCAAGTCGCGCCGCACGGAAACCCACCTTAAGGTGTATAAGTAATGCGAATCTCATTATTCGCAGCTGCCACCGATTTTAATTTCCTGCATACGAGTGCAGACGTTGGCGCGACGCGATTTATTTGTGTAAATAAATATCGCTCTCCTCACGCCCTAATACCCTCCCGTAACTGCTGTAATCTGTAGGTATTTCTCGTGCTAACTTGTTATGACTAAGTTGAGTTAGTGAATAATTTATATGAGATAATGTTAATATCTCTTTTAAAAGCTTTTAAAGAATGCACAATGCTATGTTGAATGTATTGGTTTAGACAACATCTATATATGAATAGATAAAAATCTATCGTGGCATTATTTCTCGTGGATGTCGTAGGAGGCGATTAAAATATTATATTCAGAAGATAGACAGCGGTTTTTCTTGTGAAGTAGTCCTACAACTCCTACCAATACCTACATCAAAAGTTTTTTTGGAGGTGGGAGAACCCTTTGTGGTTCGACTCCGGCGGCACCACCGCCACACCTATTTACACCTATTTCTACCTAATAACAGCAGTGTTAGGCGCTGCTGTGTTCCGGTTTGAAGGGTGTGGTTCGAGAGACAGACTTTTCCGAGGCGTTAGGTCTTGGTCCTCAGGGGTAGCGGCGCATCTGTGGCCGACCTCAGGTAGGAATATCTAATCCTATCTGGGGTTGATTACATATGTCAATGGGCGGCAGTAGCCACTTACCATCAGGTGGACTGCATGCTCGTCTGCATGCTCGTACTCTTATATTATAAAAAAAAAGTTTATGTCTAGCAGGGCAAGGTTTTACAAATTATTCCAATTTTACTCATATTGTAATTATTTTTTAATTCATATGTGTGGGAAAATGCAAGTTGTTGTATCTTATACGTATCACTATATTTTTGTATATACTTTAATCGGTCTTTTTTCCAAAAACTAAATTTTTTAAATCAGGTTCCATAAAAACAATTGCAAAATGAAATGAAACGAAAAACCAATGCCGTTTCATTTCAGGCATTTTCAGGTTGCTGTCTCCGTTCCGATAAGTTCGACTTCCTTCATGCATTTACGTTATTGCCAAACCTTGTCATTTGTTTACCGTTGCCAAGATAAGGTATTCTGGGGTGTATTTCAAAGTGGTAGTATTTAAGAGGAATATTATTGAGTGCCTACTTTGTAAAGAGACCCTGTACCCTTAGCATGAGTTTTTACGTTTTGACAAATATGACTGTTTTGGTATTTGTTTACGTATTTCCCATACAATTTCCAATCAGCGCCCCTAGCGGATTGTATAACTATAGTGTATGTAGAACTATAGTGTCAGTAACGTAACATTATATATTATGTCTAAATTGACAAAATGGCGCTTTATGTTTTGTCTCTCTTTTTTGCGAACATGTGAGGCAGACAAAAAGACTTGAGCACTTACTTATTGTTACGTTTACTCAGTCTACTAAAGCAAACGGAACAGAATAATGGATTGAGTAAACGTAACGTCAAATTGTGGGATGTTTTGAAAACTCAAGGTAAGGGTACTGATATTTTAAGAATCAAATTGATTTAGATTTCTTGGTCGTCGTTGTCAACCCATTATAGTTACTTAATAATACCACTGCTGGGCTCGGGTTTCCTCAGAGTGAGAAGGACAAGCCGTAGCCAACCACACTAGTCAAGTGCGAATTGGTAGACTTCACATACCTTTAAGAACTTATCTTTAGATAGAGTTATGTCAAAATAGTTTATAGAATAATAAATATTTGTGTTTCTTACTATAGTTAAAAAATATTCCCACTATTCCCATATATTGGCAGTTTAATGGCTACCTATACAATCTCATTGCCCTATTTTCAGCATAATGCTACAAATCAATGAGTAGATAAGCAATAGACATGTGTTCGTGTGCTATTGTTATTAGGTAATATGTAAAGAGTGAGTCGCAACTATATGATTTGAAATATTTGGATAGGTCCTATCCTATACACACTATATACAATATCATATCTTTCATATCACACCACGCAAACCCCTGTCAACACGAAAGTTATTATTTCCAGATCTATCATGTTCATCTCCATGGCTCAGATAACGTGGTTAAGGCGAAGTATACCTAACTATCAGTCCTGTAGCGAAAAAATATTTGCCAGAAATTAAACTGATAATATTCGTTTTCTGACTAGTGTTCAAGTTTTCGTTACATTAAGTGGAATTCCCGTCACTGTTGACTCTGAACCCCTCACACCTGACGGGATAACCAGGGGTTGCGGCCTACAGTTTGAGAAACAATGGCGTAAGCTATTCGCAATCGCAAACTTCGGACATCTGAATATTAATTGTGATTTCTGTTATGAAAAGCTCGCTCGAAAGCCTTTAGCAAGCAAAGTTCAATATTGGTGCGGTAAGTTGTTCCCAGTTGTTGATTTGCGCGAAACTATTTTTAATTTCCCCTAGGGCCGAACTCATTTATTAGTTTCGGGGCCGAACGACATCTGGGCTTGACTCTACGGCAACAGATGGCGCTGAAAACATAAAATACAGGCGCAAAAATCATGGACACTACTGCAATCAAATGCACAGTTTCCTGCATTTCACAGATAAAAATAGTTCCATTTACGTGACGCGTTCTGAATTTAAATTTGCTCCCAATAAATGTTCGTTACACACGATTTAAGAGAGAAGTTTAAAATATTTTTTATGCTTGATAACACCAGTGCTATAAAACAGATTTACTATGGAAGTAAACATTATATTTATGTATTTCGAAAAAAATACTGATTGAGTAATATATAGTACATTAACTAATATTATTTGATTGAATTAAGGAGTAATTATTTAGTAGTATTTAAAACAATTTTAAAAGACCCAAACAACACGGCATAAAATGTTTACGTGGATATTCTAAGCATTTACTTATTTATATTTAAAGTTTAGTTTACCGAGATTACAATATACTAGTTTAAAAAAAATTCAACCGAAATATGATTAAACGGGGCATATACCAAAGCAGAAATTACATTGCCTTATAAGTTAGCTGTGAGTCACTGATTACCAAGAACTAATATATTGACAAAGCATCGATTATCGAGAGGCTTCAACTGAAACCCAATCTGGGCATAAGTTGTTGACTCACATAATGAGTTTTGTTTAGGCGAAACAATTAGAAAGTTTTGTAATTTAATTTATGCTCATAATACACCGAGACATGTTAGAATGCGTAATGATATTAAAACTTTCATGCTTTAGTGGAGCTCGAAGTTTAACTTATGACTTTTAGGACACTTCTATACAATATTACTGTTATTACAGTGTACGTATATGATATATGATAAATGTATGAATGTATTTCAAGAACACCTCAAGGGTGTTCTTGAAAATTTCATGTTGAAACCTACGATATGTTCGGGATAAAATTGTCCATTTTTTGATAGCCATGGCTATTGCCGCCCATGGGCATCTGTAATCAACCCCAGATAAGACTATATCTCGAGGGTGGCCATAGACGCGTCGCTACCACTGAGGACTAAGTTGAAACGTTTCGGTTAACTGTACCTGCCAGTGCCCTTTATTTAGCGCAAATAGGCTTGCGTAGTAGTGCTTCCGAAGTCGAACCACATATGGTTCAACCCTTCGTACGGTGTTATAAGGCAGAAAATAGATGTAGTGGAACACAACTTGCATAGTGGCTGTTAGTCTTCAGGAGAGTCAATGTATCTATTAGCTGCTTTCTGGTCCTGAAACATATGTATCTTGGCTTGTCTTGCTTAACATAAAATTACCTATATTCCTCTTTGCTTCTTGCATAGGAAAATAGCACTAGAATAATAATTCACAAATAACGCAACGTAAATAATACTTAGTACTAGAAATGTGATATAATACAATGTGTGAAGATTACCGAGTCTTAACTAACATAAATATGTCTTGGTGTGAATCCAATTTACTGGGTCGAGCATTTCTAAGCCTATTTACTGTGTTACACTAGAGTTTCGTCTTGTTATTTCATATGACCTTAATACCAGTAAATAATTTTGTCTTGTTTAATCTAGGTACGTCTGTATGATATTTTATCATATATTTTTCATCTACATAAACATTTTAAAAGCAGCCATATTTAATTTAATGTGACGTCACATAACCAGTCATTTGATTCATGTTAATAAATCTATTGAAATTTTTACAACTACAAATTATCAAATTTCAATCTTTGGTAGAAAACAGATCGATTATAAATAACGAGAGTAACACGATTATAATCTTAATCTATTAGTATATTTAGGGTTATGCGACATAATTATCATAATAGTTTAGAAGTTATGTCTGCTACTTATTGTATGTAATGTTTACTTGTGAAGTAGATATACGAGTAGGTTTGAGGTTTAATTTATATTTAACATGATTAAAGGTTACTGAAATATCCATTTAGAAAGAGCAAATCTTTAGAAGAAAGTTGAAACCATAACGGACGTTGATATCTGGGTACCAGGGTAGCAGAACGTGTGAGCGGATATGGCGCGGCGTTCGCCAAATGCCGGCTCATTCGGGTCAATGTGCTCAGATCGTATCGCTGTGCCCCGATGAGTGCCATATCGAGATGTTAGGGCACTTCAGTGTAGCCATTGCATTGATGTTACTTACATTGTAGTTCTGAAGTTACGTGAAAGGGTGTGAACGCACCTTTGTTTCAGTTTTACGTAAGATGTTGTAACCGACATATAGGAATACGACTGTATTACGAAAATCCTATAAGAAGTTGTTACTTGTTTTACGAAGGATTTTAACCTTTTAGTAGACCTTAACCTTTAGCCGGTGTTTAGTTATGGGGTAATAATAGGTATAACATATAGGTATAAGCCGCGTAAAACTGCTCGCTATAGAAATGAATCTACACTTTGTATGACTACACCTGCTCGCAACAACTTCAGAGCGGACTAGCAGTTTGGAGCGAAATATATACACTTACAAAATCTTGTTACATACTGGATACTTATTTTAGTTAAAATAATCGAGGTAAATTCTGAGTCGTGAATTAAAGAGAAACGAAAGCCCAATTTTATTTGTTGTTAAGTGGTAACTGTCGGTTATCGACATCTAACCAAGTTCATACAGAATAGGAGAAATCGATCTTCTATTTTTGGAAGATTTTTTAAATCTTTTTCAAGAAGTCCGCAAAAAACTAAAACTGAGTTACCATATACCTTAAACTAGAATACAATAGCGCTATGTGCCTGCCACAAGGCTAAAGTTTGACCTACAAATATTTCTATTTCTCCTACAGATACTTCTATTTCTAATAACTAAAGATATTTTATTTCTATTTCTTACAAGATAACGCCACGCCTATTTTTAGCGTTCCTTCGTTTGGGTGTCTGTATGGCGGCTGTATTATTTATTTATTGTTTAATGTTAAGAAGAGCGGTTATGTACTAATCACACTTATTGACAATCATCAAATATGAGTTACGTAAACATTCATGAATACTAAGATGGTCGTAGTTTTCAGGACCATGCATTTGTTCAGCTTCAGGTAAAACCTGTTCTATAAAGAATTGGTTACAGATGTTCAACGGGCGGCAGTGGCCACGAACCACCAGGTGAATTGCCAGGAAATAAAAAAAATAATTACGGCAATGGTGCCGCCTAGGCGACTATTCTACCACCTTTAATTTTTTTACCGCAATTGCGGTAATATAGATTACGTGTTCATAGAATTTCAGTATTTGCTGTAAATTGAAATAATTTGCCGTCGCGTAGCGTGTTTCAGTGTGAAAAAATATTTTTTCATGAATATTGGGTTGGAAGTAATGACGGTAGTAAAATTATGCGGTAGTTACGTTTATTTCTAAGTTTATGTTAAGTGTGCAATGCCTTCAATAATTAAAATTATATAAAAACGAGCTTTTGCCCGCGGCTTCGCTCGCGTTACGAAGTAATATTATTAACTAAGAAGATTTATACAACTTTCATCCCCTATTTTCTCCCCTTGGGGGTAGAATTAATCAAAATTCTTTCTTAGCGGATGCCTATCTCATAACATCTACCTGCATGCCAAATTTCAGAGCGATCCGTCCAGTGGTTTGGGCTGTGCGTTGATAGATCACTATGTCAGTCACCTTTGAGTTATATATATTTAGATATGTGATTTTAATTCATATTTAGGTTATTATAGCAGTAAATATCTAGTTGTTGGAACCCGTCCTCTCAATCAGGTATCCGACGTTGAAATCTATGGCACGCGCTTGTGATTTTTTTATTACGTGTGCATTACAAATTGATATAACTGTGAAGGAAAATATCGTAAGGAAACCTGTTCTTTAACTTGTGAAGTCCTTCAATTCGTATTTTGCTCGTGCGGTAGAATATGGCCTAATTATCTTTACTCCGACAGGAGTTCCGTGCCCAGTAGTGAGATTAGTAATGGGTTGTCAATAACTGGTATATATTTTTTTATAATATAGGAGTAGCAGACGAGCATGCAGTCCATCTGATGGAACGTGGCTACTGCCGCCCATAGACATCTGTAATCAACCCCAAATAGGATTAGATATTCCTACCTGAAGTCACTGATGCGCCGCTACCCCTTAGGACTAAGCTGGAACGCCTCGAAAAAGTATGTCTCCCTTACCACATCCTTGAAATCAGATCACAGCAAGGCTTATCATTGCTGTTATAAGGCAGAAATAGGAAGGGCGGTGTTGCCGCCGGAGTCGAACCACTAAGATTTCTACCACCTTATACTCACATGTACTCACATATGAGTATATAATGGATTTTTTTATTGTACATTGCATACCTACACCAGCATCAATCACAACTGACAATCTAAATACCTGATGCATTGTCTGATGGACAGCCGATTCGTATGTACAGTATCCGTATGATAGTAAATTTTATTTATTATCAAGGACTTCGACAACACCGTGTTTCGATTCCGGAGTCCGGAATACACCTTTTTCTGTCTTATAACAAAAATGTTAAGAGCTGCTGTATTCGGATTTAAAAATTCAGGTAAAGAGACATACTTTTCGAGGTGTTTCAACTTAGTACTTAGGTATTGTAACGCATGATATGCTATATGCATGCTATCAACCACAGTTGACATAGAATATCACGTGAAGTAGGTCAAAGATGCGCTGCTACCCCTGAGAAATTAAGTCGGAACGCCTAGTGGATAAGGTCGAAGAACAGGGATATCATGAGCAACTTTTAATAAAAAAAGAGGCTGAAAAATTACAGTTACGTATACTGGTTTCGAACCCGGACCTTTTCAGTACAAAACCTAAATTATATTAAGATTATATGTCTTGGGAACCTTGCTCAAAGACAGTGATGGTGACAATTTTTTATGGCAGTGTTTTTGTTTTTCATTTTTGTATATATGTAAATTTTGGAAATAAGTTGTTTTATATTTATAGTTTAATTTATTTCTTTTAATTTTCTGTAAGTTTAATTATAATTGTAGATATCGGTTATTAGTTTATAATATATGCATATCTGGTAATAGGTATCAATAGCGTACCAAAAAAAAAATTATATTAAGCTAATGTTTCTTCACCCTCAAAGTAGTACAAACTTTTATTCTATGGTCATACCAGTTCAAGAAACCTATGTTGCTTATCACAACCCATTAGGGTCTTCGGTCGCATGTAGAAATTGAAGCACCCTTGCCTATTCTTTCTCACGCTAGGTGGGTCAAGGGAGCTTTCTTTACGTTTTTGAAATAGAAATGAAGGCGGTTAATTAAGAAATAGCTCGTTTTTCTTGGACATGATGAATAATTATTTAATGCATGTTCATTAATTAAAATGTCTTGTATAAATGAAGCAAGATGGTTATTTTCGAGCGACTGTTTTTATTGTAATGTTTCATTATATAGTGTAAGGTTATGTATTTTCTTTATTAATGAAGTAATCATGGAAGAAGCTAACGAACAACCTGATTGTAAGTGGCTATTATCGATCTAGGATTGACTCAATTTCAGATTAGGGTCCTATTTGACGTCGTCCACAGATGCACTGCAACCCCTACGGACCCTACCTAAATGCTTGAGAGTTGTCTTATAATATGTTTTGAAAGGTGTGGAGTTCTAGCAACCCTCACCTGGCTAGCGAGTGGACTATGGGCCTGACCGTTCTCATTCTTAGAAAAGACGACAACGATTTTTTTAATTATAATATCAATGTTCGGATTTCTCCCGAATGTAATCTAATATTAAGCTAGTATTTCTTCTAAAATTTTAACTCCACTTTATTAATATTAAGGGCCCGAATAGTCGTACTACTGTTATTATCGGCGATCGAGGATTAAGCTGCTCGGAAGTCAGGTGAAGTTATTTAACACATTTGAGTGTCGGTCCCAGCTACTTTTGGACTCTCGAAAGCAACAAATGAACACGAAAAACGCGATTTAGTCACAAGAACGGGCGTTTTTGATATCGCGACTATTAAAGTAATATCACACTGGTTCGTGTATAGATCACATAATTGCTGGTTGTTAATCATTAATGTCCCCTTTAAATATTTTTAGGGTTCCGTACCCAAAGGGTAAAAAAGGAACCCTATTACTAAGACCTCGCTGTCTGTCCGTCTGTAAGTCTGTCCGTCTGTCACAGGGCTCTATCTCTGGAACCGTAATAGGTAGACACTTATTTTTTTACAGAGGATGCGTACTGATGGCCGCTATAACAATAAATACTAAAAATAATGAAATGTTAAAAATAAATGGGGGTCGCCATACAAGAAACCGCTATTTCTCGACGTTTTTCGCTTTATCCATTGAACTGTAATAGGTAGACACTGTCTACTAGACAGTTCAAATTTTCACAATATAATTACTTCAGCGGCTGTTATAATGTAACCCCCAATGTGCGAGCTCGACTCGTACTTGGCCAATTTTTATTCTACTTTTATTATTATTTTTTGTAGTATATTTATGGAATATGCAGTCTTGCGTTTAATTATGACACGTTATCTGATTTTTGAAATGTCCTTTGTATGTATCGTAAATATTGATGATTGTAGAAGAATATATTGTATTTTTAAATCTTTTCTAAGCCTTTCAACACATCTGAATCTAAGGTCACCACAGATCGATGCAATCACCAATCGATACTAAAAGTAGCTAGCCTAGGGCTACTTAATTTTACATTAAGCTACCTGAACTCTATCTCTAAAAGTTACAATGCGGTTAAGTGGCGATAAGTTTAGCCGCCGGGTCACGATCTGGATCGATTTTCTATTTGTTGACCCCGACTGGATTTCTTTTTAGTAATTTTACACTTCTTTGTTCTGAATTATGACTTTTGAATTCTAAGTTACTGTATGCAATTTATTTGACATTTTCCGATGTTCAAACGAAAATAAATTTGTTATTTGTTTGTTGCTGTGTTGACTTTTAAAAAGTGTAGTAGTTATATGAATCTATTTTGAGTAAATGAGATTTGAATTTGAATATTATTTTTGAAAATGTCAGTATGTGGAGTTCTTTTTTCATGATCAACGCTCAATCACAATACTATTTATTGACGCAGAAATAGAGTCGTTTTCGATAACTTAACTGTTCATGATCTTGAATTAATGATAGTAGTTTTCTTCACTATTTATCTTTTTATTTCAATAAATTATGACTTTTAAAACAACTTTAAGAATAATACATAAGTATTACTCTTAAAGTTGTCTTAAATGTCTTAAAACTATTTGTATTATCGTATTTTACTCTGTCATGTGCAACGCTGATTTCACCATCACTAGGTAATGTATTTTCTTATTATTGTAGAGTCAAGTTTTATTAACATTTTAAAAACACATTTTTATAAAGTAACAATAGGTTTCGATGATATAAAAAAAATCATAGTAATCGTATGTCATAATTTTAAAGTGTTGTTAATTTAAAAGTGTCTGTATGTTTTCAAGTATTACATGCCGTAAAACAAACTGGTTAGTATCTTGTAAGTAAGTTACAAAGTAGTTAAGCGGCGGTAAGTTTCTTGGGACACGATCGACATCGATTTTCTATTTGTCGACCCCAACTGTATATTTTTAGTTATGTTTCACGTCTATAGTTTGGAGTAAATTACTTTTAAATGTTAAGTATTGTATATTTAGTATTTATTTAATTATTTTGGCATATTCCATTATTTTAACGTTACCAAAACTTATTATTATTTGCTGAAAGGCCAAATGTGGAGTTATTTTTTACGATATATGATTTTAGACTAAAATTACCGCGGAATTGAGACATTTTATTATGTAACGGGCACTCACGATATGCGTTTTTTACGGTCACGTTCGCAGTAAAACTATTTATTGACGCTCAAATACACTTCTTATCGATAACTTTACTGTTCTTTTTTTAATAAAGGGTATTTATTTCCTTAATTATTTATCTTTTTATTTAAATAAATTATGAGTTTTAAATCAAATTGTATTTTACTGTGTGATCTACAACGCTAATTTTATCATTAGTAATGTATTTTTTATTCTATAGTTAAGTATAACAGTGATAATAGGTTTCGATGATTGCAAAGGTATCTCATATAATTTAAGGAGGTAGTTAATTCAAAAGTGACTATGTTCCCAAGTATTACATTCCGTAAAACAAACTCGTCAGTACCTTGTAAGTAAGTTACAAAGTAGTTAAGCGGCGGTAAGTTCCGTGGGACACGATCGACATCGATTTTCTATTTGTCGACCCCGACTGCATTTATTTTTAACAATGTTATACTTCTTTAGTGTGGATTGAAGTACTTCTAAATGTGTAGTAATGTATGTTTAGTATTTATTCAATTATTTTGGCATATTCTTGTGTGTTTCCAAGTATTACATTCCGTAAAACGAATCGTCAATACCTTGTAAGTTAGTTACAAAGTAGTTAAGCGGCGGTAAGTTCCGTGGGACACGATCGACATCGATTTTATATTTGCTGACGCTCGCTCGGATTTCTTTTCAAAAACTTTACACAACTTTATTTTGGATTGTTAACTTGTCAATACGTATTTAGTTTATTATGTTACTTTTTATAAGGAGAGTAATGTTTTTTGAGTATGTTTATAATATATATCATCAATCATCATCAAGAACCCATTATTGTCCCACTGCTGGGCACGGGTCTCCTTTCATTATGAGAAGGATTAGGCCATAGTCCACCGCGTTGGCCAAGTGCGTATTGGTAGACTTCACATACCTTTGAGATTTTTTTTATGTAAATCTCTCAGGTATGCAGGTTTCCTTCACCATTTAGCAAGTGATAATTTATTTGTCATACGCACATAACTTTGAAAAATTAGAGATGCGTGCCTGGGATTTGAACCTCCGACCCCTCGATCGAGAGGAAGAGTTTCTTAACCAGTAGGCTATCACTGCTTATAATAAGTATGTAACTATGTAATTATGCATGCCTCATTTATGACATGCCCTGTAGCCGCAATGGCTTGACAGCTTTTAACATGATGATGTTATGAAGATGATGTTATCATGATTTTAACACATAGAGGTGTCGTTGGAGTGTCTAAATTGTAGAAGCGACATGGGCTATATTTTTAAGGAATCAGATATTTTTATACACTGGTGGGTAAAATTTTTGCTTAAGTTCCTAGTTCTAAGGGAGCGACACTGGGTACCATTTGAAGGTTTCCTCCTCGGCTAAAAAAAATATATCTAGTTACCTACATATTCAGATACAACATTCATAATTGTGCACTAAAATTTAATATTCATGAACAAATGCCAGTTACGAGGCTTTTTCAGGTAATGTAGCGATTCCGTTGGTTACGAGCCGAAATCTCAATAAAAATTGGTAAAAACCCGCCATATCGAATATCTTTATGACGTGTGTGGGGGTGGGGGACACCGGAAGCGGATGTGGTGCCATAAATCCGCTGTTCGAGCCCGCCCATCGCACTTCCGGGGAAATGCGCATGCCCAATGTCTGCTATTCAATTTTTTCATACCCATTTTAAATGTATGCTTTGCTGTAATTCTGAATGTGATACTGTTGTAAAACTGAACTGCCGAAAACATTTTGTATTTTTGCATTGAATAACAACAAAATAATAGTAAATTTGATATATGATTCTACGAGTTTTTCGCCGAATAGCAGCATTTAAATAACATATTTGTAATTTAAATACATGGAACTCTGTGTGTTAATTAAAGTATATTTTACGCTATGTTTCACTACAAGAACTTTTTGAATTGCTACATATACAGATCACAATACATTTAATTCGGAACGATTATTGCAATTTCATTTGTTTTTCATAATTAATAGTTTCGATACCCTAGTTTTAGAAACGTCGCCTCTCAATCAGGTCCGATATTCAATCTCTCAGCACGCATTTTTCTTTAAGCTTGGTGCGTATTAGATATAAATAATCACTTGCTATAACAGTAAAGGAAAACATCGGGAAGAAACCTTCACGCCTAAAATTGAAGAAAAAGTTCTCAAACATGTGTAGATGTTAACTCTACCAATATTTTATATATATATAATATAGGAGTAGCAGATGAGCATGCAGTCCACCTAATGGTAAGTGGCCACTGCTGCTCATGGACATCTGTAATCAACCCCAGATAGGATCAGATATTCCTACCTGAGGCCGGCCACATATGCGCCGCTACCCTTGAGGACTAAGCTGGAACGCCTCGGAAAAGTCTGTCTCCATTACCACCCCCTTCAAAACGGAACACAGCAGCGCATTACACTGCTGTTATTCGGTAGAAATAGGTGTGGCGGTAGTGCCGGTTCGACCACCTTCATATTCTTTATTTGGCCAGCATGGCGAACTATAACCCTATCCTCTCTAATTCTGAGATACCTGTTCTGAGCATTGGGAAAATAATCGGTTGTCAACGAAGCTCAATCAGGTCCGAATGCTTTTAGCAGGTCAAGTCGTTATATATTTTCCTTTAAGTGAGTTTTTGCTTAAGGAAATGTTGTTACTTTCCTACATTCAGTTAGAATTTAAGATGAGCACTAAGTACGTGCTTTTAGAAACTTCAGGTATTGCTCAATGTAATATATACTAAGTTACCTAAAACTTCTAAGTTTCGGCTCCTTTGCCACTCTAGAATTCAAAATTACTGTGTCACGGTACGTTCGGAGTTACTTTGTATATACACGGCAATATATTGTGCCAATACATTGTAGCTACTTAAGTTATAATTATTTTTCTAAGTAAATCTTATCGAAGTATCTACTCATTGGGGTAAGCACTAGAAAGACTGTACTAGAAAGTATGTACAAAATTATTATCGACAAACAACTTAGGTTTGAACTATAAGAAACTGAATTGAAATGTTTGTTTTCTTAATATTATGAATGTAAAACATGAATGTGATTATACTCTCTGTATGTCTAAATCGTCTTATTTTGAAAACGTCTAAGCGTTATGGAACTGACTTAATATTTTTTTATTGATAGGCGTATTAAATAATAATGTATATAATATAATATTTTCAATAATAAAATGTTCGAATAATTTCATCATCATTAGCCGTGTGACGCGCCGACGCATAAACGGAGAGGTTTTCAAGTTCGATCTTGGTCAGGCAGACATCAAATTGATGGTTGTTAGATTACCTGTTCTAGGTCTGGGTACATGTTCAACATTGTACGTGTCCGCAATTAAATACAGGAGAGCCTAATGTGCAGGCTATCAGAGTCATCATCAACACATTATTGTTCCCCTGATATGCACGGGTCTCCTTTGAGGAAGAGGATTAGGCATAGTCCACCGCGCTGGTCAAGTGCGTATTGGTGAACTTCACATACCTTTGATTTTTTTTTTATAAATTTCTCAGGTATGCATGATTCCTCACGATGTTTTCATTCACCGTTTAAGCAAGTGATAATAATTTTTTAATATTATTAGGCATACATTTTAGGATGAGACTTTTTTGGCCCTGGTCTAGCTGGCCAAGTACAAGTAAATTAATAGATTTTCACATACCTTTATGATTTTTAAAGAGTGTGTTAATTAGTGAGTTATTATTGTGCAATAAACCACCCGTTAATAAATTGAAATTAATTGAAGCATAACTTCGTATTGCTACTTCATTCCGATTGTGTACATATCATTAGGCATCGCGGAATTGAGCCTTGAGTATATAATTAACAAAGCGGTTCCCAATCATTTGCTTAAATAATTAACAACGATCCCTTTCTTTTCCGTAATTAAAATATTTGCTTATTTTTAACTAAGTGTAAATCGCTTAAAATTTTGTTAGAGTTTTTTTTTAATATACATAACGTGCAATTTTATTTATATCCCATTGCTGAAATTACAGTTATAATTTTATTATTATAGTTAAAAGAATTTACACAAGTCTACAATGCTAATGCAAAGTGTAGATTGATAAATTTCACATATACATTTGTATACGTTTTTGTTTAGTTTTCCTCACCAAGCTTCGAATTACTATTTAGTTGTTTAGTTTAATTGTTAACATATTTTAAGTATTTAAACAAATTTTAATAGAGCAAGAGATCAATATAAGGAACTAAGTGCGTACTGAATTATGTGTAACATCGCACGCGACTTCGTCCCACGCATACATTAGTAAAGATACTTCGCCGCCTTAAAATTGAATGAAGCCACAAACGGCTTATTTGTAAGTAGTCTTTTTTTGAATTCTTGACAAATAAAAACATTTTTTGAGAAAATTTACAGCTAATATTGCGTAATTTAAGTACTAAATAAATAATTATTTCAAATATTTTAGGGACATTTTAGCACGGAGACGTGGCAAAACTTTTTTTCGCAACTATTTCAATTGTCAAAACTGGTTACATTTTCTTGTAAAGAGTGAGTAATCTTTACTAATCTATGGTCCCACGCTAAAAGAAACTGACGTCATTCCCCAAATCGTCAAGTAGTGTACCTATCTTCGAAAAATATTAAAATGTTTCCAATATTTTAAACGTTGTTACTTACGAGTACACATGGCTAATGTTTTCTCGAACTTTGTTCGCAGCGTCTTAAGCGTTTCATATCATTTCGGCAGAACGAAGATTGATTCGCTCGATGCGGCACCATCCATCACTCGCTTCGTAAACATGTCTGTACTTTGACAACACCAATAAGTGTCAATGGAACCTATAAATAGCTGAGAATGTCGTTGAACTCGAGATCGCTTGATTCAATAAGATACCGAAAATAATACAAATAAGGATTACGTAGCTTTTTCTTTGATGATAGGGATACTATTCTATTACAGTCCTTTAACTGAATACCCACCTACTATGGTAAGAAATGATTTTATTATTGAATATCAGTTAGGTAGGTACTACAAAACGTACTATATATATTTTTAAAAGAAAAATTGGATGTTACAACTTCACTGCTGAGTAAGATGTTGGGCACTCCATCGGCTGACCAAGTGAAAATTCAAATTGATAGATTTCACACAAGAGAAATTGTTTAAAGAACTTTGAGTCATGTAGATTCCGTAGCGAAAATATTCTAAGTCTATGGTTCTTTCGATGTTTTCTTTATGAAATTAGAAGACATGTACAATTTGAACCGATGATTTCAAACCTTGGGACTATAATTGAGAATATAATAAGCACTAATAGAATAAAATATACGATACGATTCACTTAAACCGCTATAAAATAAAGCCTATTAAGTTACTGGCACAAAGCCTATCATTAAAGGTCTCGTCAGCCTAGATAGACAGATAGTTGGATCTAATAGAAAGAACAAAAGGTTTCACAAAGCCATGTGTAGTAAAGGCGTGTGAACTCAATGTGTTCAAACATATGACGCCTATGACGCGTTTGCATCACTTGACGCTAATTCATAAAGAGCTGTCACTGTCACTTGTCACTTGAGTATACAGTACCCTTAGTAAGAGTTTTTACATTTTTACAAAAATGACTGTTTTTGTATTTGTTTACGTATTTGACCATACATTTCCAATCAGCGCCCCTAGCGGACTGTATCAGAACTGATTGCAAATGTACGAGAAATACGTTAACAAATACAAAAACAGTAATTTTTGTCAAAACGTAAAAACATCCACTATGGGTACAGATGGTTCATTATTTATGACATTGTTATCGATTGAAATTTCGCATGACGTAAGTGATAATTTGAACGTCACTTTACAAAATATGCGTCTCTTGGCGTGTTGGGAAATAAATGTACTAATTTGTTTGAGATTTAATGCACATTTTTAAAAAAAACTACAATAACACACAGCCATGTGTAGCAAAAGCGTGTGAACTCAATGTGTTCATACATATGACGCCTATGACGCGTTTGTATCACTTGACGCTAATTCATAAAGGGCTGTCACTGTCACTTGTCACACGAGTATACAGTTGCTTCTTTATTTACGTCATTACTATAGATTGAATTTTCGCATGACGCAAGTGATAATTTAAACGTCATTCAAGCTATTCACGATTATGCGACTCGGCCGTGCCAGTGCACGGCGCGGGACAGTTCCCGCATTCAACGCGCAGCCTAGAGCCATAGGGTGCGTATCTGTAATTCCCATCATTTAATTAATTATTTATTATTTTAAAATATTTTTCAGGAGAGTGGAATTACCGGCGAAAAATAGGGACTATTATTGTGCGAGTTTCTAGTTAAAATGTTTTAAAATATTAGATAAATTATGCAATGTATGCACAAAAAACGTTTAAACCTAATGTACGAACGCAACGATACCGTGAAGATGAAATCCCCTTTTGTGCGCATTTCCAAGATGCATTTCAAAGCAAATAATAAAAATGTGAATTTTTACTATTCAAGCTATTCACGGTTATTCAACTCGGCCGTGCACTGTCCCGCATTCAACGCGCAGCCTAGAGCCATAGGGTGCGTATCTGTAATTCCCATCTTTGCTACAAAGCTCCGTTGATTACGCCGGTTGCCGTGGGCGACGCAGTCTGAACGCGGCCTAATGCTCCCTCCGCCTTTTTATTTTACGATCGATGACAGATTGTAGGCTTTACAAACAGTAACGAGTGGATTGTGGAAGGAATTAACGGTTGCACTCAAGTAAAGCGCTTGTCAAATGAATGTCGATGTCTTTTGAATTTTATACTTCTTTGAACTTTGGATTATTCTTAGAATCGGTATCAACTTTGATTTGTGTTTGGGAGGTTTTTATAGATTTCAATTAAAAATCTATCTTCATTTAACTTAACCTTAACATTTAACAGTTTTTTTAAGTTTTATTCAGGTTTTATTAGAAAACTCCAAACAGCTACTCTTTTAAAACAACACAAACACAAACTACAACTGAGGGCTTGTAGTTCCCGTGTTTTTTTAAAACAAGTGGAAAATGAAAGAAAAGATCGACTTCAGGTGCACTATTATCACCAAAGAAAACTATGAAACGTAGGCGTTCATATTTGCACAGTTTTCTAATGTTTCTTTGGTAATAAAAAAAATAATAATAATAAAACGCTTTCTACACTCACAGCCCCCACTAGGATTCCCTGTGTCGTGGGTGCCATGGACACACACATAGACAAACACATAAACACCCAGAACCAAGAACAGAAATCTAAATTCATCATTTAGGTATCTGTCTGGCCGGGGATCGAACCCGGGACCCTTTGCGTGTCAGACCGGTATGGTGACCGCTCCGCCACGCGGGTCGTCAGTAATCAGCACATTGTGTTACATTTTCTTCATTAACACAGAAATAGGCCTGATGTTTAATAGAATACAGTTTGAACCAGTTTTTTGACCTTAATACCTAGCGAGTCACATAGCTTCTACAAATCTACTTATCTATACTTCAAGTGTTTTGTCACACAAAACAAATTCAGTTCTGAAAGTCGAAATAAGATTATGTAAATGAAGCCGGAATGTAAGTGGCCGACCACTTAGTGCTAAATAGCGCATTTTCTCCAATTCATTTTCTATTCACAATTACAGCGAATACTCGGAAAGTGTTTCAGGGAAAGTCCGTTTTATTTCGTTCACAACACTGTCCAGTACCCTTACCATGAGTTTTTACGTTTTGACAAATATGACCGTTTTGGTATTTGTTTACGTATTACCCATACTATTTCCAATCAGCGCCCCTAGCGAATTGTATCTGAACTATATTGTCAGTAACGTAACATTAAATGTCTAAATTGACAAAATGTCGTTTTATGTTTCGTCTCTCTTTTTTGCGAACATGTGAGGCAGACAAAAAGACTTGAACACTTATTGTTACGTTTACTCAGTCTACTAAAACAAACGGAACAGAATAATGGATTGAGTGAACGTAACGTAAAATTTTGGGATGTTTTAAAACTCATGGTAAGGGTACAGTTCAGAAATTGGCCTCAATTAATTTACAACGATTTATGAGATTAAAACGCCTGAGTCATATTTTTTTGAATTATTGTTTCGTGAACTTTTGGATATTAATGAAGGTCTTTGTTTCGCTGTTTGATAGTGGTAAGTTCTGGGCATGTGATGGATGGCGCTCCACGGAGTATCAATCTTCGTCGCACCGGACTCATTGTCGTCTTGTCGCGACTCGTTTCTTGGCATAGGTTTCAAGGCTCTCTGTCCAATGCCGATTTTGTTATATTTGCAATATTACTAGGACATTACTTTTATGCGTGGAATTTTGTATGCTACTTTTTTTAAAAAAAAATGGATATGATAGGTACCTGATACCGATGCGTACAAAACGATTACTTACTTACTTTTTATTGTGGGTAATGCAAAGGCAATTATCACGTGTAAATGTCATTAAAACCAATATTCAGATAAGCTTGTAGGTATATTCACATTCTTCAATTAATTTTCAAAATTAACGGTACGTAGCTCAGTAAGTGCTTATTACCATGATTAAGAGCTAAGTGGAAATTAAATTTACCTATCCGCATTAAGACCTTTTAGATTTTGAGTGCAACGTACATATAGAAATAATGTAGATATGTAAAGTTTAATGCCAATGTTTTTTATGCTGTGCCAAACATTTTTATGTATATCCCAAATACAGATTTGTGTATGAAATGATGCAATTTCCATTTTTTCGAGGAAATTGGTATTTTATAAACAAAACGTAGATATTATGACAATCTTTAGTACATACTTTAGTATATCTGTTTCGGTGTTTTGTATTAATTTTGTTTCGTATATCTCTAATCTTGTAATATTTTAAATCATTTTTCATACAAGTTTTACGAAAACTTTTGATCCTTGTGTAAAATTTTAAATACATTTAAAGCGTTTAAATTCTTTGAGTTGATATTTTCATCGATTTCGCCGAGATAGATTTTATTTAACATAATCCACTAATACTTATTACAGATCATAAACCTCGCTTATCATGCGCTTGGGGTCTTCCATATAATTTATTCGAGTACATAACATTTGTATGTAAATACACTAATTACTTTACGTAATGGATCGACTTAGTGCCATAATATTGTACGCTAAGTACAAGATTACGAGTGAACTTAGATGATTAGGGGATAGACAGAAACCATTAAATGGGCTTAAAACGTTACATTTGGGTGCTAATTAGACGCCTAACTTGATATTACTTATCTAAGTTTAAGTGACAATTTATTTCAATAGTCGTTTTTGGTAACAGCCTTTCCTAAGATCAATTTAATAGAATAAGTTACGGGGAGCAAATATTTTGTAAAAAAATATATCAGTACTTTTATTTTACGCGGTGTATTTTTACGTGTTAATTTACAACTTACAGTTTTTATTTATTTTTGACAAAAAATACAGGCGAATGCATTCATGCAATTTAAAAGCCTAACATAAAAAATACGTGTGGCACTCGGAGACTGCCGCGGTAAAACTATTGCATAGCATTTTTTATCAACTTATGCAAATTGCAAGCGTGATATTTCAAAAAGTCATTAACCCGTCAACTGGCGTGTGCGCCCCGGGGCGCACAGATCGCTACTAAAAAGTATCACCGCTGTGCCGGTCGGAGTGGGGGTTGTTAGGATTTTTTCGTTACGGAATTTCTGGATTCGGTCTTCACGCTCAAGGCCCGCGATAGAAGCTATGCAATAGCTTAAAAAAATCTTCAAATTTTATATACATATTTCTTAAGATTAAGATATTTTTTATTTTCATATTTCAAAAGTATTCATTTAATTTTTTCTCGTAAAGAAATCGCCAAGTTGACATTTATGTGCCGCGAAGGGGAGCTCCTAATACTCATATAATTGCGCTATCCTGCACTTTAAGCGTCAAATTCTCGTTTGTAGACTGCATACACGGGTTCCCACTCAACGCAGAGAACCGCGGGCGATGGCGTACACTTTAATGCTCTTCGTGCGTGTTGCCTGTGGGGTATTCTGTTTAAAAACCTTTAGGGGCATGAAATATTTTTGAGCCGCGCGGATTCATGGATCGAATGCCGTGCGTTTCTTTTATTTTTACGTATGAAAGATATATTTTTGGGTGTTTGAACAAATAGATTTTTTGCAAAAAAAAAGCAGCTGCATTGTTTTTAAAACGAACTTACGTTTTAAAAACAATGCAGCTGCTTTTAAGATTAGTCGCTAGAGATAGGCTGTCAAAAATATTTTTTCAAGTAGGTACAGTCAATGTCCTGTGAAAGGTCGGTCACAAATACGTTGCAACTTTAAGGGCTAAATTGGGGCCTTGTGTATATGCAATGTGTATATGCAATACTTTGATGTCTTTTAGCGCTACATTGGAGTTTTCTCTACCGTAACATTTAATAGCGAGTGCCACTTTTGCTATAAGGCAGAACTAGGTGTAGCGACGCCACTGAAATCGAACCATGAATATTTCCACTATTTATGGGCTTTTATTTTGACGTTACAAACAAACGCCTCCATTGTACACCCAGACACTTCAATGTTATTGATGTAACTAGATACTTCATTTTACGTTTTTTAAGTCAACTTAGTTCGTGTGTGCCGGACACCGCCCGGGGGGCACTCGACACAAAGCTTTGTTCAGCGCTAGAATAACGACCCGCCTGCAAACGCGGGCTGATTGCACCTGCACTTTCCACTTGTTTTTGTATTGCCGTGAATGTGAATTTTATAATGTTACAATTTGTAAGTATTATGAACTTGACTGCGGCACTGCCAAATGAAAGTGGTTCGCAAAATTCATATTGTGATGTTTTAATTATATTTTGGGACATACAACATTTAATATTTTGGAAATAACTTAATATTGGTCAGACCGGAAATCTGTAATGTACTTTTAAAAATTGATTGTGTGTGACTTTAAAATGACTACGTTTAGTACATTCGGAATGTCTGTTCGCATCATATTGAAACAATGTATGTTTATTTTTATTTATCCGCCGACACAAACATCCAAACCAAGAACAGAAATCTAAATTCATCATATGTATGCCTGGTCGGAGCTCGAACTTGGAACCATCTTAGGCAGGTATAGTGACTTCTGCGTCACACAAGTTGTCAATGCAAAATGTTATGCTAATACTTTATAACATTTTTTAAAGTCATCGTATAAGCTTCGTATACTGTACCCTTACCATGAGTTTTTACGTTTTGACAAATATGTATGATTGTTTTGGTATTTGTTTACGTATTGGCCTATACAATTTTCAAGTTCTGACACAATCCGCTAGGGGGCGCTGATTGTAAATAGTATGGGCAAATACATAAACAAATACCAAAACAGTCATATTTGTCAAAACGTAAAAACTTATGGTACTGGACGCTCCGGGTGCACTCTACAATAGCTTTGTTCGGCGCTAGGATAACAACCTTGCAAATGCTGCTGATTGCACCTGCATTTTCCAGGTAATTTGTACTGTCGTAAAGAGAACTTGGCTGCGACACTGCCCTATAACAAGATTGTCTTATTATTCGTATCGTACTTGTTACTGTCCGTTATATTTGTTTCTATTTGACACATTGTTAGTTCGTTTATTAAAATTTGTTTGTTGGAATTGTTACAACGAGGTCTCCTTTTTCAAGAGGAGGCGAAGAAATGCTATAGATCTATAGTATAGATTATTTGTGCAAGGTCTAGATATCCAGACAAATACAAAATTTCCATATAATTCACATGTACAAATTTACAGCAAACAGCTCTGTTCCTAAAACTCTACTTAGTCGAAAAACGAATCTACACGGCTATTAAATATTACAGTAATTCGGATTTAAGCCTGAAATTTCAAGTCAGCATTAACTGAGCAAATCTATTTATTTATTCACAAAGGCAACATTTACGGGATTATCCCGGCGATAATGCGATGCGTCTGCGACTAGTTCCACTGCATTTGTAATGCATGGCCTCCCCTCTGCAACTTTAGGAAGCATTAGACTTGCAGATATTTTGTCGCTGTCGTATGGAACGGAACAACTTCTGAAATATGGCGACGGCGAACACTTATTTATTACTTTTAGGCCCCGTCACAGTATGTGCGGCTTAAATGCATTTAACTGTATGCTAAAGTTCGTACGTAGGTACGAAGAGCCAATCACCATAAAAATTTATAGGACAATATTTTTATACGGTGACAAAAGTGTCAACATTCTTTTGACGTGAAGTGGTTATTTCGTGGAAATCTATGGAATTCTCCTTTGCATCGGTTAACGTTAACGATTCTTATATCTGAGAACTTAATTAGAACGCTTTCCGTGTTAATACATCTTATTTTCTTGTTTTTTTTTTTTCGGATTGGAGTTTTAACTCGGTGGCACCGCTGTCACAAATATTTCTACCGTATTCCAGCAATGGTAAGTGCCTTGTATTATTTGGGTCTGGGTCTGGGTGTTTGTGTATTCGTCTTTGTGTGTGTCCATGGCACCCACGCCACACGGAATTCTAATGTGCACCTGTGAGTCTGGAAAACTTTACTGTTTTTAATTCTATTTTCGACCGACTTCGAGAAGGAGGAGGTTTTGTATTCGGCTATATGTATATCTGAGAAATCGTCATGATGTTGGACAACTGATTATGACTCGACTGTGCTCATTTATTACTTACGGGCTCAGCAGTTTCTGCCCAATAACGAAGCCAGTTTACGACTGTGCCAGCCGCCTGCCGGTTATGCTTACAATTCGTTAATCCACTGCTGCATTAAAGATTTAATGTGCCAAATAGTAATTTAGTTTTTAATTTTCGTTTAGCCGTTTAACTATTTTAGTGAGAAGATTGTTTTGATTCCTGAAAAGGAATATTTTTTTTAAATTGTTTTCTTCGAGTTCATATTTATGAGAGTCATGAGTGATTTTACAGCAAATACCATACTCATTATTTCTCACTATGAACCTGAATTTATTTGGATTAATTTATGCCATGATCAGGTTCAAATGGCTTCGTGTGTTGCATAAATTGGATTCCGTGAATTAAGAGTAACGAGAACATAGTCACATTTTATTTATATAATGCATATTTTTAACTATATACGAATACCGCGCTGTTCACTTTACACAATGGCACTTAATGAATTAAATTTCGTTGAAGTATCTCAATATCACAATCACAAAGAATAGAGTGGTTTCGACGCCACCGCGTGCTTCACAGGCTCTGTTTTGTGTAATGGATAAAAGCGGTGAAGCGTGAGTTGTATTTACAGATTTTTTTAATATATTTATTGTCTTGCATTATACAAGTGGGTAGTGCACCACATTTACAACAAACTGACAACCCTGATAAGTAAAGGTTTCCAAATTCAATACTCAACCAAACTTACATGTAAATTATAAATAGGATTCTATTCTAATAAAACAAATCAAACTAATTTTAAGGGGCTTTTAGGACAACTTTAACTGGGAGTAATATTTATTTTGTCTAACATTTTAGGGATCTTAGGCAAGTCTCCACAAAACGCGTTGGTAATTGAACACATATTGGCTATAACTACTAAAATATATTTTTCATCTTTTGCGCATTTAGTACTACACTTCATGTCCAGTTATACTAGATAAATGGTTATGATAACCTGATAAATAAGGCCATGAGTCCGTCCGCCACCACCGCTAAACCGATTCTATTCAGCGATCGCGTCGCGCCGCAAAATATAAATCACGACGACACACCAAACAAAAGAGTCGGTAAATGAATACTTTTCCAATTAAATCGGCGCCTTTTTAATTAAACGAAAGCTTAAAGCCTCACGGCTCATAGGGTTCAATAGGCCACTGCCTCCCCTAATGCCGATTGACATTTTTACAGCGGTGTGAACGCTAAAAATATTTTATTAACCAATTCTACGTTTGCGGCCACCGTTTAAGGGTTGGATTGCTTATTCGAATTTTAAATGTTTAACGTTTGCGGTAACATGTTGCTGGGGGTTATTTTTTGTTCTTTTTATGAAAGTTTCGTAATTTGAAACTTGAAATGTGGCCAAGGCTACGCGGCGTTTTTAATTGAGTTTGTTACGATATGTTAGTTTTGTTTTTGTTAATTGAAGTTGAAAATCGGCGTGCTGGCCAATTAGTGTTATGTGGTGGATTAATGTGACACTATTTTACTAACTAGCTGACCCGGCAAACTTTGTACCGCCTCAAAATCTATTTATTAAATATATTTCATATAAAATATAGCCCATGTTACTCGTGGATAATGTAGCTTTCGAATGGTGAAAGAATTTTTAAAATCGGTCCAGTAGTTTTTGAGCCTATTCATTACAATCAAACAAACAAAGCTTTCCTCTTTATAATATTAGTATAGATTAGTAAACCCCTACCTATAATCAATCATACCATTACATATATCGTCGTCGACCAGTACTGTCCCACTGCTGGGTACGGGTCCCCTCTAGAGTTGAGTAGCTCGCGAGTGAGTGATATAAAAGATATATATCTTCACGAAAGAGCTAATCACTCATCAACTCCGACGATTTTGAATTATATCTTTATATCCGTGTCACATGGTTGAGTTCATAGGTCCATACAATTCCGGATATAAGATCTTCTTCAACTCAACAGTTTTATACTCGCTCGCGAGTGAGTTGAGTCAAATGAGCGACTGACTGAGAGAGTCTGATTTGAGTCAAATGCATTACGTATTAAACACTAAATTATTAAAATCTTTTTTCTTTGCTAAGAATATGAAAACAGGGATATACAAATAGTGTTGGCTCTGAAATTCATATATAATTTCTTGCTTTGTATTAATTATAGGAATCAAAAATGTGGTCAAACATTTTGATCTGATTCTCTGATATACTGATATAAAATGTCGCTTATATCTTTACAGAGCTACTGAGCTAAAGTGAGCTACTGAGCTAAAAGAGTGATATATATCACTGAGTTCAAAAGATATATCTCACTCTTTTCACTTTAGTGATACATTTTGCGCATCTCTAGTCCCCTCTAACAATAAGGGGTTTAGGCCGTTTAGGCCATGGTTAAGTGAGAATTGGTAGAGTTCACAGACCCATGATTTTTTTTAAGTCTCAAGTATGCGTTTTCTCGCGATGTTTTCCTTCACCGTGTAAGCAAGCGTTGGTTCGTTTTTAATACGAACATAACTATGAAAAGTGTCTATGTTTGAAAGTGCGTGCCTGGGATTTGAACCTTGGACTCCCGAATGAGAGGCCGAGTTTCTGTTACATGTATAAACATGTATAATTTTCGCTCCAAAATACCGTACATTTCGCACTGGACATTTTTGATAAGAGTCCGTTTTAAAGCGAAAGTGGTAAAACCGATTGCCTCATTCCGAACAACCCTCGCCGTCCACTTCAAATTAACGAACTCTTAAAAACTCACTCGAAAACTGTTCATGCGTTCATGTTCGTGGACCTTTAATAATTGTTTATAGCTGGCGAATGTGACGCGTTTTGCTGCGGAATTAAGAGCCGATTGCAACGAAGTTACCTACTATAAAATATTTTAGGTGATTTCCAATTTTTTGAAATTGTGTTAACATGTTTTGCAATCGTGAACGCAGCTTTACTTTACTTTACTTTTGCCTTTCATATTTTTGTAAAATAATTTTCTCGGGTTAGTTTTCAAAATATATGTTGAAATTGGTCGATCTATTCTGACAGCGATTGACTTGATTCAAATTAATCGTTGCCTTATCTCAACTTTAAAATATACAGCAATCTTGTATCCAATAGCAATGTAATAAGTCAAAGAAAAGTGTGATGGTGTTATCACATTTCAATCGGTTTAGTACCTAGATCCATTCGAAAATATTGCTGAATTATATTTAATAAATACTTTATGGCCAGCAATACTTTACGTTCGGAAGTTTTTAAATAAAACGTAAATAAATTTCAAATTCTAAAATCGTCAACGCAACAAAGTTCTAAACCGAACATCATTTTAAATTTCGAACTAATTATAGAATGTTTTTATTTTATTAATACAGTATAGGTTTCATAATTTTCTAATTCATTTCCATAAAGGTACATTCCGACTATCGTCGACTTCATATGGTCGTCCTCTGAGGAATATGATTGCAATGAATCTCATACTGGCCTGATTTGTTATTGATCCTCTCATAACTTTGCCAATGAAGTGATATTAAAATATTGCGGAATTGATATTTTATAAACGCTACATTGACTACTGCTACATTAATGAAATGAAAACCTGCAGCAGCTGTAAAGTCTACAATCGTTTGCTTTACTTTCTTTATTTACTTATGCTATATTAGGTCTTGTTTCTAATTCTTTTTATTTAATGTCCTGTTTAATTATTTTGAAATACGTACTTCAGTGGGTTTATTGCATTTTTTTGCGTGTACAGTAGAAATTAGTACAATGGTGAGTCTTCATTTGGTTTGTATGTGCTTGGTATTTGCTAATACATTGTGGATGGCTTGCGTGTGGTATTTGGAGTACACTGAATTTTGGTAAATAACGTTACTGCTATATTTTATGCTGAATAATTAATAGTTCACTTTTTGTGTGTGTACATATTTTTTATGTGATTCGCTAAAAAGTATAACATCTTATGTGTCAAAAAAGTACAGGTCTCTTCTTTTATTTATTTTTAGCATATTTATTCACAAAATCAGTAAAAGTGCGCACCGAATCTCGTCAAGTTTTCGGGAAATATACTCGTAGTTTTTCGCGGAATGCCTTTGTTCTTAAAACCTTTGTCATGAAAAGGATGATGGCGTGAGTGTGAATACGGCTTTATTGTTTTCAATAGAGATATTTTGACACGTGAAGTCATAAAATATTCGTGAAACATTCCATTTAACAAGACACGTTCCACTTGATGGTAAAACGCAAAATTAAATTTCGCCGTTCCACTTATTACTGACATCGGTGCTATTGATATGTCAGCGATGAATGACGTAATTGGCCAAGGTGTAATAAAATATTTAGCATATTGATTAATATTATTGAAGTGCAAAAATAATCCAAAGTTTTTGATTTAGTCTTGAAGATACAGAATTAAACTATTCTACGTAAATTACATGATACTGTTTACCGTGTAAGTGAATAAAAATATACCTATGTGGGTTGTTATTTCATCACAGAACCGTTTGAATTTCTTACAGTTTGTTCATTTGATTATTCTTCATATGTTGACGATAATCCTCGACGTGATGCCTCAGTTAGTTGTTTCAGTTCCATGAGCTGATCTTACAAGCTAACTTACCTGTTAGAGTTGTAGTACAATCTAATACAAACAAGGATATGTATGCAAGTATAATATGGTGGTTCTAAAGATAGGTCATAAAGTGCTTCATTCCAGCCAGCTTCCCCGAGGACATAATAAAACCAGCCGTGAGTAACGACTTCACTGGAGGCCATTACTGCAAAATCCGTTAATGACAGCTGAATTTACAGATGGAGGCCCAGGGCCTCCATAAAACGAAGTTTCCCTCAAATAATTCACAATTACCATTGACGATTGAAAATGTAAAATCTTTAATAGTTTTGCATATTTAACATTTGACTTCTGTTACTGTTTCTGAATGGGGCCGCACCCGCCAGCGGAAAAGCGCTGAACTTATTTGTTAGTTCAACGTTTGATAGGACAGTGAGCGCTTAAGCGGGTGGAGGCGTCAGTGCGCATGCGATGTACTCAACTGTCCCCTTCCCCTCGACTGCCGCCCACCGAAACGGTTTAAGTAGAACGTATGACCACGTGTGTGTGAGTTCTCGGCAGTGTGCCGAAACGGGCTTTGTCACACGTCGGCATGAATGAGAGAGAGGCACGATCAATATTTTGAGGTCTGCAAGCTGAGGAACTTATGAAATTTTTAGTAGTTTCATAATACCGCGCCTGTGGCATGTAATTAAATATCCTTGCGGTTTCCCCGGCGTTTTGTTCGATCCTCTGCGGCCGCCTCGAATTACCAGCTGCTTGAAATGTCGTGAGCTTAATGAGCTCAATTAATTATAATTTAGACTAATAAATAGCCTAATTACGACATAGGCGTTAAATAATGAACATACAAGCTGACAACTGGCTAAGCTGAGTTGTTGACGCTTGACCATAGATTATGAGAAAAAAGGTTTTTATGTATGTCCCATATGATTTTGTAGTTAATCTGATGTTGAGTCGTCTTTGTTATAGTGATAGTAAGTGGTTGTTGTAGACATCTATAACCAACATCAAATAGTCCTGCAGATAGGCAGTTCTGACTAAAATCGGTGCACAGTGAGCGAATTTTAAACGCCTCTTATGTTTTACGAAAGTTTTCAAACGTATAGTACACAGTGTATTCTCTGTTGCTACAATATAAGATAAACAATACGTACAGCGACGATGCTACCGAAGTTGTTCTACGGCAAACCACAGATAATAACCACCTTTTTTCTAACAATCTTATCTTAAAAATGTTTGCTGATGTCAGTATGGTGTATAGATACCGCTTACTAAGTACGACAACTAACTAAGATAATTTGATAATAGACATTGATCTAAGATTATTGAGCTACATGAACATTTAGATGCAAATGCTTTATCAAAATAACATAAAGGGGCTAACTAAAATAATACAGCAGGCAATGACAAAGATCTAGACAACGGCACAACGGACAAAGCAGATAGAAAGAGAGCTAACAGTGAGAAACAAAAGAACACAGACAGACAGATACATGTATATGGAACGATTAAGGCGGAAAGTAAAAAAACGAACTCAAAAAAAGTTTCAGGAGAGTGCGATCGTGGCTGTCGGAAAATTCTCAAGTGTAGAAATAATAATAAAACACTGCAAATGAAAAGACAGTAAAAATAAAAGAAAAGTGAATTTAATTTTGATGACGTTTTGTTTTCGGATCATTGAGCTAAGCTCGAGATTTATTGAAATCGGTTAATTTAGGCTTCGAAGGATCGGATTTAATTTATAGTTCCAGCAAATTAGATTACACAAAATAAAGGAGACAGTAGATTCTAGGCAATACCAATTACTGTTGCTCAACAATAATCATTTCTTAGTTTAGTCAATTTGAAGGAATCGCTTACTCAATCTTAAGGGACCAAATTTAGATTTGTTGAAGTATTTATAAATGAAATCCGTCCAGCTCACTTACATCCAAAGACTCAATTTTCAGCCAATTGAGAACTGAAAATAAATAACTTTAGAAATCACTTCATACAACAACCATTCCTATATTTTATATTGGAGTACCTTAGAGTCCCTCGCCAAGAGGCAAGACTCACCTGAAACTGAAGAAATTACTTTTATTCATTTTAAATCAAAATATAATGTTAATAGTAATAGTAAATATTAGAAATATATTAAATATATGATACAAAGATAGTTATTTATAAATCTAAAATGTAAACAACTCAATACATAAGAAAAAATATTAAGATACCGATATTTTAAGATAATTTTCATTACGCTGTGATATTGGTGGTATAAATCTTGTCTCGGTAGAAAGCCATGACTACGCAGTGACCGGAGCTACGAAAGAGTCCGAGAATAATAGCAAAAAAGAGGACCGAGCTTTGTGAAAGCAGATTTCATTTCATTTCCAGTTCTTTCGTAGCTTCTCACTCCATAATATTAAATTTAAGGACTTGTAATTTATCTACTAAAGTAGTAATTGAATATATACTAATATATACTCCTCGATTTAATATACTGTTTGACTTATTTTAACTCGCCTAATAATGCGTGGGAACATAATGATAAAATTTAAAATGTAGACTTCATTCCAAAATATCATGAAATACTCATAAAGTAAACAAGTACAAAAGGACGGCGTTATTAAACTTTAATTAAAGGTAACACACACTATATTGAAAGAGAAATAAATATAAGGAATTGCAACATAAATGAAATGCTCTTTCTTTTCTTAACAAATATAATTAACTGTATGCTTTGTTCTATGCTACGAGAGAAATTAATTGCGTTTGATCAGATTGGTATTTACCGAACATCGCTAATATTGATCATTTGATTCTTTCAAGTTCTTGTTCATTTTCTTTTCATTAATTATATGTAGATAATTTCAGTAGTAACTAAGGATTTAAAATCTTTTTTGTTCAAATAAAGTTGAGTAAAGTCAAGAAAATGAAATCAAAAAGTAAACATTACAATGAAATGCCCGACTATTACTTCCTTCAAAAGTAATATCTCATTAAATACGAAGACTCCATGAAGTCCGGATACGAGGAATTGCAATGCCTTTACGTCACGCAGCTTATTTCCAGTATTGAACGATCTCGGTCCTCGACAGCAGAATATAGGGCAATAAGTCAGCAAATGAATCCGAGATGATACATCGCTGTTATGGCCCCAGTACCAATATCGTCTACATATAAGATTTCTTCCTCAGATTTATCACCCTCTATGCAAATAGTCTCCGTGATGGATATTGCGAACCGGGGAGCCGAGTTTACCGATGTGTCGAAATTAATGTTTTTTTCGACGCCAGTAGTATGAGTTTTCTGACGGAAGTCTAGTCATTTTTCATCTCAGATGCGTATTACTCATTCGTTTTCTCAAGAATATCGCACCGGGAATTTATATTAGAGTGGAATGCAAATTTTATGTGGAACTGCTTTGGTTTTTAGTGACATTTTAAAAATGTTGTAGTGTTTGAAACCTTATAAAATATCAATGGAATTGTGAATGTAAAGACTGAAATTTAATCGAACAGTGTAATCAGTGTCTATTAACAATAAATATCAAATAGAAGACAGCGTAAACATTTAACAAAGAAATCGCATGACTACTACTTTACACCACATACAAATCTATGATAAACTTTATAAATCTTAATTTAAGTTTTGAGAAGACAATAAAACAAGAGGAAACGGTTGAACTTTCAGGAGATATGACATAAAGCAACGGATGTCACCATCAAGTGTAATGATGTAATAACATTGAAGAAGGAAGATCTTTTGGAGGATTCATATCCAACGTTGAGTGGTGATAGTGTCCGAATTCTACTATATTATGTAAGAATTTTTGTTCACAAAATTTTAGAAGCTTATGTGTAAGTATCGATGTTTCTTACAGAAATTGCTAATAAGGAGCAAATAACTGGAAGAAATTAAATTGGACTAGAAGTGTTATTATTATTTATGACATGACAAGCAAAATCCTGAATTGAAGACACCATGCACGCATTTCGGTTTTTAGCAAAGACAAGGAGTCTACCCCATAAGTTTATAATCAAGTTCATAGGTCTATTACCATAAACACCAAGTGTTGGCAAGGACTGGATTGCATAGCGGATAATCAACTTCCTGCTGAATTAATCGTCATTATTGGTATGGATTAATTGGAGAACCGCCACATGTTAGCAATGTGCGCCGCTAACCAATCGATTGCGGTCGAGGAGTTATGACTTCGTGGTCCTTGGTAATTAATTAATAAATATAAATCTTCGTGGTATAATTATCAATGAAAAATAATAAGCCTTTGCTAAAATCTTCAATAAGGAACAATACTCTGTTAAAGATACTACTAGTCTTACAATAGAAAGTGGACGAAGTAAAACTTCAAAAGTTATACATTAAGTAGATACTAAAAATAAATTCGTCACCGTGGGAGTACTGGCAGTACATTCAAACTTGTTCTTATTTTACAACTACCAACTATGAGACCCAGTCGGTCAAGTAGCTTAAAGTTGGACACGAAACGCTGACTTAGTTCATGAAAAGGCAAATTCAAACTGCGAAAAACTAAAAGTGGTACAAGTTGCGGTTACGAGTTTAATTCCAAATATAAAAATCAAGCTAATGTCAAACGTTGGCGCGAAACGTAGGTATTCGTTATTTCGTCGCCGCTGGACATCTCCATTAATTACGGGACCCTTGATGCTGTAACAGTTTTCTTTTTATTCCTCGCCCACGTTTTCGCAAGCAATTTATTTCACTCTGCTGACTGTGGCAAATTTTACTTACAGATTGGGGAAGCTCTAAACAACAAAGGAATATAGTAGGTAGCAACAATTTCGAGACGGAAGAAAACAATTTTGGACGAACAAGATCGTTTTTCTTTTTTTTTTCACATGAGAGAAATAGTGTGATAATATTAATTGCACAGTTACCAAGTAACTTAATACATATTAAATATATAGAAAGATTTCAAGACTAAATTAATTTTTATTTTCAAGGCGTTTTATCTATTGTATTACTGTTTAAAGATATTGAATTATGCTTAAAATAATTTCCAATAGTTGTACTTACTACTAACATTCGAACTTATTAAAAACATTTCCGTGAAATTTACAGAAAAATATTTTTAAAACATTTAATTTTATTTAATTATTTAATTTAACTTATCAGAATTTGCTACATTACAGCAAATCACGGGACAAAAAACTAGGCAAACGTACATTAATTTCGTATAAATGAATATATGCTTGGGCAACAGCAGCTGATTAAGCTGGCAACACTGGAACACCATCTGTCACCTTACGTGACTTGATGTGACCTTTGCTTTGTAAAGTTTGGGGTGCTCCACAAATGACCAACTGTTTCGTTTTCGAGTTCATTCATTCATTGTCGGTTCAATCATTGTATAATAGTGATGGTAAAAGTTAATTACGAATCGTGCAAAAGGGAATGACAATGAAATTTATTTAAGCTGATAAATTTGATATTTATATAGACTAACTCTTGGAGGTACAAAAATAAAAAATACATTATATATTTTGCAAGCAAAACAAGTTGTTTATCATTATAATTCAAATTTCTACGGAAGCTACTAATTTGCAGATTTGTTGAAAATAAAATAAGGATAAAAGATTATAAAACTTCCTTTCGTTAAATTAATGAAAACAAGGAAAAACTTCTCAAACATGTTTTAAATCTTGCCAATTAAGTGAAAAGAACGATTTGTTTTGAACATGCCGGCATAGTCGGGGAACAGTACTAGTAATCTCCGGATATCTACAAATACATTTATCACTGTTAATGCATAGGAAGTAATCGGCCCATCGTAAGATAAATCAAGGCGGATTACAACAGCCTGGGGCGATGATTGTAAGAATACAGCAGTCGCAACAGAGCCATTAGACAATAATTTGAGAGTAGCAACAGTGAGGGACACAGGGCATTTAGTGCTGGAACTATAGTTGGACTTGGATTCTGGACCTAAACGTTAACATGCACTGTTACAGATAAGATGAAAAATCTATCAAGGAGCCAATTCAATGTTCAATTCAATTCAATTCAATTCAATTCAATTCAATTCAATGTTTTCTAATTAATAGAGATTCAGAAATATACATGAAAAATTAGTAATAGAAGTTCTCAAAAATTCAGGTCATATAATGGAGTTAATTATTTAATTTCAATTTGTTTTGGATTTTTAAGACTTGGATATATTGTATGACAAAGAGCTACGAGGGTGCGTTTTTAAGTTCGCGGAATGAGGGACAAGGAGGGAAAATAAAATGTCAAAATTATTTTTCTTTTTCTACATATTCTCCTGCAAGACGAATACATTTTTAAGATCTTTGTATTAACTTATTTAAACCCTCATAAAAAATGTTTCGTCCTTGTCGGAAAAATTGCGTCCTTAACTTCTTCGTCTGTAGAAAATTTATTTCCACGAAGCTCTTTTTTCATTTTTGGAAAGAGATAATAATCGCTGGGAGCCAGGTCTGGCCTATAGGGTGGGTGATTTAAAATATCAAAGCTCACCTTATGCAGGGCAGCCAGTGCAATACGGCTTTTGTGTACGGGCGCATTGTCGTGCAACAGCAGGACACCTCTGGTTGATTTTCCCCGCTTTTTTTCTTTGATGGCTTCTTTTAACCGCTCCAGGATAGTTGCGTAATATTCTCCGGTTATAGAGACACCTTTATCTTTATAATCTATTAACAAAATTCCTTCTGAATCCCAAAAGACTGTCGCCATGAATTTTCCGGCCGATTGTGACACCTTAAACCTTTTAGGAGGTGCTGTACCCTTTTTATGCCACTGCATGAAGTCTTGTTTAGACTCAGGTTCATAATGGTGAACCCAAGTTTCATCTCAAGTAACAATTCGATTCAATACAATATATTTATCTTCTCCACAGAGGTCCAAAAACGCACGGGAACATTCAACGCGCTGTTGTTTTTGAGGCGGCGTGAGCATTCTCGGCACCCACCGCGCGCTGACCTTAGTCATGCCAAGATGGTCATGCAGAAATTTAAAAATGCTTGTATCCGATACTCCAACCATTTCTGCAAGCTGTTCCTTCTTTAGCCGAGCATCTTCCAGTACTAATTTTTCGACTTTCGCCATCGTTTCCGGAGTGGTCACCTCAACAGACCGTCTGGGTCGTGGGTCGTCTTCAAGTGAATCCCTGCCTAGCTTAAAAAGGTTGTTCCACTTGTAAACCATCGTTTTTCCAGGGCAAGAGTCCCCGTAAACCGATGACATCTTTTCCATTATGATTTGCACAGACTTTCCTTGCTTGGTAAGGAACTTTATAACGGCGCGATGCTCGATTTTCTCCATACTTTAATTTTTTTTCCGGATTGAGTTGTTTAATTGTCGATAGTTTTAAAACTAATGATGCAATTGTGATAAAACTTTATATTTATACTATTTATGAGTCACTTAACACGTACCGCCCTTAACAAGCCCGCTATCATCCCTCCAACCCCGCCATTCCGCGGACTTAAAAACGCGCCCTCGTAATAAAGAAAATAATCAGCCTTATGACCGAATAAATCGAATCAGATTGCACGCTTAGGGTGTTCGTCACTAGACAAGATCGTAAATAATTCCCAATGAAAGTGCTCCTGTCATGCTGACAGACTATAATTGATGAAGGGTTTATTGTCAATTGCACTTTGGCCTAAGCGCCGCGTTCTAGGGGTCGCTGTGAGAAATATTCGTGGTGCTGTCGGGATGATCTGATGATGGAGATTGCTACAGCTATCAATGACGAGCTTTACAAGCATTTGTTTAAATTTCGAAACTGGCACTTTGCGAATTGTATTTGACTTACTGTATTTCAATATTTTAAAAGCTAATATTGTTGGTTCTATTTTGATTCTTGCTAGGTACTCATTCCCACAGCTTTAATAAGGCTAGTTTGTATTCAGAGTCTTTAAATTTTAATGTGCCACAATTTTATTATTACAATAAATAATATTAACGATACGTACAGATGTATTAAAATGTACATTTTTTTTCATCTTCAATCAACGGAGAGTAACTTCTTGGAACATTGTGTAATCATATCAGCCTACTCGCCTGTCAAAAAGATTCTATTTCCCTATCACTAACCCTCAAATTGATGCCGCACTTTATAGCTGACAGAGAATAAATGAAGGAAGCCCATTTAAACCTCATGTTTTCGTGCAGGGCAAAATGAATTACGATCCATTTAAAGGATGTATTAATATCAATAATGTTCGCGCATTTTATTTCGTGAACAATTTCCTTACATCATTGCGTTAGTTTGATGGGTGTATTTATGTTTTCTTTTCCTGAAATTCATTTACTAATGGGGCTATTACCAAAAGCATAGACATATGAAGATAGAAGCAAATTTGTAGCATCAGTCTACTCTTTCAGTTTTTGAATTTTAATTGCATTTAGTATAAATATGATTTAGTATATTGTAATGGTTTCAAAATTATTTCCAAGAATGATATTACATGAGTAACTTCGATGAACACCTATTCAAAAAACCGTACCAAAATAACATTTCGAATGCTGAACGTGCCTACAAAAATGACTCGCAATTTTAGAATTTTTGCGTTCGATCTTACAAGGAAGCAGGGAATGACGCTTCTCACATTCGCGAAATAAATAGGCCATCCATTCATTTCTTTGTGGGAAATTGGGATAGCTTTTTGTGCCACGAGGACTGCCTCTCATCGCAGTGAAGTGAAGGTTTTTGATGTAAGAATTTTTGCATATGCTGCAAAATTAACTGGTGATTTATATTCAGATTCAAGAGAGTCTATTTTAAAGACAATTGAATTGAAAAACAATTTTGAACTAAATTCAAACGTAATAGAAATCTATTCGTCTATCTACTCGTATAATAAAATAGCAGTTTATGTTTTGATAGATAATAATGATACTAATGATTGATAAGAAAAGAAACGGGAAAACAAAACAATTAGAGGAAAGCGAAGTAATTCCCTGAGCATCGTAAATTCCGGCCCTTTATTTTGAAATTCGATCTAAATATTATGATTTAAAGTTGAAGTAAACCTCTCAACAGGAGAGGGCACCAATTTAGCAGTGTTTTAGTGCAAATAATACTGATGAATTCAGCGGGGCTCTCGACTCAAGTTGAGAACATTCGAAATACTTTGGGCTCGTCGTAGACTTTAAATAAGTACAGTTGTTTTGCATCGCTTTCTCAATTGCGGGTTTGTGAAATGCGGTATTTGTTTACATGATACTCGTGTTTTCTAAAGATTTTGTTCTTTATTTCTAAAATGTTCTTATTTAAGTATACTATTCGTATTTGTTTTTGCTACAGAAGGTTCCTTAGCGCCTTTAAGCATTGTAAACTCTTTTTAAAGGAAAAAGAAAAGTGTTGAAACATTTTATAAGCCTAAGTTTTATTAAAAGGCCTGAGAAATTTAAATCTAAGTATCAAGGCGTGATTATTGACGTCAAAGGCATTTCGCTAAATTATGCGGCTGTTAGAAATGTTAAACATTTCGACAGTCAATCGGATGGCAACGCAGGCCAACTTCCATTGGGCAATTAACGGCATTTGCAATTCAGAACGCCGTCATTAAACACAGATAAAAATACCGGCAAAAAATTTTAAGAAGTAAAAGTAAACATAAAGGAGTGGTGAGGGAGATAGCGAAAATTGTTTGTCGAAAAAGAATTTGGTTTAAAACGACAAAATGTATAACTATTTTGTGGGTAAAAGACGTTGATAATAAAATATGTTTAATTTCGTAAGTTAGAAAGAGATCATGTCATTTTTATACTTGTAGATATTTACAAAAGCGTTAAAGAGTTCTGTCCATAGAATCTTTAACGCTTTTGTAAGACAATAGATCTATTAGAAATGGTCTACTTCATAAACTAAGTCAATCAATCGCATAACATGACGGAAAATCACTTTAATTTTTAAGCAATGTTATGCATTACACTTCGTTCACTATACAAGTTACTATTTAATATTTAGACATTTATATTTGAATGTATCTTTGAACTTGATAAAGAGTAGCAACAATTGATCTATAAATATTATAATAAGTAGTAGTTTGTAAGATTGATGTTAATCGCAAAATACATAATATATCGCTCTCATGTAGTGTACATAAGAGTAGTTACTTTTTCGCATAGTTAAAAACATTATCGTTTGAAATGAATTGTATATAATAATATTAACAACTACTAACAACTACAAACTATATAAATTAAATCCTAATTAAATTTTGGGACCTTTATTAGACTAAAATAAATTATAAGTAAATTAATAACAATGAATATCGATAATTGATTTGTATCAGTACTTTATATTTGTATCTTCATTTAATTATAATTTTACGTACATATTAAAATTTCTGAAGTATAGTGTTATTTTACTATTCGCAGTACTCATATAATTTTCATTAAGGTATTGATTCAAAGGATAGTATCTATATGTATACGGGTACGGGACCAAAAGTTCTAGTGCTATGGAGAGTATAATAACAAAAAAAAAAGTAATCACAAAATAAAAAATCTTAATGTAAATTAAATTAAATTCTATTCTTCTAAACGTTTAAATACGTCATCTAATTACGTTATTCTTTACTTAGAACTCTTTATTCGGGTTTTGTGGAAAGTTGAGTGTTGTTTCATTTCCTCGCAGTTTTTATGAATATTTAAAACTTCGGATTCGACTCGGAATACTTGCAAAGTCTGTGTAAGGGTGCAGATGTACCTGAAATAATAAAAAAGTACATTAATATTTATATTTTCTAGTCTAGCTGGGGAATATACATATTCATTACTTTTTTGTATAAGAATCCACGTTACATATTTTATTTAATGTTAATTATATTTAATAAGTAAGGTTGTGGCGAATTTATAATGGTATGTTTAAAAACAGTCAAATGCCGTGTTACCGCTTTTCAAAACAGAGCACAGTAAGAGAGAACAAAATCGTAAATCTCCGTTATAAGATAATTTTTCAGTTTGAAATTTCAATCTCAAAAAACAATTTATAATAGATACTATTGACAGTTTTTCTTATATTTATTAGTCTCATTATCCGCGAACAAAACGTAAGTCCCGAAGGAGTCATTAGACAAGCGCCTTAATGAGCGTGACCCGAAAAGGACTTAAGTACTGTTGCTTTGTGACGCTCTGCAGGAAGTCACTTGAACTCACGGGATTTCTCACGTGAACGTGTGACCTATTTGTGTTACTAATTGGTCAAATCAATTGATCTGCACGCTTTAATTGCAGCGACATCACTAGGAACCTATTTTTATTCTATAAAATAGTATGTTTCATATAACAAAATCATTATAATTCAAATATTATTAAATCATTATTTTTACACTTGATCGACTACACAAAATCAAATATAAGAAAATTGTTAATACTAGAAGTGTTTTATATTTCTTAGTCGTCTCATTATATACGAACAGATCGTAAGTCCGGAGAGAGTCATTAGGCAAGCGCCGTAATGAGCGTGACCCGAAATGGACTTAAGTACTGTTGCTTTGTGACGCTCTGCAGGAAGTCACTTGAACTCACGGGCTTTCTCACGTGAACGTGTGACCTATTTGTGTTACTAATTGGTCAAATCAATTAATCTCCGCAGTTTCAATTCAGAAACTACTACGAACCTAATTGTCACAAGTTTTTATAATAAGATATATTTTTAATAAATATCATTTGGTATATATTATTACACTCGATAAAATGCATTAGATACCTATAATGTGACAAAATAATCAATACGACTATAATAATTTTCTAATATTAGAATTGTTTTATATTTCTTAGCCGTCTCATTATCTGCGAACGTAACGTAAGTCCGGAGAGAGTCATTAGGCAAGCGCCTTAATGAGCGTGACCCGAAATGGACTTAAGTACTGTTGCTTTGTGACGCTCTGCAGGAAGTCACTTGAACTGACTTACGGGATTTCTCACGTGAACGTGTGACCTATTTGTATTATTGATTGCTTAAATCAATAGATCTTTTCATTTAAATGTGTGGCCGCTACCGTTAAACATGACTTAGTTTTACACTAGGTCAGGTTCTTTTTAAGAAGGATGTGGTTAAGGAGCCTTACACAGAGGCTGCCATATTAAAGTTGCAACTGTTATGAAGATGGAATTATACCATCTTAAAATCAAATGAATATAGCATTTTGTAAATGAAATATAGCATTTTGTAATTTAAAACACTAAAGATTTAATTATATTATTGAAAATATACTCTAATCGAGAAAATAATGGTACAGCCGTGCCGCTTTTTTTGTTCGACTTGGCGGGGCCACTACCTTGCTCCCAGATATGAGCTGGGAGCATAAAAACACATTTCTGATGTTTTACCTACCTTAGAATATCACTATCGACAAATAAACGCCTAAAGCAAATTATAACGTTGTGTACCGACTCCACCGATTGATTGTATTAGGTAAATATGTAATAAACACTGCTAGAATTAATTACAGTAATCAGTCTGAGACGTTCCGATTAGATGTTAGCGATCCAAGTGTACATTCACGAGATTGTAAACGGCACCGTGTTTGTGTAATCAACCGATTTAACTAGTACTTGCTTGTGCCACCGCAATACTGTAATAGATCTTTAAGGGATGGATAAATATATAAGTATTCATGAAATACATGTGTCTGTAGAATGTAAATGTTTTGTGATGCAAACGGACATGATGCTCATCTGAAATTATCTCTAGATAAGATGAGATTTTACCTGAGGTTAGCCATAGTTGAGATTAGAATAATTTCGAACGATTCGGATAGGTTTGCTTCGCTTAACACCGCTGTTATAAGGCAGAAATGGGTGTGGCGCCTCTGGTATTGAATTACAAAGGGTTCTACTACCTCAATATATACCACTTTAAATGTCGGCAATCCAAAAACATTTTTTGACTATATTTTGCGTGTATGTAATGCCTAGATGTGTTTTAAAAAGTCTCCTTCGTTTATCGTTTGGCTTTGTTATAGATATCTAATACCACATTCCGGATATAAAATCAAATGAAAAGCAATAAAGAAAAAGCAAAATCAACCTGTTGTCGTGCAAGACAAACACGGCGAATCGCATTTTTCGTTTTGTAAACCGATTCGAACGATTCTCATAACCGCGTTGTGAGGGAGGAAAACAAGACTGAATGAAGGACAGATTGAATGGCGAACGAATATCAAAGATTGGAAATAATCGCTCCTTTCCCGTATGCTGGAATATCTTAAGGAAAATAGAGACTGTTTGATGAAGTTATAGATAGAGGTTTAAATTTCGGGTTTTTTTTTCCGGGAGTAGGGATTCAAATATTGCATTTTTTATATGAATATTTTTTTGCATAGTTTAAATAAATATGCTTGAAATTTTAATATTATTTCTCTATTTTTATGTTGCTTATACCTTAAATATACAGTTTTACTTCTTAAATATCGGCATATCATATTTGTATAAAAAACATTCAGTACATTGGAAAAGTTCCATTCTCTATGGTATGCCTGCTTTACTGTCCGTCTGTATAAGGTAATAGTTGACCGTAATGGGGTCGACATGACATCAACCCTTATTATTTCTAAATAAGAGACGAAAACCTAAATAATAAGGGAGCCCTAAGACACCTATATTTTACTTAACTTGCTAGCTAAATCATCAAATCAAAACCTAAAATAATAAATCTGATGAAAATACAATATTAGACTTAGTATATTTTACCATGCCTAGAATACATATAACAAATTATTAAAAAAGAAAGGTTTGTTCATAAGTTCACGCTACTAAAGATGGTTGTTGTAATGATTACCTAAAATAATATCGAACCTGGCCATTAGAAGGCACGGAGCGTTGAAAATTGTGTATTATTAAAGTAATTTGTGCCGATTATAAGGACCTTTTAGATCATGTTTGTCGCCGGCTTAATTTGCAAACATTGTTGGGTAAATTTATTCAAATTCAGAGGGACTTGCCCTACTTCCAATGCTTAGGTACGTACTTCAATTGATTAATAATTTAGTAAACGTTGTTTCGAACTAAGAACGTTTAAATCATATTAAATGATTATTGGTGCTTATTGCTTAGTGATGTTCTAAGTGTAGATTAATATTTTAGTATATAAGCGCTGTTTAGAGCTAATACTAACATTAATAACATTACTTTTTTAAATAATTTAGTAAACGTTGTTTTGAACTAAGAACGTTTTAATCATATTAAATGATTTATTGGTGCTTATTGCTTAGTGATGTACTAAGTGTGGATTTTTTGTAATATAGAAGTAGCAGACGAGCATTCAGTCCACCTGATGGTAATTGCCTACTAACGCCCATGGACATCTGTAATTAAGCCCAGATAGGATTAGATACTCCTACCTGAGGTCGGCCACAGATGCGCCGCTACCCTTGAGGACTATGCTCGCCTCAAACGCCTCGGAAAAGTATATCTCCCTTACCACACTTTTTAAAAGAAAACAGCGACGCTAAACACTGCTGTTATGAAGTACAAATAGGATTAATATTTTCGTACATAAGCGCTTTTCAGATTTAATACTAACATTAATAACATTATTTTTTCTAATAATTTAACAAAGTTGTTTGTAACTAAGAGCCTTTTAACCATATTAAATGATTATTGGTGCTTATTGCTTAGTGATGTACTAAGTGTAGATTCATATTTTAGTAAATAAACAGCTTAATACCAACATTAGTAACATTATTTTTATTAATATTTAGTTTTAATTATATTAAATGGTTATTGGTGCTTATGTTAGTGATGTGCTTAGACATTTACTTCTATGGATTAATATTTTAGTACATAAATGTTTTTGGATCGAATACTAACATTATAATATTTATTATTGTTTTGGATGTTTACTTACTATATAGGTATTAAAATAATATCCAATATATGTATTTGTTGCTATGAAATATTTTAATGCCGTACCTACCGTTTTACAATTTTCCTAGTAACCTCGATAATAGTACTTACTATGTTATCTCGTATGTATCGATAATAATAATTAGTTGAGGGACAAAGGATTACATTTTATACACAAATTAATCTTTGGAATAAATTTGGTTCCAGTAAATTTAACAAAACAAAGCTTGTCAAAACTATTTTACTCTACTAGAACATGCCATATTCAATACCTAAAATGTAGACAAAACTTCATTCAAAATCCTTTTCTGCCACTCATCGGCTTTTCAGAGGCGTTTTGGCTTGAAAAGAAGGATTCCTTTGTTTTCTGTGCGCGTTTCCAACCACTCGACAGAACTATTCAGATGTAGGGAACGTTGCCAGCCCCCAATATTTTTTATAGGACTCTACCATTTACTATGAGGAATATAGGTCGTTATCTTTCTAAGTCAGCGATGTCTTGCTCCTTAGATGTTATATATTAGGGCTTATTTACCAAAGACGCTTTATTAATCCATACTAGAATTCCTTGTGTCATGGGTGCTATTAACACATACATAGACGAATACTAAATATTCATACCCAGAATAAAAATCGAAATTTATACCTAATATTGATATGTCTGGCCAGGGGTGGAACCAGAAACCTTTTGCGTCAAGTATGGTGACTGTTTCGCCACGCGGGTCGTCAAAGCTGAACTGGTTCGACTTATTTTTTTTTATGATGTACTTAAGTATATTTGGCGTTGTTATAAGAATTATTGCTAGCCAATCAATTTTCGCGAAAAGTCGTAACCTTCTACGATGCACGTCATAGATTTCGATGCACGACACGACACCGTGACGTTACAATGACAAATGAAATGACGTCGCAATGACAAATATTATCAAAGAATTATACGTTTGTTTAGTTTAGTACATCTTTTGTGGCGATATTTCGACCCAGTTGCATGGATAGTGTTTACGGCGAAACTGTGGTTGGGGAGGGAAACTTGACAGGCGCCGATGGTAGATTTATAATCTTAATAAATAATTGGCCAAGTACGAGTCGAACTCGCACATGCAGGCTTCCGTACCATCAAATGCTCATTATTTTTATTTTTATTTAATACCATAACAGTTATAAGTACATGTATTCTGGAAATATAAAGTGTGACAGATGGGTCACCATATTGATCTGATAGGTAGGGACAATAAAGTACGTAAATGATAAATTAAGATTTCTTTCCTTGAGTGCAGATATTTAAATATATCTATTACTAGCTGACCCGGCAAACGTTGTGTTGCCATATAAATAAAAAAATGTTAAGGGTGGACAACCCTTATCACTTAGGGATATGAAAAATAGATAGTAGCCGATTCTCAGACCTACTGAATATGCATATAAAATTTGGTGAAAATCTGTAAAGCCTGTAACTAACATTGTGACAGTGACAGAATTTTATATTTAAGATGTTAACATTGTATCTCTCCGACATATTTTCCGTGAAATTCTCGGCTTCACGACCATTGATTTTAACTTATCGGTTTATACAAATTGGCGTAGTTTCCAAGTTAAAACGGAATATAAATAAGCAGTGGAAGCACGTACAGATCGAAAATATTAATATTCATAGCCTCCGACTGGATTCGAAAGGCAATAATTGTGAAAGCTGGCATACTCTTCCAAGTTATATTATTGCGAATTTTCAACTGCAATTATTTTTGTTTTTTTTTTCTATAATTAAACTCATCTTAACATATTCACAGAACCTAAGATCGATGATCATTTACTAAACCTTTTAGAAATGTATTTGAAAATTGTAATTTATCTCATGAATCCATAAATAAGTCAGGTTTCATAGTTTAACGAATTCATGATTACAATATTTTTGCAAAATGAGAAGCCCCAATCATATCAATCGTTGCCATAAAAAGTTTTAAATGGGATTTTGAGTATTGCGTTGTATAAATAATCAGCTTTATTTTTTTAACTAACCATATTTAAATTTAACTTTTTGTGAACATACGAATCGATTCTATAATTTCATATTTATTTTGTGTTGCTAAAAGTTATAAATTTGTTTACTTGTGTTAACATTTGCAGCGTTTACAAATGCTAAACCGTAAGCGTAGTTGTCACAAAATATCACATGTTTCATTGAGGCAATTATAGCTTCAAGCTACACACACAGAAATGTGGCACATTGGACTTCGAATGCAAATGCTAACATTAGCGGATTAAACCCCTCGTCGGTATTAATAGCCGAATGGCGTGATGTAAATAAAAATGAGCTACAGTTTTTAATTCTCACATCTGTCGCAATTGTGGGGACACGGGGTTTGTGTAGGAACACCACTATTTGTGCTTAACTAGGATAATTAGAAGTTTGTTAAGCATTGAGAATGAGAATGAGTTTAGGAATATTATAAACTTTCTAGTTGCGAGTTATTTCCCTGCATGGTCATTTTCATTGTCTTTAATCCTGATAAAACAGGAGTTTAATTGATCACAGGTGTGAAAAATTTTAACTCAGTAAACAATTGCTTTAAAAGGACAAAAATTGAGGCGGTATATTAGCAAGTATTTACAAAGTAAATAAATGTGCTGGCTTTGGTTAGTTTTAAGCGTTTACTACATGTATATATAAATATAATAATAATTACCTAGATGCATATTTTTTATTTGTTTATGAGTTTTAAAAAACAAGTTTTGTACAATACAGTTAAACGATTAATTATTAGTAGTATTTTTATTATTATTATTTCTGTAGTGGTAGTAGGTATTCATTTGGATATTTTCTAACCTACATTTATTTACATTAATAATGATCGATCCGGTAAGATATTCTTCTACTACAGATTGGTTTATTTATATATTTCCAAAAAAATCGCGATTAAAATTGTTTATCCAAATTTTTTAACACTTAATAATTTCATGGTAAATAAAGTACGAAAGCTGTCCGGGCACAACCCGACGTGTGGGGACCTAAGTTATTACCCCCTTAATAAGGTCAAAAGGGATGATTGTGAATGGCCGTGCAAAAGTCGGCGAGTCATTTATAATACCTAATGGCTCTTTCAAACCAAATTTATTTTAAAACGACTCCACTTTAATAGACATGAAGTTAGGTTTATTGGTTATCAATTTGGTGATCTGCATCTGGATTAAAATTATTGTAGTTTAAAGGTGGTGAAATTATTTGAGAGGTAATGCTAAGCGTATCTCTGTCTTTAGGAGTAGTTTTGGTATAGCCGTGTTCTGGACTTTTTTATAATATAAAGGTAGCAGACGAGCAGGCAGTCCACCTGATGGTAAGTGGCTAATTCCGGCCATGGACATCTGTAATCAAATACATATAGAAATATATATATTTTCACCAGAGGTTGGCCACAAATGCGTTGCTACCTCTGACTAAGCTGAAACGCCTCGGAAAAGTATGTCTCCCTTACCACACCCTTCAAACCAGAACACAGCATCCCATATCATTGCTGTTATTAGGCAGGAATAGGTGTGGTGGTGCCGCCGGAGTGGAACCACAAAGAGTTCTACCACCTTCATGTAAACCATCTTTAAATTTCACAGATCAAGTTGCCTTCATACATTTCAAATGTCACTACAAAATAACAATTGTTATTAATACAATGACATTATGAGGAAACGTTTAAAATAATTATTCTATGATATCAAGAATAATAGAAGCGTTAACCAGATATTTCTGAATAGTTTAATTTGAATTCTGCAGCGAAATTTAGTGGGCGAATTAAAATTATTCCACAGACGCTATTCTTCTTTCAAGTAGGTATGTTTTATAAGTTACTTGACGGTAGAGTTGAATACAATGTTTTAATTTGTAGCTATTACAAATAACTTGACTTTAAAGTTATTCGTAGGAAGTAATATTAGTAAGACATTTAATTGTAGTTGCTTTTTCTAATTCTTTGCGTAGTAGGTGTCGTAGGTCGAAATTGCTTAGTACAGAAAAATAAAAAGAATTTGGATCAAGTTCTTTGAAAATATATTGAAAGGTTTTAAAATCTATATGTTTCGACCTGGTGGTACCAACATTACAACAATTTTTTGCATGAAGCATTTCTTACGTGTGGCTTGGCGATTTACTTAAATTTGAAGTGACACTTAGTTCTCGGGAGTGCCAACACATCTGTGTTCAGCCATAATCTTAATTGACTTAAATTTAGTTCAATAATAAAAATCAAGCTATATTGATGGATTGATGGATATTGATGGATTTGACACACATCAATAGCTTAGCATCTAGCATATCTCTGTACCAAATACGTTAAGCCTGTCTATCAATTTATTAGACGTCTTTCTTTTCTTTTTATAGGGGGGGGGGGGACCTTAAGGAAACCTTAAAAGGTACCCGGTGCCGTGGGAGCGACACGGGACTTTTACCGCACTAAAACCCCCCCGGTGGCCGTCCTCGGCGCTGCGTAGAGGACTCCCGGATCTCCAAAGGAACGCGACCGGAGAATCATAACAACACAATTTATTTACAAAATAAAATGACAGAAAAAGATTTTAAATAGCAAAAACCAGACAGTGATGGGATATTAAAATCGGTGGTAAAATTAAAACTGTCAACTGTCAGGGCTCATTATTGGAGGTCGCGTTCGTTAACGAATCGCATTGCCGAAACGGTAAATATGTCATTACCGCCACATCATTATTTCTGATCGGCATTATAAGTGCGTTTAAATTTCGAACTTGTTATTAAACCAGCTTATTATTTAAATTGAGAATTATCATTAAAATATATTAATAATGGTAATCACAATGCATATTGTAATGATAAGTATTATCATATTTGTAAAGCTTATATCGCATCAATACTAACATCGTTTAAATTGTAATTTTAAAAGAAATCTATTAGTTCATGTACTTTAATACTAATAGCCAAGCAACGTCCGTTATAATTAATCAATCTATGTAATGTTTGCCTCTAGAAACTTTAAATCTGTCAACTCCAGCCTACTAGAAAATGTCAAATTTCAATCTTTAACAGCAAACATTTAAAACATTGATAAATCAATGACGACAATGATGATTAATAGCAGGCGTAAGGTGATGCCTAAGCTGAGTAAAATTAAATGCTAACCCCACGCAGTAAACCTTTAAATAAACTAACAAAAGCAAGAAACAACGTAACTGCATTAAAACGTAAAATACATTGCGCAAGGGGTATAAAAATTCAATCACCATATTTCCTTGTCTCCGTACGACGCGCGCAATGTATTCAGCCGTAGCATTTAATAATCACAAATTGAATCAGGGATGGAAATTTTAAATCAGCCGGGTCCAGTCAGCGAAATCTCGAACATTCAAAACTAATGTCCACAGAGTAAAAAGAGCAAACATTGAATTTGTTCAATTTCACCGTTTCAGCCATAGCTGCACGGACCATCTTTATTTCACTTTAAAACAGGACACTTTTGATATGTAGGCATTTATGTGTAATTCGAAAATAAGTTTGTAGAATATTTTGTTTCAGTGGCGTAGCGTGTTTACGTCATCTTTCACATAAAGAATTAGTCAACAAACATATATCGTTAACGTTAAATAGTCTCTACAATATGTATCTCTGCAGATTGTGTCTTCTACTTGCTATTAAAGTGGACCAAATGCCTTCCTTTTTTTGACGGACAAATTTTAATATTAGCTAAAACTACGAGTACGTATAGGCGTCCCGAAGTTCTTTTTCTGAACGGTACTCTAGCTGAAAACGGGAATTTCCCGTTTAAAGCGGGAATATGGCCACATTAGCTGCACCGTATTCTATGAGTGTGCTCCGAAAAGACTGCTATGTGCCGGGCGTTCGCTAATTCAATAATCCCACCGCACAGTCCCTGCACGGCTCTAAAAATAGCATTTTCAGTGTTTTCTTGATTTTCGGACCGCCTTTCATATCTGATGCAATTAACCGCGATCCCTCGTGCTGCTTTTATATTTTACGCTCGGAATCAAATAATTTTACGAGTTAGCGTTGCTTGTGTGCACGCTGTATGTATGTATGTATATTGTGTTGCATTGAAGTTACGGTCAATGTAACTGCACTCAATTTTAACGTTTGTGCGTATTACTTTTACGTTTTTTTGTAATTAGATTAAAGTAGCAAACGAGCATGCAGCCCCCCTGATCGTAAGTGGTCACTGCCGCCCATAGATATCTGTACCCAACGAGATATAGAACAAGGTTTCTACCTATAGCCGATCAAAGAAGGCGCTGACACTGTTGAGGTCTACGACGATCGCCTTCTATGTCAGTCATCTAGTGTCTTCCTGATGGAATAATTCAACCACCAAACACATCTTTCCTTTTCGCATTTAATCAAAAAACGCATTAAACAAGGATCAAAACTACATTCCCTCTATACTCCGTTCAAAAACATAAACGCAACTCTGTTACTGCCTTAAAATTACACGCAAATTATTTTAAATTTCGTTCAAATTGCTGAACGTACACGTGTAGTATTGTTCTGGATGTAAAGTTTAAGTGGAAACACAAAAACCGGGTGTTTTTTATTACGTTTTGTAGTGGCCATTCTCTTCGAATAAAAGCTAGAGGAACCAAATACGAATAAACTCGGCTAAACTTTTTTATTTGAAAACTTTTAGTGCTTTCCGCCGAATGTATGGCGTTTACAATCTTTTCTGCTATTTTCTAAGTCTTTGTAATTTTTGTGTGGGTGGGTTATTTTATCCATTTATGTTAGCAATTGAATTGAGATTAAGTAAGGTTTTATCATTATATCGAAGAAGATGAAACTGTGACGTTTTATACAATGATATCAAAAAGTATTATCATTGTTTTCAAGCGATGAATACAGTAGTGGTACAGATTAGGGATGGTTTATTTCTAGCAGCGGACTTTAAAAAAAAAAAAAAAAATAAACGCTTTCTACACTCACAGCAAGATTCCCTGTGTCGTGGGTGCCATGGACACACACATAGACAAATACACAAACACCCAGACCCAGAAATAGAAATCTAAATTCATCATTTAGATATCTGTCTGGCCGGGGATCGAACCCGAGACCCTTTGCGCGTCAGACCGGTATGGTGGCCGCTCCGCCACGCGGGTCGTCACTTTCGAAAGCTTGTGTATCAATGGATAGATATTAAAAAGTAACTCAAACACTGTATCTCAAATGTAATGAGAAAATATTTAACTAAAAACATAAAAGAAGAGACAAGAGTAGAAAAATACTTAGTTATAACTTACTTACACTTATTACTTATTATTTGAGTTGCACTCCACGTTCTTTTGTATAAAGACAGTTGAAGTTTTGAAAGACAAAGTCATTCTACCCGTGCGAAATAAATATAAACAAACCATGTGTCTAAAAAGGTACTACGAAAAATAATTTATGTTCAACATAAATTTGGAAACACAAGCACGTTCGATCCTGTTAGTAATTGTTCAAATAATGTAACTGTAATATATAATTTCATTAGCAGTACGCATTAACAAAACTGGCAAGTATCCCAATTCGCAGCGTTCTATTTGATTTGTATGAAGTAAATAATAAATATTTTGCTATTTGCAGATATTATTTATTCTGTTCAAACAACACTAGAATTAATTTATAAGGCGCTCATGAGGAGTTCTTGCGTTTAACTAAAGGGTGTGAAAGATGGCTGATTTACAAATAAGAAGTTCTTGTAGAACCCCGTTCTGATTGGAGTTGGTTACATATTGTACCAGTAACTTACCATCTGGTGGACTGTGTACGATTGCGACTTCAGCTAGATAAACAAAATTTGAACAAGTTTTAGTTTCAATAGTATATGGGCTTCTCTATTATAAGAGCCCGGTCTAGCTGTATATGATTTTCAATCATATCGGGGAATATTTTAGCATATTTACATAACTGCAGAGTTCATATACAATTTGATGTACGATGTATGTACACCAAAAAAACAAATTTTAGGTGTAATATCGATAAGAAACATGGTAGGTACAGTGTGTGTTGCGAACAAATTCTAAAAGAAACAGAGTTCTATAAAATAACCGAAATACATAACTAATATTGCAGACGCATTACCTAAAATGAATTCCACTCGCAAATACGGAAATCACTCGATTTCCATACACAAAATAGGGAACCGAAGTTTGTGCTATAAAACAAAATTGAACAATGATTTTATGCTTCAATGCTCCCATATACTCGAGTGGCGTGTCCCGTTACATACAATAATGTATATTCTTGATCCAGAAACGGGTAGGACAGTAAATGGGGCATAACTAGGCATTAGACAAATTGGCCCAGTGCCAGCCACCCCGTGGCGAAAACCTTTAGGCGCTTGTCTCATCGTTGGAGTAACGAAGCTTGGCGAGCGGATGCAGCGAGCTTAGCTACGCAATTTTTTTATTTAATGTTGGTCTATATTTAACAAGTTTTATGTTCATCAATTCGATGAAACTTAACAGTGTCTAATATGAAGAAATTGTGAAATGTCCATCTTTTATAACCAATCTGAGTAGATAGTTAACAGACGATATTTATAAGGCTAAAAGTTTAATGATTGTACCGGTAATCAAAACTACGGCAGAATTAGAAATCCTGTTTAGTTAATTGTTAGATGTTTGTTGAATGGCGCTAAACTTTAATGGTATTACAATACAAAACGTAGTATTCAACGGCGATTAAATAATATATGCTCTCATATTAACACGCTTTTATTTTATAATGCCACAAAGTTATTAAAATACAATTTCTCGTTTCAATAGCTGACCAACATGACATCTAAATGTTTTTTTAGATTTATGTTTTGAGTCTGGGTTTTAGTATGCCATATTTATTTATCTATGACACAGCGAGTCTTAGATACAAGACAAACACCGCCAGCTACGTAATCATTGGCAGTGAGACAAGAGCTTTACACATTCACATAACTTTGTTATTATATTACTGCTACACACACATATGTAGGCATGTAGGGTTGTGAATTTCCTCCAATGTTTGGTTTCATTGAGAATATTTTTTTTCATATATTTTTGTAGTGCTGCTGCCAAGTTCGGTTACATTGTGCCAAGGCAGTTAGGCGCAGGCGATGATAATGTTAATGTACTAAAGATTGTGCTCTAAATGGCATTTTTATTACGTTAACTGTTGCGAAATATGGTGTTTATTTTTGGACCCATAAACCAATATAATGAGGCAGCGTTCATATTTTCCGTAAAATATGTCCGCGGAATGTTGTTGTCGGGTCTATTATGTTGGGTCGTTTTTTGGGATATCTCTTTACTTTATTGCGTATCCTAACTAAATTCGGTTATGAAGTATTTCCTGTGAGAAAGTAAATAATATTTAAGTGAACAAAGATTCAATTAGAAAACATATTCAAATTAATACCGATTGACAAAGGGAGATTAACCTCTAGGCTAGATGATATCTGGAGAGCGGCGGTGCTTCAACAGTCTCCGTTCAGAGCACGTATATATTCATGTTGAAAAACTTCGAAAGCGTGATTCAGAAATACTAGAGGCGCCATCTCTTGAAGTGTTGCGGTTTAAAGTTATATATTTTATGTGTACTCTTAACTACGGAATAAAAAACTCTGTTATGTAGACGCGCTTAGTTAACCGAAAATATCACATTAATCCATCCACAACACCAAGTTTCGCAGAAACATACAAAGCCGAAAATCTACAAACAATTTTTGTACGGAACACGAGTGTGTGTGTAACATAATTGTTGTAAAATGTTGTATTAAATTAATCTACATAAATAGAAGCAGGGTACAGGGTACAAACGAGCGTACGTGGATGCATGGCGAGTGCGCTAAAGAGCACATCGTTAATCTTAATGCAAATTCGTGCCGCGCGCTAATGGCGCCTCTATTTACTATTTACACGTCTTATTCTTTACGGCAAATTACTCTAACAAACTTGCTTTAATTTGTTTTGTTGGATGTGTTATTAGTTTGTGTGGACGCTTTATTTAATTTGTATGGTAACTTTTTGTAGCAACTTTTATTTTGACGTTATATAAATTGTTTTAAACATTTTTTTTTTCATTACCCTTAGTATGAGTTTCTATATTTGCTCGAAAATGTTAAATGTTTACGTCTTCACTTAAACACCGCCCGGTAGACAGTATCGGAACTAAAATTTCGCAGTATATGTTTCAAATACGGAACTAAAACGCTATCAAAATTAAATTTAAAATTAAATAATAGGTAAAAAACACGCTATAATTTCTAATCGAACTCAAAACTCCAAAATAATTTAATTTATTAAAATAATTCAATTCAGAGTTAACAGCGTGGGGTGCTATATATTTTAAATGTTACAATCATTCTATTTGCAAATCTATGAGAGAATAGTTATAAACCGCAGTAAAATGCATACTGGTTAAGCATTATTGCTTAGTGTGGAAACGATATAATATTTTAAATTCTCTTTTGACACTTACTTAAAAATATCCTATTCTTCATTGGATCGATTCTGTGTCACGTTTTTACTATTTGCGACATTCAATCATGCAGATGCGACAAGAAGTTTAGAAAAAAGTGTTAACATATTTTTTTTAAATCATATGATGTTACATACAAGTCGAGGTATCTGTAGCTTTCTGCTAATGGATTCCATTACTGTTATTTAAAGCACCGATGTTATTCAAAATGGTTTGATCAAAAGGTTTTTAATTTTAATATAACTGCGATGATTAATTACTGTGAAAATATTATACAGTGAATACAACTTGGTTATTGTAATTATTTTTACAACCCAGTGAATATATTTGTGTTTATATTATTATTCAATGCTTCGAATAAATTCCATTTTCAGTAATGAAAACTACTATAAAGATATTTCTCAGTAGTTACTGTATATTCGAGGCACGAGGTAAACCGAGAGATTACGAGAAATAATTGAAGGTGATTGAACCCTTTCAGGTTTGACTCCGATAGCACCACTGCCATACCTATTGCTGCCTTATAACAACAGTGTTAAGTGTCGTGTTCTGGTTTAAAGGGTAAACTTATCCGAGACGCTCTAACTCAGTCCTCAGATAGCAACGCATCCCTGGCCAACCTCAGGTTGAACTCTAAACTAACATGTCTACGGACATCAATCGTCACTTACCATCAGGGAATCTACGTGTATATAAATATGGCCTACCACCTTTTGCCTTGCCTTTGATTTTTAAATAATTCGCAATTCATCTGTAGAGTTCTCACATTCTAAAAAGTTTTGACAACGACTATTTGGTTTTTAGTAAACCTATACAGTCTGATTAGGTACATTCAAAAGCGACAGCACTACATTACCATAAACCACGTTTCCAAATGAATCATCTTGAACAGAACGCGCACAGAATTTGTCAAGCGTGACTGAAAACGTATAAATATTTCACGAGTATGCATATATGTAGACACATGGCCGAATATGCGCACATTAATATAGATCAAGCTTTCAGACGATTGGTATGATGTGTGATTCTCTACGAGGGCAATCAGTGATTTTCCGTTTTTCTCTGTCAAGATGTTTGTGTACGTCGCGCCCTTAAGTTATGAACGTGATATTACGGTGTAACTTATTTTCTAAGTCATATTAAAATGCAGATTTAATTTCTTCAAAATAGTTTTCAATTGTAAATTCCTTTTCACAAAACATTTGGTTAACAGTATTATTTAATTTATATTATGAACAGACAGAATATTTTCGAATAGGTCAGCCGCCAGATCAACGGTTTGATCGAATCAAAATTACGAATGAAAAAACGGCGAATTTCGATATCAATTTCGCATTTTTGTACCCGTGTTTTTCTGTCAAAGACATCTACGACATTAGAAAATCCTAGTATAAGGTTTTACGTGTAGACACTTTTTAATACTCAAGTGCACACATCATTGGCCCGAGTAATACCTAGATCTGTTAATGTCTCATTTTTTCGCGACATCTCGTGCGGAAATCGCAATAAGTACAGGGAGATTAATGTCTGTGGTGGGCAGATTTAGACGTCGCTCTGATTATAATGTCGGTACGGTACATCGTTTGTCATAAAGGATTATATTACGCTGTTTATTGTGCCTTCGAGAGCACCGTTATGGAATCTTTAATGGAATATGGAAAAGATGGCTAGTAATTTCAGATTTCGATTGTCATACATATTGAGTCGGTGTACACTTAAAGTAACACTAATGTGTGTTGTGGGTGTTATAGATACGTAGATAAGACACACTGGGACCTACAAGAAATATTTGATTTTGTTTGTGACCTATCAGGAATCGAATCTGGATTCTTTGGTTGGCGGACAGAGAAGATAACTGTTTTGCCAAACCACTCAAGCTGAAATGATCAATAAATAGTTCCAATCGGAACCTCTTATTATTTACTACCCTAAAAATGTTGTAACTTACACTTAATACATTGAACGCAATTATTACTACATCAAATTACAATGAAACCAACTTCCTAATATCTTAGACTCCAATTAAAACAATCCGGAATTATACCTACAAGAACAACTGTTCATATTCCGGGCAAATCTTTAGGAGTCGGTTATTTTCGTTCTACAACGTTCGTTCCATTACGTCGCGACGCACAATTGTGCGGCTCCCAGGAGAGAAAATTACAAAGTTCGTGTTCAGGTATAGATATTATATTATTCTCTTTCTGTACGAACTTGTTTAACCGCAAACGATAAACGAAAAGCCCAAGCGAAGAGATTTTGCAATAACAAATAATGTTGTAAAATATGTTTCTTTTATAAATGCCTATGAAGTAGCAAACATGCAAGCAGTTAACCTAATGGTAAAAGATAACTGCCGTTCTTGGACATCTGTAATCTACTCCAAATAAGACTGGAGTCCTCAAATAAGTTACCTTAATCCTTAGAAGTTGCGACACAGACATGTCGAAACTCCTATGGATGGACCTTCGTGTGTTTCTTTCTTACCATGCTCATCAAACCGACACAGAACACCGCATAATACTGCAGTTATACGACAGAAATGGTCAATTGTGCCTTCGGAGTCCAATTATGAAGGATTCTACTACCTTTAAAAAGACAATATTTTATTTACAAATTTATTACTTTAAAAGTATATCATTACACTGCTTCATAGTATTTATGTACTGTATTGTACTTGTATGTCTTAGCTCCATCATAGAGATAAAAGGTTTAATTCTTGTCATCGTCTTATTATTTTCTCGCTTGAATTCGTAGGGTGAAACAAGTATTTAAAGCCGAAACCGCTAAATAGACCGTTAAGGGAGAGAAAGTCTTCCTTAAGATAAGGGCGGTGCGATAAGAATGAAACTTGGTAGAAATGAATAGAGAATTTTATTTTTCGAAAATAAAGTTAATGTTTCCATTTTGATTCAAGTTAATTTTAACACTTTCTAAAGGAACGAGGTTATTTATTGATCGTGTCTCTATTTTTCATACTCATATGTATAAACAAAATAATGAATTATTATAAAATAAAAATTGAATAAGGTGAAAACTAAATAATTCAGTGCGATTTTGTATTCTGAGACCAACAAATTTTCTTATTTTGTTTCGTATATTGACGAGGTTTGGTGATATCAATAAAAAATAGAAAATTTGTGATTATAGTCCAATTTCGGTTTCAAGCACTACTCGTATAGATGAAATCGTAAACATATACTTTTTCTTTTTCTAAACTACATATCTACATTTTTACGATGCTTAAAACATTATTAAGCGTAATGTATCGAAAACAGTACTGTAGATGTAGAAAATACATTATCTCGAAAACCTTTTATTGCTGCCCTCTTATTCCGAAATTGCCTACAATAACAGCTTTATTATGTCCACTCACTATGACGTCTAGTTAACTAATCGTAAAGGGATGTTTACCCAGTTTTATCTACACTAATATTATAAAGAGGAAAACTTTGTTTGTTTGTTTGATTGTAATGAATAGGCTCAAAACTACTGGACCGATTTTAAAACTTCTTTCACCATTCGAAAGCTACGTTATCCACGAGTAACATAGGCTATACCTATTATATATGAAACATATTTGATAAATAGATTTTGAGGCGGTACAAAGTTTGCCGGGCCAGCTAGTTAGTGATATTTTCATAGATCACGCATTAAAATTAAGAACTAAACTAAAACGTCATGCGTGTAGCTTTCCTTAATAGTCCAGGAGGAATTGGCGCATGAGTACCGAAAACTATTCCACCTCAATTTTTTTATGCGATCCTCTTTAAATTGTCCTACTGGTGATATAAATGCATGTTGCCATGGGGCAACCCCGTGCCATATTGTTTAAACTGAAATTGTTTAAACAATTGCAAGGAATTGTTATTTTTCAACCGGACAAATTTTTTTTATATTCTTTATTGAAATACGAATAAAAAAAGTCCTATGACTTTTCACGATAAAGTTAATATTTTTAGAGATATGAATTTTTAAAGGTTCGAAAAATCTCAAATTTGGGTACTTTTGACCCATGAAAAATATATTAAAAAAAAAAATATATAAATAATATTTTTTTTTTTTAATTCTTTATACAATAGTTAATAATATTCTTAATAGAGACTTTTAAAAATTTTATTGTTTATACCTGTTTTATAATTGTTAATTTCACGCGCTCACAAGTATGCGCCGCTTACCTTTAAGTATCGCCGTCTCTCTCTGACTCATGCGCTGCATCGGCCTCTCTATGTCCTGAATCATTATTTATCATTTATCTTAAAAACTATTAACTTTATCAAGATTGTTAAAGAGAGCAATGTTATTAATAATTAAATTGTCTACAATTTGTTTCTCATACATTTTTTTCTGAAATCAATTTTACGAAAGTTATTTAAGCATGAATCGGAACATGTAAATAAAATTACTTTTTTATCAGTTTATATTATTTTTTTGTTATTATCATAGTTATTATCATAGAGAGAGACGGCGATACTTAAAAGTAAGCGGCGCATACTTGTGAGCGCGTGAAATTAACAATTATAAAACAGGTATAAACAATAAAATTTTTAAAAGTCTCTATTAAGAATATTATTAACTATTGTATAAAGAATTAAAAAAAAAAAATTATTTATATATATTTTTTTTTAATATATTTTTCATGGGTCAAAAGTACCCAAATTTGAGATTTTTCGAACCTTTAAAAATTCATATCTCTAAAAATATTAACTTTATCGTGAAAAGTCATAGGACTTTTTTTATTCGTATTTCAATAAAGAATATAAAAAAAAAATTGTCCGGTTGAAAAATAACAATTCCTTGCAATTGTTTAAACAATTTCAGTTTAAACCTATATAACCTAACCTGGTGAAATAAATGCATGTTGCCCCATGGCAACATGCATTTATTTCACCAGTAGGACAATTTAAAGAGGATCGCATAAAAAAATTGAGGTGGAATAGTTTTCGGTACTCATGCGCCAATTCCTCCTGGACTATAATATTCATTGCCAAAAACGACGACGTCATTCTGTTATACGTCAAAATCGTTGATCAGATTATACGAAAATTTAATAAATATTTAGAATTGAGAACAAATCTAATGCCATGTGTGTAGGACACCTAAACATTCATAACCAGAAAAGACTATAGGCGTTCTTCGTCAAAATCGTTGATCAGATTATACCAACTCTGTAATCGATTGAGCTAGCTCCGCCGTCGGGTTTGCTCGCTTTTTGACGTGCTATCGTTAAGGGAATCTGTCGAATTATTCTCATGAATATTTATCTGCTCGTCGCCTCGGGGTATCGTAATGGCGGCGGATGGCTTCTGCATCGGAAGCTTGCTGGATCGATATTTTTTAGATAGTTTCACTTGAGTTTGTTAAGCTTTAGTTTTGTTTACAAAATGTTAGTGCAACAGTTTGTTAATATACTTGTTAAGTTTTTTACGGTTTAGATGTTGAAAATTTCATTTTAACGTTGTATTTTATAAGATGTTTATTAACAAATCGCTCGATTTTCGCTCGGCTTAATAATATATACATTAAATAAATGTACAAGATTATTAAAGAGTAAAATGTATATAGTCGTCACAATTTATTAAGCCCATTTTGACAAATGTCATCCCAATGTCATTAATGTCTTAAACTAACTTTTTAGTAGGGAAATTACGACCACGTGACGGTTAGAGCTTGCAGCTTCAAAGCATTCGGAAGAAACCATAATCGATTAACTTTCAAATAATCGAAACTTAGAATTAGCAATAACAAATTATTTGTCCCTTTTTCAGTATAACAACAATAAAATAATCGAAACTTTGTTTCTTAGTGAATGATAAAACGAAAAAAAAAATACAGTTTACGACCGATGCTTTATTTAATCTTCTAAAAGGGATTAAATTTTAAATGACACTAGAATTTATTTTGTTTTCTCCTTTTTATTGAATATTTAGATGATTTAGAAAAATATAGAATAAATATTCTGTTTACAAAATATTATGTAATTTATACAATACGATGTCTGATTGTAATCGATTTGTCGTAAAAATTGGTTTCTTTCTATCACATGCTTAGAGCCTAGCGATGGCATGTGTCAAAATGGGCCTATTAAATTGTGACGACTATAATAATTAGTTAATAAATAAAATATAATTTAATTTACCGAAAGTACCTTCCTACCTACCTAAATATGTGTAATCAGCTTGTAAATTTTTAAATCAATCTTGGAAAATTAAACTTCTAAGGAATTAGTATAAAATGTAACAAATTCAGATTTCTCTACACTTACATTTATGTCGTCATAAAACGGTATTTTGAATGTCATATAAGATCCATGTTATATTGTTATGTACAACCATTCGATGTGTCGTGTCAGCCAAAATCATTATTTCCATAAAAAATGCTAACAGGTACAACAGAAAAATTAATACGTCCAAACACATTCTTTGAATGATATTATTTTGATTAACACGTTTCATGCCTATCTATAGAGATATAAAGACAGTTTTAGGTAACTATATCAGTACACAAGTAAACAATACAAACGAGCGTGATATTCAGTATCGGTAAATTTCAGCGCACAGCATCGGTATCCGCAGCGCTAAGCCGTCTACAAGATACAGTGATACTGTGCCGAGCGACTCAGGGATTCTCCTCACCCTCGCCCGAATTGGCGCATCTGAATACAAGGCTCACTAAACACTAGGCGCGCAACACGCCACGATTTAACGCTGTTCGATGTGCAGTGAATTGCACTGTCTTAACAATTTTTGAATATTCTTAATGACTTACCTATTGTAATATAAGCAGTTGTTTAACACACTTTTCCTTATTGTCTGGGTAATAATATAAATTTCTTAAAAAAACATGTTCTTGATCGTTTTTCTAAAAGTAAATATGCTCGACTTAGTGTGGGCACTGCCGTGCCCCCAGATTTTTTATATTTTTCAATAGTGTCTCTTCTGCTTCATCTTTAGGTTATTTAATCATTACCGAAAACTGTTTATATAACCGGGTAGACAGAGAGCATTTTAGTTTCATTCATAGAATCCATAATATTGTTTTCATTTAAAATTGTAGAAAAAAGTGCTTGTGGCATACAGACAGTCAGATGAATGGACAAAAACATATTATGAAAGTAAAAGGTTTCAATTTCACACAATTTATCACATTTAAAAAATATTGCACAATACTTCAAATAATTCTTGTAGTTCTATCAAAACGACTAGTGAGTGGCAAGCCTTATCTCATTCAGAGATGGTATATACTCGTATTCCGCACGATCTAGTGTTGCTTTACCTTAGCTAACGTTTCGAGTGATTTTAGATAATGGCAACTCCTGAATAGTTCAATCGAGCTAATTTTGTCGTATACTGAATGTTCATGTACCCATACCATTGAAACGTTTCTGTCAATTGTGAAATTAATGGTTATTTTGTCGTTTAGAGATTTCTTTGGGAAGAGATGGTGCATCTAAAAGTACTCTAATCTAGCTAATCAATATGTGAGCGCAAAGAAAATAAAACGAAGATCACATCTCCGTCTGAACTTCAGCGAAAGTTATTACTAAGTTTGGCGAGATGACGACATCCGGCGACACCTAACCCGAACCCGTCCATTATCAGGAACATGACGAATAGCGCCAATATTCGCGTCAATATAACCAACCATTGACGTAATATAAGCCACAAGGATCGCTGACCATTTAAGCGTGAGCTCTGATAATTCAAGGTGCTCACGTACTCAACTGATACCGCACAAAGCCTTGATAGGAAGGGGGGTCAACTTACGCTAGTTATCGCCTATCGTTCCGAAGCTTTAGAACGTCGTTCCAGATAACCCAACAATGCAACTCACTTCAGCCACATCTTCAGCACCATTTATTCGATAGTACCTGATACATCGATTCTCGGTTCACGTTATCCCAGAATATAAAACTTACGTAATATTGAAAGTACGAAAATTAAAGTTCGCACACGCTCCACGGTTGAATCGATTTTCTCGAAACTGTTCCCTTGGTAACACTGTTACGCGATATCGTAACTGTTTTTAAGTATGTAAAGTGGGTTTATTACGTAATTATTATTATGTTATTCCACACCATAGTATAAGGGTCTTACGTAAGGTACTCCTTACGTTTCGGATGCATTACCACATATAACAAGTAAGTTAGAAGTTACGTAACAATATGAATTACTTACCCTACCATCGCTCTACTTTCTCTTAATTTCATTTACGAAGAAGAGTTTATTATTCTAAATCCATACTTCAGGCTTTTTCTGAAATATATCTATGTTTGGAGATAAGATCGCTGTATATTTTTAAATTACTTATTTCATTCTAATGTTAATGGGTGCATCAAAATGTGTTATTGCTAAATGCCACTTCAGTCCTACAAATCCTATATGTGTTGCGATCTTGAACCACATAGGGCACCTTTAATATACGACGCATACAGGATCGTCATTACAGACGTAGGCTGCTCCAGGCAAAGGGGCATAAATCTCAATCATAATTTGTGAGCGTCAGGCACGGGGCAACGCGGTCCAATGATTGATGGAACTATGCCCACGCGCTCATTCCAAATTCAAATCGGCCAATGGACGGCGGTCGTGCAAAATGGCCGACGTAAAGTAGGTAAATTGAATAAAGATCTATTAGATGGCTCTCGGTGAAGGCCATTTAATATTCTATTCAGGGATAATGGAGAATTGTGATGAAATTAATAATTTTCAAGACTGCTTCCTCGGTTACACCGCGACGTCTCCTTAATAAATCCTCTATCCAACTAAATGTTTAATGATGTTTTCATTGTTAACTAGTGACTTTAAGCTTTTCAATTATTCAATCGCTATGAACGGGTACAAATAAGTCGATATCGTACCTTAATTAATTATTAATTGTTTGCTTGTTTTCGTTTTTGGGTACCTTTACCCTATTTGCTAATAAATAGTTTTGTACTCAGAAATATACAGAAATATTACGATATTAGTAGCACGTCCAACACGAACGGTCCATCCCAAAGGAAGGATGGGCTTAATTTATTAATAGATTGTTTATAGCCTCACCAGCGGCCCACGACCTAATAAATAGATCACTCTTAAGGGTTCATGCAGACTAACTATTTTACAGCAGATAAGTATGTGAATTGACAGCGCGACCCAATTACGTCGACAACCTGTCCGATAGGCAAATTGGAATTGTTGCAGATGTCCAATCATTTATTTTTATTCATTAACGGTTAACGTACTCTTTTTTGTGAATCGCATATAAAGTCCAATTTAAAAATATATACACTAGGTACTAAAGTGGCTAATCGTGTAGTATTTATCTATTTGTGACGAATGGTTGCTCCAACTGGCTCCAACTATGAAATCAAATTCAGAACCTTCACAACAGCAGTGCTATTACATGTGAATTTATGCATACGATGGATACGGTTATTACATACAACTTATGTAAAAAAAAAATGAAAACGTCACTTCCAATTTTCATTTTCCGTTATGTCATAACAGAAAGATTTAATACTAAAGTTAGTACGTAAATTGTGAGCTGATTTTATCCAGTTCCCGACAGTTTAAACTTCGAAAATAGCTCGAAAAGACTTCACCTTCAAATTTCTAATAACTGGATGAAAAATCGCCAAATCGTCAAACAAAACATAAGTCTGTTTAAGCCCTAAAATAATAATGCGTTCCATCGCGAACAGCCTGAACCGAAACATAAATTTTACGAGATTAAAGGGGTGACGCAATGTCGTCGCTTTATGGGCCGATGAAAATTTTGGTAGTTATTTTTATGTGGGCACATTGTTTTATTGCTCTGGACTTCGGCTTATTTTAATGTTCCGCCGAATTGCTTTCTGATGACCATTTACAAAGACCGTAATGGTTATATTGATCGCTACTCTTAATGACACTGTAAAACTAAGGTGATTGAATTGAGCGTTGTCTTAAATATTTTTGATGTATCATAATTTATTCATGGTTCGTTACGCACTCTTGTAATATAGATAAACGAATTTTATGAAGCTGTTAATTTTATATATCAGTTGAAAGAGTTATACATATAATAAAATATGTGAGAATGTAGATACCAACTACTATTAGATCTTAGCGTTTTAGTATTGAACAACAATTATTTGTATCAAAAATGTTTTGTCGTTACAACTTAAATCGTTTAAACAGAATAATTTACCGCAATGTTGCGGTAAAATAATTTCATCTATGTCTATATTGTCTCCATACTGCGACATCCACTACAACCCTAACTAACAAAAGTTGCAAAGTTGCAAAGTCGCAGAGAGAATTAATATATGAATTTTAATTTCCTTTAGTTCGAATGAAGTTTAATCAAACCATTTGTGAGATAGACAGCTAGTTTTTTATTTATTTGATAATTTATCTGTTGCCCTGGGGGTTCGTTCTCGAATAGGGGTACGTGTTTTTTTTAATTAAACGGCCACATTTACGGGAAATCAATCCGAGAAAATTTTGAGATACGTTGCCATTCCTGAAATGAGATAGGGTCTAAAACCGACCTTAGGTAGGAGTGCAACTTCAAGTTCATTTCTACATAGGCTTGATCATGGCAGACCGTGGGTGGCAAACCAAAAATAATATTCTTCCTATGTACAAATTTGCTGCAAATATTCTTCCTATGTATATAGGAAGAATATTTGCAGCAAATTTGTGTCACTAAAAGTTCGACTCGCTATCCACCCACTATTTAACGTATGTGTCATTTCCACGTTAAGAAAAAAAATAGCAAACATCTGCTTTAAAATATAGTTTTTATTCTATAATACGTAAAGTATGTAAAGGTATTAAAACCATTATTTAATTACTTTAGAGTTTAAACGTAGGCACCACAAGAATATTATTGGAATGAAACTGTGTAGAACAACGTCCCAAAGTAATTCGTTAGGTTTGGAAGTTCGCCACTCCAGTGGTACGCGGTATGCATCGCGTTAACCCCAAAAGTTACATATTGGCTCCGAAATTAGTTTATGTAACTGTTCTGTGCTTTCAAAAGATTTTTACTTAGTTGGCTCTAACAAAAGTATGTTACATAATGTATGTATTTGTGTTCTAAATGTCCGGTTTTGTTTTAACAGTCGAATCACAAAACAATAGTATTGTTTGTTTGTAATTCATTAACTAATGCTTTTGTCGGATTAAGTTGAAAAAAATCATCTTAAATGAATTTTGCATAACTACTTTATATGCAAATTTGAATTATTTATTATGTGTTGTCTGACAGTACATTCGCGAAAAATATATATAAAAAGATATCTATGTGTTATTCATGCAGTGTTACAAATTTCTTTGAGTATATAATACAAACATTTGAATGTAAAACAAAATAAATAATATATGACAATATTTTAAACGCTTATAATTAAACGAATCATTTCAACCATTATAATCAAGTAACAAATTTAGTAACATTAATTAAATTCTATAAAATACAAAATCTAAAATATTTAATATACTTTATACTTCATTATTCTCAGTAACATAAGGTACGAACGCTCCCTTAATTAAACCTCGGATTAAGTCTTGTCACATCCGCCCGATTACAACCTTATCAAGGATTAGAAACTACTTCTTAAAATGGTTTCCACATTATTGGTCGTCTCCCTTACATTTTGTCTTTAAAATTTTATCTCATTCGAAAATATTATAGGGATTTTAAAAACGTATTTATTTCCACGTAACATTTTACCCTTTGAGGGCGTAATTAGGGCGCGGATTATATCCTGTCATATCTGTCTGTTTAACCTTTCCGAGAATCAAATTTATTTTTTTGTAATAAAATAACGATGCCAAAATATATCATTTATGTGGTACAACGATGTCAAAATTCGATTTAATTGTTTTATAAACACACATGTAACTAAAGATTTTACTTACGTGAACAACGCAATTATTTAATGAGGTTAAACTTCGCACAATTTTGGATATTTATTCGCCAAAGGAACTATAACTTTTATTAACTGAAAAATATTTACAATTATAATGAAACTTATAGAAAATTTAATATATATATGTCAAAATATATCATATTTGGGATTAAAAATATTTATACGGTGTATTTCGGAAGGTGGCACTGGCGCTAAATACGAGTAATCTGAAAAGTGGTAGTAAGGTTTGATTGGGGCGGTATGTACCATCGCCATAACTATTTCTAGCGTGTTCTACGTTTCGATGGAATATGTGGATGCTGGCTGATTTACACATGGGTAGACCATCTTAGTCTATGGTTGTCAATACTGAGATTGGCTTCTGGCACAATCTACTCTATATGAAATGACCACTTACCATCAAGTGGACCGCTAGCTCGCTTACTACTCCAATGTTATAAAACGCCTTCAGTTATATTTTAAATTGGATACATAATTTTGTCCATATAAATATCTTATGCAATGTACTAATTACTATTGTTATCCGAACGTATTTCACAAAATACTCGTATATAATATAAAGACTATATTTGACTTCACCTTCTACTAAAGATTCTACCCGTGGAATTTCAATTTTGCCCTAAAATGAGGTAAATTGAATTAAAACATTATCTAACAAAGCAAACATTTCATCAGACTAATACTAAACGATCAGGCGGATTAATTAATCACGAATTTATACAACGAATATGAAAAGGCCAGACTAAGAATATACTTTGTGATAATAGAGTTTGTGATTATGGTTCAAGTGAGGTGCTACAGCGATCGGAGAAACTTTTGTTTGGAGATTTCTTTATGCAGCGTTTGTTATGAAATTTATGACTTAATTGTATCAATAATTCATTTGTTTATCTAAGTATTTAATTGCCACTCTTGCCCATAGACTTCTCTAATTAGTACCTATGTGACTTTAGTAAGAATTACACAAAAGTTTTTTCAGTAAAATACATTGCTTTAGGCTAGAATAGGTGTAAGGAAAATGTTTTTCGACATAAAAATATATTTATGAAGCAAAAATATAAAAAAAAGATGACGTATGATGAAAAGTGTTCATTTCGTCTTATTTTAAACAACAATTACAGAAATAGTTTCGGGAAGCATAACGTCGTCCTCGTCGATTTTAAAAATAATTTTGTAAACAATGTACTATGAATATTTCGATATTGTGTACGGCAAATGACTTCCCCAATAAATTGTTTCTATATTCGTTTCTACTTATCAATTATACAATCATAACGGGAGGTTAACGAGACGGCAAATTCTGAAAAACAAGCGACCTCGACGAGGGTCAGGCAGAGGAGGTACAATTAAAAAGCGGAGTGTAAGCCAGGATTAACTGACCCAGAAATAATGAGGCGATCCACTGAATAATGAGGTAACGTTGCATATTTTACTAAACTTCGCCTTTCACTTTTACTTATGGCCACCTGCCCTGATATTTTTTGCTTAAAGTTTATCATACCTACATATTTTGGGGATTTTTTTAATCCTTTCTTATACGTCTACCTTATATAAGGAACTTTTGTGTAAACGTTTGCAAATAGACATCTGCATTAAACTCTGTAGTCAACTCCAAAATAACATTGAGTTCTATCTGCGGTCGGCAAAGTGGTTTCTACCCCTGAGGACTAAGTTGGAACGCCCCAGATAAGTATGACTTTATGTGTTAATGAAGTCATATTTATCCGGTAAAGCACTTAATACTGTTATTATTACGCAGACGCAGTATGGCGGTGGCATCACGAGTCGAACTACAGAGTTCTTCTTTTATATAATATAGGAGTAGCAGACGAGCATGCAGTTAACCTGTTGGTAAGTGGCTACTGCTGCCCAAGGACATGTGTAATCAACCCCAGATAGGATTAGATATTCCTACCTGAGGTCGGCCACTGTTGCGCCGCTACCCCTGAGGACTAAGCTGAAACGCCTCGGAAAATGTATGTTCTATCTACCACTAAAAATCATACTATTGGTCATGGACTGTAGTAAAGTAGTTTTATCCTTCAATAAACAATTCTAAACACGTATGTGCTACACTACATCATTGTTTCGCCCGCATTTACCTGAGGGCTGTTTTGTTAATTAATGTTTAGTGCGTATATTCGGTATTAATTGCACGATTTTAATCTAGTCTGCAAAATAGAATGTTGAACAATCGTTTAGTATCGTTTGATAACAAATTGTCCGCACAAATGAATTAAATTGAAACTCTATTTAAGCTGTTTCAGTTCAGATATAATTATATTTATTCGTTAAACTAAAACAAATAAAACTGATCTTTTTTATTTGTATTTGCAAATAAATTTAAGTGATAGGGTGGGTACAGACTTCTATAACGTAACAAGCAATGTAACATGAAAGGAGCATTTTGCAGCAAGTTACATCAGTCTGTAGCATTACCATGAGTTGGCATAGAAACGCCACTATAGAAATTGTAAATAGAAAACTATTGTCATTTTGCTAGTGAATAACATAACTACTATCGTTACGGTATTTCTTGACAACGTCTGTCAATTTGTATGGCAATAGATCATAATGACATTCGCTAGCGATTTGATTTCGATAGGTTTTTTACGTATCGAGTTACGCCACTACGGATTTTAGTTCTACGAGTAACCACCAGAGGCGCTGTACAATTTTTCATACATTTATTTTACGCAGTCGCTAGCGAGTAATACTTTTGTAAACTCATGGTAGTGCTACTGTACCCACCTTTACTGTTATGTTGTCATTTTTTTGTTGACATAATATATCTAAGAAATCAATAGATATCTAGCGAGTTACCTATATCTATAGACATGAAGAACCTTCAACAACACGCTACTTCTGAACAACAGAAATGAATGTGGATTATAAAATTTATTACGAATCCAATCGTAAATCCAGAAAAGAATTCTCGGATTCCGTCATTAATAAAAGTTAGTACTTGTATTATTTTATCGCCTTTAAGTTCTTTCGAATCGACGATATAAAAGTAAAAAGTTTCAACAACCTCAGTGGACTTTGTTAACTTCGCCGTTGCCGCTTACTTACACAGAGAGAACTTTAACAGGACTTACACATATTTTAGTAACATCGACTTAGTAAAAGATAGACATCTACTACTAAATCTCTATAAATTAAAATACGGCATATAAAAAGTTATGTAACCTTTAACAAACAAACCTTTTTATTTGTATCGTATTATTATGAACTAAATTCGAATAAGTAAGACGTTGAAATTACATACCATATTTTTCATTTTTTCTTTGTAACTTTTGTACATTGCTTTAACATTAAATAAATGTCATAGTATAAAGGAAGAAAAGGATTTCTGAATTTACAGTCCTTTTTTAAGATTTCTTTTATAATGTACTTATGTAACTATGAAAAGTGTCACCAAACACAAGATATCAAAGTATTTAGGCATCTGTCAAATTGGATCGACTAGTGAGAATTTCCTGCACAATTATTAAATGTTATTTGACTCTACTTGGGGAGAATAATATTAACAGGGTAACAAGTCGGAAATTCTCTCGTTTTACCGCAATAGCGGAAATATCGACTTTAAATTTCTAGTTTGTTAGGAATGACTCGCAACCGGCGATTAGATTATATTTCGATCTGTTACTGAGATTCTCGACTACGTTTTGATTTCTTAAAGCTAGCATTGAAATGAATAATTCCTTACTTTACCAGTGTTTGAAATGTTTAACTCTGAGCTCAAAATTTCTGAAGTCTTTGAATACAAAGAAAAATATTTTGAAAACGAGAATTTTCTGAAATTACAAAGAAAATGCATAATGAACATTTTCAAAAAATGGATACGAAATGATAAAGGATAGAAAAAACAAAAACAAAAGCAATTTTATGTTTAAGTTTTATCTCTTCGCTTTATCTATGTTATATCCGTCAACTGGTTAATTTTGTTAAATCGTTAATACATTCCGGTATGAAAAATAAGGCTTCAACTACAGTGCATTTAGGAACTAACAGATACGGAACCACTCGATTTCTAAGTATGTAATGCTAACCCCACAGTAGTCTTCAAAGCTAACTCATACGATCCAGATACCCTGCGGTCCACAATAAAAGTGAGTATTAGGAAAAATAGCGGGATTTACGATCCAAAGTATAATTTACAGTTGTCCAAATGGCGTTTTCTTGGCGACCCCTCAGGGATGGGGTTTCAGATGTGTGGTTGGAATCGATTGACGGATTAACACCATAATTGCGGGCTGGCGTGATGTTATCGTGGTAATTGAATGGGCACACGCTCCCGGTACAAACCCTAGTAATTACAAGTTTTATGTTCATATTACTGTATTGTATTATGATACCCTGAGGGGCCGTCATGCTTTTATTTTTTATTGCTGATCATTTTTGTTTGTTTACAATTTTAAGTAACGTCATCATCATTATTAGCATTGACATTATTTGTAATATGAGTTATTGTCCCACTGCTGGGCTCAGTATATTGGGATGTGAAAGTAACGTCCATACTAAGGTTCTAGTCCTACATAAAGTTCCTTATTTAGTGTAGATGAATACTTTGAATTTATTTTTGTAAATAAGTAGGCTAAATAGGGGCTGAAAAGTCATTTTTGTGTAAAATGACAAATGCGGTCAATGAACTTAACAATATTTCCCAAAACTTGTTGGAAAATGATAATCTGATACATTTACAAAGTTATCTAGTGTACATAATTTTGAAAACTCTAACGGCCGGGTCGGGTTACAATTTGCATAATGCCATGTGAACCACTAATATACTAACTCAATATCAGGTCACACCTGTGTCCGGCTAATATATTATTCATGTTGAAATCATATTATGACGCTTATGTACTAGCGGAACTCGGCAGACGCTGTCCTGTTTGAGTATTTACTTACCTCTATGTAAAAATACATGACCTGTGTCTTGAGTATATGATGTGTACTTCTCAATACACATCATATGAGTATATGATGTGTATTGAGAAGTACATATCGCGAAAACATGCTCACTACTACCTTAAATCTACTTGTATGTACCCACATAAACTGTTTTTGAGAATTTGTTTAACAGTTTCAAAGTTGATCTGTTACAGCACCATCTATGTGTGAGTTCAATAAAATAAATACCATAATAACATGAAAATACAGATATCACCGTCAAAGTTGACACATTGGTCAATTTTCAAGGCAAACTTATGTTGTTTTTAGGAATAATATATTGTGTAATTTTTGTTCCGTGTTTATGTTCAATATTTTAGTAATATCTAACATACTCTATTATTTATTTATTTATTACTTTATTCAACAATTTTCCGAACTACATATATATGTGGGATAATACCTACATGGTTATATTTTAGTTTTACTTTTTATTTTTATATAAGAACTCTGACGTAGTTTGATTGAGTCAAAGTAGCAACACTGAAGAAGGAAGTCAGTTGAAGAGAGTGTAAAACGATGTAAGTGTATTTTTGACATGAGCTCTGAGAAATAAAATAAGAATTAAATATCACCATCGACCTCTCATTTCTACGATCCCACAACTTTTGGGGGCTCGTCCGGGATATCGTCCGGGATCTCGTCATGTGCAGTTTCAATGGTGATTAACGACGAAGATTACGAAAATATCTTGAATAAAATTGTAAGAAAATTTTTCAATAATTTACGCCGGTTACCAAGCAACGCGTCAACAACGAATGCTTCGGGACGTAGCACACTATACTAGATGAATGCTACACTATACGAACCGGATAATTAAATGAAGAAAGTTTTGAAGAGAAAGATATGAAAGACGTATAATTAAATATTTTAATGAAGAAATATTGAAGAAGTAAAGATTAAGAAGTTAAGATGCACTCAAGAAGCCGATCCGTAACCGTACCGCCGAAGAAAGAAAAAGACGATGGAGAAATATTAAAATTCAGAGAGCCACGAATATCCTTTAACGATTTAGAACAGTCTATGATTCCGTTTACTGGTGACGACACGTATCCGATCACGAACTGGATTGAAGAATTTGAAGATACTGCGAGAATTATGGAGTGGTCTGATATTGAGAAACTTGTGTATGGAAAAAGATTACTTGCCGGTACTGCTAAACTGTTTCTCAGATCTACAGGAAGTGTGAAGAATTGGGATACTCTGAAAAAGCTGCTGCAAGAAGAGTTTAGTCCGAAGTTGAACAGCGCTATCATACATAAGAAGCTTGCTTCACGTAAGATGAAGAATGAAGAAACATTTCAACAATATTTTCTTTACATGAAGGAGCTAGCCTTACACGCTGCCCTCGAAGATACAGCCCTAATGGTTTATATTATTGACGGCATTCGTGACAGTGAAACCAACAAAGCTATGTTGTACGGAGCTAGAACCTTAAAAGAGTTTAGAATGAAGTTAGAATGTTATGAAGAATTAAGACAAAGAATTGAAAGAAAGACTAATTCCAAGAATAATATACAAGGAAATAATTCTGATGACAAAGGTTCCTCAACCAGCACAGGGCGGAAAGTAAAGAGGTGCTACAACTGCGGCGATACTGATCATATGGTACCAGCTTGTAAGAAAGGCATTAAATGTTTTCGGTGTAACGAATTCGGACATAAAGGAACTGAATGTCCTAATCAGCCGAAAAAGTCTCTTATTATTCAGAAACAAGAAGTTATGGATAAGATACCATTTAAAAAGGTTAAAATAAATGAGGTGGAGATGACTGCTTTGATAGATATTGGAAGTAACGTTAATCAGATAAAGATGACCGAAAACAAGAATTTTCGCGACGACTACACGATAGAAGATGCTAGACTTTCTGAAAATATAGAAAAGACGATTAAAGAATATAAACCCGACGAAGCTAAGAAAGATAGTAATAATGAAATGAAAATAATACTTACCGATGATAATCCAATTCACCAGAATCCACGTCGACTGCCGCCTCTAGAGGAAAATGTTGTAAATGAACAAATAGAAGAATGGTCAGAACAGAAAATTTTAGCGAAGAAAAAGAATGGACAACACAGACCTGGAATTAAAATGAAGCATGCTGGAACCGTCAGCAAGCAGCCTGCTTGTTTAATCGTTACCGAAATGACCACACGTATTACAAAAGCTCAAGACGAAGATGTACAAATTGAAAAAATAAAGAAAATTTCAGAGAAAGAAGCTTATAAAGACTGCCTTCTACAAGACGGAATACTTAAAAAAGAGAAAGATGGAAGCAAACTAATTGTAGTACCGAAGAAGAAGAAGATGCAGTATGTAATTGTACGGAAGAATCATGAGAAAGAACATTTTAGCTTGGATAAGACTGAAGAATTAACAAATCGCGAATATTTTAAAGTAAGAAACAAAGATGATGAGATACTGAAGTTGATTGAAGACGAAAGAATTGATAATTTTTATGAAAAGAGATCTGATTTAAGAATAAAAGCTAAAGAAATACAAGATATACAAAAAATACAAGATGAAGATAGAAGATATTACAATAAGGTTAGAAAAAAGCTTATGAATACAATATTGGTGATTTAACTCCTATAAGAAGAACTCAATTTTTTGGGACCATATGAACTAGTTCAGAAGAAGCGAAAGATTATGATTACAGTTCATCAGGGTCTGATGAATGAGCAGGATGGCCGTGTGGGATAATACCTACATGGTTATATTTTAGTTTTACTTTTTATTTTTATATAAGAACTCTGACGTAGTTTGATTGAGTCAAAGTAGCAACACTGAAGAAGGAAGTCAGTTGAAGAGAGTGTAAAACGATGTAAGTGTATTTTTGACATGAGCTCTGAGAAATAAAATAAGAATTAAATATCACCATCGACCTCTCATTTCTACGATCCCACATATATATATACTCGTATATTCTTCACGCCCAACCACAACAACAATTACTAACTAAACCAATAAATCAGGACAAGTAGTGAAAAGGGTACTAACTTTCAACCCTAGAATAAAACATTACATGACATTTGTTCATTTAGGTACAAATTTAAGGAATTTTGATCTAACCTTTCCGAGTGCTAAGATATCAAGGGAATCCAAATTCGAACGCAAAATGCCCTTATTTAGGTATTCTCTTGTGTCCTAAGGTTTTATAACTTTTCTAGCTGTCGTCTTTTTGTTTAGACCCTTAGGGGGTGATATAAAAATATTTTTATGCTTCGTGTTATATCAAAAAAAAAAAAAAAAATCAAAAAATTTTATTTACTTCTCTACAATGTTTTCCTTATATATAAAGTTATTGGAGCCCACCTGATAAGTAATGTTACTTACGTGTGTTAGGTGAGCCCCGCTCTTCCAACATTGCACATAGAAAAACATTGGATACAATAAATATTTAAAGTATTACACAGTGTATGTGTGTGTGAGTTGTGTGTGTGTGTGTGCGTGTGTGTGTGTGTGTGTGTGTGCGTGTGTGTGTGTGCGCGTGTGTGTGTGTGTGTGTGTGTGTGTGTGTTATTTTATTTATTTATTTATTTATTTTTATATTTATATGGTGAAATAAATTTTAATTGGAACTTATTGTATATGTTTTAGTTCACGAGTCGATAGTTTAACAGTGCCGAAATATCATAGACTACATAAGAAGAGGTTTAAAAACAGCATGTCAGCATTAAATAAACATCTTGTAACATTTTGAAGGAAAATAAATACTGACTATATTTGAAATGAACTGTACTATTGATAGTTTTTGAAGACAGCATAGTACATTGGCTGCCACTGTTGTAACATATTTATTATGTACAAAAGTAGAAAATCATAAGGTACATCAAAACATTGTATATTTAGTATCCCGTGGGAGGTATACAAATTCAAGGGATGTCTAACAAACCCTCCAGAAGCTGAGAGGGAATGGTGGAGCTCCTATTTCACGTACATTCATAATAAAGGGGGGCCCTTTGTGAATTGCCCTTCCGATGGATGACCAGAAAATAAAATAATAACATAACAGATGACACGTGTAAAATAGAAATAGTTATTATTTTTACGGGATGATTCATAGTATGAAGAAAATAATTTGTTTATCATAAGAATACAATTAAATATTAGAGTCCACGTGAACGAAGTCATTAGTTGAAACGTAGTTCTATAGGTACAAAAAAAATTGTGTAAAAGTAGATAGAAATATTTCATATCATGAGAAGAGCAAATTATTTGTTTCACAAATAAATTGCCGACCAAATTAATTGTGAAGGTCGTAGCAGATTTCATTATAAAATAATTTTCCAAATATGTATGTATATGTATTTAACAACATAGGCGAGGGCTTACCCAAAAATAGGTCAACAATAACCTCGAAATAACTCAAAAACACAAAAGAATCAGTATCGATTGTTCAAAACCTAAGTTACGTATACCTGCGAAAATCGGGCCTAAATCAAAACATTCTTCGGGCGTGTTTATTTAGAATCCCGTAGGAGGGATACAAATTCAAGGAATGTCGAACAAACCCTCCGGTTTAGAAGCTGATATAAAATGTCAAGTGTCCTTGGTTATCCTCATGTTACCTAGGGTTTTATAACTTTGTGCCGGTGAGTTTATTTAGTCCTCGAGACTTCCTTCGGTTCATTAGATTTCATTGTAACAATTTCTCAAATACATGTATTTAATAAGGGCGCAGGCAAACCCAAAAATAGATCAACAATAACCTCAAAATAACTCAAAATACAAGAGAATCAGTATCCATTGTTCAATACCTAAGTTATGTATACCTGCGAAAATCGGGCCTAAATCAAAACATTCTTCGGGTGTGTTTATTTAGAATCCCGTAGGAGGGATACAAATTTAAGGTATTTCGAACAAACCCTCCGGTTTAGGAGCTGATATAAAATGTCAAGTGTCCTTGGTTAGCCTCATGTTACCTAGGGTTTTATAACTTTGTACCCGGGAGTTTATTTAGTCCTCGAAACTTCGTTCGGTTCCTTTGGTTCGGTACCCACCGATTTTATTTTATACATTACCTATATCTCACCTGCCTTTGTTAGTGTTAGATATCCGAGTCAGTCGTCTTTTTTGTTATGTAAAGACCTAAAGTTTGGGTGGGTTTAGTATCTACTTTAGGGCTTGATTTCACGGAACCCTTTGTCCTGGAATAAGTAGGCTCTGACCTTCAGAGAGAGTGTAAATATCTATTTTTGGAGAAGATCCGTTATTACAAATTACGAATTCAATAATATCCGCCAGTAAGCTTTATTTGTTTTTACGCTGACTTAGTCCTGATACCGGTAATTGTTTGGAAAATTATGTTCAGAGATTAGATATATTTTTACAACAGAAAAAATACGTGTTACGTCAGTGTCTACAATTACGTCCCACACTAAAAATACACTCTGATCTGTTTTCCCAAATATGCCTAAAGAAGTATAACTTGAAAAATATTTTCCTACTCTTAAATGTCCTAATATGGGATTTGATATTGATATTTGACAAAGAAAGCAAAGGAATGAATTGAAAGAAATGAAGGTGGTAGAACCCTTTGTGGTTCGACTCGGGCGACACCACGGCCACACCGATTTCTGCCTCATAACAGCAGTCTTTAGCGCTGCTGTGTTTTGGTTTGAGTATGATAATGTGGTAAGGGAGACATACTTTTCTGAGGCGTTCCAGCTTAGTCCTCAGGGGTAGCGGTGCATCTTTGGCCGAACTCAGGTAGGAATATCTAATCGTATATGGGGTCGATTACAGATGACTATGGGCGGCAGTAGCCATTTACCATCAGATGGACTGCATGCTCGTCTGCTACTCCTTTATTATTAACAAATTTAACACGTACGAAAAAATTTTACACGCAATTCGCATACATGCTTAATATTAAACAACACATCGAAACTGACACTGATTTGAACGAGCAAATGAACTCACACTAAACAAGCCACTTATTGGCATGCCAGACAGTCGCCATTCCACATTCAATCGACTTTAGCAAAGTGCCCTGATCCGGCGTTATTGATATTTGACAAATAAAGCAATATATCAACCGCATTAGGGGAGCATACCCACGAGGAGACATAATCTTGACCGATACGCGCGATGCCATTACATTTATTGCTGGCGTACGGTACCTACTGCAATTCATTACACGTGACCCTGTATTTAATGTCTTGTGTCGTGGAGATAAGGATCATTTGATATGACTTTTGGAGACGATAGATAAGGAATTGAAAGTATAGTTCACGTGTAATTGGAAGTAGAACGAATTTTATTTTTGTATCGATATCCTATTATACTGAAATACAGTATTGTTTGTGTTTCGACGGTAGCTATGCGTCAGTTTGCGTGCCGTATCATGTATGTCATGAAACATATGAGTACAAATATACAAACATACTCAAGTTCAGAACAGAAAATTCATATACGTTATTATAGTACGATGGATGTTATATGCCAAAAACCTTGTAATCTTGACAACTTTGTAAGTGTCATTAGATGAATGTAATAGTAATCCATAACAAAGATAGACAGACAGATAATCATTTTACGTCAGTATTTAGTATCTCCTTCGCCGAAAATCAAACCTAGATCGCTCTGCGTATTGCTTGGACGAGTTGTCAGTATCAATAACGTTATGGTTTTGTACACAAACGCTGCTTCAGTAGCCCATATAGAAATTTGGTGATGGATTCGATAATCCATTCTTTTGGGGTGGGGGAGAATTGTATGCGGATCGGTTTATGGGTACATCAATATAACTGAAGCACTCACCACGGCACCGCATTAACGCTAAGGATATTTTATTGTGACGATAAAGTCGATTTATAAACGCCGAGGGAAGCCTACGACATATCGGCTCTCACTTACTTATATATTTACTAAGACATAAATAAGAGAATTAAGCTCCAACGAGCCTGTGCGATGTATTGCTGGGTAAATAGAGATGAACAGGTGATTTTACCGCAAGAACATCGATTTAAAGGATACTTAATGTATAAAATGCTTTTTTCGTTATTGCAGCTCTATATAGATACTTAAGTACTTTCTATGGATATCTTACAATTTAAGTAAAAGACAAATAAATTTTAAAAGTATACAATAAATAAAATGTATTCAAATAATTGAATTTCGTAATCTTGTCAGAAGCGGTGTCTACGTCAAACTTATCCTTATTAGGAATGGCCTATATTCAGCAGTAAAATTAGGAGAATTCGTAGAAGCATTAATTAGCGATTTCAAAATAATTCCCAGATTATGATCATATTTGAAAACAACGGACACTACTCCACATAGAAACAGCGTTGTAGAGAAAATTGAGATCACCCCAATTATGGGAAGCTACTCATGCCCAGTAATGAGATATAAAATAGGTTTACAGCCAAGTTCATATGTTCACGTTATCAATATATGTTTGTCTGAAGAGGCGTAAAGTATATAATAGTATATATAAGTAAACTAATATATTAGTTCCAATAAATTTTGAGTCACTCATTTCAAAAAGTATAATATTTACGGGCCTACATACTTCGTATACTAATAAGAAGTAAAGCGATTTGAAATGTAAAAGATTAAATAGATTAATATCAGTGCCGATTAGAATAATCTTAGATCTAACATTACTATTGTTACCTTAAGCTTCTGGAACTTCAGCTCCAGATTTACGGTAGCAAATGTTTGTGTTAGAGGCCAATATTTGAACAAACGTGTAGAACAAATATTTATTCACAGGTCTGGATGCGGCCTTGTAGGATTAAGTTTATGTGTGGATTGTAAATACCTGTTACAGCGTTTTATAAAGGAATAAGAGGGAAAAAATATGGGTTGGAAGTATAAAAGGAAGAGCTCTTCGTCGTTTGTGATCTTTTTTACCTTAGAGCAACAGCTCGCATTAGTTTGTTTTGATCTGAACGATGTTTTTGAAAGTTGTGTTTGATGCTAGGGCTGAACAAAAGGCGTGCCAATGTAGTCTTTAGAGATAACCTTTGCGTTTGGATTGATGAAAAATAGAGGTGATGAAGTTAAGTTATTTCGTATCGGTTTTAAGTATTTATGAACCTTAGGTGTCACTTTTAAATCACAAGAAAAGCCTGATTTTGTTTGAATAAGTATTGTCAACTAAGCGTTTATTTAGTTACATATACATATTAAGTGCATCTATGGGTTTTTATATTATTATGTAAGCAAGCGCTTATTTGTATGCGTGCGAGTTTGTAGGTGCGTATGATTGTATGTATGATGGCGTATAGATGCGTGCGTGTATTGTGTTTTTTTTTTGCAATTTAGCGTGTCCGTGTGTGTTTTATGACTAAATATGTTTGTGTGAGTACATTTACGTGAAATTACGTTGGATTTTGTGCGATATTCTGATTCTCGTCAAACATGAATAGATTTTTTACGCTGCCGAGTTAAATCTTAGGTAAGATCGCTGCTTTCACGAGTTGAATGGTCAACCCGTGACCTACTTTTTAATAAAAAATATGGATATTATCACGCTGCAGATCTTACTTTGATATAACAGATTGAAACTTTTATGCAAAATGTCTTTTGGTACGAATTTTAAGTAGTGGAGTATGTTTACAGCGTTCTAGTTTTAGGGAAACTAACCATTGAAACAAAAGAAATAATTGGAAAAATTAAAAGAAAAATGTGTAAAAGAACAAATACAAAGAATAATAAATAGTCGTCCTAATGAATGCCCTAAGTTCAAAAGTGACTTAAAATAAATACAAACATACCTAAACCATAAACAAACCTTGTTCCCTTGACGATGACAATATTATTTTCACCGGGAATCAAACCCGGGTCTCTAGCACAATAAAGGAATTAATGCATTTGACGTTATTAACTTAACACTTACTTGAATGTACAGTTAATTTTGAAATCCTTATAAAATAAGTTGTTACCTGAAACAGAAAAAAAATACGTTAATAAATTATTTAAAACAGTTCAATAAGGTTCGTGTAATGGAAATATAAACTATGAATATCATATTATAATGTATACGTCTCTGTTGTATTTTGTAAACTGGCGTAGTGGTGACTTGCCCGACTGATCATGTATTTTGAGTGTATGTATGTTGTATGTCTTACTTTTTGAAATATTCTACTACCCAAACAGCTTTTCAGATTTTAACATATCGATACTTTTATTTAGCCATTATATAGCCATTTATTACGAAAATAAATAAAAAAAGCAGCAGTGATAGCCTAGTGGTTAAGAAACGCGGCCTCTCGATCGATGGGTCCGAGGTTCAAATCCCAGGCACGCACCTCTGATTTTCAAATTTATGTGCGTATTAGAAATTAATTATCACTTGCTTAAACGGTGAAGGAAAACATCGTGAGGAAACCTGCATACCTGAGAGATTTATAAAAAAAAAAAAAAAAAAAAAAGCTTAAAGGTATGTGAAGTCTACCAATACGCACTTGGCCAGCGCGGTGGACTATGGCCTAATCCTTCTCATTCCGAGAGGAGACCCGTGCCCAGCAGTGGGACAGTAATGGGTTGATGATGATGATGATGAAATAAAAAAAACATTTTGACAAAAAGTGGAGTTGGCTGATTTGCGAATTAAGGTATCGATATTCGGTGCTGTTAAATGGGCTATTCTGGGAGCTACATGGACTACATTTTTAAGCAGTCGATTAAATTGTTTTTGTTCTTATTTTTTTGTAACAATTTTTTAAAAGACAAAAAGGAGTTGCTCATATGAAAGATCTTTTTGGAATAAATAATCAATATGAAACTGCTCACTCCTACTTTCAGGATATCTCTTAACAAACTAATTACCTTACCAAACATAATTAACTCAAGACGATGTTTTTTTCCCAAAATAGACATCGCAACTCTAAATACGCGTTTTTAAAAGTGGTTTTACTTAATAAATTCATTGTATTATCGAACTGAACATTGTTTATCGGGGTTTTAATAAAACTACTTGAAATGACTAAAAGCTTTTAATGCTTGGCCGAAAGCCAAGGTGAATGAACTTTGATAACGAATATTTATCAGAATAGAAATGTAGAGGTTTCTGTCGAACTATGTCATTATTTATGTATAAAACCGTAGATTGAACTTGAGAGTAAAGTCTGAGAATTAATTAAAACTATTCGAAGTATAACGTTGAAATTATAATATAAGAAATGTGTATTTTGAGTTTTTTTATTAAGTTTTATAATAAAAAAGGTAAAAAAGGTTGTAGATCTCGTAGAACTCGTAGAGTTGGTTCTTCTACGGTGGCATCAATTTTACAAAAAAATCTATGTTGATTATTGTTAATGATTTTTCTTGTTTAAATTGTGTAGTAAGGAGAATATATGCCAAAATTCTAACTAGTTCTCAGATTTTTTAATACTAGAATCTAACGATAATGCATGTGGCCTACCTGATGGAAAGTAGTTACCGTCGCCCATGGACATTTGCAACACCAGAAAAGCCGCCATACCAAGTATTGCAAATCATCTGTAACCCATCTTTCCCTGTACTATTTGGAATTGGACTTCTATTTACAATTATAATAATTTATCCAATAATAATGTTTTAACATTTCTGTATATAATTATCACTTACGTAAATAAGCCGAAAATACCACCCACTACATTTTCCTTGCCTGTTCCCAAGCAAAAACAAAACACATCCCATTGTTTTGAATAAAACACTTTAGAAATTGCGAGTGGGCGAGCGCCGGATGAAATCTCCTCATAAAATAAATCAAAAATTAATGTTCGTACATATTTCCCGATCTTATCATCCTGCTACTTTAGCCTTTTATCTCTTTTGAGTGGATTTGACTCTTCACATTAACAATCTGACGGATTATATGAAGGAAGTACGCGAGCGATTTCACGAATTTCGTAATTTGAGTGGTACTTTAAATAATTTTCTATTGTTATGGAACGAGTATTTGTTTATTTTGTTAATTTTCACAGTAAATATAATGAAATGTATTGTCATGAAATATACTGAGAATTAAATTGTAATTTTAAATACAAACATCATCATCATCATCACAAACCCATTACTGTGCCACTGCTGCGCACGGGTCTTTCAGAATGAGGAGGGATTGTCCATAGTCCACCGCGCTGGCCAAATGCGAATTGGTAGACTTTACATACCTTAGAAAACTTTTTCTCAGGTATGCAGGTTTCCTCACGATGTTTTCCTTCACTGTTTAAGCAAGTGATAATTAATTTATAATACGCACATAACTGAAAAATGTCTGGTACGTGTTTGGGATTTAAACGTCGAATCCCTCGATCAAGAGGCCGACTTTCTTAACCACTAGGCTATGACTGCTATGCTAAATACAAACAACATTAGCAATATCTACAGTAAAATATGAAATGGAAATTTAAATAGTTTCTACAGAAGGTAAGTAAAACTTAAAATAAGTATTTATAGTTCCGTATATAAAATTTGGAGTTTGAAAGCGAAATTGTTCTTCAGGTCTTAGAACGACAGGTAGTACAAAGTTATGCGCTATATAAAAATCATTAATATTGTTTTCAAAACACTAATCATAGAAAGGTTTTTAAAAACCGACCCCTATGGGGCCTATGTTCTAAAAAGCGTCCCTTAAGGAGTCTAAAAGGAAACGAAATCTTCTTAAAAATGTCATTAATAATAAAGATTCAATCAAAGCGATTAAACCATTAAAACTTGCATTCCTAACGTTACTTCGAATAGTTCCAAAGAGAAAGTGCCGAGCTGAAGAAATATTCTTGTCAAACTCCAAATGAGAACGATTAATTGAAGAAGACAGCTATCATCGTTAATTAAGATAATCCAGCAACTTCTGGAAAGTTGGTAGGTATGCAAAGGAATTCACTTTGAATGCAAAGTTTAATTGTTAAACGCTTTGACATGTAGCCTCATACTAGGATCTTCTGGGTTCTGACCAGGCTTAGAACTGGCATCTAAATTCATCATTAGATTTCTGCCCGACCGGTATCAAATTCACAGTGTGTACTATGACAACCCTTGCTTCAACGCGCCCTATACTAATACTAACACTAGAATAGAAGTACTAATTGTTGTGTTTATGGTTTTGAATTGACGATTCGAAAAATGTTACGTTAAGCAAAATTAAAACAAAAGAAGTAGAACTCTCCACTTTGTTTTTAATAAAACAGACGACTTCTTAACTTCTTACATATCAACACAGTTCAGAGATCGTTTTCAAGCAGGATTAAAACTTTGAGCCGCAAGAATTAATTAAGAGACTAGAAAGTGACAAAAGTCTTATGAGTTTTTATGTATTTGACTAGTATAATGTATCAGGAACAATAATATAACCTTTAGGCCTACGGGCGCTTTGATTTCTCATAATAGATGGATATATGACCGGTAATTCCAATTGATACATGTGTTGTGATGATGAGACAGTCGGAAGAACAATCCGTAATACTCTAGGATCTAAGTTGTCTAAATTGCCCCTCATTATAATTTGAAAGACGACTTTCATTCCATACTTCTATTGTTATTCAACTGTCCTATTAACGAGTACAGTTAAATGATACGACGTAAATATTTAATACATTTACCCTCAATCCTAATTAATTACGTTTCAAATAATTTCTGCTATGATAAATTCAAAAGTCAACCTGCCAGTAGAGGCACGCACGGCATTGTTTATTTCATTTCAATCAGACTAATATTAATCATTCAACTCCTCGTTACGTACCCCCGATATCCAAGAATATTAAATTTATTAGTAGTCGCGCTCAATGAAATATTTAATTTCATTTCACTCAGAATGTTTCATTATGCTACTACGAAATATTCTCATTGCGATAATGTCTGTCAGAACACTTGATATTTGTCTAATACTCGAAATTCTCTAATTTCAGAGCGCTTTCATATTGAGATGGGAAAAATATTTTATAGATTTAAGATTCGTTTATATACTTTGAGCCTGTCAGGCACGTGCATAATATTTTTCTGTACAATGTACGGCGTCTGCACTACTGTTGAGATAGTTTAGTACTTTAGTAGATATAGTATTATTTAAATTTAATTTTATTAAAATTATTACCTATGACATATTTGCATACCCTTTGGGTTAGGATAGGAGCACAAAACTAATGTATTCCATAAATAATGTATTTCACCTTATCCTGCAATAAATAAATGAATTGAATTGAATTGAATAAATTCGTTAATAATACAGAAAATTTTAGCTTCATGCCTGACACGTTTAATGTGTATAGGTATGCAAGAACTTATATAGGAATAATATATCCACGAGAAGCACGAGAATGATACTCGGGTCAGACTGGACAAAGCACACATGTAGGTCGTTCATTGCTAATGTCTATAATCAGAAGTAACCACTTACTATCATTTGCATTGTACGTCCTTGTATCATAAAATGCTAAAAATGTTTGTATATGCACGAAAATAACAACATTTACCAAAAAATTCGAATCATATTTGTTGACAGCGCAGAAAAATACGATGTTTAGTTTCTTTTCCAAGATTTGTTCCGCTCATTGCGTAGAGATTTCTTACGAGTAGTGAGAGAATAAGTCTGGCAACTTCTCTAATGTAGAAGTTTGTTGGAAACTTCGCCGGAGGACATGTCAAAAGTTGCCGACTTTTGATGTGTGCAACGGCCATAGGAATCCGATCTTGCAACTTACATGTTCAGTCGACCTGTCGATAATGTGATAAGATGTATGGTATGTGCTTTTGTTTGTTTTTAGCTGTACGTTACTTAGATGTAGATTGGTTATTTGTAATGATAGCTGAGTCGCTGCCTTTGTCAGGGGTCTGAGGTTTGAATCCCGGGTATCTCTGATTTTAAAATTCAATGCATATTAGAAATTAATATATTTTTCCATGCTTGAACGGTGAGCACGCCTGAGAGTTCTATCAAAAAAGTTTATAAGGTTGTAAAGTGATGGTTGCCTATATTTTTATGTATCATCTCAAAAACATGTTATTACTAGACCACTTCTAGGACTACACCGGACAAGATGCGACTCAATTTAAATTGTAGAGACTTTCCAGGCCTGTAGGTTTCCTCGTAATGTTTTCCTTCATGAGTAAAAGTAAATCTATTTTCATCAAATCAATATAGAATGCTACCCTTGAACTCTAGAGTGGACGACCGAATTTCATACAATTTGGCTATCTCCGTTTAAAACTACACTTGATAGATAAGTAGATATGAATATATCGCCTTAGAACATTTGCAACGTCAAAGGAGAAATCGAAAATGCACTGAAAGCTTAAACGACAGTTCTATTTGCGCAGAAAGTGTATATTTCTTATTTAAAACACATTAGAGAAACACTTAGCAACAAACAAGTTGAATAAAGAAGTAGTAAAATAAAATTACGCTTTTACAAGTCTCGTATTAGATGGCTCTTGGATGTCTAATGGGATAATAATAAAAGCGGAGTCTGTCTCTAATTTGACGACATATGAGTATTTTTGTTGGATCGACTTTATCTGAACATGGAATATCCATTATGTTGCCTATGTCATATAGGTATTATAGATTAATGTGGTAGAACTGTACACCTAGTTCTATTTTATAGTAGGAGTGGAGCAATGCTGTGTTCTAATTTGGACGGTGTGGAAAATTTACGTATCCGTGGATACGTAATCTTTAGAGGAATCTGATAGAACCGTTTTTGGTTCGATTCTGACAACATTAGCGTCATAACTACTTCTACCTAATAACAACAGTGTTAAGCGCTGCTGTATTTCGCTTTAAAGGGTGTGGTAAGGAGAGACGTACTCGTACTTTATCGAGGCATTCCGGCTTAATCCTCAGGGGTAGCGGCGCATCTGTGGCCGACCTCAGGTAGGAATATCTAATCCGATCTGGGGTTGATTACAGATGTTCATGGGCGACAGTAGCCACTTACCATCTGGTGGACACAATGCTCGTCTGCTACTCCTATATCATAAAAAAATCGGTGCCCATTTAAATATATTCACTAAAGTCATTTAGGTATGATATCCGATTACGTTTTTTATAATCACAGAAAAATCTTAAGTTCCAAGTGCCATGAAAACGTATAAATGATGAACACAAATAGACACAAAATAGAAAACTAAATTTATCATTTAGATATTCGCGTGTTCAAAGTTCAAATACGAAAGCCTCTGCGTGTCAGACCGGTATAGTACATGTGCTACGAGGTCATAGACTATTTTTAGAATTTCGTCTAGTTGTATCTACTGTTGAGTTCAATAAGTATTTTTTATACAATATGGATGTACCAACGAAACATGCAGTTGACCTGATGTTAAGTGGGGACTGCTACCCATGGACATCTGAAATCAGTCCTAGATAAGCTTATTCTTCCAGAGGTCAGTCAACGATATGTTGTTACCCCTGACGAATCAGTTTGAACCCCTCGAATAAGTAACACAATTTTCAATCAAGAATACGGCGCTTAACACTGTTTTTATTGGGTAGAAATAGGTGTGGCGGTGGTGCCTTTAGATTATAACAACAAAGGGTACGTACCTTCAAAAGTAAGTGAGCATTGAGCATCGCTTGCATTGTCACGTTAACTTGTATAAAAATCAACTTAGATAAATGTTAATTTGCTATGAATAAAATTACTATTCCTATTGAAACGGCACATTTTACCAAAGACTCGAACATCCTAATTCTCGAGCACAAAAACTATTATCATTGCTACAACATTGCGAAAACGTTCTGCCCGAGTTTTACGAGAGAAGTTTCATTGGCACGCATGAAAAAATAGTTCGAATCGATACTCGGACGTTCCGGGCGGAATAAAAAAGGCAAGTTCAGTACGCAATGTAATTTCCGCCGGCAATGGACTGTGAACACTGACTAGATTTCGACGAATTTGGATCGTTTTGTAAGTGGTCCGACATGTTTTGTTCTCCTGTCTGTCGAAATGTTGGGTTGCGCAATACTATAAAGAATGGAGTAGAAATAATGGTAGTGATTTATTTAGAAATGAACACATAAAAATAGATTTAGTGAGATAAGTTAGTAGACTTGGCCAGAATCGATACTTTGACGTTCCGGGCGGAATAAAAAAGGCAAGTTCAGTACGCAATGTAATTTCCGCCGGCAATGGACTGTGAACACTGACTAGATTTCGACGAATTTGGATCGTTTTGTAAGTGGTCCGACATGTTTTGTTCTCCTGTCTGTAGAAATTTTGGGTTCCGTAATACTATATCGATATATTCTTGATTTTTTTTGATTTTGAGAGACAAGTTAGTAAAGGTTTGAGAGTTGATATTTGGACATTCCGTAAGGAACGAAAAAATTTAGTTTAGTACGCAAAGTAGTTTCCACCTGCAATTGGCTATGAACACTTTTTAGATTTCGACGAATTTAGAACGATTGTTTTGTGAATGATCCGACATGTTTTGTTTTCCGACCCTCGGAAATGTCGGGTTCTGTAAAACTATAATACCTTTATAGTGCAGAAATAATAGTAATGGTTTGTTTCTTTTACTTAGTTCAGTATGCGATGTAATGTCCGTCGGCAATGGACTGTGAACACTGACTAGATTTCCACGAATTTGGATAGTTTTGTAAGTGGTCCGACGGTTGGTTCCCCTGCCTACGGGAGTCGGGTTACGGTAGAAATGGAGATAAGTTTAGAAACGTATATAAATGGAACGGATACAAAGTTAGTATAAACTTGACATAGTCTTAACCCTTCGTAGAAATGTGTAAAATAGGGCCGCATAAAATAAGTTTTAAGCCGTCTTACAAATATGTGAAAATAGAACCTGATACAAAAATTGAATATTGGACGAGGGCAGTGAACTTATGTCTTTACCCTTTTTACTCGACAGCAAAGGGTAATGTTGGATTCGTCTTACGACAGGAGTGATATAGGCTATATTTTAAGCACTCAGGTTCTTTTTGTTTATAAAAAATCTCTACTTAGAGTCGGGTAGAGTTAGTCAGTCTAGACTGACCTAGAGTTGTGGTCTTAAATCTTAACTCTTTTTTTTTGAGGAACTACCTACACTTAGTCCAATGACATTAATAACTAAGTAATTATACACAATTAAGTTATTGTAGACGTAGCCCGAGCAGTGGCCTTAAATTTTAATTCTTCTTTTTGAGAAACAACGTCCAAATAGTAGTCATAGTACTTCAATGACACTAAAATATATCTATCATATTCGTATCATATCGTATATATCATATTCGTATATTTCTTATCGTACAAAGATATAAATCATGATTGGAAAGATACGACTAAATTACTATTTACAGTCAGTTAAGTCTCAGTTATAAATAATCCTAGTAGCCGTTTGAAAATAATCTAGTTCCATGATTCGCGTGAATGGATGGTATGACTACTCGAACATGGATATTCTGTTAGATCAATTAATCTTTCCCCTTACATGTAGCCAACTGTACAAAATGAATAAGCATATCGATAGTTTTTTCTCTTTGGTCGATGTTTGAACTAGAAATGAAGTGTGAAAACATCGGCTGTTCAGTTATAAAAAATATAATACACCTATTAGAATACTGTATATTAGTGAAATTGACAAGACAAATAATGACAATTTAAATGAAAGAAAGTAAATGTATAGTCTTCAACCATTTTCTACTTAAGTAGCATTATAGAAAATGCTTCAAGTATTAGATGTAGAAAAGTCCTCTAGACCTGTAGCATTACCATGAGTTGGCATAGAAACGCCACTATAGAAATGGTAAATAGAAAACTATTGTCATTTTGCTAGTGAATAACATAACTACTATCGTTACGGTATTTCTTGACAACGTCTGTCAAATTAATGACTCAAGTGACCGAATTTGTATGGCAATAGATCATAATGACATTCGCTAGCGATTTGATTTCGATAGGTTTTTTACGTATCGAGTTACGTCACTACGGATTTTAGTTCTACGAGTAACCACCAGAGGCGCTGTACAATTTTTCATACATTTATTTTACGCAGTCGCTAGCGAGTAATACTTTTGTAAACTCATGGTCGTCCTACTGATACAATTTCTGAAATTTGTTTGTTTCTGAGTTATTTAAGTTTATTTTGAGTTCCAGATTATTTTGCTTTATACGACTGTTTCGTTATTTATCTATCAGAAGATTCGTTGCAAGGGTACACTTTAGCTAAAAAAACTGGGCACTTTATTTAAATTCCTTAAACTTATTACGCATCACCCTGTTTTGATCGAACTACAGCAAAATTAGACAACCTGCGAAACAGATGTAATGGTTTTGAAATGTTTATTTCCCCCACAAACGCAATTACCGCTGTTTTCCGTTCCAAGGCATTCCCTTCGAACTCGAAGACGGAACGTGTTCGAATCTCGGTTGAGTCTCTTTTAAAATGTAAGGCGGGGCTCACGTCACTAAGACCTGAAAGGCAGGAAATGCATTTGCAAATTAGATTTTCAACCCTCCTGCCGCCGGCGTTATCGTGTCTTCGACCTTGCTTTTTAACCCCTGCGTAGGGTTGCTCCTATTTTATTTAGCAAAAATATTATTGCTTACAAAAACATTAGGTAAGCCTTTTTTAAAAATGTTTTTGTAAGATATAGTACCTACTTTAGGAAAAATATAGTACTTACAGATTGATTTTTTAGCGGATATTGTTGGGAGGAAAACGTTATAGATATTTTAGGGAAACGTTAAAAAATTAAAATATTACCTATTATTAATTTTCTCGACTATCTTTGCGTCCGAATGGAATTTTGGAGGTTTGTGTTTTAAGGGAATTTTCAAGTAGTTTCAAGGGTTCAATTTCAAAATAATATCAGTATCGGTGACAACCCTACCCCTCGGTCATGCGAGATTCAGAAGCTCCCCTTTGTTCTAGACGCATTTATTTGGCAAACGTTTTCAGTTTAATCACTGATTCTATTTGCTGTTGTGGGCTCGAATTGAAGCTTCGGTCCCAATAAGATGTCTTGCGCAGATAAACATTATGGGAATTCGATTCTAAAAGAGTTAATTTGGTGAAGAAATAGCATTCGATTGCAGTTTATTTTAGCGTATCTTGAATTTAAATGAATTTTTGCCATTTTATTTAAAAGATTTCAAAAGAAAAAACGAAACAAAGACATATATGCAAATATATAGATTTTTTATGGCAAGCGTACTTGTCTATTGTTCCATATATATAGGTTTCTTCTTCATATACATTGTACCTATATGTAAAGTTAAATTCCGATTTTAGAGCTATGTATATACATTATTATACATATTTCTAAAATCGGAATATAACTTTACATATTCTTAAAATATAAATAAAAATAATGAATTGCTTGCATCTTTTATAGAAAGCTATTTTTCCAATAGCACCACGCCTTTTCGATGTTATTGTATTTATTGGTTTTTAAATGCTCCTTAATAATGATTTATATTTACGTAGCAATTGTGTGTGAAGTATACACACAAATACATATAACACCTTCCACTCAGTTATTTTTGTCTTATGTTACAGATCTGTTTCACATGTGACGTCATCCTGATCTATATTTACTTAGCATCAGTATCATAACTTTATATGTTTTTAGCAATGTTGAGTTTTAGTATGAAAGTTATGACAAAATTAAGGAGTTCTAACTTAAAGTGGTACCGTATTCGCGATAATCTTTTATCTGATTAAAACACCGTTTGTTTCAAGTGGATTATAAAAATCGACATAGGCTGTTCAACGTTAGCTACCGCGCTAGTTGACGCTAACACTTTGTTCTCTTTCTATTTTCGGATTAAAATTACTGTAATATATAACAAAACATTGTCGTAGATAGGAGTGTACTGTTCCTTGAGCGGTTGTTTATTTTAAGTTTCATTCTATTTTCCTAATATTGCTTGTTTGTTTGCTTATTTGTATGAATGACAAAAAATGTTTACCGAAGAGTTAGTCACAATATTTCCAACACAATAGGCATGCATGTAAACTTTCAGTGACTCGCAATTTACTTGCCAAATCGAGTGTGAACGAGCCATTTTGAAACCACGGCTTCCCGATTCTAATACACCCTGTATAGTTGTTTATTGCGCGAGGGGCGAACTATATGACAAGTGGTATCTAGTGGTATGAGTTTTGTCCTTTCACGGCGGGGATTCGTAGTTTGAATCCCAAGCATATAGGTACCATACATTTTTAGCAGTATACGTACTAAAATTAATTAATAGTTATTTAACGCCGAAGGAAAATTTAATGACAAAAGCTACACGTGTAAGGGATCAGTAAAAGAAGTTCACAAAGGTGTGTGAAGTTTACTGGTTTGCACTTGGCCGACATGGTGCACTATAGTCCTTCTCAATTTTAGAAGAGACACGTGCCCAGAAGTAGGCCTGCGAATGAGCGATGAGCAGTAGAAGAATGAAATGTTTAGATGACTCGCAATTTACTTGCCAAATCGAGTGTGAACGAGCCCACTATTTGAAACCGCGGCTTTCCGATTCTAATACACCCTGTATAGTTGTTTATTGCGCAAGGGGAGCTACGAAAGGAATTGAAAAACACGGGAACGTTCTCAATTGCTTTGTTTACTAAGAGTGAGAAGGTTCTACATCTACACAGATGTCAAGCGGTTGATTTTGAAATATTTATCAGACTGTAGCTTAGTATTTAGTTTCCTGAAGTTGTATATTTTCTTCTTATATTAATGTATTGACAATCATATATCATATATACTTACAAAAGTATTTATTCAATACACATAATAACAATAGTAATTCATTGTTCATATGATTCAAATAAGTAAGTCTTTTCATCAATACCACAATACAAAAGGTGCTCAGTATATTGAAAGCAAAAAGGTAAAATCTCCCTAAATTGATATTGTAATTGAAATTTTTCCAAGAAAATCTGTTATTTCAGAAAGTAAAATGAAGTGTTAGTTTAGTAAAATACGTAAATGCTGTTACCGACTGCCTAATGTGTATGCTTTTATCAAATATATCGAATGTCAAACGTTCGTTCCAAGAAATAAAACACTTTGCCGTAAAAGTTTGGGTAATAACCAAATAAACTAAATTGTGTGGTGGTAATAAAATAGGAATAATATTAGAACTTATTAGGTCTATGTATACAGGTATACAAAATTAATGGAAAGGTGATAGAAACTCTAATATTCTTTTATGGTGGTATCACCTCAATACTGATATGATTTCAATACAAATTGGGTTTCAGTTCATAAAAAAATAAAGGCACATATCTCTACATTTAGCCTCAAAGTCGATTTGATAAGTATGTGGCCGTAATAGCGGTCCATATACTCTCAAAATGTACTACATAACAAAATACCGTCTGCATCTGTTTGTAATACCATAAACGGAGCGCTCCGCCGAAACTAATGATAATGTAATTAGGTGCGTCTGAGCTTAATGGGATTAAAATTTTACTGTACTGCGGAGGCCCTAGTAACGTCGTATTGTAACTTGTGCCTTTTAAATAGTATACGGTCGTACTACTATCGGTCTCGTGGTAGGACCGTTTTTGGTTCGACTCCATATTTATTTTTGCCTTATAACAGCAGTGTTAAGCGCTTTTGTGCTGTGGTTTGAAGGGTGTGATAAGAAAGACATACTTTTCGAGGCATTCCTCAGGGGTAGCGGCGCATTTGTGGTCGATCCCGAATCTTATCTCGGGTTGATTACAGATGTCCATGGGTGGCAGTAGCCACTTACCATCAGGTGAACTGTATGCTCGTCTGCTACTGTAATATTAAAGCACCTGGCTACTGGCTCCAAGCTTCTTTACGTCCCACTGAAGGTCACGGATCTAAGACAGTCCCGATAACTAAGGCAGGGCTAGAATTACCAATTGGGTATTAGCTCCCAGCTTACCGAGATACCCACCCACTTATCCAATTAACGTATCACGTGACCTACGTTCATCGTGCGCTTTGCCAAGTAATTGGCCAATTTTTCCACACGATGCGGGCTCGGATGGCGTAAATATGAAGCAATTACAGCATCCCATTTCACGCCACTTACGCTTAGAGATGACAGTGTGAATTTTAGGCGGATTTTCATCAGTGCCCGTAATAAACTTACTGATGAAGACCCGGGAATAAATCAATTTTGATGAAATAATTTTAATGGACTTTCTATAATGTCAGATTTTTATATATAGTTTGGCGGTTTTTATAAGACCATTAAATTACTTTAAGTCTCTTTTATTTTTTCGATAGCAGAGGCCAATAAACTCAGACGAATGACTCATTTAATTAGCGATTATATCAATTTGTTTGTAATTTTTTTCAGTTGTCCAATTATAGATAACACATTCAGTTCACGATAAAAAAAAACACTTTTTAAATCGTATTGTGGCACATCCTAAAGAATTGATACGACATTCAATCATAGATTCGGGATTCAGTACACATTTTTTTTATTTTAGCGACAATGTTTAAAAAATCGCATTTTTTTAATCCGTTGCCTGTATACACCGGATTGATTATATGCATCCGGGGTTGAATGGACCTGCTAGCTGGCAAATCCAAACAAATGAAGTGGCCGGGTTAACGAGGGGGGTTATCCCCGAGGGCTGAGATTGGAGGAATCGGCAATAAGTGCAAGGGTAACTGCAGCCAATCTGCCGGAATGGACGGACCGTCTCTTGATTTATGGCAAGGTGGATACTAGTTGTGCCCCGTGGTTTCATCCGCTTTTAAAGCACCTATAAGCACCTATAACAGCACCTATGCTAACAGCACCTATAACATGACAAACGTTTAACAGATTTCTGTTAAACGTTTGTCATGTTATAGGTGCTTAAAAATTGTTGAAGGTATACATTTTGTATACCTCCAACAATTTTTAACAAATCACTTGAAATTCATGTGCATTTAATGAAAAGCTGTTATTTTGATGTATCGCTAGATTTTTTTATTAGTATAGGTATTTGTTCATGTAATACAGATAGCTTGTTTGCTAGAAAATAAGCGATGGTCTTGTGGTATACATTTTGAACTCACGTGGAAAGACCGGAGTTCAAATCCTAGGCACGTATCTCTTCGATGGTACGAGTATATACGATGGTATAGTTTTAATACTGAAGGATAATTTACCGACTTCGAAAAGGAGGTTATTATTGCACTGAAATTACCGGCACTAGCCAACAGCTCATTCTTTTATAAATGCGAACTAAGGAAATTCAATGAAAGCAGATAATGCTTACACAGGCTTTGAATAACGGCAAACAAACGTGTCGCTATAACCGGAAAAACCGTAACAACGCGGTCATAACAATGAAATATTGCCTGTTGCCGACAAAAACAATTTGTCCGACCTCGTTGCAGGAATGTCGATAATTAAACAAACCTGGGGCTTTATTCTCTATGACATAGGAACGTAACGCGGTCAGTCACGTTATCATAATCTAAGCTTGGTTTCTGTGTTCATATGTTTAATCGAAATATAATAAATTAAAAGGGTAAGGTTGCTTATTAAATGCGTCGCAAGTTATTATAATAAAAAAAAATCAAATCAATTAATTATTTAAACCAAAATGGTTTCTTGATTGAAAATATGAACAAGCATGAACTTGGCAGTCAAGAATTTTATCTTAGGCTATTATATACATGGAATCCATGCTATATGTCAACTTCAAATTAGGAAACCGCGATTTGCGTTATTTGCATGTTTTGAATTGTTAATATGACGTGCTTTTAGCAAGTGCTTTTTAGAGAAACGTGCATACAACTCCATGATATACTGTTTGCAATACCTATTAAAGAGAAGGAGTATATTTTTTTAAACTAATCTTCAGTAATTTTCATTTGAAAACTCTCAATAAAGGTTTTGTAAGCTCTTCTGTGTCTCTGTGCGGTGTTCAAGTTTTAGATTAGAGAAAGTTTATTAACGAGTTATTACAAGGAATATTCTGTGTTATAGTGAATCAAGTTCCTGAAACGAGTACCGGACCGATAGATCTATGTACTCGTATTTCGCTTTTATTTTCTTTTTAATCCGACCGGAATCCTTTCCGGTATGAATTACGGCAGATACCGGAAACACTTCATCGATAAAAACAGCCGCAATAAATCTAGTCTATTACGGGTTCAGATGACGAGAACAACCCTCGACGGTATCGATAAAAAATCGGCCAAGTACGAGTCGACATCCACATGTAGGTTTCACTATACATTTTTAAAATGGTTTATTAAAATACACTTATTGAAAATCATCGAAATAATGTGATTTGCAGTGGACTCAATTTCATTTTCAAATATCTTATTTTGTTTTTAATATCTAGCTTATTCATTTTAATATTCGCTTCCACCGATAAACTGAAAAAAAATATACGCGACGAATAGATAACCTCTCTTCCTCTGGGAAGTCGGTTAAAAATACTAACTAATTCCGGTTTCTGGTATAGGGATCTCACTATATTTTTATTATGTTTGTATATCTAATAACAAATTAATAAATGAGCCATAGTAATATTCATTTGTAAAAATATCAACTCTCTTTTTTTATTACATTTTAAGAGATGGAGCCTTTAGAGAGACGGATAGACAGCGGAGATATAAACACAGTCCCCTTTTTACCCTTTGCTTACGGACCCCTAAAAAGTCCCAACACGTGATATGTTGGGATTAAGAGGCACACATCAATAAGTAGCTTTTGGAATTCCACGCACACCGGCACGCGAGGCACGAGAAAAAATTGAAAGGAGACTCAAATATGTCGTCTGAATATTAAAAAGCAAAATACTGAATAATGCAATGGACGACTCGCGAATGATATAAGAACGTAAGACGATTGGCGGAGCTATTTGCAAGCCATTAATGCTGATAAAAGGTAACGGAATTTCGATATAGTCCGCGTAAAACTGCTATTCCGCTCCGAATATAGAAATGAATCGCGTCGCCATAGCAAATTGTATGACTACACCTGCTCGTAACAACTTCAGAGCGGACTACCAGTTTGGCGCGGACTATACCAATGATACATTGTTGTCAACTCCTTACGTTTCTGTAGCCTTGTTTCATTTTGTTGTTCTTTTCATCATCATCAATCCATAACTGTCGCAATGGACGACTCGCGAAAGATATAAGAACTTAAGACGATTGGCGGAGCTATTTGCAAGCCATTAATGCTGATAAAAGGTAACGGAATTTTGATATAGTCCGCGTAAAACTGCTATTCCGCTCTGAATATAGAAATGAATCGCGTCGCCATAGCTAATTGTATGACCTGCTCGCAACAACTTCAGAGCGGACTAGCAGTTTGGCGCGGACTATACCAATGGTACATTGTTGTCAACTCCTTACGTCTCTTTAGCCTAACTAATTCATAACTGTCTCAATGGACGACTCGCGAAAGATATAAGAACTTAAGACGATTGGCAGAGCTATTTGCAAGCCATTAATGCTGATAAAAGGTAATGGAATTTTGATATCAAAGTTACTTTTTTTATAATATAGGAGTAACAGACGGACATGCAGTCCACCTGATGGTAAGTGGCTACTACCGCCCATGGAATTCTGTAATCGACCCAGATAGGATTAGATATACTTACCGTAGGTAGGTCACAGATACGCCGCTACCCCTGAGGACTAAGCTGGAACGCCTCGGAAAAGTATGTCTCCCGTACCCTTACTTACCCTTCAAACCAGAACAGAGCAGTGTTTAATACTGACGTTATGGTACAATGCCGTCTTAACTCTTTAAGTTTCTGTAACCTAGTTTCATTTTGTCGTTCTTTCATCATCATCAATCCATTACTGTCTCATTGCTGGTCACGGGTCTCCTCTCAGAGTGAGGATTAGGTTATAGTCCACCGCGCTGACCAAGTGCGTATTATGTACACCAAGTAAATTAAGTAACAGAAATATATTAAGGGACAATACCTCGATAACGTAACAAAGAACTTCCTGAACGCCCTTCATATATCACAGTCTTGAATTGGAAACCATCAGATTACTTAAAGGGCCCGACACACTTAGCCCGGATTATCCCTAGTAATGACCGCTTTGGATACTTTACTTAAAACGAACCCCATAAACGGAAGCCTTTTTGACCATTTAAAATTGAATGAAAATTTAAAGGACACAAAAACAATATTGTATTTATAACAAAAAACTGAGTGATTAAAGATATATCTTATTGCACTCCTTTTTTTTTTTGTTGACGAGGGGAAAACCTTCAAAAGGTACCCGGTGCCGTGGGAGCGACACAGGGTTATGTGGGATTCTTTCCGCACTAAAACTCCCTCGGTGGTCGTCCTCAGCGTTACTACGGGATCTCCGGGATCTCCTACGGAACGCAACCGGAGTCCTCTGGACGCGCTGCCCCTTCGGGCTCCGCCCAGATGACCTTCAGGGCTCGCCACACCATCTGGTGTTTACGACGCTATGCTACCACATATAATCCAAAGATACCTCATATATGATACGTTAAAATCCGTCAAGCAACTCGGGTTGTCAGCGTGGTTGACTATGGCTTAGTCCTGTGCCCAGTAAGATATGGGTTGATGATGATGATGACGATGATGATTTACTTGGTGTACTTGTTCCAAGGTTTTAATATTACTTCTGAAGTTAAGTTGTAATTTAAAAGAGTGCTACCAAATAAAAGTTAAATCATATTATGTGTAACCAACGAATATTGCTTTGCTTCTGAGCACGGATATCGAAATTGACGTAGCCAATGACCATGCAGTCCAACAGATCATGTTTTTGAAGTTCTGCCTGACAGTCTTAATATGCATTGTGACCTAATTATAGTAAAAAAAAAAAACAGATACCGGCCGAATTGATAACCACCTCCTTTTTGAAGTCGGTTAATTAGGTATTATCTTTTTTACCACCCTTTAAACCAGTACCCTTACCGTGAGTTTTTACGTTTTAATAAATATGTCTATTTTGGTATTTGTTTACGTATTTGCCCATACAATTTACAATCAGCGCCCCTAGCTGATAGTATCAGAACTATAGTGTCAGTAGCGTAACATTAAATGTCTAAATTGACAAAATGGCGCTTTTTGTTTTGTCTCTCCTTTTTGCGAACATGACTTGATTTACTTATTGTTACGTTTACTCAGTCTACCGAAGCAAACGGAACAGAATAATGGATTTAGTAAACGTAACGTAAAATTTGTGGGATGTTTTGAAAACTCATGGTAAGGGTACAGGAATCAACAGTGCATATTCCTGATTTGTAGACTTTCAGATTGACTTTTCAGATTTCGTTTTTATAGTACCAATAGTTTCCAAAAGCTGTAACATACGAACACACGACAGGCAGACTATAACATTTGGGTAGGGCGCCCTAAACTGCATCAACTACTTGAGGACAATATCTAAAAACAATAGCTACTTATACGTAAAACAAAGTCTGCATTAAACCTTCAAGCCACGGCTTCATAAACCTTAAGTGTGAATAAAAGCGTATAATGGCTCGAAGGGTGTTTACTACCACCACTTAGTACCACTAATGGACCATGCGCCCTTTATTGTTGAAAATTGCAATACGCCATGAACATATATCAACCCCCATTTTTTGGGAACGTGAGATGGGTGTAAAGAGCACATTTGGGTAAATGCACTTCTTCATAAAGCGACTGCCAAGTTTTAATTTACACTTCTCTATATGACTGCTTGTGATATGACGATGAATGTCAAAGAAATAATTTTCATAATTGGTTGAGTTATTTACTATATATATATATGGTCATGATACAAATCTTATTGGATTTCATATTAGTAGGAGCCTACGACTTTGTCGGCTTAGTATTTGAAAAAATGACAGGACTCAAAATTATTGTTGTGGATTGGCTATACATTAATATTGTTGTCCCTGTAGTACCGGGACCAGAATAGGGCTACGGTATCCCCTACCTGTCGTAAGAGGCGACTAAAAGGGGGTTTCGGGGTTGCGGGCGGCAAGAGTGGGAGCTCAAACCGTCCAGCAAGCGACCCCGGGAAGGACAGCGGTTTGTGTGGTCGCATATCGCTGTAATCACCAGGGGATGTGAGAGGAGCGTAAATTGCTCCCCCAGGGCAGAGCCCGATAGAAGGGCATCGCGTTAGGAGGACTCGCGTTGTGTTCCGTTGGAGATCCCGCAGTTCTCCACCAAACGCTGAGGACGGCCACCGGGGGGGTTTTAGTGCGGTAAAAAATCCCACATAACCCGGCGTCGCTCCCATGGCGTCGGGTACCTTTTGAAGGTTTCCCCCTCGTCAACAAAAAAAAAAAAAAAGGCTATACATTAAAATACATTTGTGACTAGACTAGAGTCCAAATTTGAATTACATATAAGCGGCAGTGATTCTTTACCATTAGATGGACTGCATGCATATTACATTAAAAATATATATTTTTAATACATAACAATTTATACAATTGACGATCCGCATAGCGGAGCGGTTACTATACCAGTCTGATGCACCGACGGTTTTGGGTTCGATCCTCGGTCAGGCACATGTCTGAATGATAAATTACGAATTAAGGTATCTGTTCTGCATCTGGGTGTTTGTGTGCTTGTCTGTGTGTCCAACACCGACACAAGGAATCAAGTGTAAAAAGCATTTTATAATTCCCACCAGAGATTAGAGCAGGGCACGATAAAATTTGTCCCCGTCTACATATCGCTGAAAACCCTTACACGAGCCATTAAATTCACTAACAATTATACGAAGGATTTCCTACGGTTCTTCACATATCATTAACTTTTTACACAGCGACGCGCCCCTAACGAATATCCTTAAAACTGGTTAATGATAGACTTTGTGAACATAATTTTACACTGGAAATGCGGCACGTTTTAAAATTTTCGTAAGCACATAAGCTGGTTGAAAGATTAAATCTCACGGTAATTACTCTCATAGATTAAGTTGAACTTTAAATTTACGTCTTTAAGTATTAGAATAAAACAAAATGATGTACCTACGTGGTGCTAAAGTATTAAAGTTTCCTTCATGGTATTAGATAATGATCATTTTTAATGAATCCATCCATGAAAAATTAAATATTTTTAATTGAAATGCTAAAGTCAGTTATGTACTCTAAAGTAAAAATTATAATCTTATAGTAGTCGACATTTTACTGAATAATAAATAGTTCAATTAATTTTTGTTGTCGATATGGGGGTAGCTCGGCCGGCTGTCACAGTGCAAAGTTTTTGTTGTTATTGATAATTTATTTTAAATCAATCACTAATCCGAATTATTACCTTGTATGTGTGGACAGTACAGTTGTGTAGTGCCGTATAGTGTTTGGATTTAAAGTGATCTCAATTACTTTACCTTGTTCGCGACGTGAAACGAGATTCAACATCAGCTGTTGATAATTTGACACGTCAAAATCAGCTGTTGTTTAGAGGACAAGTTTTGTGTGAATAATACTGCTTTTCGGGTTTGAACATTTTAATTATAAACTAAGTGATACATGTGTGCTTAATGTTATTGCAAAATTAAATAAATTAACATTTTAAAGAAAATAAACTCCTAAATCAAAGTTTTAATAACAATCGGTAACAGTGCCATCTTTTATCACACCTTGGAACTTTTTTATAAGACCGTAATAGCTATGGCCAATAAGTGCGGCGCCTGCGGAAGGTTTGCGTCCATGTCGGATTCCGTTAAATGCGTTAAATGCACACTCGCATTCCATAAGCAATGCGTAAAACTTAGCAGTGATGCCCGATCATCAAGATGGCATTGCCGGGAGTGTAAAAGCAAGGCTTCATGCGCAAGCGGCACAGCTATTAGTACTCCAAGCTCTGGCGGCAGCACTGGTGGCACGGATACAGAGTTTGCGGATGCGCTTGTCGGAGCGGCTGACAGAGGGCGTTGCGAGAGCGATAATAATCTCGCAAATGACATTAAATTCATTCGAGAGCAGGTTACCACCATACTCCAAGAGATGGCGTCTTTTCATCAAGAAATTTTAAAAATTAATAAAAACTTAGGAGATTTGAACAACAGGGTTGGCGACGTTGAAAAGCGAGTTACGATGCTGGAGCAGCGGGCACCTGACACCAACGTTCTTTCAGAATCCTCTAAGATGGAGGAAACCATCGTCGAGCTAAAGAGTCAACTTAATGACCATGACCAAGCGTCGTTTTTAACCGACGTTGAGATATCCGGTGTTGAAGAAGCTAAAGGCGAGAATCCTCTAAGTATTGTGACGTTAATAGCAACCAAGATCGGTGTCTCGCTAGAGGAGCGCGATATTGTAAGTGTGACGCGTGCAGGTGTTCGCCATAAACAGGACATTTTGTCAGATGGCGGGAAGCTGAGACCGCGGCCCTTAGTAGTGCGTCTCGCGCGGCGTACGGTGCGGGATCAACTGATAAAAGCAGCGCGCGTGCGTCGCGGTGCGGACACCGCCGGACTGATCGTCGGAATTCTACATTAACGAGCGCCTCACTCGAACGAACAAGCAACTTTTTTATAAAGTACGGGAGGAGGGACGGCGAAAAGGATGGCGCTTTATGTGGACGCGAGACGGATGCATTTATGCGCGTCGGAACTCTGATACGCCTCGTTATCGTTTTCACACAGATGCAGACATAAAAAAAATTTTTTGCTTGTAACTTGTTGGATGCTGCATATAATGTTCCTAATTATTTACTTTCTTTTTAATTATTCGCTAAAAAATATGAAATTTCTTGCTATATTTGTGTCTTATGAAAATATTTTTTTAAAACTCCTTATGTCCTATGTTTTTATGTCTCTGATAAGATCATCTCAAAAAAGGCCATTATGTTTTATTATGTATCATTTTTCTTGGCAGTTTTCATTACTATTTTATACTATACATTGTGCTGTTATATTATGTATGCAAAGCTGGGTAATAAGGGGAAGTGAATTTCTCTGTTTCTTTGAATCTTCCTCGCCTATAGATGTCTATATAATGCCTCGTTACTATAATATGTGTTGCAAAATAACTTTTGTAAGCTATCCACATTTTTTGCCAACAGATTATCCTATATTAATGTTGCATATTTATATTATTATGTTGATAAACTCAATTCCCTCTCGCCCACTAAATACACCTTTTTTCATTTTAAAACGCGACTTACAGGGTCAATATTAATGACTATTCATATAAATATAGTACGTGGTGACTGCAGAATAACATATTATGATTTATTTTCTTATAAAAATGATTAAGGATAATAAACTTAAAGTTGGTTTGTTGAATGCCGGCTCCTTAGGCACCAACCATGACGAATTTTTAGTAGCCATGTTGCGTCACTCAGTTGATATAATGGCAATCAATGAGACGTGGCTTCGGTTAGGGGAGGAGGGACGCGCTCCGGCAGTTCCGGGATACCGGTTACGGCATATTCCTCGACCAAGTGAAGTGCGATCTCGCGGCGGAGGAGTTGGATTTTATCTGCGACAGGACATAAATGCGAAAACACTGGAGCATCCAGTCTGTCCTACGATAGAACAAATGTGGCTAGGCATTAAAGTTAAAGGTAAATCTGTGCTCGTTGGGACTGCTTACCGCCCCCCGTGGCTAAACGTGCAATTATTTCTCGATGCTATAAGTGAATCCTTGAGTTCCTTTACTCAATACGATTACACAGTACTGGTGGGGGATTTTAATATTGACTTTCTAAATAAAAATAACGCGAATTCTAAAATGCTATCTGAATTCTTAAGTGGTAACAATCTTTCACAACTGGTGCTAGAGCCGACGCATTTTACAGATACCTCGGAAACACTTCTGGACCTGATCTGTGTCAATGCACCGATATCTTACACTAGCGTTGATCACATAAAGGAACTGAGTAGTCACGCGTTTATAACGTGCGTAATTGATGTCCCGATCATTCGTATCAAACCCAAGTGGGTTGCGTTCAGGTCGTTACAAAGTATAAATTTTAATTTATTCAGTGATGTTTTAAATTGTATAGACTGGGATTTCATATCGAAACTTGATAATGTAAATGAAATTATCAACACCTTTAATAATATTGTCTTAACCATTTTTGACGTACATGCACCGATTAAAACTGTTTATATAAAAAACAAAAATAGTTATCCGTGGATTACTTATAACATAAAAGAAATGATGAAAACGCGAGATGAGGCACAAGTGAGAGCGCGTAACACTAAGTTGAACTCACACAAAATTTACTATAAAGATCTAAAAAATATTGTAAGAACTGCTATTCACTCTGAAAAAGCTGCTTATTTTAAGGTCTATGTCAATTCCAAATTAAGACAGCCTAAATTAATGTGGAACCACATTAAGCAGCATATTCAAATAAATAATAACGATTACTCTCTACCTTCTCATTTCGACGATCCGAATCTGATTAATGACTATTTTATGCAAGTCCCTGGTACAGGGGATATACCTCTTTCACTTATAACATCTTTTGAATTCAGTAGGTATACGTCAGAAACGTTTCAGTTTAAGCCTGTCACTGAAGTTGAAGTGAGTAAACTACTTAATTCACTTAGCTCTAACGCAATTGGAAGTGACGGCATTTCACTGGATATGCTAAAACTAATATTACCTAACTGTCTTTCGACGGTAACGGCCTTAATTAACAAATCATTTGAAACAAGCATTTATCCTGAGGCTTGGAAGAGTGCTCTTGTAAAGCCTATACCGAAAATAGGCAATCCTGTTGCGCTTTCTGATCTACGACCTATTAGCATCTTACCATGCCTCTCGAAGGTGATAGAGAAAGTTGCATTTAATCAAATAATAAATTACCTCGAGTCAAATAATATACTACCGTTATACCAGTCTGGGTTTAGAAGGAAGCGAGGCACCACTACTGCGTTAATTCAGGTAGTGGATGATATTTTAACATCGCAGGACAAAGGAGAGGGAACAATTCTGACTCTATTAGATTTTTCGCGTGCCTTTGAATCGCTCAATATCTCACTTTTGTTATCAAAACTGTCGTTCTACGGCCTTAGTGTTCAAACAGTAAAATGGTTTAACAGTTATTTTTTTAATCGAACTCAGAAGGTCGAACTTCAAAATAGCAATAGCGGTATAAGACATCAATCAACATCTCAAAATATAAGTCGAGGAGTTCCTCAGGGGTCTATTTTGGGACCTCTTCTTTTTATATTGTACAGTGCTGATGTGATAAATAATATAAAATATTGTAAATATCACATATACGCGGATGACATACAAGTATATATTTCATTTAAACCTTGTGACACAGATAAGGCAGTGTCTAGACTAAATTCGGACCTCGATCGTATTTCCCTGTGGTCTGAACGCAACTCCTTAGTATTAAATCCGAAAAAATCTAAGTTTTTGATCATGGGAACAACTACGCAGGTTCGCAAAATTAGTGGCAAAAATCCATCTATTATTTTAAACGGAGAATTAATAGATAGGGTATCAGAGGCACGTAACCTGGGGGTAGTCATGGACGAGAACCTTAGATTCGAGAAGCACATACATAATATTGTACGTAATTGCTTTTATAGATTAAAAGTTTTATACCGTATCAGAAAGTACCTCAGTGGGACCTTACGCATCAACCTATGTGAGGCCCTTGTTTTATCTAAGTTTAGCTACGCGGATACCCTCATAGGGCCACGACTCCTAGCACGGACAAAGAAAGTCATTCAACGAGTCCAGAATGCCTGTGCACGCTTTTGTTTTAGCATTCCGCCGCGCTCTCACGTAACTCCTTATATTAATGCCGCTAACATTTTAAAAATGGACCTCCGCAGGCAACTACATCTAGCCACATTTATATTCGGTGTTATAAAAAATAAGGAACCCCTATATCTATTCAATAAGCTGACCTGGGCTAGGGATTATATAAATGATAGAACCCGGTCAGCTCCGGATAAATTATGGTACCCGTCATACTGCTCGGCTGCCTTCAGGGGTAGCTTCCGGTACAGCGCCACTAAATGTTGGAACAACCTGCCTCCTCCTCTTCGCAGCCTAAAAACAGTACAGAGATTTAAGTGTATATACAAAACTATATTACTTAAAGATCAAAAACAAAATTGTAATTTACGATAATTATAACAGGTACCTAAGTAGTGAGATATGGTATATCTTACGATTGTACGACCATATGTCTCATTGTAATTTTAATTTAATGCCAAATTGTATAATTATATTAAGTACAATATATTATATGACTCTTAAATAGTTGAGGTATTAATATAACGTTTTCCTTTACTTACCTAAAATTTATAGCTCATAGACATCGTAGCAGGTTAGGGTTAGTTAACATTTTACACATAAATTTTATGAATCAGCATAACAACAAAATCTAGCAAATAAAATAGCACAGCCGTCCGAGCAGCCCGGATGCAGGGGCAAACTGAAAATCAGCGCCATAACTCAGTTTACCTGCTCGTGGCACAAGCTGAGTTTGTCCCTTTTCGGTCGTTGCAACACATATTATGGTAAAAATTGAACTGATGTTTTTTTATTTTATTTTTTTTATTTTTTTCTCTTTTGTTTTATGTTATTTATGTTGTTTTTGTATTTCCGTTATATTTATTTTGTGTTGCAATTTATCCGAATAAAAATGTTTCTTTCTTTCTTTCTTTCTTTCTATATTTATATATTTTAATTTATTTATTTGATTAATAAAAGAAGTTTACATAGTAATATATTTGTTGAAGATAGAGTTTTGCAACTTCCTTATCATTGCATTAAGTCTAGATACTCGTATCTTTATTTCAGCATACATTGGCACGATACGTGAACCTACTCATAAAATCTTGGCATGTTTTCGAAAGTCCGGCTATAATCTATAGAAATCTTATGGCATGAACAAAATTTATGTTACAATAAATCTGAAATTATAGTTTTTTGGCAAGCGTTGCCGTAACTTAGGTGTAGCTGTTATATTCGAGGACAAACAGACAGATAGATAAAGATTTAAAAATATTTTTTCGGCTAGTAAAATTACCTTTAGAAACACGCAAAATATTGTGTCTTTACAAGACATAATTTACCAACAAAACCACTATAGATTTTGCATTGGTTTCTCTTATTAATAGTAAAATGCAAACAAAAACAATGGCAGCATAAAACAGAAATACATGTTACTTATCTAATTTATTCAATATCTAAGTTGACAGACCGGCAATACAATGATCTATAGATTTCGCTTAAACTAAATGGTCCATTGAGGTTAAGACAGCGAATGTCCACATTCAAGTCCACACTCGTACGTTAGACTGGCGAATAGGATATTAGCTCCCATAAATTTATTACCCTTCGCTGGCACTAGTTTAAGCTTATCGATCGACTAGCAACGAATCGGTCGACTTATACCGCATTTTCATCATAATGGCGTAACAACATCGATCCTGTTTCGCTGAGGACACGATTGCAATTTATTCCATGTCGTCGGGGACAAACAGTGTCGTCCTAATCGACGTTCTAGATTTACGAGACTTGTAGTCGAGCGGCGGATTAAAAAGGGCAACGAGAAAGAGATATATGTCTTTATTTCTATGGGCCGGTCGCCATGAATGTGAGAGCGTAAATGAACCGGAATTCGGGGCTCACGACGCGCTCCCTCGGATCCAACGCGTCCTTATTTAACTGAATACAGCGGAAAGAGAACAATGTACCCGAAAATTGCCGGTCTCGTACCAAAGGTTTTTACATTAGCCGGCGATTAATCTCTGTCACTATTTTTATGTTAACTACTTCTTGGTCCGACAAATGTTTTAGCTCCGTGTAGGAGGCCCGTTTAATTATCCACATTCCGGCTGGACAAATTGTTCGCTGGCTGCCGGCCCCGGATATTAATTTCGATACATTGTCCCCGTGCCCGGCTTTGAAGCGACGACGATTATTTCCGACTGGGCGCAAAACGCGACTTAAGCGCTGCTGTCGGCGACTCAAATTTTTGTAAAAGAATTTCAGTGAAATTCCGGACCGTTGAAGACCCGGCGGAATTATAATTCCACGTACAAAACGAATAGGAACTTGCAAATAAACAGTGTTTATTACGGCGCCGTTAGCGTCAAAGATATTTCTAGAGTAATCTGACAAACGAGGCAGCGAAAGCTGGCGACGGTGCCGCTGCGGTGCGAAAATTCTACAGCGAACGGCCCCGCTGAGATATGTTTTAGATAAAGATTATTTATACAGTGTCTTATTTTACAAATCCAATTTCCGCGTGAAAACACGGGCTGGTTGTAAATAACGCAGACAAAGCTTTGCCGGAATCGCGTACCGTTCGATACATTATGCAGACCACGCTTCGTTGCGCCGAGCAATGAGCTCTGTAAATATACCAAGCACATCTGAAACGTTACTTTTTTATAAGACTGTAGCAAACGAATATACAGTCAATCTGATGGGATGTTACCACTACCGCCCATCGCCGACTAGAACCAACTTCATAAAGAACAGGGTCTACGTGATATCGATCACGGATAAATTTTCACTTTTGAAGACCAACGTCCGTTATTAATAGTCAATCTATATATTGTTTTACATTCCAAAGATCGATATTTTACAATTTTTGTCTCCAGAAAATGTCAAATATTGATATTTGTTATAGAGACTAGAAATTAGAAACTAGCGGTCTTATTCATAAAAAGTTATAGCACACTTATAACGTGGCTATAGTACGATTGTCAAAAAGTGTTATTCATAAACGTATTTTAGGCACTAAACCGTTCTATAAGCCTTCTATAACTTATAGAGGCCAGAACCCTACTATAACAGTGCTATAAGACAAAGATGGCGGACTCTCATCAGCTGATTAGTGATTACTAACCTAATTTGACAATATGTTTTGAATAAATTTTAAATGGCATTGTCCGTTTTGTATATAAACTTGAAATAATTTATTTAAATATCCGATAAATAACATTATTATATCACTATTTCAAATTACAATGCAAATTTTACAAAGCTTAGATATTATTAATAATCTAGAAAACCGTCCACTTCGAAGAACATTGCACCAAAGAGTGATCCGTTTTCTTTAAAACGACGAAGACTTTCGGAAGCGTTATCGCTTTAATAAATCGACAGTAAATTTTATAATTGATCTCGTACGTAATGATCGTAAATTAGATCGCAGAGATCCTGGTACACCTTCTGAAATACAATGTTTACTGCCATAAGATATTGCGAATGTTTACAAAACGAAACTTAACAAAACATTTATATCCAACCAATTTTCACTCCTTTATCTTTTAACAACTTTTGCTTAATATCCTATTTTAACAAATAAAATATTTTTAAATTCGCGGTATTTACAAATACAATGACACTGACATGTTATTTGGTTTTATTGACAACGCATTGACAAGAATGTCAAGACAGAATATTTTTTTAGTACGAAATAATGTCATTTAATGGTGTTTATCTATGGATATTTGTCAATTTGTTCGCCGAACTTCACTATAATGGCAACATTTTCATTTATAGTTGACTTTAGCGACACATTAGTTATAGGAGGTTTATGGAACGTTTATGAATAAGCAATTTTATAGAACGTTTTATAAGCTTATCGAACACTTTAACTAATGAGTGCTTAAAACCTTCTATAAGCATTTTTTATGAATAAGACCGTTAATATATTAAGTATTTTATTAATGACGGGCACGATATGGTTGCCTCAGGTGTGAGTTATCATCTTCGACCAAAACTCCAGTACTACCTCACGCTAAAATAAATGTAGCGCTACTACCTACCATTGAACCATACTTTCTACCTCCATACAAACATTATTAGCAATTTTTTCGCTTTTGACTTTACATAGTTTTGCGCAGTTTAAAACTTTCCTCTAGTTCAACAGGCTTAATGAGTTAATTTCTGCTCTAACACGCGGTCGGTTGGAATTTCAAACAAAAGGATTGCAAGGATCAATAGTTTCGCTCCTTTTGTTGTGAACTAGCCCGTGGTTAACTATTATGTGGTTAGTATTTATTCAAGCTATTTCTAACCTGATGCTATTTATTATGTCTTATTAACGTTAATTACTTCTATACATTATATTAGAGACGAGTCGTGATTTCGCAAACAAATTTGTAAGCAGGATTTTTTCTAGGACCGAAGCAGCAAACGAGGGTTCAGTCTACTTGATGGTATATGGTCATAGTATTGTTGGTCTATATGAATTTGGTTACATATTTGGATATATGTTACCAAATTCAAAGTCTACTCGAAGTAAATTAAAGATACGTTGATACTCCTGATTGCTAAGATTTAATGTAAGACCGCCGGTAATTATTATATGTTATAATTTTGGATTATTAGTTACCAAATATTAATACTATGTATATTTAAAAATGACATTGAGTTCCAAGGACAGCAACAGAAATAACGCGATAACGCTGATATCCCATTTCCGAACGTCGTTAGTACATTATCGGCAACATGTTTTCTATGTCATTAATTTTGAAGAATTGTGCCGATATCTTAACTACGGCGCTCCCCTAAGTTATAAAAAACAGAATGGCGCAGAACGAGCACAGCGCGCAAAAACAAGAATATTTGCACCGAAACGAACCGCATCAGTACCTTTAGTATGAGTTTTTACGTTTTGACAAAAGTGACTGTTTTTGTTTTTGTTTACGTATTTCCCATATAATTCTAATCAGCAATCATACAATCCGCTAGAGGCGCTGATGGGAAATGTATGGGAAAATACATAAACAAATACCAAAACAGTAATTTTTGTAAAAACATAAAAACTCATACTAAGGGTACAGTTGATCGCAAACCGTACAGGGACCCTTATCGTTACAGTCAAAAGGCACTATTTCATTTTCTTCTGTACTCGTTACACTTTTTTGGTGACTGTCTCTGGGGCACGGGGCATAGAGGAAAAGTCGTGATTTAGAGACGACAAAAATGTTATTTTCGTTACCCTGTGTGAGCGTTGCTTGTGGGCTCGCGTGACATATTTTTCTAGTGTCGAGGATGACAAATGGGAAGATAAATCACAACGAAAGCCAGCTTTTCTTTTAAAAGTTTTGTTTCTACGTATTCGCTGGAAGTTTTTCTGTTATGTCTGACAGTCTCATTTATTCTGTTGCTATTTAGTTATCTGTGGTATGTATCCTGTCAGTGTATAAATAAAATGTTCTTCATGATAAGTTTGTTGTTTTATTTAGTCTAAGGATTACTTTATGTCTACTTTAAGTGATTTCCGTACAAAACCTTTTTGTGCGGGCCACTTAATTGGTATTAGTTTTATTTACAGAGGACCAGTAAGATATCGTGGTGTTCGTTTGTTAGATAATGATCGTTATTTTCTAGAATTATATTAACTAAGCCTGGTTCAATTAAGGTATTTGAGCAATAAGGTACCTACATAAATCCTAATACGTAAAATGTATGTAAAATATATAAATGATATTTTATTTTTACAATTATAATTAAACTTACAGAAAATTTAAAAAAATAAATTAAACTATAAGTATAAAATAACTTATTTACAAAATTTACATATATACAAAAATGAAAAACAAAAATATAAAAAAAAAACACTACCATAAAAATTGTCACCATCACCATCACTTTTTATTTTTTTGTGTCACATCTATATAGGTACGATATGTAATTAAATATATCATAACAAGATAAAACGATTCGTAGGAGTTTATAAAATAACAAATAACAAATATATAGAACTTTTTACTTTAAAAGATTTTTGAAATAAAACTGGCATCCGCAGAATATTGGCCTCCTTTTTACTTTGCTTTTATTTGAAGTCTTCAAATATACACTGCATGTTATTGAAATGTCAGATGTGAATTAAGCATATTCTTCGGCAATATTGAAAAGGTTGCAATAAAAACGAAATAGTTATAAAACTAGAAAATGTACAGAAACGCTTATCAACGAGGATTACTAACGATATTTTTCAGCGTTGGATCAAAGCCTCTAGCTATATGGGATGTAACTGCCCAAGATGGTTATGTTACGAGATTTTTAGACCAAGACATAAAATCAATGGTTCTAGAAATAGGTGGAACTAACGTAAGCACAACTTATATAACCTGCCCGAAAGGGAACGTGGTTTTAGGAATAACGATGCCATTCCTAGTCATGATTGTGAAGAATTTGAAAAAGTATTTCTCCTTCGAAGTTACCATTCTAGACGAAACTTCCACGAGGCGCCGATTCCGTGTGTCGAATTTCCAAAGCACTACTCAGATATTGCCTTTGTGTACCGTAATGCCTATAGCACTCTCTGACGGATGGAACCAAATCCAATTCAATCTTGCAGAGTTTACTCGTCGTGCTTATAAAAAGCAATTTGTTGAAGTACAAAAAGTTAAAATTAACGCAAACATACGCTTGAGGCGAATTTATTTTACGGAACGATTAATACCAGAAGAAGAGTTAGCACCGGAATATAAATTGTATTTTCCATTAGCGTCCAAAATAACTAAAGACAAGAAGACACTAACACAAAATATCGCAGACAAAGAAAACATTAGACCATCAACTTCACGACGTCAAATTGAAGCGGGCGATGCAGCCCACATAGAAGAAAAACCTAAAAGTGAAATAAAATTTCTGAAGCCCAGCTCTAAAACTTCCATCCATTCTATTAAGAAAGTCGGTTCTCTAGAGTCTAGAAAATCTAAGGTTAATGACGAAATCGTTCCAGAAGGAGTACCACCGGAGGGTCCTGAGAATGCCCCTGATAAAACTGAACAGGTTACCGAAAAGGCCGAAGCAACTGAAGCACAGCCCAGTGGTGAAGAGAATAAAGAGGAGGAAGCACCTGCAGAGATTGAAGCGCCACAAGAAATAACGGAAGCTCCCACAGAGGCTACAGAGTCGGCTACAGAGTCAGCGCCTGCAGAGGCATCTCCTGAAGAGCCAGCTCCTGCAGAGTCAGCGCCTGCAGAGGCACCTCCTGAAGAGCCTGCTCCTGCAGAGGCAGCGCCAGCAGCAGAAGCCACACCCGTATAAGCACAACCAGAACCAGCAGCTAAATCCGCCCCAGCGGAAGACGCACAGTGATTAAATATTTCAAATGCGTAATTTATTTGTTATGTTCATACTATGAGTAAGCAAAAAAAGCACATTTTTTTACGTATTTAACAATGATACCACACACATATTAACAACTCAAGTTGAACAGTTTTATCTTTTAATTGATAAGTTAATGTAGTAATTTAACAGAATAAAGTAATAAGATGTATACACAAATGTGTTTTAATGAGAATTACTATTAATTTATTTGCGTTAAAAATCAAGAGCACGATAAAACCAAAATTACAATTATTTATTATCTCTTTTTATTTATTTTATTTCCCTTCATAATAGTGTATAAAATTATAATAAAATAGTATACAAAAATGTTACATCTTAAATTACAATTATTAAATCATAAATATAAATATTTAACGCGTAATATTTAGTATTCTTAATAAAAGGCTTGATATGAAATCTAATGTAAATATTTTGAATTATTTGCAACCTTAAAACCTGCTCAATAATTACACAATATATAACTGGCCAAATTAGTTTATTTGTGTCCAACGACGTGAATATTGACATCCACGTCAAATGAAAACTTACCCAACCGATCAGTAAATAAATAAATTCGAATACTTTATAATCCAGTCAACGGATAATGTTTAAAAATACATACCAAAGCGGACTTCTATCAATATTCTATAGCTGTGGATCAAATCCCTTAGCAATATGGGATATGGAGGTACAAAATGGTCATATAAAACGAATAACAGATAACGAAGTCAATTCCATAGTTCTTGAAATTGTAAGTACGAATGTTGCAACTACTTACATATCATGCCCGAAGAGGAACCAAGTTCTGGGAATTCGATTGCCTTTTCTGGTTATGATCGTAAAGAATTTGAAAAGATACTTTTCATTTGAAATTACTATCCTCGACGACAAAAATATGCGGAGGAGGTTCAGAATTTCCAATTTCCAGTCCACTACGAAAATCAAACCATTTTGTACGAGCATGCCTATTGGTCTTTCGGGAGGATGGAATCAAATACAATTTAATCTCGCAGACTTTACAAGACGGGCGTACGGGACTCAATTTATAGAAACACTTCGTGTTCAAATTCACGCTAACGCTCGTTTACGTAGGATCTACTTTAGTGAGCGTTTGTTTACTGAAGAAGAATTACCACAAGATTATAAGCTGTATTTGCCCTTGGATCATAAACAGAAGAAAGTAAAGGGGAAGAAGGAGGAAGCTAAAAAAGGAGCTGAGCCTATTCCAAAACCCCCGCAGGCTGAAGCTCCGGAACCTCCTAAACCTGAACCTGAGTCAGTCAAAGAAGAGGTTGCGAGTAAATCAAGCGCGGCGACCGTCACCCCCGTATCTACAGAAGTGGCTGAAGAAAAGCCACCAGAAGTAGAGGAAGTAGCTCCCGAGCCAGAAGAAATTAAACCTGAGGAACCCGCTGAGGAGCCTACAGAAGAAATCTCTCCAGAGGGTCCAGAAGAAGTGAAAGAAACTGAAGGTCCTCCCGAGGATCAGGGGCCGGAGGAGCCACCCGCTGAAGAAGTTGAGGAAGAAAATTAAATCTAACAACAACAATCATTTCGACAACTTTATATTTTCTTTTACGAATTTAATTTATATTATTACTATAGCTAGAAATATATTGATTCCTTGCTTACTTTGTTCCTTATTCCTTATTTATTATAAATAACTTATGTTTTGAATGTTTTAATCTTTATTGAGCTAACCAGAAGTTTAGTTAATATTAATCGATTAATTCTAAAGATAAGTTAACTATACGTACTAGGCCTAGAATATATGTGAAATTTTGCAATGTGAATGAGACTGCATAACAATGTTAGTTATTAAAACAGTATACTAAATAACATTTCATTATAAATGTAAGCTTCTTGTTACCAAGCGACAGATGTCGCTGTTTTTAGCATAAATTAATAATTAATTTGGAGGGCTCCTTTACTTTTCACTTTGTTCTAATAGCATCTGTGACAAACTACAGATTGAAGAATTTTTCCTTCATCTATCTATCGTGAGAAATCAAGTGGTGATACCTAGGAAGCGTATTGATATGGAAGACATATAAGACGTTCCTACTTAGTCTTCAACGATAGGTCTGTACTTGTGGTCGACGGTTTATATAGACGGTGATATCACAGCAACCTTTTAATCAATTTTGACTGAGGAAGTTTTAACTCTGCCGCGGAATTAAAAATCCGTGGGTACTATTTCAATTAAAAATATAATAAAATCTGGACTGTTGCCCAAAAACCGTAAGAGTCGTCATTAAAAATTTAAGAGCACAAATGAAAGATTTAACTAAAGTAGGTATGCATTTAAAATTCAAGACAATATACATAACCGTATTAATTTTAACGAGCGGAAACGGTGTTTTAAAACCTTTGTGTAGAGGTTGCAGCTGAATTTTTACCTGAAAAGAGAAAATTGAAGATTAAATACGAATGATATTAAACCTATTTTCTTGCACATGGTAATGGGTTATGAAACCAAAATTGTTTCTTAGAATTGCAAAGTTCTATGAGCGTTATTTGAAATTATGAGTCATCTGGAGGCACGGCAGTGCCTCCGCCAAGTCGAGCCAATTGTTTTTTTAATAAATACATATTTATCCCTTGTAGTATCCATAATTCTACTCTTTGGGGGAAAAGACTATCTGCCTACAAAGTCTTCTTTATATTGAGATTCCAACTTTCGTCAAAATCAGTTAAGCCACTGACAAAATTAGCAGAAGGCTGCGTTACAGCAGATTTTGGTATTAAAAATTACCAACCGATTTAATATAATTTGTTTATAAATGTACGAGTATATAATTTTAAGAACCAATTGTTGTAGTTCATGTTGTAATTTTTTTATTTCTGAAACAATCAATAACAAAGTCTATATTCAAACTATACGTCCATATCTTCAGCTCACATATTGCTTTCACATATGAAGATCCCTTTTTAGTCTGACTCAGAGCGGGTCAATTGCTCCCGAAATTGAATAAAAATATTGAAATGTCTACCAAGAGACCTGCTTCCAAAATCTCGACCTCTATTGCTTCTTTTATTACGTTGGATAAGAAAGAGGGTGTCTTTAAATATGTAAACAAGAGCACCATTGGGCGCCTTTCTTTGCAAAACAGGCATATTCAGCTTTCAAATAATGAATGTTTTAAGGAACTAGTGAAACTATGATGAAAGGCGACCCATACCCGCTTTAATGTAAGAAATTGAAAGGAATCCTCTTTACGAGTGGATATCCATTATTATATTTCTTTTTGCTTAATTTCTTAATGTAATAGGGCTTTTACCCGAATTCTCTGAAACCTTTTTTGATATGTTTATTATTTTATAGAGAACGGATTTCAATTTAGGTACTTACGGATAATACGATGGGTTTCGAGTGCATTTAGAATGGCGAATAGAAATGTAAAGGGTGAGTAGAACGTAAGATTTATATGTATTAGAATAAGTATTAAACACAAATTTCATGCCATGTGGTCATCAGTAATCAATTCTAAATAGAATGTATAGTTTTAGCGATAGGTTTATTTCTTTTCTTAAGGACTAGCTTATAATGTTTTTTAAAAGTACCGTCCTTAGGATAGCCTTTAAATGTTAACATAATAGTGTAAACATACTTCAATAAGGCAGACATGGTGTGGGGGTGGTATGTACCAGGCGAATGACTATTATGACTACAAACTTCATATAGTTTGTACTTAGTTATAAAAAAATCTAATTTGCGTATAAATAATATTTAGTTAGCATTGTGTATTATTTTCGACTTTACATTGTTTAAAATACAAGACCGCACGTTTTGTACCTTCTTTATACAATACATCGTATATCGTAGCTATTGGATCAGATTGTTTATTTTTATAACGAATGAATACATAATAAATATCGCTGGTTTCATATAATGCAACCGAACCGCATACAGTCATCTTTCGCCATATTCCCACACTATAAGCGCTGGCAATAAGCTAGTCTGGCGTAGCGAGCTATAAATCACGTAGCAATCAGGCGGTTTCGGCGTAGCGCTACGAAACAGGCTGATAGCGGGAAAGCGTATTAAAATTCAGTATGAGCAGACTTCATAAATTGGGGATGGTCGACATACAAGTTTGTAATATCGTCGGCGTTTATGGACTATTTTCGTTAATCCTTTTTTCGAAAAGGGTATAACCATAAAAAGGATAAATGCTAGCGGCGTAACTCCAGTGTAGTTTTTATACAGATGGTGAGTCCGGTCACATATTAGTATGCCAAAAATTATGCTTCTTACTGAAAAATTAATCGATTATTTTAATGTTCCTGTCTTCGTATGCAAAATGTAATACTTGATTATGCACCGAAAAAATATTCACCATGTAAAAAATCTTTGGCAATAAGCTAATTTGACGTAGCGAGCTATAAATCTCGTAGCAAACGAGGTTTTAGTACAGCGCTACGAAATAGACGCTACGAAATTACTACATTATTGAGTCTATGTTTTTAATGTTATAAATTTTTAACAAAGGTTAGAGCTATGGTTATTTTGAAAATAGGGCATTTTGTGGTTTCACTGGGGTGATATCACTGGCATTTCAGCCATATTTAAAATGTTAGAGTATTATAGATATCAAACAAATACATTTTTTTTACAGATATAACGATCAAAGTCTATAGTCTATAGTCAGATATAACGATAAGTGATCGATTCATTCAAGTCTGTAGCCGACTCCATTGAGAACAATTCAAACTCAAGCCGATTACAGATAGGTTGCTACTGACGAGTAAGATAGTCTCCTTATATATCTGCCAGTATCCATACCCTTCCACCGAAAGATAAGAACTGATTAACATCAAAAATAGGAGTCCTTATATATAAAACTAAATGTATTGAACTCTCAATTCGCTCTTCACTTACGCCAAATCTAGCTCGAGTCAAGCCAACAGTTCGCTCAGTTGGCTTCCGTAATATTAAATGTTTAATTAAGTACCGCATTATTTAGCTAGGGCAAAAATTATTTTGGAAAAATATTAATGATACTGTAGACAGGTAATTTATCAACGATGTTAATATAATTAATAAGAATGTATACTAAATACATACTAACTTCCATACATTGTACTATATAAGTTTTTTTCTTTCTTTAACACACATTATTCCTGTAGTCAATGGTAATTGTCTTCAAATAATTGTCAGTCCGTAGGAGACCTTGCTTGACTATTACTTAAATATAAACAAAGAAGGCATTTAACTTAGTTCTCAAGGATAGCAGCTACGTATCTGTGGCCGACCTTTTTTTTTTTTTTTTTTTTTTTTTTTGGCGCCCAGATGTAGGTGGAAAAAGGGCTGACCCTCTACGGAGAGGGAGGAGCAAAAAATGCGTCCAAGCACTTACAGGCCGCGACGGCCGGTGCCTGCGTCGTGTGGGGCTGACTGAAAGGTCCTCCTGAAGGGAGGACCATCCCACTAAAAACTCCTTTAAGGCATTCGTCCAAGGGGACCGTACAGCCGACATCGGATAGCGACCTCTCGTTTGCGGAGCGAGAGGCGCTAGCGGCGCTCCCTAGAGAGCTACCGCTGGATAGATGACACTGAAGGTGTCAACGTATCATGAATAAGATTAGAATCGTCGGGAAGACGATTCTCTATGGAGAGTTGTACGCCCCTGTGGGCGGCCAGAAGATTCTCCACATCGGTGGAGAGTTTGTTAGGAGCGTCGGTCAAGATATTTCTTGGCCGACGGCAATTGTAACGGGTAGGAAGAGGGGCAGCATAGTCCGCTGCACCCTTGATTAAGGGGTTGGAATGGTTTTCTGAGCGGTCAAAGAACGCTTCAGAGAATTGTCTGAGGACTTGTTGTATTGGAGCGAGCTCCAGGTCACGGTGGAGGTCAGCGTTTCTGACATACCAGGGGGCATTAAGTGCCCGACGACAAAAGAGATTTTGTATGACCTGGAGTTTGTCTAGGATGGTGGGATTCGCGTGAGCGAAGACTGGGGAGGCGTATGTTAACACCGGTCGAATGCAAACCTTATACAGCGTTCGCTTATTCCTGGCTGACAACTTGCTGTGTCTGCCAATCATGGCGTTGAGGCGGCTCATGTAGGAGCGGGCGGTATGGGTGACCTTAGAGACGTGGGGTCTAAAGGTGAGGCCCGGGTCAAGGGTAACTCCTAGGTATTTTACTGTGGGCCTCCATGGAATGGGGGCCCCAAGTAATTTGACGGAGGGCAGGTTGTTTAAGCGCCTGCGTTTGTGGTCGAAGCGCATTGCGGAGCTTTTCTCCGCATTGACTTCGATGCGCCATTTCCTAAACCAATCTCCTAACTCGTTGACCGAGCGTTGGAGTTTGGCGAGGACAGATGACTCCTTTTGCCCTTGGATGTAAAGGGCGGTGTCATCGGCGAAGAGTGAGAGCTGCACCCCATTTTTGGGGATAGGAATATCGTTGGAGTACGATATGAATAATGTAGGAGCGAGCACTGAGCCTTGAGGGACTCCGGCTGTTACGGGGCGTGGGGGAGAGAGGATACCTTCGTGCCTGTAGCGGAAGGTTCTGTCCTGAAGGTAGGAAGCCACGATGCGGACTAGGCGATCAGGAAGACCAGAATGGTATAGCTTGTATACCAGTCCTCCATGCCAGACTTTGTCAAAAGCCTTGGCGACGTCGAAGAAGACTGCTAGTGTCTTGTTACGTCTTGGATAAAACCCGCTTGTGATGTACTCGACAATGCGGTGGACTTGTTGGGGGCACGAGTGCTGGAGGCGAAAGCCAAATTGGTGAGGAATGATGAGTGGGGGAGCATCTATTGGGAAGAGGTGCCCTCTTATGTGAACGAGGATCACCCGTTCGAAAACCTTGCCCATTGCATTGAGGAGGCTAATGGGGCGGTGGTTGGAGGGTATATGTTTCGGTTTCCCAGGCTTGGGAATACCGATAACTGTTGCTGTCTTCCAGGCTGTTGGAAAGAAGCTGAGATCGAGGCAGGCATTGAAGATAATGACCAGAAGGGTCAGTGCCTGCTCGGGGAAGTGTTTGAGCGCCAGGTTGGAGATACCATCCGGACCTGGGGCTTTACGAGGTTTCAAACCGCGGATGACGGTCCGGACCTCGTCTGTAGTGATTTTAATGGGAGCAGAGGTGACAGGGAGAGAGATCTTTTTAAGGACCTCCTCCTCCACCTTGTGAATGTGGATAGGGTCGCACGGTTGAGTGCTGGGGGAGCACTGCGCAGCGATGCTATCTGCGAAGCATTCGGCCTTCTCAGCGTCTTCGAAGGCTATGCTGCCGTCGGGGCGCGTGAGAGGGGGAGTGCTTGAGAAGGCTTCGGTACGAAATCGTCTAGCGATTTTGTAGAATGCCTTATGAGAAGGTTGGATATCCTCCATGAGAGAGTTCCAGTTGGAGTCCCTCAATTCGGCTAGCCGGGATCTGACTTTCCTTTGGAGGGCGTTAGCGCGCCTCCTAAGGACAGGGGTGGGATACTTGGCGGCCCATCTGAGGGCTGCGTTTTTAGTTTGGATAAGCTTCCTGACCTCGCGAGGTAGTTTGCGGTTCGGGACCTCTACCACCTTCGCGTTGTCATGAAGCGAAGTCTGAACTAGCTGGGTGAATGAGTTCACCGTACTGTCTATTTTCTCCGAGCTAACAAGGTAGTCTGGGGGAATAGTATACGGTGAATCGGGGGCCTCTATGGCCGAGGTGAGAGATTTCTCGTACCCTTCCCAATTAGTGAAGGTTTTCGAGGAGGTAAGGGGAGTTGGATCATAGGGACCTAACTGTAGAGAGACTGGACGATGGTCTGAGCCCAGATCGTCCAGTGTTTCGATCGCTCTTGTATTGAGCGCGACGCCTTTAAGGAGGGCGAAATCCAGCACGTCGGGTTCTTGGTCTTCCCGATCGGGGTAGTGGGTTGGCGCTGTTGGAGAGAAGATATCAAAGTCCAGTGCGCGGGAAATGGTTAAGAGTTTCTTACCGTTGGTGTTAGTCAGACGACTGTTCCAAACGGTATGTTTGCAGTTGAAATCTCCAAATAGTACGACAGAGTCTCCGAGCGAGAGGAGGGCCTCCAAGTCGCTTTGGAGAGGGGCTTTATTGGCGGGGAGGTAAATTGAGGCTATGATCAGGGACGGGTGTCCTGTCATGCCTAATTTGCATATGGTGGCTTCCATATTGGTGAGCTTGGGTGTTTCCAGAGGGGTGCAATGGAAGGATCTCTTGTAGTAGATGGCAGTGCCTCCGCCACGACGGTCGTCGGCTCTGTCATTACGTACAAGCGCGTAAGAGGGGAGACTTACGCCTTTAAGGGAGGGCTTGAGGAAAGTTTCCTGAACAAGCAACAGGTCGATATCCCTGTTGCGGACGAACTCTTTGAGTTCGGGAATGCAAGGCTTAAGACCTCGTGCATTGAAGGAGATAAGCGAGACGCCTTTAGGTTTTTGACGACCGGGATGAAGGGGTTGAGTATGAACGTTACTCATTGAATGGACTTGAACAACGCTAAGTGTTCAGAGTAGATTGCGATGCGCTCCGCCTGGCTGGCATTACGCATCTTTTGCGAGACGAGTATGATCTCGTCGAGGTTCACGCCCTTAACGCAGTCCTTAAGGAACATGATATGTTCCCTTACCGATGCGTCTTGGGTGGGACGGGGAGTGGGAGTGGCCTTAGGGGCCGGGGTTGGTGGGGCGGTCGCGGGTGCGACTTTCCTCCAACTCATGGGAGCGGTTGGGGTTTTGGAGGCCCCTAGCCGTGGGAAATTGGTCGAATTGACCGGAGGTGGGCCTGCTTTCGAGGGCTGCTTTTTAGCAGCCTTCTTTTGAGCGGGACGGGGGGCTTTAGGGCAGCCACGGTAGTTAGCCGGGTGCCCTGAAGTGGTGCATAGCACGCAGGCAGGAGGGGACTCGTCTTCACGAGTTCTCTTGCACTCACGTGTGGCGTGGGGTTCTAGGCACTTGACGCACCTTGGGGGGGCAGTGCAGTTCGCCGCTGCATGGCCGTAAAGCTGGCAGCGGTGGCACTGGGCAGGGTAGCCACGCTTGTTAGGTGGTTCCACCTTGATCTCAGAAAGGCCACAGATTGTGAGCTCCTTCTCCTTGAAAATGTCCTTGGAGGACGGGGTCTTGGCTAGAATGGCCAGGGCTAGAGGGTATTTGACCCCGTTGCGGTTGTACAACTTGTGTACACCTTCCACGGGGAACCCTTGGTTGACTAGATCCGTTTGGATTTCGTCGGTGGGAAGCTCGTAGGGGAGACCCCTAAGGACCGCTTTGATTTTGCGGTCCTCTTCTAAAGCGTACGTGTGGTACGGGAGTTGAAGGTGAGTTAGGAGCCTAATGAGGCTCCTGAAGTCCTCGGTGGTGGGGCATGAAACGCGAATAGAGTCGCGAAGGTTACGTGCCTTGGTGTAGTGGATCTGTTTTTCCACTAGGGTTTTAGAGAAGTCGGACCATTTCGACTTATCTCTGAAGAAAATGTGTGGGGGCGGTTTGCACTTGGCAAGTGCCGGTTCGCAGCGCGTGGCTGGCTTGGCGGGCTTAGCCGCGGGGGTTGAGCTCTGGGGCTCGGTGGAGGTTTTTGGCACGGGGGCCAGAGTGGAGGCTTTTGGCACGGGGGCCAGAGCGGGGGCCGCTGGGGCTGGGGTGGCTTCGAAAGAGGCCTCGGAAGAGGTTTCACTTGTCGCCTTAGCGACGCGTTTCACCGGTCGTTTCTTGGTCTTCCTCGACTTGACAGGGGTGAAACCCTGGTCGTCGTCGGAGGAGGGGGCGGTGATGAGGGTGTGCTCCGACGATTCGTCGGAGGAGGCGGGGCGTTTGAGCGAGATGGCATCGAAGTCCATCTCGTGTCTCGGGGTGGCATCAGGGGATGCGGGTGAATCAGTAACGGACAGGGGATCCGTTACGGATTTCAAGGGCTCGCAAAGGGAGCGGAGTTTGACTGAGTCAAATGGGCGATTGAGCTCCTTGCTCAAGAGGGAGGACAGAGCCTCGAAAAACCTATCTGTTACCATGTAGGCCATGGTAACCTGGGATGCCTCCCTGCCGAGGCAGGGAGCTAACGGGGAGGGGGAGGGAAATGCAATTACCCCTAAGGGAAAGTAACTGCTACCGTCACCCTTGGGATAGCCCAAGTGCAGTGGGATCGGGTCTGCCGGTTTCTCTCAGGCCGAGAGGTCTGAGAAGCGCACCGGGTCAACGCTAGCTGGTTTCGTTGGCACCGTTAGGTATCCACCAACTCAAACGCGTCGGGACGTGAGTTTTGTTTATTCCCAATAAATTGGCAATAAACAAAGCACGGACCGCTATCGATAATATCGAGTAGGCGAGAACCGGCCGAAAGGCCAGAGAAAATTCTGGGTTAGGAAACACTAGAGCGCGAGCAGGCGGGGCTGCTCGGTCTGGCGTTCAAACGCAGAGTGATTGTGGCCGACCTTAGGTAAAACTCCTATTGTATCTGAGTTTGTGTACTGTACCCTTACCATGAGTTTTTACGTTTTGACAAATATGACTGTTTTGGTATTTGTTTACGTATTTGCCCATACAAATTCCAATCAGCCCCTAGTGGATTGTATCAGAATTATAGTGTCAATGTTACATTAAATGTCTAAATTGACAAAATAGCGCTTTATCTTTTGTCTCTCTTTTTTGCGAACATGTGAGGCAGACAAAACGATTTAAGCACTTACTTATTGTGACGTTTACTCAGTCTACTGAAGCAAACGGAACAGAATAATGGATTGAGTAAACGTAACGTAAAATTGTGGCAGGTTTTGAAAATTCATGGTAAGGATACTGATGTCTAGAGTCGCAGAGACCATTTACGATTATGCGGAGGTGATGCATACTCGTTAACTTCAACATTTTATGAAAAACTAAAGTAGAAATGTTACCCATAAACGAGGAAGCCACATAAATATAACCCAAATAGATATTCCAAACAATCTGACCGAACGTAAAACAATTTGCCCAGAGTCCGGCGTAGTCCTCTCACGCCGCCTAATTTTTGAAGTTGTAAAATTTACTACAAAGGGAGTATAATCCATCCGAAGTACGGTCCAAGACGTACGTGCTTGGGTTCCACAATAATTTACAGTCAGCAAGAAAGGCACAAAGGATATCCTTGCTGATACGTGGTCGTGTAGCGTCTATTTTGGGATGATACTTGTGTCGTTATGTACTGTTTTGTTATGTTAATGTCCGGGTTCGATTCCAGGTCAGACATATTAAAATGAATTTTGAGTTCTGTCCTGGGTTTTAGTGTGTGCGTATTAGTATTTGCGTTAGAAAATCGTAGTGTGAGGCAACGAGTGTAGTTAGCGTTATTTTAGCATTTTGTTTATTGTTTTGATTTATAAGTAAATTTTAGTATGAAAAATGTCTTATCAACTAATATATAATAAAGTGGGTTACATATTTGATTTTCAGAGTTAAAAATGTATATGATCGGTGAGATATGTTTTTTTTTACATATTTTTTTTATAATATAGGAGTAGCAGATGAGCATGCAGTCCACCTAACGGTTTTTTTTTTATAATATAGGAGTAGCAGACGAGCATGCAGTCCACCTGATGGCAAGTGGCTACTCCCGCCCATGGACATCTGTAATCAACCCCAGATAGGATTAGATATTCCTACCTGAGGTCGGCCACAGATGCGCCGCTACCTTTGAGGACTAAGCTGGAACGCCTCGGAAAAAGTATATCTCCCTTACCACACCCTAAAAACCGGAACACAGCACCTCCTAACACTGCTGTTATTAGGTAGAAATAGGTGTGGCGTTGGTGTCGCCGGAGTCGAACCACAAAGGGTTCTACCACCTTCAAAATCAAAATGGTAAGTGGCTACTGCCATGAACATCTGTAATCAACCCCAGATAGGATTAGTTATTCCTACCTGAGGTCGGCCACAGATGCGCCGCTACCTGAGGACTAAGCTGAAACGTCTCGGAAAAGTCCTTCTAAAATCTTAAAAAACAGCATTTCACACAATATACAGTTCTTCTAAAAGGATAATACAAACAATCAACATAAGAAAACAGTTTTACATTTCGTTTGTACAATTTCCGTACTGTTCTTACAAATAAATCACTTTTTAAATCACAGACAGGCGCTACAATTTTATTTATTTTTATAAACAGACATGGAACCGTAAACCGGGCATTTACGTCACGTAACATGATAAAAGTTGGTCCTTTGTAAATTTATTTGGTGTCGGTACCGCAACACTTACCCAAATTAAAGGAGTGGTGTACTTGTGGATGCAGATTTAATTACCGCTGTGGCTGAGGTCTGCGGCGGATAGTTGTGTAGGGAATAAAATAACCTTTGGCGAAAATGTTCTGTAAATCGTGTATTTTTGAAAATTTTGTAGGAAACAGCTAGTCTCCCAGCCTATGGATATAGCCTATTGATTTCGTATTTATTGTATAAGTGAATATTAATGGATATTTTCTAAACAGGTGTATGTTTGACTAGCTTCTAAATATAAGACGCGTAAAAAATAATTATTACATGAGCTATGATTTGTAATTTTATTTCTCAAATTATATGTGTTGTGATGGCAAATTTAATAAGCACAAGTAAATACAAATTATATGTACTTAAAATATCGGGTATTAAGAATAGTTACTTGGTAAATAAGACCAACTATGCATACAATAGTAGAGCAGCAGTTGTTATTAGTTGAGATAGTCAAAATGACCGTAAAATCATTATAAAAACAGAAAGTATATTAATATAAAATAATAAGGAAGATGCTATACAGAAAAAGCGAGCCACAAAAAAGTAGTGCAAAATCACCGACAATGTTTACGATAAAGGCGTCTCGGCATTAATGAAGTCGCGATAAATAACAGCGGCGCATAAATGTAAGTCGTTTACACATTTCATCTTTAAAAATATGAACAGACTATCTTCACGGTACATAAAACGGGTTATTTTACGTGCCCAGGGCGGTAATATTTTAAAAGGCTGAACCGGACGGCGCTGCGGACGCCCGATAAGGTGCCCTATCGGTTATTTACTGACCCCAAACACCGCTTTTTAACTGTATACTCAAGTCTCCGTTTTGATAATCCCTTTAAAGTTAAGGAATTTAAGCGGGAACGGTTAAATTTTAAGTTGTGGTTTTAGGGAGTGTATACATATTATAGTTATGTCTATTGATGTAACTATGTCATGTAATAGGTAAAGTTTTATATAAACGGTTTAAGCGATTTTTTAATCAAGCTATTTTAAATGAATTATTTTTTGTATTTGTTATAATTTAGTCATATAAAATAATGTTTGCGTATATTAGATGATGATATGGGCGATTTCCCACCAAAGATACGTACACAAGGTAGCTAAGCTTGTGTCAAATCCACTAATCGAATTACTTGATTTTCATTAGACGAATCTTCATTGAATCCCTTATATTTATAAGCACCCTTATAGAATATTGAAAATATGGAGAACTCACGAAACATTACAAAAGTTAACCGAAATTAAGCAAAGAACAATTCCTCATCATCATCAACCCATTATTGTCCCACTGCTGGGCACGGGTCTCCTCTCAGAATGAGGAGGATTACGCGGATTAGGATTAGGCGGAGGATTAGGATTAGGAGGATTAGGTCATAGTCCACCGCGCTGGCCAAGTGCGTATTGGAGGACATTATTAGGTAGCAAAGAATAATTACTTAATTCATTTCTAATATGTGAACATTTCAATTGGAGGTATTGGGAGATAAACTGCATACTCAGAGGGTTAAAATATATACCATCATACACGTTGGCAGCAAATTGCGGAATAGTTTTTATCCTTACTTTATAAAATGAATTTCCCCAAATTACATCGGATACTATTCCATGTCATGTATATACGAGTAATGTACATTATATCAGTACAATCGCTGCCTAACTAATAGCATATTTCACTCACCCATTCCCCAAATTAAACTCGAACGAAATGTTGAAAATATCAATTACTCATTCATTTAAAATGTACCCCAACAATTTGAATAATTTATGAATGTGCATATTAATTTTACATTTGTGTGATGTGAGCTCTGATTTCAAATAGGAGGTGTTCATCATAGGTGGTCGGGTTTTGTAATGAGGGAGTTTCATATTAGCATGGAAATTGTTAATTGAGCATTTCGTTTTTATATAATTAAATGTTATTATTAAATTAAGTGCTTTGAATAGTAAATTCTTCGTCCGGGGCAAATGATGAATTCTGCCTTAGTAAATTTAAGTTAAGCGCTTTGAATAGTAAGTTTCATATATTTATATCGTTTTTATTAAATTACGTTTGAATAGCAAATAGAGTATATTAATAATTATAGGTTATGGCGCGATAGGTATTTTTTGCAGTTCCAGGTTCAATTCCCCCGTCAGGCGGAAATGATTAAATATGGCGTAGAGGAAATACGAGGGCACAAGAATTTTAAAATAATGATTCTACGATAATAGATTCTTTATTATAAAAGCTAAGTAACAAAGCTATCGAAAAAAGATGGTTGAAAGAATATATTTCGACTTCCGCATATTTCTAGGGTGGAGAAGTTATGGGTTTCGGTGGAACATATGAAACGGCAAACTTAGTCCATAGGATTGGCAATGCATCAATACTTAACTTCAGGTACAACCTCTGTTCTATATGGAGTTGGTTATAGATATCCAAATTGCTTAGTAAAACTAAATAGAAGCCACTTAAAGATCATGATAAAATCGTATATAAAAAATATATGTAAGAACAGAAACTTTTATGAGAAAATGTACTAACACAACTCTACTCACATTATTGTTCTACCAGTCTATACCTACCATTGTTCTTATGACGGCACTGCACTCTTGTTATAGCAGAACGAATGTCATTCTTAATACGACAAATTGGTTCTATTAAGTAAGTGATATAAAAATACCACGTAATATGTTACAGACGGCAAACGAGGCTGCGTTCTGTCAAGAATGTGGAGTTGCTCTTAGGGCTGTCGTCTCTAATGAACGTACTTCATATCTAAGCCAGATGCGCTCAAGTTTTCTGCTTCTTCTGACTTTTATCTGGGCTGCTGTATCTCAAATTGTATGTTTTTCAAGATATGAAATAGTTGTTTTAATTGTTTTGATGTTGTGTGTTATACAGTCTAATTGTTATTACGTTCTTGTTGTGACTTTTATCTGGGACTGGTCTATCTCAAGTTGTAACTACAAAATATGAAACATTTGTTTTTATGTACAGTTGTAGTGAATATAGTATAGAGAAAGTTTGGAAAATCCAAAAGTGCACGACTCATAATGCTCATTTAATTATGAATATTAAAAAAAAAAAAACAAGTCGTTCAAAATTAATTGCCGAAAAAACAGCTGTAGTAGGAAGAAGGTACTGCACAAGCGCCCCTGGTGGAATAAATGTACATAATATCTATAGATATACAGTCTTGTAGTTTTCGTTTTTTATTAATTGCAATTAAACGACACTGAATTAATTAATCATTCGCATTCAGTGACCTACAATCGTCGATTAGAATTAAAAAAAAAAAATTAACTCAAATGATGGATTTTTTCACAAGTTACAGTGTTTTCAGGTTTCACACATGACGGACAGGAAAATTTTTAGACCTATTTTGGTGTCTTTTTCCAATTCTATTGCAGTAAATCAATTTTTAAAAAGTATGGAATTAATCTCCATTAAATTATCTCGACAATAGTATGCAAAATATCTTGATTCCGTGAACTATCAAGGCTATAATAATAAAAATAATAGCCGCCAAAGTGAAGCGAAAAAAATTTTTCGATCGTAAAGCACTCTCTGATGCTTCGCATCATGAGTCGTGCAAAATATAGAATATAGAATTTTATCTATCATTATAATCTGCTTCCTAGTTACCCTGTTATTTTTATACTACTCTATTATTTCCTACTTTATGTATTCTCTGTATGTATTTGATTATTGTAAACATCATAAATAATTTTCACTTAATTAAAAGCGATGATTCTTCTAGACTCGCAACTAAAAACTAATTTCATTATGTACTCCACGCCTGTGTTTTTCTTTCCGATATTATATAAGTACACTTTAGTTGTTTACTAAGACGTCAAAAAAGTATCAATACATATTCAGTAAATTGAATATAGCGTGAACGCTTACTTAATATGTTATCCTTACTAATATTATAAATCTGAAAGTAACTCTGTCTGTCTGTCTGTCTGTCTGGTTGTCTTTTCTTCACGCCTAAACCACTGAATCAATTTTAATGAAATTTTGTACAAAGATAGTCTAAAACCCGAGAAAGGACATAGGATAGTTTTTATCCCGGAAATCCCACGGGAAATAGGGCGGCGATCTAAGATCGATTAATCGGAGAATCGATCTATCGGACCATAAAAATCAATATTTCGATATTTTAATCGATATTAGTAAGGATTGAATCGTAAACTATGCATTTGATCAAGTGATAATCTTTAGCAAAGTGGTTGTCTATGAGCCCACGAAGATTTCAAAGTTGGAATGAAGGTACAAATTTTCAGTTTTATGTTAGTATGTTATATTAGTTTATTTTAAACGCGAGCGAAGCCGTGGGCAAAAACTAGTTACGTATAATGTATACGAGTTTCGCTCGTAGCGCGTTCCAGCTAAACGTTAGGCCAAACTTAGCCGTTCAATTTGTTGCAAGTTAATAACAAACACGTAAACAAACAATATCAGGCGGCTGACAGTTTAATTTCGCGAATGAATTGTTCTATTTGAGCCACGTCGACTCCAATCGGTCATCCGCAAGCGAGGTTAATGACCCGTTGACGTTTAACCAAATTATGGCGGCGGGATCGCGATAAATGTTACTCTTAATTCTGTGTAGAATAAATGGTTTCATGACGATCAGTTTTTATTAGTATTTTTGGATATTTTTTGTTACTTTTGAAGCCAGATTGTAGAATATTATAAGCTGTTATCATCAAGTTATTGCGGTTATTAAATGAGAGAGAGAATGAATACAAAAATAAACTACATTTTTATGAGTATCTGAGTTTTTCAATATTAATAATCTTATTATCTTCTTTTACACGTATCCCTAAGCCGCATCTTCTCCATAGTTAAACGCCGTGACAACCAGTGGTAGTTATTTGTAGTTCTAAGATTTAAAAAAATGTACAAAAATCTTGACAAAGTCTCTAGAGCCCTTTATGTTAAATCTCTGTTTTCGATAGAGATTCAGTTACTTCATCTGCGAGCGAAATAAATGCTTCCCATTCCCTCCTTATCACACATTGGAGCGAATCGGAGCATTCCTTTGTTGTAAATTAAGCTGCAATTAGTCAGGGCGGGTGGACGCGTGATTTATGCGTGTTTTCACGGAAACTGCCCCCAACTAATGTTATCGTCCACGCAACGGCCCTTGTAATAACTTCTGCTGCGATTGGGGCCAATTTCAGCTATCCTTTTTAATGATTTGACTTTTTTTAGTAATACAGAAGAAGCAAATGAACATGTAGTCTAACTGATGCGATGTGGCTACTGCAGCCCGAGGATATGTGTAATCAACTCAGCGTTTCACACTGCTGTTATAAGGCAGAAATAGGTGTGGCGGTGGTGCCGCCGGAGTCGAACCACTAAAGATTCTACTACTTTGTTAACTTGACTTTACGTTTAAAAATATATTTTGGAATGCATATTTGTAGACAAACTGCCGAAAGTCTACTTACACACACAAAAGGCATCTTTTTAATTCTACGTAGAGCCCTCGGTATTTTCGGAGTTAAAAGTAGCTGACACTTTTAAAAGTTGCTTGGAAGTCAAATTCAGGTCAGTCGCTTTTGAGATACTCGAAAGCTCACAAACAAAATGATAAGAAGTGACTGACAATTTTTTGGTTCGTTTTCGTGGAAATAAGAACGGCTTGAGTAACGTGCAAAATTCGGGTTATACTGACGGGTTATATAAACGCTTTCTACACTCATAGCACCATACTAGGATTCGCTGTGTCGTGGGTGCCATGGACACACACATAGACAAATACAAATACCCAAACCTAGAAACAGAAATCTAAATTCATCATTCAGTTATCTGTCTGGCCGGGGATCGAACCCGGGACCACGCACGTCAGACCGGTATGCTGACCGCCCCGACACGCGGGTCGTCCACTGTTTATTTCTTATATACTTTATTTGGTACCTTTAACATAAAGTTATGGTACAAAAAGGCAAACATCCTTTGCTCGTAAATTCTGGGAAAATGCAGAAACTTTGCAGAAAATGTATGAATTTCCACAAGTTCAAAAAGAACTTATACTGTAAGTTTTTGTCGATACTAATCGAAGTTCGTTGCAACCTGTTGAAATCAGTGGAAATTTGAAAGGAGTACTTTGGTTAGGGTAAGTTTGTATGCTGATATCAAGAAATACACGTAAATATACAGTAAATTCCAAAAAAATACAGGAAATATATGTCGAAAATTTTATAATCGCATTAATTAAAACAAGGAAATCGCACAGATTACAGAAACACTGATTAAAACAACGAGAATGAAGCTAAACCGTCAATCATAGTCACAATTCAAAAGTTCACTTGACGATAATTGAAAAAGTTGCCACTTCATACCTACATCGCGATCAGAAAAGGCGAATTATTAAACCAATTAAAAGTTAGCAACATTAACTGAATAAACGCACAACAAATTTCCTCTGAACTTCCGCCCTTCGCTACGATTTTATTTCAGTCTCGTGGGGTACGCAGTACGCAGCGAAACTCAATATATTTTCCCTAAAACTCCAAACGTTGCGTAGTACGCACGCTTTAAAACGTATACATATATAGGTGAGTAACATAGGATGAATTTTTAAAAAAATCCGTTTCTGAATACACAGATCGAGGCGCGAATATGGCTTAGATTACATGTATTATTGCAGCTAGTGTAGGTCGAAAGTGGATAAAAAATTCATTACGAAGTGCCCCGTTGCCGGCTGAATGTGATACTTATTACGTGAGCGAGTGAGTGGCAACTCGCTAAGTACTACCATCCAACTCATTTTCCGCCGACATTGAATATTCTGCTATGTTTGAAGGAAAAACAAAGTGTTAAATTGCATGGGGAGTCGCCTTTGAGGTTGGTTTTGTGTGGAAGTGATCTTTGGGGTGTGTGTGTAAGGGTGGTTTTCGGTTGGAGCTCGAGTTGGGTGTGGGAAGTTCCTGTAACAGGAGACACGTAGTATGTGGGTCAAGTGGTGGTAACAAGTGAGTGGTGTGATCGCGGTTCGCGGCGCCTGGTGGGTAGATGTAAATAGTGTAATATGGACTAAGTTTCCAGTTTTCTAAGGATTAAGCTTTAATGTTATACTGGACACTACAAAGGTTCAGATATAAAAAGTTTTGACGGCAATTTAATATTTGAATGACTAGACTTTTAAACTAGAATTGCCATGGTTTCTAAAGCAAAAGTAGGATTACGATTGATGATCAAATAAATGAAAAAAAATACAAATAAAACTTTCTAAGTCATCGTTTTATACTATGAGTATAGATATTATTTTTATACTTACCCAAAACTCAAAACGACTCACAAGGGTCGTCATTTACTGTAACAGTGCACAGGTTTGTAAAACTTAAAAATAAAAAAAAAACAAATATTTCTGAACTCAAATAAAATTTAACATCTAAATGTATTAAAATCCACACATATTCACAGACAAACATCCTTGTTTCCAACTGATATTTGCATTGCAAAGCGGAAAGGACCTCGGCGAAATTAAACGGATACAAAACTAAGGAATTAGGAGACAATACGCATGGGGGATTTAGATAAATACGAGTAGGTGTAGGCTACGTGACAGGCGATAGCGGCAGAGGAAGCGTGAGCGATTTGAAAGTTAAACTCTTGTGAACTAAAATATATATATATATATATATAGAGCGATCTGAAAGTGAATCAAAGAGAAGAGAGAATGTGAAGTAAAAAATACATATGGTATTTTTTTTTGCATTAAGGCATTCGGATAGATATATCCTAAAAACTTGTACTTAGTGGTGTTAACCGGTCAAAGTAATTGGTATGTTTATGTTAACTATCAGGATAACTTACATTTTGTTATTCAAACATAGAAATATTTTAGATACAAATTAATTGTATTGTTTGCTTAAAGTTCATTATTAAAAAAATATTAATATTTTTTCCATCATTCTAAGTTCCTGCTGTCTAAAATTGAATCATTTTATGAATATTGAATTAAAATTCGTTTTAATGTAACATTAATAAAAGAAGCTGTATCTGAGCGGCGTAGCATTTCGCCAAAACGCTACAGTCTATCACTGTGACCTCACCTAGGGAATCCAAGCACAGGCTTAGTGCGTTAGGGGTGGAATGATGATAATTCCACATTATGCTCATGCTTGCGACAGCTCTGCGAGTTCATGAACACATGAGCGATACGAATACTTCGCCTTGGAGCGTGTATGAGAATTTTAGGCTAAAAATGTATTTAGTTAGGTACAGTATACATTGTATTGTTTGAAGTTATGTGTTCAGTGGAAAATGTTTGAAATTGGTATTGATACAATTAGGCAAATGTAAAGTAAATAAATTTAATATGATTTTGAAGGTTTATTTTGGGGAATAATTCCGAAATAAAATATTATATAAAAGAATTTCATGTATCATACATACCTTTAACACACTTCTTACGAAAAATTAAGTCACCCTCGGTCAGTTTAATTTCATCTAAATTTCAACTTGCAGAAAATAAATAACAAGAACTTACAGCAAGTCCATAACAAATTTCCCTAATATTAATATACATTCCCTTAAACCGACACTTATTACTAAGTAACTAAATACAATAATTAAAAATGATAAACTGTTCACGGCAAAGAGAATTATTTCGCACTACTTTCGAAGGGTTAAATGCAATAAATAAGGTCGTATCTCGCACCCGCCATAATCACGTCGTTTATCTTATAACGCAACATTAAGTACGAAAGCTCTAACATCTTGAAATATTCCCATCACTGATATTAAGATTCATTAAACTAACTTAGCGGTCCGCGGTTCCCGCGGGAAAAACCTCAGGACTTATCCCACGTCTAGGGCTGCTATATACTAAAAATACTTAATATACACTGTATACAGTACTGTATTGTATTTGGAGCTTACGTTATACACGCTGTTAAAAATATACAGTTCGCAAAAATACAAGACACACTGAAATTCTGTCTGCGTACTTTACTGGCTGTCTGTCTTTATACTTTTGATTTGTTTAAATGTGTTAAATGCAATACACATGTTTTAATAAGTCACATGTTTTACACATACAAACACACGTACACAAGAAAGGTTGCAAAAAGTTTATAAATTTCATGTTTTCATAAAAATACGAAATTAATTAAAACATTTTAAAAAGTAGTCTTATTTTTTTTGTGCGTTTTTTTGTATTTTATAACATATTTGAAAAATGAGCGCATATAAATATTAATTTGTAAAAATGGTGGGAACCCTACCACTCCGTCCACAAGTTACATTGTGACGTTATCTGAACGGATATTATATCTCTCGATTCCATTTCTCCTTTAAGGTTTAATATTTTGCAGCTTTTCTTTAAATTTTGATAAGTAACTCCTCTTTACAAAAAACACGGGAGAATAAATAAAAGCCTAATAAATAAACCAACAATATGTATGTGCGCACAAATGTAGTTTATAATACACGCCAAAGAACCTTTACACTCCATAAGACAGGTATGGTAAGGCAAATATACTTACAAGAGTCCTTTCAAGTCAGAGTATCGGTTACCGACCTCAGATATGAACCTCTGCGAGATTTCATAGAGGTTTGTATTTATAATTCTTCACAAATAGATTGAGCAGAAATATCAGAATTTTGTTTTAACTATTACATGTCCCATGACATGCAAGATTGAAAGCTAAATTAAATAGAATTCTTGGGGAGATCGTAGTACCATATTAAATTGCGGTCTATGCTTTCAGACATGTTTTCAATCCAATTTGGAGTTGATAACAAATATTCAGGAACGGATTGAACGGATTGAAATATATACTAAAATATTTTATTTATGTATGTATTTTGTAATGTATATCAAAGTGAAAACTGAAAAAGGCAAGGGGATAGACCCTTCACTGGGAGTTACTTTGTCACTCGCTTTGATTTATTAAAATGACGAATTTTTTATGCTTTCATTTATCAATGGAAATAATTCAATTGGGTTGCTACATAGTTTTACATTGTTCAGTCCGTTCATGTACAACCTAAAACTCATAACATCACGGAATGGAATGTAAAATCACAAAAATATTAATACAAATAAAATCAGTTCGTCCATACAACAGAGTGAATGGAGGTTTTTTTAATTTTTCGTGAGCCGTTCACAATGACATCGCTTTTAGGGAGGCATGTCGGAACGAACGAAAAATTGATATTTCAACGACCCTTTGGAAAGCCATTCTCAATGTTTCGTCGGAACACGTTTCCTATTCACTTCATTAAATTTAGCCCAAAAGTTCATCGTGCTGATTTCATATTCAATTTGGCGCTACAGGGACCGCCATAAATTTTTTATGGGCACGTAAAAAGCTGCCGGTGATTTTTTATCATATGCTCGCAAAAAGTTTGAGAAGCGCTGTAATTGAAGCGTAGGTTTTAAGCTTTTATTTACCGTGCGAAATTTATTCATATGCCTCTGACCTGACGCCTACTTCAGCTTACTTTATTGTAACACTAATGTTCAACTGGACACTTGGTTGTTCACAATTAGGTTTGTGTTACTTTTTTCGTATATAGCTGCAGAATTTGAAAAAAACTTCTTCATACCTTAAGAGGCACTTTCGGAAGCATATGCTATGGAATTTGTCAAAAAAAGTAAACGTAAAAGTCTGCTCTCATCGAGGTATGAGAGCAGACTTTTAATTTTGAAAATGTAGTACGTAAATGTAAGTCAATGAAATAAATAAGTTTAAACTTTGTAGTACTTAAAACATTGATCAGTAACAAAAACTGCGCTTACAGAAGTGTCACTAACACTGATCTAATAAAGCAAGTGCACAATTACAATAATTTATTCACTAACAAAAATTAATAACACAATTCCCAAAACAAAACTGCTTACATCTCAAATGTATTTAAAACAATTTTAGCCTCGCGATGTAAAATGTAATAAACATTTTGCTTCGTGCACCAAAGCCTTGTTATTCCTGAATTTAAGTGCAACTAATTTAAAAAATGTCCTTTGTAAGCGTAACTCAACAACCGTGGGAAATGGATGCCCTCGGCCACGATAGCAAAAATCCTTTTTGGATCTGCGAACTGGAAATTGTAAAGGTATATTAAAATACTCGTAGTAGAATTCCTTACATAACATAATGTTAAATTTTGACCTAGTGACCGATAATTAAATTTTCACCTTTTACCGCCACTTTTTACCTGACCGCGGAGAGTAATACGTTTTACGAGCGTATTTATGTATATAAGTATGTATTTAATCTGTGTCACGTGTTGCAGCCCAAACGCATCAACGGATTTTAACATTAGATAAAATGTGTCATATAAAATGTAGAAGTGACATGGACTCTTTTTTCGACAATCTTTTTTTTTTATAGTGATTCACTAGTTTATAATATAGAAGTAGCAAGTGAGTATGTAGTCGACTTACTAGTAAGTAGCCACTACCGTATATGGACAGTATGGACACCCGTAATGCACCGCTGATAGAATTGGAGTCGTATCTGACGTCGGACACAGATGCGTTGCAACCCCTGATAACTCAGTTGAAACGTTTAAGCGTCTCTCTCTTATTATATCCCTAAAACCAGAACAGGACTTGTTATACTTTTGTATGGCAGAAATAGTTGCGGTCGTAAAGCATCTAGATTGGAATCACGGATGATTCTACCACCTTCAATTGACCCAAATACCCAAAGTACATAGTGCGTTTTATTTTCATTTCCATGAATTAAGGTAATTGTAAATTAATGTTACTGACTAAATCGTAACAATTGTTCCGTCTAAATATTTTTGTAATGAATTAGGCACAAATATCCTCTTTATCTTCATATTTATAATTTTCTACGAAGAGATAAAACCTACCCTCTAACTTATCGAATTAAAATGAAACCGAACGATGTCTTAAATGAAATTACGCCTAGAAAATACAATATAGATAACAATTTAGTATCCGGCTTGCGTTTAAACGAAATTATCTAAGTGCTATTTAAAATTCAATACGCGACTTTCAGTCTCTACTGAGAGCATAAACAAAACGGCACTTCGCATTCTTCAGTACACCGTAATGGCATCCGTGCTATAGGTACGTGCTACACCAAAGGCGAAAAGCGATAAGAATTTATTAAAAATGATATGAAATTCGGCCTTCCGATCCAGAAGTCCCAGTCCAGAAGTCCAAGTTATGTGCTATTGCAAATTAATTATCACTTGCTGTATCGGTGGAAACATCGCAAAAACCTGCATAACTGAGAGATTTAAAAAAATGTCTCAAAGGTTTGTGAAGTCTGCAAATACGCACTTGGCACGTTGGACTATGGCCTTCTCAATATTAGACGAGACCCATGCCCAGCAGTGGGACAGTAATAATTAACATTTATCATCTTTCTAAACCTTGAGTTTTAGAAACTCTTCATGTTTCAACCTACAGTTTTCAAGTCAAACCTATCTACACGCTTGCAGTGTGACACGCGCCTTACATTTGTATCGCTTTAATTGCGTTCTCTCAATTAACATACAGCCAAGTGCGAATTCATTGTACCGCCTTATTGACTTTCGCACTGAGGTACAATTTCCACTTTTATTGCCACTCCATCTACCTTTTAACTGCTTATGTTCCCATCGTCTTGAATAATATGTTAATTAGAACTTCTTTGGTAATGAATAACAGTCTTCAAATTATTTATAGGTAGGCTAACGTAATGTTCTTATCAGTTAGAAAGACAGCTTGGAAATGATATATGATTACAGTCGATTATATTAATTGATTAATCGTACTCGTAACGTATCGTGTAATTGTACTAATAAATCAGCAATTAAGAGTTAATAGCCTATTTGAGCAAGATCATTGTATTACTAGCCTTAAAATAGAGTTAATTTTTTGTGTTCTTAAAGATATCAAAGTCTCCCAAACACATCTAAATTGCGACTTTCCACTAGTGTTGGATTTCATGAACCATTGCAACGTATAATTTTTGAGAACAACACATCTATAGGTAAATAACACTGTTTCTTACCTAGTCGACCTAGAATAGAACCACTTGGTCTTCACCGACAAGGCTACAAAGGTGTCGCACAAAGTCAGCTTAGAAAAGCAACGCCCTGTTTTTACCCATACATGTCGTTAAAACTAAGATACTGTCAGCCTAGCACTAATAAGACTCTTCCCTTTTCAGTTTTTTTTAGGTCTCTTAGATCATACCAGGAGACAACAAAAATATTAAATCAAGGTGATATGATGTAGCATTCTTTTGAAAATAAATTATTACGCTCATCTACATATTCAGCCATTCACTAGGGTAAAACCCCTCATTATCGTCTTGTAACCGCTGTTCAATGTATTAAAAACAATTCATTGCAACCAAGTAAGATAATTGCTGTGCAATTTGATGAAAAAATCTAGGATAAGGGCGGGTGATTTATGAAGTAATATACCATTTTTATGGCTTCATGCAACGCGCATACAATTGTCGACCCCGTTTTAAGCGGAAAACGTACTCATTACCGTATTCCGGTCCTACCCCATGTTTCAAATACGCGAAAATGTTGCTTCGAAAATCATTCGGCTGGAAACCAATTGAAATTGTATATAAGTTATGTACGCAATAGAAATGAGAGGTGATTATGTCAATTTGTATTTACTTATCTGGTTAAATAGAAATGAGGCTGATTACGATTTCAAATCCGTTGCCATCTCCAAAACTTCGTGTACTTAATTGATGTTAGTCCTATCTTCATGCGGTAGTCCTTATTAACAACTCATTAGTATCATAAGCAGTAGTTAAATATAGTTGTCTGTGTAGAATAAATATAAGAACTATTAGGCTCTAAGAATTATTCTAAGCTGGTTCTTCACCATGGGCAGTTTTTTTAAATTTTACATACTTTTAAGAACTTTGTACGTAAACTCAATCGCCCGTTCAATCTATCCACTTGTTGCTTATCAAAGATCGAAAAATAACAATATTTAGTATAAATATATCGTCAAATCTATGACAAACAAAACAATGGTTAGATTGATTATCAATAATAGGCCTTAAACATGTTAGTTACGTAACAATATTTTATGTAAAAGTTAGTAACATTAAAGGAACCTTGATATTAATTGGACCTAACTAAAACCGAAGTCTGTGGCTGCTAGAAACATTTTAATTGACATATTTGCCTGAAAGTTTAATGGCTACCAGGTTTTGTAAAGGTCAACCTGGCATTATTCAGATTACAAATATTTTTGCTTTATTTTTCTATTTCTTGTATTGCAAGAAAATGTCATGAAAATAAACTACTCGAAACTACAATTCTAGCTAAGGATCATCATGAATTAGTCGATCGAGATTGTCATTATAGTGCAATCAATAATCCTTGTTCGAGCTAGGCTTTGCTTATAAGTGTTTTGGAAACATGTAAAATGGATTGGTAGCTGACTCGTACCTTCCTTCACGAGTCTTAACCACATCCACACACAACACACCCACACACATCACACCCACTCACACTAACCACGTTGTAATGATAAGTTTGGTTCAGGGCTTCTCAATTTGTGATGAGACACCAATATCTGGGGGACGGTATAGGAAAAGATTGTAGCATATATCATTTATTAGTTAGTAGTTATTTATATGAAATATATATTTACGCGAGTATATTAGTGATTCCTTATATATGTATTCAATCAATATCTGTGAAGTAATCGTTGGGCGGAAGTACCCGACCGGAAGCGGAGGGTCGAAGCTCGACGGTTAATTGCGCGAAAAGTGAAGCCCTTTCAAACATTCAACGATTTTTAGCAGCTTATGAGCCTACATATTTACCGTGATCAAAATTATTATGTTTATTTAATTTTGTAGTTGTAATTGCAAACTAGATAGATCACTAATAGGTAACGCCCTGTCATCCATGAAGTCGGACCTTTAAATAAGTCAGGAGTCGTAAGTCCTTAAGGTATGTCACAGATGCTGCCTAAGTTGGGATGCTTAATTAGCAGCTCTGTCTTACTAAATTTTCAAACTACAATAGAGACAAGAGTTTTATTATAAAAACAAAATAACTAACTGCTTAGAAATACAGCCTATGTCAATCCGATCAAACCTAATATGTTAAAATCCTTCACCCATTTGTACTGCGGGGCGTGCCGAATGAGACATACATACCATACTGTTGAAAAACATTATCGTCACAGTTAGGAGTTACATTATACAGGAGTAGCAGACGAGGACACAGTCCACCTGATGGTAAGTGGCTACTGCCGCCCACGGACATCTGTAATCAACCCCAGATAGGATTAGATATTTCTACCTGAGGTCGAACACAGATGCGCCGCTACCACTGAGGACTAAGCTGGAACGCCTCGGAAAAATATGTCTCCCTTACCACACCCTTCAAAACGGAACACAGCAGCGCCTAACACTGCTGTTATTAGGCAGAAATAGGTGTGGTGGTGGTGCCGCCGGAGTCGAACCACAAAGGGTTCTACCACCTTTACAAACATGTTAGGAAAATTACTATTGACTAATTCCTAATTCAGCTTTAGACTAAACCAAAACCAACAACAATGAACTTACGAAACATACGTGTATCGGACAAAGGTTTTAATTAGGCCACACGGGTCACTCACTAAAATATCTAGCTCCCAAATTGTATTTGCCTTGGGATCTTCCCACATACATATTTACAAAACGTAGGCCCTGAATTAGTTATGTGGTGCCAGCCGGAGGCCTGCCGAATAAAATATGAAGTCAAAACCCTATCCGGTCAGGTAGACTTTTTGTATGTTTCAGCCTAGCCGGTTAAAAGCAATTTTCAGGTTCTAACGCACTACGCTGACCGATATTCGTTAGCTTTCTACATATTTTATCTTTGGATTTTTTCTGTAAATCGTCGATGAAATCGGTAATCTTTAAGTATGTGTCGGTAAATTTGAAAAGTGGACTTGGTCAGGGAGGTACCACCGCAACATCTATTTCAAGCATGAAGCAGTTATGTTGTATGGTGTGGATGACCGTTAACATACATATGAGGCTACCATCCAGTCCTTACCCTTACCATGAGTTTTTACGTTTTGCCAAATATGACTGATACTGACTGTATTTGTTTACGTATTTGCGAATACAATTTCCAATCAGCGCCCCTAGCGGATTGTATCAAAACTATAGTGTCAGTAACGTAACATTAAATGTCTAAATTGACAAAATGGCGCTTAATGATTTGTCTCTCTTTTTTGCGAACATGTGAGGTAGACAGAAAGACTTGAGCAAACGGAACAGAATATTGGATTGATTAAACGTAACGTAAAATTGTGGGATGTTTTTAAAAACTCATGGTAAAAGTAGAGGTGTGGCAAGGTATCCATGATGGGCTCAGATAGAACCCCAAGGATTCTCTATAGGAGCTACTTACAAATGTCCATAGTCGGCAATGACCACTTCCCATTAGGTGAAATGCATACTAGTCTGCTACTTTAATCCTATAAAAACTTGCGTAGAACAAGATTTTATCATACTATGCACAATCTTTGTAATTAGTCTGTAATGGCGGCGAATACGAAGTATACAGCAAACATATTTGCACATCGTATAAACAAAATGATCGGTACAGCACAGGGTCGACAAATCAAAAGCCATTCCCAATCGGTAAGTAGAGCGTTAATTAACTGAAACTGATCAATGCAACGCAGTGTCGGACTCTAATTAAAATAACATGGGTTCCAAATTATAGTTCAGTAGCGAGTTATATATTCGTACGTATAATCTATCAGTATACATTTTGAAGGTGATAGGACCCTTTGTGGTTCGACTCCGGCACCACCACCGCCACACTTATTTCTGCCTTATAACAGTGTTAGGCGTTGCTGTGTTCCGTTTTGAAGAGTGTGGTAAGGGAGACATACTTTTCCGAGGCGTTCCAGCTTATCCTTAGGGGTAGCGGCGCATCTGTGGCCGACCTCAGGTAGGAATATCTAATCCTATCTGAGGTTGATTACAGATGTTCATGGGCGGCAGTAGCCACTTACCATCAGGTGGTAAGTGGCTGCTACTCCTATATTATAAAAAAAATACTTTGTAACCGGTACTCACTATATGTGGTTTTTTAACCGACTTCATTATTTTCTATATTGCCGATATTTAGATCATGCAAGTCACAAATAGTGCAAAGTGCGGTGCATAAGGATATTGATAATGTGTGTCGTCTAGAAAAGAAAAAATAACTAGACGTAAGTTAAATAGATTAATTTACCACTAGTACTTGTCAACGGTTTCTCCCCGCCACCGCAGTTTCGTCGTGACCACGATCCATGCAAATCTCGAAATATCGGCAATAAGGAAAATAAAATACCGCATATCGTGAGTACCCGTTACATAGTGAAATGTCTGAATTCCGCGATAATTTTAGTCTAAAATCATATATCAGTGTAAAATCATATTTTTAAATACCACCCCCACTATGTTATCTATTCCAAAACGCCGAAAAATACACATTTCTTGAATGGGAACCTCTTATTTAAAAAAATTATTTTTCGCATCCGTTGTTCAACCAGATAGACTGACAATTTGAAGTAGACGATGGAGAACTGCTGGATTGGAGAGGGCACGGGACTTGAATGGCGCCAATTAGGGGAGGCTTATCCAGCAGTGGACCTCAAAAGGCTAGATATGTTGTTTTAACGGTCGATCTACTACGCTTCAAGAGGTAGAGCCTTGTGAAAGACGGACAGACAGTGGAAGCTTATTAATAGAGTACCGTTTCAAACTTTGGGTACGGAACTCTAAAAATTATTTGCTACGTCTATATCTGTAATTATCTGTTTAAAAATAACTTCATTCAATTCCTAAATTAATATCGTCAATAATCGGATTCAATTTGTACAAAACACTCTAATTTAAGTTCTTTTCAGAATTAAATTGAATAAGAATTCTTATAAATGTGTTCATTCATCCCCGTAATAAGCAATTAATTATCCTGGAAGCCATTTTTGACGTATTAAAACACAGTACTTACAGAAGTAGGCTTCCCGCAAAGGAATAATTAAAATTAAAAGTAGATTATTTACTCTTACAAATATACAGCGACCAAATAAATACACGAGTGTCAATCAATTAATTATGCTTTTTAAAATACTGAAGTCATTTATAAAAAATCATACTACGGATACAGTACCCTTACCATGAGTTTTTACGTTTTGGCAAATATGACGGTTTTGGTATTTGTTTACGTATTTGCCCATACAATTTCCAATCAGCGCCCGTAGCGGACTGCATCAGAAATGATTTGACAACCGTAGCCTGGCTACACCTGAGGACTAAGTTGTAACGCCTTGGATAAATATGTCTCGCTTACCAAACCCTTCAATCGAAACACAACAGCGTTTAACACTGTTGTTATTTGACAGAAATACTTACAGTGTTGATGCCTTCGGAATCAAACCATAGAGAAGTCTACATTTTATTATTATATTTTATATTGGATCAATTAAGTTAACGTAAGCCCATGGTTTGACTGTCCTATACAGCCTTTTAGAGGGCCAATACCGCCCATTTCCTAGTTTTAATCCCATGAGCGCTTCTTACAGCTCCCACGGGAAGTGTGGGACGTTGCTATTTTAAGACAACAACACTTAAGGGTATTAATTTCCAACTCAGATGCTATAAGATAGGACCCGAATCTTTCAAATACAATTTCAAGTCAGATTTCCGTACATTTAGCTGGAATAGATTGATTGAAATCTAAGCTAGAATAGTATATAAATAGTCATATTAAACTATTTACGACGGTAGCACTGTCGTGGTATCGTGGTGGTATCAATTGAACCAGAAAGGATTCTATTATCAATTTTTTTTATAATATGGGAATAGCAGACGAGAATGCAGTCCACTTGATGGTAAATGGCTACTGCCGCCCATGGAGATGTGTAATCAACCCCAGATAGGATTAGATATTCCTAACTGAGGTCGATCACAGACGCGCCGCTACACATGAGGACTAAGCTCGAACGCCTCGGAAAAGTATATTATCTCCCTTACCACACTCTTCAAAGCAGAATACAGCAGCGATTAAAACTGCTATTATAAGGCAGAAATAGGTGTGGCGTTGGTGGCGCCGGTTTTTTTTTTTTATATTTAACCTAACGATAAGGCAGACGGGCTACCTTATGGAAAGCAGTCACCGTCGCCTATGGACATTTGCAACACCAGAGGAGTCGCCAATGCATCGCCGGCTTTGAAGGAGAGTTCTTTTTACACCCCTCTTGAAGAGCCCCATGTCATAGTCCTGAGGGAATACCTCAGGAGGAAGTTCATTCTACATTTTGCACGTACGCGGTAAAAATGACCGTGCAAACCGAACCGTGGAGGACCGCCACGGGTCAAGCTGATGTGGATGGAACCTTATCCTTCGGCGAGTGGTGCGATGAAGGAAGGGTGATGTAGGCACCAGATCGAACAGTTCCTCAGAACACACACCGGAGTTGAACCACAAAGGGTTCTTTCGCCTTCAAAATATAATAATACGAATATAAACACCGTATGTAGCGGTATGCCCAACTGTGTATAGTATAATGTATCCGTAGCCTGCATTGGCACAGCTGCACGTTCGCCATAAAAAGAGCCGCCAAATTGCCTCTGAATATAAATCACTACTCGTCACTCCGATCGGCGATTCACTCTAAAAGGTGTATGAATGAATACTGTTATCGGAATGAGGTCCGCCGATGTTTGTGGCTTGTGTATTAAAAAGGTACGGCATAAAATGGAATGTTGCTACTCAAATTGATTTTAATTTATATTACAATCTTCATGATTGAATGTATGATTTAACTGAATGATATAACATGTTATATCCTATACATAAAGTGTAGTGGAAATACGTTTATATTGTATATATTTTCATTGCGTAGATGCAGTAAGCGACCCACCTAAAAATAGCTATTACCGCTCATGGATATCTGGAATCAATCCCGGATAAGATAAAATTCCTACCTAAGGTCAGCTAGGCCACAGGCACCATGTTACTCCCGACTAAAAATTTTTATTGTTTAACCTAACGATTAGGCAAACGTACTACCTGATGGAAAGTAGTCAACGCCGCACATGGACATTTGCAACACCGGAGGAGTCGCCAATGCATCGCCGGCTTAGTATGAGAGCTGTTTATGCACCTTATTTGAAGAGCCCCTAGTCATAGCTCTCCGGAAATACCTCAAGAGGAAGCTCAAGATGCTTCACATAACTATGTCTCACCAGGTATGTTCACACCAGAACATAGCAACGTTACTGCGGCTTCGACCTCTTCATTTGATGAAAATTTTTGTCCACTTAGATATTTTTTTTTAATTCAAAAACAGGTGGAAGGCCGAAGGTGCCACATCGCGAGAATAAGACGGGTGAGGCAGCAATTCAAAACCACAATCATCTCGTACACTAACGTATTAGGTTTTTCCTGTAATGTTAGATGTAAATTAAATAAATATCATCATATATCTTTTGAACATTGTGGTGTCGTTTTGTTGTACTTATTATTTCGGCGACAATCGGCCAGTATATCACGATTATCGTTCATAGGATCGAGCGATACTCGGCTAAGCTATGCAATTTGTCGTGCGCTTCCGCCCGCGTTGAATATTGATGGTGGCTTTGTCGCGTGCTGTACACGTTACGAGAATTTGTTATAATGTGTTTGGTTAATCGTAACAGGCTATGATCGCCTGGTACCAATTTCGGCCGCACAATGTTTTGAATCCCTGGTAAATATTACTTTTGAAAGTAATGTACACATAATAATAACAATATACTTTATTGTACCCACACCATGAAATAACAAAGTAACATACAAATATAAAACAATTTAAACAATACAATAGTCGGCCTTATCGCTAAATAGCGATTTCTTCCAGGCAACCACAAGGCACAGTAGATATATTTGTACTGTGCTTAAGGTGAGGAGTAACAGTAAGGATGAATTAAAAAATAGGTTAGGTGCAAATAAGAATGCAGTTTTAAATAATAGTAAAGTAATGAAGTTAAGTAGTAAATTAATGATAGCATAGAACACACATATTGTATTATCATCAACCCATTAATGTCCGAGAGCTGGTTACGGGTCTCCTCTCAGAATGAGAAGGATTAGGCCATAGTCCACTGCACAGGCCAAGTGAGAATTGGTGGACTTCACATAATTTTGAAAACTTTTTTCTTTTTTTAAGACTTCTTAGGTGTGCAGGTTTTCTGACGATGTTTTCCTTCACCGTTTAAGCAAGTGATAATTAATTTCTGATACGCACATAACTTTGAAAAATCAGAAGGGCGTGCCTGGGATTTTTACACATATTGTATGATTATTATCATTTTATTGTAGAAAACAAAGTATATAAACTATTATGAAGAGATGCAACGTATTGTGAATGTGCATAAAGATTTTATCAGTAAAAATTGTTATTCCGAGCTAATAGAACTTGTTACATAATCTGCGTTATTACACTTTAAGCAGTACTGTAGTACAGCACTTAGTAGTAACGCAATAGCGTTAAACACAGCTTTTATAAAACAAAAATAAATAATTACCATCTGGTCCACTTACCATCAGGTGGACTGCATGCTTGTCTGCTACTCCTATATTACAAATACCTACGTGAGTATAATGTTCGTATGATCATACTTTGGTGATAGAATCTTGACGGTTATGGTAACTTTACTGCACCTATTTCGACAAACCGACCTAAACTCCTTCGAGGTATCCATTAAAAATAAACATTAGAATCAATTTATAATAGGCAAAGTCACGTAACGTACCCAAAAGTATCGTATCGAGACTTCCATTTTCGAAGTTAGTCAAACAAAAACTAAGATAGAATACTAACTAACCTAGACAAACGTTAGATCCTTTTAAAGTAGTTCTAAGTAGTGAAGGCCTGTCCAAATGGACTTCCAAATGCATGACGTACAATGCAGAGATCGCATGCAAATTAAAAATGACGCTATTAGAGTAGGAACTCCCATAAATGACAAGAACACAAAGACAAATAAATATGGTAACATATAGAGTCAGTACTGTACCTTTACCATCAGTTTTCAAAACATCCCACAATTTTACGTTACGTTTACTCAATCCATTGTTCTGTTCCGTTTGCTTCAGTAGACTGAGAAAACGTAACAATAAGTAAGTGCTCAAGTGACAATAAACTTTTTGTCTCCCTCACATGTTCGGAAAAAGTAGACACAACATAAAGCGCCATTTTGTCAATTTAGACATTTAATGTTACGTTACTGACACTATAGTTCTGATACAATCCGCTAGGGGCGCTGATTGGAATTTGTAGGACAAATACGTAATCAAATACCAAAACAGTCATATTTGTTAAAACGTAAAATCTTATGGTAAGGGTACTGAAAATTAAATAAAATCAATCATTTACATACTTGCCTGGCCGGGAACCGACCCTAGGACGATCCGCACTGCAGACCGATATGGTGACCATTTCCCCACGTATGTAGGGACTAAGTTTGTGTTGGTATATAACATAAAAAAGGAACGAAGTGGTAAACATTATTAAATTATTCTGTCAAAATTACGAGGAATTCCAACTAAATTTTTCGATACTCAAAAGCAGTAGGCACGATATTATTAAAAATGTAATACAAAAATCTGAGTTTTAATAGAACGCCCGAACTAAGTTTTATCTCTGTAATCCGGCCACAAGGCAAGTTTCACGAGTAAACGAGTTAACTTAAACGATTTTCTTGGTGGAGAAGAAAAAAGTCAGAAGTAATGGCATTTGCTGGGAACTTTAGTCCATCCGGTGTAAACATTAATGTAGATTTGTACAATCGGGTTTTGTCCGATAGAAGTGAATGCGTGGACTCTACACTAATGGCTAGCCCATAGGTATGTTTCATTAGGTTCAAATAGAACAGGAGTTCCATGAAGTTGTCTCTCGTCTCTGTCGCCTTATCCTTCAAGCCAGAATACAACCTTTAATACTTCTGATAAAGAAATACTCGTATATTAAGAATAACTTTTGCCCGCGGATTCGTTCGAAATCAGAGGTCTATGAAATAGTTGTTTTTAATATCGAACGGGATGTTTTCAGGATAAAAGCCACCCTATGTTTTTTTCTGGACCGCTGACAATATATGTACAAAATATCATAGCAATCAGTGTCGTAAGGCGTATAAGCGTAGCAAACAAACTAACAAACAAACAAACTCACTTTCGCATTTAACATATTAGGTAGGATAAGCTATGTGTTAAAAGTTACGCCTATTGTGAGAGTGTTTTTTTAATAGTTCTCTAGTTTAGTACATACTCCTAGTTTGTCTCAAAATAAATCGTCTCGTATCCTTAATTATTAAGCGTCCTTAAATATTAAAACGGAAGCCATTGTCAAGTTCCTGCTTCTAATTGCCGGCTTCCCTTAATTAGTATCTGAGAAAGTGTGAGTGATTCGGTCTGTGACGTCATTGTCTGCATGACGCTTTGTCTGTCTAGCTCAGCAAATTACTTAAGTAGGTGTATTGTATGGAGTCTTTGAGCTGTTTTTAGAATGCGCTTGTCTAAGTTCAAAGGCGTGAAGATGATATGACGTAGCATTTGATGTGTTATGAAGAAGGGTTCATTAAAAATGGAGAAAATTACTCTAATATACGACTAGAGGGTTTATAGTGTATGTGAACAGCATTTTGTCTTTTTCTAGTTGATTTTTAAAAATTGCGAAGTTTTGACATTTATTTCGTAAATCTACACAGTGGATATCATAAAGGTATATAGAAAATGTAAAGTTGAATATTTCATGAGATGATTTATTTTATAGTAATTTGTTTTTTAGTCTTTTTAAGTTGTTTATATACTCGTATTATGGATTTTATGTCAGCTTATTTACAGCTAGACGTAGTTTTATGAAAAGTTGTTAGTGTAGAATCCACTAAAAGTATAGATATATTTTTTGCCCTGAAGTTTTGTTATTCATACATTTTGATATAACATAATATTATTGTTAGGTCATACACTCAAATCATAACCAAGCTAATTCAATTCAGAAAATATAGCTAAAGTTTTGAATTATTTATTCCATACGAAGTCTAACTTAGGATAAGTTTCTTAAGCAACCGGTAGTAAATAATTTTATAACTAGAAATATTAAGTATCTGTATAAACTTGTAAACTTTACTAGATCTATACAAACAGTGTTTCTTTTGGAGACTTTGTTAATAAATCTTATAACTTTAGAAAATGCTATTTAGCATTAAGTCTGCCTTTTGTATCACATTTTTTATTTTTTAAAAAAATAATAAATTAATAACTTGTATGCCGTCATAACGCTGCTGTTAGTGTGGTTGCAATATTAGTTACTAAAATAAAATAAAACCCCATTAAAACGTACTAGTGGTTTTGGAGATAAATGCTAACATTATAAATCAATTTTAGCAAACATCCTCTCACCCCAAATGCATATATCGTCTCCGTTCCGTCATGGGTAAAAATGTTTAGTCCGCACCAAACTGCTAGTCCACTCTGAGGTTGTTTCGAGCAGGTTTAGTCATACTAATTTGCTATGGCGACGTGATTCATTTCTATATTCAGAGCGGACTAGCAGTTTTTACGCGGACTATACCTGATTACTACACCACGATCGTCCAGATAAAAAAAAATAAAAGAACTAGGAACTAGTTATGCATTTGGACAAGTTGTCCAACCAGTATGAAAATTTAACTACAGTGGCACTGTCGTCCTTGTAACAGTAATGTCAGCTACATTACTTAAGTCATCTCAATTCTATTTGCCTATAACAACGCTGACATAAACGTTAGAATTCTACCTCTATACCTACTGTCAATAATTACAAGGTGTGTGTGCTACGGCGTAGCACTTTCGTAGCATTTTGTAGATCATTTACCTGAAACAGAAATAAATGTACATTAGCGTCATTAGTCGAGTTTTTATCTATTTTCGTTTTAGTTTATAATTGAAATCAAAACATGTCGTTCTATTCTAGTTGCCTTTCTGTTGTAGGTTGATGTCGAAAGGTTTTGGGGAGGATCGTTTATCGTAGCACTTTGCTACGGTAATGTACCGTAGAATTCCTAATTTACGGTTTTTAGATTCTATACGGAAAAAGGTAAGAGCTAGGAGATCTTGCTAAAGGAGTAACATCTTTTATCGGAAAAGGGGTTAAGAAAGAAATATAATAACATTGTAGGCATTATTTACCAATCCACTTGTTTAATAAGAACATGATATATAGGTCTGTAACAAATGTATTATATATAGTAGAATATATAATAGAAGAATATACAGTACATTAACTATAAAGGAGACTTGTATTAAAATATACATTCCATTCAAATATTTCTTTTATAAAATTTCGTTTTATATTAACGAAAGAAAACTGATAAAAATATCAAAGAATTTGTAAGAATTTGGTTATATGAGGACAGTCGTCTGACTGTATTCAGATTGAAGACATAAAGACAGTCGACATCGTCATATCTAGACAATCACAATGAAGAAGGTATACGACCAAATGCTTGGCTATTTTGCATGCTTATTCAACATATATTCTTATTAACATTGTATTACAGTCTTGAATATGAGCTTCATAAAAATGTGAATGAACTTTAAGAAAATCTTTTTGAAACACTCTCGTGCGTTAGCGCTCATTTTCAAATTAAGTGTAATAAAGCGAAAGTAATGTAAGTCACAAAAAATATACATATAAAAACTAAATATACAACTTTTAAGAAACCTAATGTCGAAATGTCTTCAGTTAATAAGTCTGATATTTCTCTCTAGATTTTTATATTTCTCTAGTATAACGTTTATAAGGTTATAAAAAGGAATCGTGTTATGAAAACTAACTTATTTGAAAATTTCAACGAAATATTACTTTTTATTTATTAAAATGTACATATTTCGTATGTAGACTAATAAATACATATTAGTGTAAATATTTTGTCTATTAAAAATAAAAAGCTATTTTATTTAATTTTTATTATTATACCTAAGCGTCAATTGAACTTTACGAAGAGAATTACCACATTTAAAGTAAATTAGGTACACTATATAGAGCAACAAAGAATCGATGAATAAATCAGAAAAACTGCGCCATTTCACTCAAATTGCGAATTGATTTTATCAAACAATTGCAAATCGCAATTCGCACTCAATCCGCGTCCAGACTTACTCCCAACTTATTTGCACAAACATGTTTGTTCCCACAAATGCTTTGATATAATCTTAATGTAAGCTACCTGCCCTGTCAGCGACTAAACTTAGACAGTTTATGGCAGTCCCACATCGGAAACTTGGGAACTTTAATTCGGTGTTAGTTTATTGCACGTAACAACGCCAGTCAGACTAGATTTGGGTTGTCCAAATTTAAACTGATAGCCACGGTTCATGAGTTATTAACTGACTAAGATTTGTAAATCTGATAGATTATTAAGGTTTGAAATCTTTTACGGTAAAAAAACATAACTTTGTTTTTTTTTTAACTGAAACTTAATTAAGTCTTTTAGCGAGTATGGCAAGTCATTGGTCTAATGAAAAGACCTAAGTTCGATTGTTGTTTGGGCAACCCCTATTAACTTTAATACTATCTGGGGTTAATTATAGATATGGGCGACAGTGGCGTACCAGCAGATGGAATGTATGCTCTTTTGCTACTTCTATATTTAAAAAAAGAAATATCCCTGAATGTTTAGAGGTGGTAGAACCCTAAGTGGTTCGACTCCGTCGGCACCACCGCCACGCCTATTTGTGACTAATAACAGCAGAGTTAGGCGCGGCTGTGTTCCGTTTGGAAGGGTGTGGTAAGGGAGACATACTTTTCCGAGGCGTTCCAGCTTAGTCCTCAGGAGTAGCGGCGCATCTGTGACCGACCTCGGGTAGGATTACCTAATCCTATTTGGGGTTGAGTTACAGATGTTAATGTTAATATCAAAAAATACTTTGGAAAGAATTAATACTATTAACTACCAATTTTGTTAAATTAATTTAGTTACTCCATTAATAACTAATTCTACTCCAACGTAATTAACAATGCATCAAAAGGGACTCACATGAACTGGTAACCTGCACGTGCGCCTCTTGAACTCATGACAAAGCGTATAACCCCAAATTGACGTATGAAAGCAATATAACTCTCGTTAGTATGAGAAGTAACCAAGCCATTTGATCGTTTAAGGTTTTTTTTTAATTCCTGAAGCAGTCGTAACTTTCAAACTTATACAGTAACGGTAAGTTGTTCTGTTTTTTTCTTTTATATTATTGGAACAGCAGACGAGCATACAGTCCACCTGATGGTAAGTAGCTACTGCCGCCCATGGACATCTGTAATCAACCTCAGATAGGATTAGATATTCCTACCTGAGGTCAGCCACAGATGTGCCGCTACCTCTGAGGACTAAGCTGGAACGCCGCGGAACACTGTTCCATCCGTTCTTATGAATTTCCGCTGTATTTTTCATATCATTAATTATGTTGTAATATTAAGAATTAAGAAGGAATCAAAAAGATATTATAAATATGCAGAAAAGTCTTCAACCAAACAATATGGTCTTTGCCATACATTTAAAACCATCATACAACTCTTCAACAAATCAGACATCAATAACGCAGATAATGTGTTTACTAAGAATATCCATTGGAATCTATATATGGATGCAGTTTTATTATATAACGAGCTTTTGCCCGCGGCTTCGCTCGCGTTACGAAGTAATATTTTCGTCCCCTTGGGGGTAGAATTGATCAAAATCCTTTCTTAGCGGATGCATTCGTCATAACATCTACCTGCATGCCAAATTTCAGCCCGAGCCGTCCAGTGGTTTGGGCTGTGCGTTGATAGATCACTATGTCAGTCAGTCACCTTTGAGTTATATATATTATATAATTGAAACCTCTTCATGACCCCACAAAAATCAAACCTCCCAATTTTCCTGTTACCTGTTTATTTATTTCCCCAATAAGTCCCAGAAATATTCCATTTATGTTTGCTCGCAAACAATTCATTTTCAATTATCTTGTGCCCCCACGCATCCGAAGGCACCGCTGACAAATGGCCTTTGCACTTTGAATTACAACCAATAAATCGTCGGTAACGCTTATTGGGTTTCCACGGTTGTGTTCGTTATTTTACTGACCCCAGCCTATACGTCTTGAGTAGTTAGAGATTACTACGAGTTCACGACAGGAATGCAACTCGATTCGTCATGTCATAGCAATAGCATGAGAATGTTCCTTAGTTCGTAGCAAGACGTTTCACACGATTTATTTGCGATAAACACTTGAAATGTACGAGTACGAGCAAATTTGTTTTCGGCGCTATTTTTGCGAATATGTTTAATTATTGTAAACTGACAATACCTTTAATGTTTTGTATATTTTTCAGCACCGAGATTTACTATTTAACTACTTTTTTATTTGAATTTGCAGTTATAACAATGAAAACAATTTTGAAGTATTTCCCGGACCAGAATCAAAATAGAATAGGTATTAGTTATATTACTTTCTCTTTGATGAGATTTTTAAAATTAACCATAACCATAATAACAAAGATAGCGTCGTTACTGACAGTAAGGCCTAGATTAGGGGGATGAGCTTTAATCTTGATGGACACAGTTATTATAGCGAAAATTTTCTGATCTAGTTGATTTTTAGATTCGAGATTTGTCACGAACTCGTAGTAGGGACTCCAAATATCTTAAGAATTGTACAGGGACAACACATTGTACAGTGTACAGCGACTACCATATAATGCAAATATGTTTCCCAATTCCAACATAAAAATCCGCAAAGAGCTGTCTTCTCAAAACCGTATCTAGCGTATTATATTATCTATCTATGCGTATTATATATTAGCGTATTATATTATATTATCTATGAAACTATACTAATTAAACATTATTGTAAGTTCCAGCGTAACCGCTTCCGTTTCAAAAACCGTAACGCGAATCCTTTTTCCCGTTCAGCGCACCTGAAGATGTTTTCCTTAAAAACCCAAGCAATGATTTTGCCTATCGTCACATACAATATTACCAATTTTAAGCTAGGAACAATAACATTGTTACTACACCTTAATGAGATGTCTTCCAATATAGATATTAAACGCATATTTCTCTAGTCCCTTGTTACTAAACAATAGTAGCAATAATAATTACTCAATACATATGAAATGGGGTGTATTGTACTAGTGAAAATGGTACCCAATAACTTGTTAGTAATTGGATTATAGTGGGATGGGTTCCCGCAGGGGTGTGGTAAATTCGTTAGATCCACAAACGATACAAATCGCGTTGTGCTAAAGGCTTATAAATTTATAAAGGATATTATAAGAATGTATAGATAATTATATAAAACGTTGTACTTAATATACATATTGGCTATTTGGTGTACCTATAGTGTAGTGTAGTGTAGTTACTAGCGAACTAAATCAAAAATATGTAGAGTTGTTGGAAATTTGAAAATGTTTTTTTAACCATCTGTAACAAGATGAGAGTAGATTCGTTTTTGTGGCATGATTTACATTGAATACATACAAATTTTGAAAGTTCAATTTTTGACTTTTCAGTACGGCATTTGCGGCTCATTTCTGCAGTCGATACAATTGTTTTTTAAAACAGCAAATTTGTTTTTTGTCAAAAAACGCGTAATATAAACTCAGAAACTGAACAGTAATAAGGCTACAATATATCCTCCTAATAAATTAAGCCAAATTCTGGCACAGAAGCGGAAAAGTCAAGATATTTATAATCGAAATAAGTACTTGACGCAATTATGCGAAGATTAATATGTTTACGTTTTCTCTCAGAGTTCTTCCGGCCGGCGGCATATATTATATTGTAATAAGATTCCCTTCGAATAACATTGTCCATCTCATAGTACGAACGCTCGAATTCTCGTGAACAAATACTGTATTCTACAAATGTACGTATTTGTTTTCGAATCACGTCCGCGGGGTGTGGGCGGTAAACAGCGGGGCGCGGGGGGAGGTAACGGGCGAAAAATTGCGTACCTATTAGGGATGGCGATTCTTGCCGAAAATTTCGATGCTTGAATCGATTTGAATGAAAGTGATAAATCGATTCACAAAAAAATCGAGGCCTAAATAATCGATTCTCCAAAAAGCGATCTTCGATCTACTTAAAGTCAAAGTTAGCGGAAAAAAGATCGTCATGACCAAATAATCACTGAAATATACGTCAACAAAAATTTAATCAATTTCGAAAAATTCGAATTTCTATTTGCTAGAATAAAATATCGATTCATTGAATCGATCAATAACTGAGATCGATGTAAATAATCGGTAAATTTCATGTTCCAAAAAATCGAGTCTTCGATTAATCGATCTCAGATCGCACCCCTACTATCTATCCACCTATCCACTGAATTAGTATACCACCGTAAATGAGGGAGAGATGTCGTTCTCACCGAGATTCTCGCACTCCACGAATTTCGGAATGGTAATGGTTACAGCGCATACAGTTATTGCCTCCTAATTAGATTGAGACCTTCTGCATTATATGTTGCTATTGACGTCAAGATTATTTTCGGCTCGCGAGGCCATTTCGTAATTGGGTAAGAATGCTGGGGTCTTATTTGATCGTATACGGAACTCCTGATATTTATGTCTCTAAGCAGTTGAATTACTTAATAATAGTAAATATTACATACGAATACAGTTATTAGCTCTTCTTATATAGTAATAGAGATATTTTCTATATTTTTAAGTACCTAATAATGGTTATTTAATGATCCTTGCTTATATATATGTAGACTTGGCCTTTCAATTCGTCGCACAGGCGAGTACTGCTAGTATTAAATACTAATCGGTTTTCCGTCAAACATTTTATAATATTTTTTGTATGCAATTTTATATTGTGTTTATTGTATATTTTGCCGAATTATTTTTGGTTCTTTATTCTTTCTCTCTTTCTTATCATATCTATATTAAGATAAAAAGAGATCACAAATATAGTTCTAAGTGTTGCTACCAAGTAAGCAAATCTATGTAAGTGAGCATAAAAATACAATATGCAATATTGTATTTTTATAAGCAAATATAATTATCAGATTTTAACCCCTAAATCATAGATAAGTAAAGATAACTCACTCCTAACAAGAAAATGTACCCAGTTTTGAGAATTGAACTAGTTGCGTAAAAAAGTTTTGCCACGTCTCCGTGCTAAAATGTCCCTCAAATATTTGAAATAATTATTTATTTAGTATGTAAATTACGCAGTATTAGTTATTTATCCGTAAATATTCTCTAAAAATGTTTTTATTTCTCAAGAATTCAAAAAAAGAACTTACTAATAAGCCCTTTGTGGCTTCATTCAATTTCAAGGCGGCGAAGTGTCTTTACTCATCTATGCCGTAAATAGGTAAATTGCGGCCAAAGTTTAGAATTAATTAATATTATTTCTCTTTTATATTTTAAACTTTGTGTTTAATGATCATCAGGTTTACCCACCTACTTCTTTACATAAAAACCAACAAAAACAAACACACGCCATTAATTTTATTACTAGTATGCGACTATACATCCCTGAAGCTAACAGAGCGTAGCTTTTATTGCATTTAGCGTAATGGATCGGTCGTATCCACGTTTGCTAACGTAATTAACGATGAAGCTTACTAAGTTTATAGGATTAGTTTGCGTTGCGACAATACGGGTAAGTTTATAGACAGGCTGATATTGTTGAATAATAAAACGACATATTAATATAAATAGACTTTGATTAAAATGAGATCTTTTACGAAACTAACGAAAACGAAACGATAATGTATACGAAAAAGGGTGATGGAAGCAACGGAGAAATAAGTATAACATAGAACAGCACGTCTTCACACAAAAATAACGGTACAAGTATGATAAATCAGATAATCATTGCAAAATATTTTATTTCTAAGCTATAATCGATTTTCATTTTTTATAACAATTTTACACGTTTTTTATACTCAAACTATTGCTTATTCCAAGCAATTTTTTTGACTTTATTGAATTGACTTTAACTGACTTTACACAAAAATCTAATGAAAGGTTTAAGAATTAATTGTCAGTCATTCATAGAGTTGTTATAAGTAAGTTAAGATTTGCCGTAAATTTAACGAAGTATAACTTTTAACTTCTCGACAAACTCTTTTTCTAACATTTGAAAACTATAACTGCGTTAAATGTATATTTTGAGTACATATACACAATCCTCGTGAATCCATTATCTCTAACAGATCGCAGATAGTGGCATTTGGGACCACAAAGTTCATAACACATGGTTAATTGGATCCTGCCCCGAATATTACTTGATGTGATTAACTGCAGTTTGTATGACAGCCCTAGGGGAAATAGTTTTCGGTTAGATGTGCTATTTCGATAAATTGATCTAAGGCTCTTCAAAATACGAAATATTTTGGAGAAGGTCTCGGAGGAAGAGCTTTAATGGAATTTATGTATATAGTACTTTATAGTACTTACCTACTGTAGCCTAGTTTACCTATATTGATTAATTTTTTCAGAAATTGGGTAACAAATAAAATTAATGATATTTTGTACATCTTGCTAGGCAGGGAATATGTACATCACTAACATGGGAATACTGCAAAAACTGTGTGCTCTACTCATGTAAATAAATTTATTGTGAGTTTGATTATTCCATTGATTTCTTCTAAGACAACGATGTAAAGTGCATAAATAATATTTGAAGCTGAGCTAAGAAAAGAACTTCAGAACGGGTAGTATATTCTTTTTTTGTACAACCTCACATATATCCTATGTTCTAAAATTTTGTTCCAAGACTACGTTAAGTAACTTACGTTATTTTTATCAACAATTACGTACCAAGTTTCGATTGACCCTCACATAACCATAAAAAAACCGCCTCAAAGCAAAATTAAAATTGAAATATTAACTTCACTCATCAGGGAAATAAGCAACACAAAAGCCTATCCCCTATGAGCTGCCCAGTGCAAAACCTTTCAGATAATATATTTGCAAACACACGTCCAGCGTATCATTAGAGATTATAACGGGAATAATTCCACAGTGACGCTAACTTCGGCCTGTGAAATGGAATGAGATTCATTGGGCCAGAGAATTTAATCCTACAACGGGTGGGGCGTGTAATTGTATTCATGATCGTGCTGTGTGCGCTGGCCCTTATGCTAGCAGGACTATCGATTTTACTGATCTGTCCCATTACGGGTGGGTGTGCGATAACCGATGAACGATTTTTTTAAACTGTATTTTATGTCAGCTCCACTCCAGGATTAGTGTATTTCAAGCGCCATTACATATTTGTGAAATAAAGAATGTAAATCCAAATGACGGCGTTTTTATGTTGCGCACAATTATTTGTTACAATAATTATTCAAACAAGTTACTCATACGAATTAATACTCTGCGAAACCAATATATAGAATTATTTTAATCTTTAACGTATCGGAAATCGAATAGTCTTCAATGTTGGCCATTCGATCTATTTCAGTTACTTCAGTAAATTTAGATTAATAAATATTTTGCTCACTTCTCGCTTCTCGCTTTATATTAGACGAGTCCTTTACGCACATCCGACGGTTTTAATGACCGCCCGCCCTTAAATGAGCGAGGCGGAAATGACGCAGCTAACGCGATTTTAGTATGAGATTTTACGTAGGGTCAATTTTAATTGTTTCCGAATAACTGTATCTTGATATTTGGAGATCATTAAAAATATTTGTTTTGTATTAGAACAAATACTCGAATAAACAATTACAAAAAGATATTCTGACCTTTTTACTTCCTAGTTCCTACGGATAGTACTTGTATCAAATATGCGTTGCCATCTATGGAAAATTTAGCATACTCGTACATTAACCAAGGAAGTCGGGTAATGAATATGGGCCTTCGTACAAAGCAACACAAATAGAGATTTTGAAAAAGTAAAAAAAAACGAGAGCTTATAAATATAGCCTGCCATTCCTACAATTTACACGAATCCAACGACAACTCAAATAATAAAAATGCATCAAGCCGTTTGGCTATTATGCCAAAGAAAGAGATATACTTACATACGGTCGAATAACATTATACCCCGTTGGGTAAAAAATAAGGGTATAACCTAACACCATTTATCATTGGCTAAGTTAATGGCTAATGGCAATAATACTCATAGTTAACCGACAGCGAATGTGTTGACTCTACGAGCGATTCAATAACTAGCTGCCAATAATTAGTTTTCCATTTATGATCGACGGCCAGTAATCAAATTTGAATTTGCATTCAAAGTCCAACGCGAGTCATTTGTTTCAATTTGAATGCGTTAACTTCACACTGAATTGAAATGTAAAATGTTATAGTTTTTAGATGGTGGAAGTTGATGACTGTTTTGGAACAGGTGAACAATAAAATCCTCTCTTGGAAGACTCTGATTGTGAAAGATAAATGTAAATCTATAAGAATGTTCTTGGTGAATATAGTACTAAAACTGTTTCAAATATCGTTCTTAGGCGGGAAAAAATTGTATAGATTAATTACATTGATAACGATCGCTAGTATTCAACGATTGCAAAATATATCAGGTCTAAAAATTCTCACTGCAGTTCAGGAATTGCGTAATCACTTATTTAGAAATATCATAATAAATATAATAAGCTCAATAATGATAATCGGTCAACCTTCAGGTACTTACTCCACTTCAGTAATATAGCTTTTCATTATTCAAGTAACTCACATCTTATTAAATCATTTATATGAAAATGAAACGTGAAGAGGAAGTTTATACGATCTTAAAATGCAGTCATCTCGGATTAGCATGTCTCTCACCCGTTACATCGCATGGACCGGTCTAGGCCTTCTAAATTTATAGCGAGAGGGCGTTCCGTGGGGACCCGGCCCGTCACTGGCTGGCACGGGCGACATGGCGCTGCGAAATTATTCATGGCGGGCCTTGCTGGCGGATTGGCCCGTGTACCCTCGTACTAGATACGAGGCAAGATTTAGCGACAACACCTTTAAAGAGGCTCCATATTTTTTAATAAATTGATACCTTTTTAAAAGCTTGTTACCACGTATATTGCCCTCGTAAATTTATCCAATGTTATTTTTCATCATGACTAGTTCTCGGGGTCATGATAATTTAGATATTCTATCATTGATAAATATGTTACTTATTTATTTTACACCTCTAGCGTATGACTGTCACAAGACTCACAAAATATGAATTTCTCAATAAAAAACTTACAAGCATGTGGAGAGTAAATTTTTACAATACATCAAATTATTCTTTCGACAATTGACAACATATTTACCATGATAAGAGATTAGCGTGTCCCGCACTAGTTACTCGACGGGAGAAGATCGTTCTAGGTCTTTAAATTTATAGCGAGAGGGCGTTCCGTGGGAACTCGGCCCGTCACTGGCTGGCACGGGCGACATGGCGCTGCGAAATTATTCATGGCGGGCCTTGCTGGCGGATTGGCCCGTGTATCCTCGTACTAGATACGGAGCAAGATTTAGCGACAACACCTTTAAAGAGGCTCCATATTTTTTTAATAAATTGATGCCTTTTTAAAAGCTTGTTACCATGTATATGTATATTGCGCTCGTAAATTTATCCAAAGTTATTTTTCATCATGACCAGTTCTCGAGGTCATGATAATTTAAATATTCTATCATTGATAAATATGTTACTTATTTATTTTACACCTCTAGCGTATAACTGTCACAAGACTTACAAGATATGAATTTCTCAATAAAAAACTTACAAGCATGTGGAAAGTTAATTTAAAAAAACACCAGATTTTTCTTTCGACAATTGACACCATATTTACCATGATACGAAATTAGCATGTCCCGCACTAGTTACTCGACGGGAGAAGATCGTTCTAGGTCTTTAAATTTATAGCGAGAGGGCGTTCCGTGGGGACTCGGCCCGTCACTGGCTGGCACGGGCGACATGGCGCTGCGAAATTATTCATGGCGGGCCTTGCTGGCGGATTGGCCCGTGTATCCTCGTACTAGATACGGAGCAAGATTTAGCGACAACACCTTTAAAGAGGCTCCATATTTTTTAATAAATTGGTGCCTTTTTAAAAGCTTGTTACCATGTATATGTATATTGCGCTCGTAAATTTATCCAATGTTATTTTTCATCATGACCAGTTTTCGAGGTCATTTGAATTTAGATATTCTATCATTGATTAATATGTTACTTATTTATTTTACATAGCTTGCGTGTAACCGTTACAAGACTTACAAGATATGAATTTCTCAATAAAAAACTTACAAGCATGTGGAAAGTAAATTTGTAAAAAACACCAGATTTTTCTTTCGACAATTGGCAACACACTTAGTATAAAATTACATTAGCCTGTCCCGGACTAGTTACTCGACGGGAGAAGATCGTTCTAGGTCTTTAAATTTATAGCGAGAGGGCGTTCCGTGGGGACTCGGCCCGTCACTGGCTGGCACGGGCGACATGGCGCTGCGAAATTATTCATGGCGGGCCTTGCTGGCGGATTGGCCCGTGTATCCTCGTACTAGATACGGAGCAAGATTTAGCGACAACACCTTTAAAGAGGCTCCATATTTTTTAATAAATTGGTGCCTTTTTAAAAGCTTGTTACCATGTATATGTATATTGCGCTCGTAAATTTATCCAATGTTATTTTTCATCATGACCAGTTTTCGAGGTCATTTGAATTTAGATATTCTATCATTGATTAATATGTTACTTATTTATTTTACATAGCTTGCGTGTAACCGTTACAAGACTTACAAGATATGAATTTCTCAATAAAAAACTTACAAGCATGTGGAAAGTAAATTTGTAAAAAACACCAGATTTTTCTTTCGACAATTGGCAACACACTTAGTATAAAATTACATTAGCCTGTCCCGGACTAGTTACTCGACGGGAGAAGATCGTTCTAGGTCTTTAAATTTATAGCGAGAGGGCGTTCCGTGGGAACTCGGCCCGTCACTGGCTGGCACGGGCGACATGGCGCTGCGAAATTATTCATGGCGGGCCTTGCTGGCGGATTGGCCCGTGTATCCTCGTACTAGATACGAGGCAAGATTTAGCGGCAAACTCTGCCACTAAGCTATAGCTTTTTTCAAATTACATCTATCTTCACACTTTTCGAAAACGTATACAAGCGCCATAAATTAAAAAAAAATAACGGTTTTGCTTTTTATACTGTCTTATATATCTTACATTCAATATTAAAGTAAGTAGTCAGATTACAGTAAATAGCAAGTGTATCTCTATAGATACATATATTATTAGTTTAGTATTGAATTCCGTCATAAAAAGGAAAGCATAAGTACCACTTAGTGAACTAGTAATGATTTAAATCAATCAGCAAATTATTTTAAGTAACATGTCACTTCTTACACCCAATGGTTTTGATTTCTCATGAGTAAGAACGTAAAATAGAAATTGGATAAGCTAAAAAAGAGAATGACCCATTTATTCGATTCTCAAACTATTACAAGTCGTTTTACGAACAGAATTAATAAAACCAAACCGTACTAACCGAGTAAAATAATGATTAATTTATTTGTTCCTCCATTCCTCATACAGACAGGATTCCATTATACATCCAAATATTCACGTCTTCCAAAGCCTGAACCCCTATTGTTCTTTGACGTTGACATCCAGTATCATAAAACTGTCATCAGTCGTAAGATCTATTATCGTGCCATCAGTTCAACGGGACCATAAATTATACTTAATACTAGTTTAAATCTAATCTGTAATAATTATGCTTATAATATTCAAATTGACCTACGATTATCGTTAACTTTTCGACCTCGCAGTCCACCTGATGGTAAGTGCTCATAGACATCTGTAATCAACTCCAGATAGGATTAGATATTCCTACCTGCAGTCGGCCACAGATGCGCCGATACCCCTAAGGACTAAACTGGAACGCCTCGGAAAAGTATTTCTCCCCTACCACACCCTTCAAACCAGAACACCGCAGCGCTTAACACTGCTGTTATTTGGCAGAAACAGGTGTGGCACTGGTATCACTGGAGTCGAACCATAAAGGATTCTACCACCTACACACCTATCTCTGTATTATAATAATATCTATATATCGGGATAAAAACTATCGTATGTCCTTTCTCGGGTCTCAGACTATATTTGTACAAACTTTCATTAAAATCGGTTCAGTGGTTTGGGCGTGAAGAAGAGACAACCAGACAAACAGACAGACAGAGTTACTTTCGGATTTATAATATTAGTAAGGAGTAAGGAACTAAGGATTTTCTTAGTCATGTAAGTGCGGGTCAAATCTCTCCTAAAGTTTAAGCCAGTAGCCCCAACCGATTGATGTGATTGTTTAGACTGGATTACATGATGAACTTAGTGACGTCATAGTGAACATGCCAGTCATCATCCACCGCGCTGGCTAAGTGCGAATAGGTAGTTCACACCTTTGAGATTTTTTTCGATCTCTTACGAGTGCAGGTTTCCTAGCGATGTTTAATTTCACTAAGCAATTAATAATTAATTTTACTTTTTAAAATCAGAGATTCGTGCCTGGGATTTGACCTGCAAACCTTTTGAATGAGAGGCAGTTTCTTAACCACTGGGCTATCAATGTTGTCTCTTTATATGATACTTGTATACAAATCTATAAATACAAATCTATTTTTAATCATTTACCTAGTAACAATATGAAGTAACCCAGTTATACCTACCTATTCAGTGTCGTATGCAAATGGCCTTATTGTTCCAAAATTTGTTCTTCATAATTATTGGTTGATCGGGCGACCTATACTGATGCCGATAGTCATTTATCATTCATTTATAGTCTGGAAAAGTTCAATGGAACCTTGACATCTGATCACGTAAATTAACCTTCCGATGAATGGAAGGTTTCATTGATATTATATTATTTTGTTAAATTATTGGTGTTTGGATATTTTTGGAATATAATAAGTTTATGAGCTGGTGATAAGTGAACGACAACGACAACGATGAATGATAACGGACCATGGATATCGTTAAGTGCTGAACTCTTAATAAGTATTGAACACTTTCGTCACTTAAAGCGTCATTTCGTCTCTCATTAGGTTTCAGTGTGTTGTGGTGCTGAAAACACGAGCGCCTAAAGCCAGATCGGAATACTTATTCTTCATTTAGTGCCTGACCCGGGATCGAATCAGGAACCCTTTCTTTTTCTAACTGGTACTATGATTGTTACAGGCGCGAGCTATCGAATTAGTCAACTTGATCTATCTAACTTTAACTTTGCCTTACAATTAGATATGTACAATTCACATTCATAGTAAAATCACGTTTGCAAATCAAAATTAATGCTTTTTCGCATCATATAACAATTAATTACTATATCGATTCGCTCTCAGTGCAGGCCATTAACCCTGCTAATTAGGTGTAAATTATTCAATTCAATCTATCAATCACTGGACAACATTATCTAAGGCGCGTTCCACTAGGTTTATGAGGCATCTGTTTACATGTCAATATATCCATACATACGATATAGGTACATTATATGTAGTACTACAATGTGCCATAGTGAATATTATGAATTTTTGTTCTACATTCATTGTAATAAGAACTAATTAATAGGAATCTAAATATATATAACTCAGAGGTGACTGACTGACATAGTGATCTATCAACGCACAGCCCAAACCACTGGACGGATCGGGCTGAAATTTGGCATGCAGGTAGAAGTTATGACGTAGGCATCCGCTAAGAAAGGATTTTGATCAATTTTACCCCCAAGGGGATAAAATAGGGGATGAAAATATTACTTCGCAACTGAGCGATGCCGCGGGCAAAAGCTCGTGTAATATAAAGTCTTCTAATGACGTCATGATCAACTCGTTCTGATCTGATGAAAATGTTAGGCCATATTCAACCGCGCTGGCAAGTACAAATAAGTAGACTTCCCAAACCTTTGAGAGCTTTTTTACAACTCTAATGGACATCTGTAATCAAAATCACATATAATTGGTTCCCTCCGTAAGCCCTCCGTTTTGCGATTAACACTGTTGTAGAAATAGTTGTGGCGCTGGACCCGAGTCGGACCCCACAGAGTTCTCCCTCTCCCATATTCATGACTTGACTAACATACTCAGAGGTCGTAAATATATTGGTTAAAAATAAAATTTCTATTCCTTCAAAACATTAGATTATCATAAGTAGCGTTGAAATCTTCCATTCCACTCGAAACATTAATCTTAAGCAGTGCAAAGTCTACAAAAGGTCTCAATCATATTAATCAATCATTATTCTAGCCAATAACTCAAGTATCTCAGATGGCAGCAACTTTATGACAAGTCATGTTAATATGTGGATCAGTTATGTAATCAGTTCACTTAGTTATTCTCATACATATACTCGTAGGTATGAGTCATAAACACTATTTACGACTTAATACATGCGCGGTCATAAAGATTTCGATATGAGTTTTTATGTTACGTGAAATAAAAGTAGGCTTGCAAATTACTATAATAAAGTTAAGAATAAAGAGATGTATTAGTCTATTTATGAAGGTGGTAGGCCGTAGAACCCTTTGTGGTTCGACTCCGGCGGCACCACCGCCACACCTATTTCTGCCTTATAACAGCAGCGTTAAGCGCTGTGTTCTGGTTTGAAGGGTGTGGTCAGGGAGACGTTCCGAGGCGTTCCAGCTTGGTCTTCAGGGGTAGCGGCGCATCTGTAGCCGACCTCAGGTAGGAATATCTAATCCTATCTGGGATTGAATACAGATGTCCACAGGTGGCAGCAGCCACTTACCATTAGGTGGACTGCATGCTCGTATGCTACTCCCATATTATAAAAAAAGTCGCTACGTAATTTTATTATAAACAGTCAATACACGGAATTAATATATTTCGTGTATTTTTATATAGTCGATTGTATTTTTATATAGGCATAGTCGATTTTTCGTGTTATTAGTAACATGATACAGTTTTGGTCAAATAATAGGTGTTTCATTAAAATGGGTTTATGTCTCATCTTGTAATGAGAAAATTTTAAGGCACAGTCATACATAGTCATTAGTCATAGACATGGCCATACTGGCCAAGTACGGATTGGTAATCTCCACATACCTTTGTGAACTTATTACCTATAGATTCCTCAGTCATTTAGTTTTTCTCCCGCTATATTCTTTTACCGATAATACAAATATTTTCAAAAACCCATATGCTCAAACATCATAGGCCCGGGATTCGAATTAATATTGTTATACATATTGTGTCACGCGGTTGCAGTCGTTTGAAAAATAGTATCGTCTAAAAACCTTGTTACGTAGCTGAAAAACCTCTGAAAAATCCATATTCAATCAAATTCAAAAAGATTTCTAAATCTAGTCAGATTTGAAAACGTGGCAGTCCTTCAGATTAGAAAACAAAATGGCAGTCGACATATCCACAGCCGAAATATATCTAATCTTATATATAGCTAATCTTAATTAGCTCGTTAAAATACCTTCAGCTTAAGTGTAGCTTTTCTATAGAATTGTAGAAATATAGGTTCTACCTATTACTATAATGTTGGCATAAAGCCTTGTGCCAGGTACAACAATAATTCCACACAGGGTACGCGAGAGGCAGTGTCAACATTTGTCAAGATAACCGGATGTAGGCTGCGTGATAAGGAACGTATGCGAACACCTATGTGCCACACGTGTTTTGTTGTAAGATAAGGTAAAAGGTTTTATTTCTAAAAGGATTTCCTAGGACCGTAGTGTTCTCGTTGACTGCTATCAAGTAATAGGTGCGTGGTGAAGGGAGTAGTACGTACCTATATCTTATATATAAAATTCTCGTGTCACAATGTTAGTTACCTTACTCCTCCGAAACGGCTTTACTGATTTTCAGCAAATTTTATATGCATATTCAGTAGGTCTGAGAATCGGCTACTATCTATTTTTCATACCCCTAAGTGATAAGGGTTGTTCACCTTTAATATTTTTTTATTTATATGGCAACACAACGTTTGCCGGGTCAGTTTTTGTAATATAGTATATTAGCAAATGAGTATGAACTCCACCTGATGGTAAGTGGTTATTACCACCTATAAACATCTACAATCAATCTTAGGTAAGATTAGATTCCTACCTGAGTTTGGCAATAGATGCGTAGCTACTCCTCAGGAATAAGTTCAACGCCGCGTAAAAATATGTCTCTTACCAAATCCAATACATTTTCAAATTTGAATGAAATGTATATTACGGAATTTGGTAACGCACTTTGTATTACTGGATAATATTATTAATTTTAGAAGAGATAAAGGGAAGTCGGTTTGGTATGTCAGTATTATTAATCTGACTTACTAACGCCGGTCAAGACTTACAATCAGTTCCCGCTTTGATCCCTTTACCCCACGGGGGCCTATTTAGAACCTCCATAAATTGTTTGGGAATAGTACTCTCATGTATCGTGATTTGCCCAGAATATACGATTGTCTTTCGCCTGTAGAATGAAGTACATTTTGGATTGCTTGCCGTTCTTATCAATACGTAATTCACTTTTAAGGTTCTGTACATTTAAATCTTTAAGAAATTGTATCAAAAATGTGGACATGTTGGTAGACACCAATCCGCACTTGGCAAGCGTAGAGTAGCCTGAACCCTTCTTATTCTGAGAACCGTTCCTAGAAGTGGTATACAAATTGGTCGATATTAATGTCATTACAGATAGTTACAAATCAATTTAATAAAATAATTTCTCGATCAAGAAACCTCAATTCTAAGAAATTCGTCGAAAGCATCTGGTACAAATTGGCGATACCCAATACTCCAGGTTATCGTTACAATGGCATCGATAATTAAAGAAAAATAACTTTACAATATCTTCCAAGCGAAGGGTTACGTAACGTTTTTTGTTCTCGCTTTTTACCTTTTATTCAGTTTTCCGTTTCATTTAATTTGCCTCGTTGTGACCCTTAGCGGTGTTATCCATTTGACCGGGTTGACACCTTTGTATTAATTTATTCTTTGACATCGCAAAGGTATTCGATGTCCGTTTTCCAGTGATCCCCGATCGATATTGTCACATCCTGTCCTTTGTTCTTCGTGTTTTGTAGCTATAATATATATTTTATAACGGTTGCGTAACTGTGTTGGCTTTCATATCGATATGGAAAACTGATATCAGAAGCGCTCGTTAACGGTTGAGTTAGCAGTTTAAGATGCAAACTATCGAAAAACGCATTCGTTTTGACAGATTCAACTTCATCCACTTTATTTTTTCTCAATTCAGCGAATTTAAAGTCGAAGAAAAGAACGAACGAATATAAGATTGAGAACGCTTTTAGTTTGGTCTTATGTAATTACGTTTGTACGTTCGTCGATTCGTGTGTTTTGTTATAAATATTTATATAGATTTCGAAACCTGTTTTTAGCTATGTTATGACATCGAAGCCATCCAATTTTTGTACCAAAACAAGAAACCAAACGACGCCGCAAGAAATATGAATATCCGACAATCACACGTTAATAACACGTCGTCAGTGTACGTTACAATAATAAAGCGGCAACACGCGAGGTTAAAGGCGCAAATTAAAAGTAATATTCCGTAATCCCCTAGAGTAGAAAACGTACAATATTACACGCACGTTCGCGAACCCGCTTTATAAAATTAATGTGTCCGTGAATTAAAATATTCTTAGGGCTGGCGCTCTGATATCGATTAAACGAAAAATTGACTTTTTGGGCCAAAACAACTGATTTTTTAATCGATCTATCATTCTAGAAAATCAACCAACTTCGTAAAGTTCGACGAAGATTTAGACAGACATTTTTTGCTGACGGATACGTATTTCAGTACTAGATTGGTCCTGATGACCATGATGATGATTTTCGTTATCCTCGTCCTTTTCAGCTGAAAAGATCGAAGGTAGATTTTTGGAGAATCGATTCTTTGGGCCTCGATTTTTTTGTGAATCGATTTATTGCACTTCGATTCGAATCGATTCAAGAATCGATCTTCATTGAAAGAATTGCCATCCCTATATCCTCGTGTCGCTCCAAACGGTGAACTGAGACACACGTCCTCGCCTAACTTGATTTGAATGAATAATGCGTGTCTCGGTTACACCAAACAGAATTATCGCGCCTCAGTCTAAATAACACTCGTGTAATTTAGCTAAATTCACTTATAATCTCGTCGTCGTTCAATAGATAAAGGAGATATGCGGGCGGACGTCTACGAGATTGTACAGACAATTGAACGTTTTGTTTTATTTATTAAAAGACTTTCTGTTGTCCTAATTGGAGCTGGATTAGTACTTTTACTTCGTTTTAAGATGAAACTAATGCGTTCGGATGAATTGATTTTTTTTGTACACGGGTATAATATATTTCTTTAAAAGAAAAATACCTGCGTGACTTTTAGAGTTCTAGCTAAAGCAAAAACTGTGTAACCATTTCAATTTATCTGTTAACTATTTCAACGAAGGATTTTTCATTTTTTTTACAAGGTTTCGCACTTGACCAGTATGTAGAACCTACATTTTAACTGTTTTTGTAATAATTTATAAACTAACAAAAAAGCATGACCTTTTTCTTCTTAGAATATCAAATACGTAAAATTTCTATATAAGACACAATAGGCATTTAACCATCTGGGAACAAAAAACACTGTAGGTACATAAAATGAGCTAACAAAATAACCCAATAACAAAATACGAAGGCTGTTATCCTTCACATTATTACGTCTATTTGTGGAAATATGTACGTAATAACGGCACCAATAGTATCCTTCCGCGATAACAAAATATGATTATCTGTGTGTAAACACGTTTCGAGGAACCATGATAACATTAGGTATGTTTGATAATTGGGAACATTAGGTACTATTGAAGTATTTTCGTGATAAGTAGAGTGGATTATATATAAACTTTTATCATTTATCTTGTGAATTAAGTGACAAATCTATATGAAACAGGTCCGTGACAATGATATTAAAGGGGCTTTTCCTGACATACGTGTTTTCGCACATCGCCTTTCGAAGGTGGTAGAACCCTTTGTGGTTCGACTCCGGCGGCACCACCGCCACACCTATTTCTGCCTTATAACAGCAGTGTTAGGCGCTGCTGTGTTCCGTTTTGAAGGCTGTGGTAAGGGAGACATACTTTTCCGAGGCGTTCAGGCTTAGTCCTCAGGGGTAGCGGCGCTTCAATGGCCGACCTCAGGTAGGAATATCTAATTCTATCTGGGGTTGATTACAGATGTCCATGGGCGGCAGTAGCCGCTTACCATCAGGTGGACTGCATGCTCGTCTGCTACTCCTATATTATAAAAAAAAATCCCCTCTGCATGCGTGTCACTTGTATCTATTCTTTCATACGCGTATACATATGGATCTTTAAGAGACTGCAGGAAATTATTTGATACGCAGGTTGAAGACACATGTGGGCCTCAACAAGCGCAACAGGAATAATGCTCTAGATATGGTAGAACTTCGGGTTTGAAGGTGTAATAAGGTAGAAGTTTCCTTACCATTCTGTGACGAATATGCCCTAATTCGGTGTTGAAATTGTCAAAAAGCCGACACTGTGTTTTTAAATCTATTATCAAGCAAATAACAATCACATTAACATTTTTACAATCACACAACACACAGCACATCTATCATCAAATTTATAAACTGCGTAGTCTACGAAAATAAAATTAACATTTCCTACACGCCAACACTCTATAGACCGCTGTACAAACAAGGAAAAGCAACACAATTAACGTACAAATCATAACGTAAGAGAAAACGTTTCGGCCTCATCACAATCCGCACAAAAGAAAATAAAGTAACAATAAATTATCCGCAGGATAGGTATAAAGCAATAACACCGCGGGTTGGGAACCGCTGACAAATGTACGAAACTGACACGCGGTAAGAACAAAGGAACTTGTGTTAACAAGTAGGTGTTACTAACTGTGTATTATTTGACGATATAAATATTTAAATTTTTTCATACTTTCTAGTGTATAATTTAACGATATAAGTTCTTTTTTCATACTTTCTATAATCTTTCTGTACACGATTAACTTATTGATAAACGTCTTTTAAGGCCTAATCCCTCAGAGGATCCTGATCCTTCTGAGAGGAGACCCGTGCCCAGTAGTGGGACAGTAATGACTTATTAATGCAGAACCTTTATTATTAATCTCTTAAATTTTAGCCTCCCTCGAAATAAATAAATATCAATAATCAATTTCCATAAGCCAGAAATTAGGTCTATTAGGGCCGTGAAGCCTAGTAAATAGGTAATTAACGATAGTAAAACTCTCAGAGGTTTAATAAGATGGCCACACCTTTTTCTGCCTTATAGCAGTGACAGCGGCAATCTTGAGTGCTACTGAACTATTTTGAAGGGTACAGTTACACGAGAAATTCCAATTTAGTACCCTTGAGTTTTGGTATTTGTTTACGTATTGCCCTTACAATTTCCAATCAGCGCCCCTAGCGGATTGTAACAAAACTATAGTGTCAGTAACGTAACATTAAATATCTAAATTGACAAAATGTCGCTTTATGTTTTGTCTCTCTTTTTTGCGAACATGTGAGGCAGACAAAAAGACTTGAGCACTTACTTATTGTTACGTTTCCTCAGTCTACTGAAGCAAACGGAACAGAATAATGGATTGAGTAAACGTAACGTAAAATTGTGGGATGTTTTAAAAACTCATAGTAAGGCCACAGTTCTTAGACGTCGCCACCGAATCGAAGTTATTTAGGGGTAGCGGTGACCACTGACTACTGACTTACCACACACTATCTTGCTCGTTTACTACTTCAGTTTCTACAGTAGATATATTTCACAAATAGTCATTATGTACTGCATTTTGTACTTTTATACAGTAGAACAGAAGTTAGTATGTGGAGAGGAAGTTAGCCTTCAGTTTGCAGTAGCGATCTTATTAAACTGTGTCGTCTTGTTGTTTCTTTTTTCTTTTCACTTACACCGTTTTGTATCTTACCTGTAAAGAAAAAAAACGACATTAGGATAAATATAGGAAACAATGAAATATAAATTACGTTAAGGTTGTATTATAAATTCAATATAGATAAGATATAGGTATGTATATAGTTATTGGATGTGTTGCATCAGAAAGGTAAGAAACAAATGAGATATAAAAAAATTGCTCAACACTTGTTTTATTTATACTTCCTTTTCATTTATACCCAGAGGTGAGATCGCTATGAAACGATAAGGTCACATTTTCAAACTAAATTAAAAAATATATATGGCAATACTTAGATGCATGAAGTCTTGTTTGAAACTATATACTGTAAAAAATAAGTTAGTAAAACATAAGTTAGTAATACACTCTGTTTAATAAGTTTTCTTAATACACTTGTAAATTGTAAGTGAAAAATACAAAATAAATCTCCGTCGTTCACCTAATCGATTACTCAAAAGCTTAAAGGATTAAGAAAGATTAACTGCTGTTCAAACTCCCTTAAAAATAAACTCTCGTCGGCTACAAATCGTATCGAAAGAAGGATAATAATTTGTTGCAATAATAAATTAATATGTATTGTTTATACACAGCAATAATTAAATAACTGTAGTGATAGTTTAGGTGAATAAGTTCAGCTCAACTCTTAGTTGGTAGTTGTAGTTGCGACTGGGTATTATTTCAATAAAAAGGTTTACTTACATCAGACTATAAAAACATACATCAGTTTTGTACGTTTTTCAATACTCGAAATAATTTCAGATTTTTTTTTAAATTCCTTCCTTGGTACATAAATGACAACTACAGAATTATTATACAAACACAGTGTAGTGGGTGGAGGACAGTGGAGGCTTAGTAATAGGTTTCCGTTTTTACCCTTTGGGTAAAACCTAAATACTGATTATTCAACAGAGTTGCAGAGTGCGCTAAAGGATAAAACAAACGCGCGCTCGAAAAACATCATCATCAACCCATCACTGTCTTCACGGATCTTCTCTCAGAATGAGAAGGATTAGGCCATAGTCCACCGCGCTGACCAAGTGTGTATTGGTAGACTTCACATACCATTGAGATATATTTTTTTATAAATCTCTCCGGTATGCAGGTTTCAGCAAGTGATAATTAATTTCTAATCAGAGGTCCGTGCCGAGGTTCAAATGCCAACCTCAGACCCTTCAATCGAGAAGCTGTCGCAATGTACAGATATATAAGCTCACACTGTACAGACATATAAATCACCTAATTAGAAAATATTTTCCTTTACTTGTGACAGGAAGCCAATTATCCCATACGTATCGCGGACTAATCTGGCAAAAAAGTCGCGCAAACCCCGGTTGCTGGGCAACAATCAGGCATTAGTGGGAATAAACGGGAATATTCCCATCACGTTGTGGTAAATTGGTTGCCCTCCGAATTTCGGGGCCCGTGCATCGGCATAACTTGCGGGATACGTATGAATACATTACTCGGTGATCGAAAAAGATCTAATAAAAATTCGATTTTTATAGTGATTTCATTTTAGTAAGTTCACGCTTTATTACGTTAAATTCTGTGAATGTGAGGGTAATGGACATTTAAATGATTTAACGTATTACTTACTTTTGTAAAAAAAAATATAGTAAATGCATATATATTTTAAGGATATCTACATTACGATCTGCTTATTGTTTCTTACATAGACGACATTTTCTGAAATTCATAACCTACATTGCAACACTTGAACACTTCTGGAACTCCTCACCTAAGTCAGTCTGATGTACTAACTTTTTCAAAACAAAATCTGGCAAAGTAACTAGTAAGAATAATGTCAACTCACCAAGGGTCCTACCACCTACATAACGTACCAGACATAAAATCTACGTAGATTTAACTCCTAAAATCCGCTAATAAAAATCAATAAAGCCACTTTGAAAGTGACCCTACGAGTATAACCGCAGTATCAAATAATAGTTTTCAAACTGTACCTCAAATTTAAATTCGTATATGAGCAGCGACCGTCGGACAACTTTAAAACAACACTACGAATAAATTTAGCCGAATGGCGTTGACAGTTTTGCTAAAAAAGGTCCTAAAAAGGTTCCATAGTTCTCCTTTTACAGGCATGGAGTGTAGTTTTCATGATCAACTTTATTTTATTTGCTGCTATGTCGCACTCCGGGTGAGTAAGCGACAAGCTATTTCATATTTTTTCGTAAAATTATAAAATAAATCGAAAAAAGAACATTATTGAATCTTCCGCAAGATTTATTATTAAAAACAAACATAATTTCTTCTTTAAATCTATCATTAAAATAATGCAGATTTAAATTTCACATTTTTGTTGACTTGATAAAAATTTAATAAAAATATTATATTAAATTGTATTTCTATAAATAATATTAATACATTATTAAAAGAATATTAGCTTAATTTGTGTTACTGAGTTCATTAAAACCTATACTTTTCTCTAGTAGCATAATATTTGAAATAAAATATATTAGTACTTTATTTTATAAAATATTATTTTTTAACTACTAATTTAATTGATCGTTACTCGTTCTCGATACAACAAGCCCTGAACCTAACCAACGTATGTACAAGACTGTGAAAAGTCTGAAGCTCTTTACTTTCCACACATTTTTAAATGCAATTCAATTTACACTGCAAAGGCTTTTAAGCTATTTAAAAGCAGTCCATTAAAATAATATTTTCGTACATGAGTGAACCACCATGTCTTTTTATATCAAAGTTTGTTTCGAGTTCGCGGGGTGGGTATGAAAATCTGGTATAATGGCATAATGTCTAGCAAAAAGTTAGGACAAATTAGCTTATTGCATCTAACGGCCAATTACTGCCTATATGTATATTTTACGTCGTAAGCACAATATAGGTAAGAGCAACTTACAATGCAACTAAAACGCATATAGTGAAGGAGTATGAATTTCAACTTTACTTACGGCGGACTCAAGTTCAAATATAATATTGTCTTTGCATGCGATAAACGTACCTTAGATTATTAAAGTGAAGTTAAAAAAAGAAAATAATTATTTGATTTAGACCTCTAATACTTGTCTAGATTATTGTTAAACACTTATGATTTTACGCAAACTACTCTCGGGCAATGTATACTAGAACCTCTATAAAATCTTCTTAATTGACAATGAGAACAAATATAAAACAATCAACACCCAATACTCCGAATATGACGTCACATTTTTACGTAACACGTCAGAATACTCCTAATTCCACAAAACACTTGCGGCTGAAACAAACAAGTTTGGTGAAATATTTGCTGGCAAGTAAGCCCAGTTTTTCTCAGAGCCAGTTTATCCTGACAAATGGGGGCTGCATTATTGCGTACCCCCACCACCCATAGACCTTGACGGGGTGATGTATTCCTTCACATTGTTTGTGGTTATTTGACAATATAGAATTTGAATGGCTAACAGTTGACGTTTATAGAGGTTTTACATGGTTTATTTGGGAACTCTTCTAACACATTTTGTTCGTACGAGTATGTTTGATGGTTATATTTCAATCGTTCACTTGTTTACAAATTTAGAACATATTTGGGAAGAAGTATGAAAAATATTTTTTCAAATATTTGCCATTTCCTAAATAATAATTGCCCGTATTGGCTTTTATGATAATGTAAAAAAAACAATCTAAAGATTCAAATGTTTACGGACTTGAGTAAGGGAAGTTGTAAATGTTCACTTTTGTGTATTAAGTCTCAAAGTCCAGTGTAAATCTCAAAATACATAAAACACACGTCATTACGCAAAAATAGAACAAGAACTACAGCTATAAATTTACAGCTGACCAGTCATTGAAGAAGCATATCATTAGCCCAGAATATAAAAAGCCGTAGAATATACAATACGGAATAATATCTCTCGCATAAAACGTACGCAAGAAGCCGCCTTAGCGTTCCATTTAGCAAATTAAATTACTGACACTGAAAGGAATACCGCCTAAGTCTTATTCCCGTGACGGCACTACTCTTTACGTTAAATCTTAACTGATCCACTGTTTATCCCCACTTAACACTATTGCATGCGACATATTAATTCGCTTCACTGCATGTGGTTAAGCGACAGGCGATAAGTTATTATGCTCATTTTTTTTACTACCTACATTTTTTTTACTACTGACAATAAGTAAGAAACCATTTTCTTGTTTTTAATACACACAACTATTAATCTAATTACTCCCCTTTATAGTATATGTAATAATCTGTATTAATGAGCTGGTTTATGCATTACATTACATAGCATACAACCATATATTTTTATTACATTACATTAATTCTACTGATGTAGTTAATGAAACTATATTGTAAGATTTTTAATACCTAATAAATAATGTTTCATTAAACTTTGAGGTAGGTAACAGTTACGTTTATATTTGTTTTATAGCAGCTATGTAGTACAGCCGCAATTTAAATTGAAAACGTATTAAGTTTGCTTCTATGAAACATTAAATTTGAACTTAGTTTTCGAAGGCAATAATGCATCTGTGTCAGACTTTATGTACTACATTTTATTATGTAACGGGTACTCACGATATGCGTTTTTTATTGCCGATATTTCGACCCAGTTGCATGGATCGTGGTCACGGCGAAACTGAGGTGGAGGGGAGAAACCGTTGACAAGTACTAGTGGTAGATTAATCTATCTTCCCTACGTTTTTATGTACTACTACTTTTATTTGAATTTAGTTACAGATGTCCAAAAGCTAAAGTAACCTCATAAGAGTAAATATCAGGTAAAAGTCGGTTATCGATCGCATTCAAACAAGTCCCTTAAATCTGCAGTACTTACCATAGTACAGTGCATTTGAGTTAAATTTATGCGAAATGGAAAAGTACTGTTACTTCAGAGGGTTGCTTGCATCCATCAAGTGGAGTTATGTGTGAAATAAACTTTGCGGAGATTTTCAAACGGCTACCAGATACCCCTATCCAGAGTTTAAGCGCGGTTGAAACTAAAACTTATTTCGCTTAAGTAAATAGTTGCAAATATAGTCGCGGGTCGGTGAGAATTAAACTATGTTGTATATCGTCACCCGCGTGGTGCAGTCTTTATTTATATTATAACTGTTCATGTCGCGATATACATATACTCGTATTTTGGGGTATGTCGTTTAAATGGCCTTGGATTTGGCTGATCTGATCATAATAGGTAAGGTTTAGGCAATAGTGTACTTGTTTTTGTGTGTGTTCTGTGACTAGACCATGGGTATTAAAAATGTCTAAAACTTTTTTTTTTCGAACTGTCAAGTAACTTTATATTAGTATATCTAAAGGCAATGGGATTTCTATATCTTCCCACATTTTACAACGAATGTTTACAACATATAAAGATTTGGAGCTTATGGTTATACCTATTATAATATTTTGTTAATAAATTAATTTAGGACTCCGGGATCTCTAAAGGAACGCAACCGGAGTAGTTCCTTCTGCCTACGTTTCCTTACTACTATATTGCATTGTTCAAATGCTCCCAAAGTATAAATAAATAAATAACAAGCAAGTACGTGTAATAAAACACCAGTGAAGTAGCGTAATAGCTCAATGGGCAGTGAAATTGCGGCGGACAGTGTAATCGATCAATCAGTTGCGGTCGCCACTCCCACACGTACATTTAGCATTTTTGCTGCCAACCGTAACTAATGATACGGACTTCTTATCTTTAGAAGCTTTGTTATATCTTAGGAGAACTACAATTAATAAATTGGTAATTTAGTAAGTAATTAAATAAATTACAAACAAATACGTGCAACAAAACACCAGTGAAGTAGCGTAATAGCTCAATAGGCAGTGAAATTGCGGCGGACAGTGTAATCGATCAATCAGCTGCGGTCGCCACTCCCACACGTACATTTAGCATTTTTGCTGCCAACTGTAACTAATGATACGGACTTCTTATCTTTAGCTTTGTAAAACTAGAAAGAACTGCGATTGATATTTTTTTATAATATATAAGTAGCAGACGAGCATGCAGTCCACCTGATGTTAAGTGGCTACTGGCGCCCATGGACATCTGCAATCAACCCCAGAAAGGATTAGATATTCCTACCCGAGAACGGCCACAGCAGCGCCGGTATCTCTGAGGACTAACCTAGAACGCCTCGGAAAAGTAAGTCACCTTATACCCTTCAAACCAGAACACAACAGCGCTTAACACTGCTGTTATTAGATAGAAATATGCATGGCGGTGGGGCCGCCGGAGTCAAACCACAACGGGTTCTACCACTTTTAGTTTAAAACTTCTTTCATATGTTTAAAAGAGATATAACAAACATTCGCAATATTGAAGTCCACGAAAGCAACACTACAAATTTGTCTAAGTAACATCCATTGCGTAATGGAGTAACACTAACATGTTTGCACGAAAACCATTGCGATTCGATTCGACGCAGCGGTCATGATTGATTCGTTTACGGATTAGGTTGACACGTCACTTTCGGTTACAGAATTAAGGCTGGCTGTCAATGGGCAACACGGTTTAAAGCCGGCGATAAACTAATTTTCGATTGATCCACTCTATTTGGGCTGTTCATACGCTTACTCATACTAGTTCAATGTTATGTGTAGGAAGGGTTTTTGTGAATTAATTGTTCAGATAAATTAATGTGCGGTTTATTAGGATTTCTGGCGTTACGCGTTGTATGAAAATATTACATTGGTACGTGTAAATAAAGAAGAAATGATTTGGACCTTATACATTAATAAATATATGCATATTCTAATTTTGGATTTTTATATTTTCATTCATTATCTTTGTTCATTCGAAATCGTCCTCGATCACCACTTTGGTTAAAAGTTAAGTGATAGATAATACTCTTGCCTGAGATCACGGTAGACTCATGGTCAATAGCATTAAATATATCTATGTTAAACTCGTTATTCCGTCCGATAAACCGAGAATCGAACCTAGGTCTACGTACTTGTAGATCAACCGGATCATCAAATTAAAAATAGAAATCATAACGTACATATGATACATACGTTTAGTTTAGAATGATTATGTATTTTCTTGAAAAAAAATAAAATGTATATCGAAATCATGTTACCGAATCTTCGTCAGGAAAAACATTCAACTCTTCAACTACTAGTATAGTCTTCTATACCATTTTTTTTTTCATATAACTTCTTTATTTTAAACAGATAATACAATAATCGCATATTTCCGGCCTCTGTTCCCAGCAACAGATGACATGACCCGCTTTATCTCCAGATGCACTAGACGAATTTAAATTGAATCAATATGATATCTTTATCATCTTGACGCGTATATCCTTTGCCACTTTATTGAGTTGAGTTTATTGATCTTATGCGGTTCGATGTTGTCTCTCAGATGCAATGATTTGTATGGAATTGTGAATAAGTATAACTTTTATAAGTCTATCTACATAGATTAGCGAAAGAATCTGTCTATTAACTACATGTGACTACACCTAAGGATACTAACATCTGTAATCAATCATAGATAAAATTAGAGACCTACTAACAGTGAGCCATCGATGTGTGACCTCTGAGGAGTAAGTTGGAAGGCCTCGGATAAGCTTTCCTCCCTTACCACAACTTTCAATACAGATCACAGCAACGCTTTACACTCGTTAAAAGACAGAAATAGGCGTGGTGGTGGTACTGCCTGAATCGCATCACAAGGGTTTTTTACCTTCAAATAAAACAGTTCTGCTTTTAACGCCATCTATTGGGATAAACATCCTATTCCATTCGTTTTCGTTTCAATTTCTTTTCAATGTATAAGTGCTTGAATTTTTTTAAAGGTAAACGAATGCGTTTCTGATTAATAAGATTCAAATTAGCGTCAAATATAATGAATGTTTGAGCACTTGTCTTTGATTGCTCATGCCAATGCAATTACTTCCATGGTTTTTTATTTGTCTTTCATCTCTGCAAATTGCACTTCTCATCCCGTTGGTCCCTCTCACTGTCATTAAAGCTCCCTAAGGACGTGGGGTGCATACAGTTCTACGTTAAATTTCACCAGATTCCCGATTCCCCCGGAATTTCATTTCCGGGAACATAATTTGTGGTCACCCATATTGATGGCCCAAACTGCATCCGATGATTAATTGCTAACCGCATTTATTTAGACCACATTATTAAATTATTGGGCACTTGTTACGAGTTAATGAATGTATTAATTCACATTAATACTTAAAACATTATATATAAACATTATATATGAAATATCAGCTTCCTTACGTTTACGTTAATACTTAAAACCTTAAATAATAAATAGTAATCAGTACACATTATATATGAAATATAAGCTTCTTTACCTTGGTATCCTAAAACGTATTCGATAGATTGATTTTTTTACATAATGTTGCAATTATTGTACAAATGTTGAAATTTCAATGCTTTGAAATATTTTATTTTCCGAAGACAAGAATTAATTTAATATTATTTATTAATCATCATCATCATCATCATCATCATTTCAACCTTTATCGTTCCACTGCTGGACATAGGCCTCCCCTAAGGTGTGCCACAACACTCGGTCCTCCGCTGCTCTCATCCAGCCACTACCACCAGCCTTCTTAAGGTCGTCGGTCCAGCGTGCCGGAGGGCGTCCTACACTCCGTCTGCCGATTATTTATTAATATATCAACTAAACCGCTGTTCCCGGATTCAAACGTCCAAATAATTTCCGTCAAACATTCCAAAACATGATCAAAATCTCATAATTCATTTGAGTAATGGAAATATTTGATATTTAGATATTTAACTTTGTAGTTCGAAACTTCGCCCACTCTACCTGCCCGAGGGTGAGTGTTCCACTTAAGCGATTCTTCTATTTACATAACCGACCTGAGGTATCGAAAATTTCAATTTAGTTATGAGGTGCCTAGGCCGGGGGCACTGTGAAACGTGGTCAGACAATTTTATTATTACACCTCTCAATTCTGAATAGATAAAGTGTTGCGGGGCAGGCCTTCTGGCCACGAGCCGGGATACCGCCTCACAGCTGGCCCGTTGCCAACTACCTACTACGCTCACAAATCGACGTACCAAACCTTCGGAGCAACATTGCTACAAATTTAACCCTAAACTGTACCCAGCAAAGCCCAAATTTAAAAACAATACGAAACAGAAAACGTTTTGAATTCAAATATGTCGCTGACGCTATAGTGCTTCCAATATTCTATATCAATAAAGCTGAATGCCTTGCATAGCGAAATAAGCCCGCAACTTCAGATTTTGGGGAGTATCGTATAATGACTATGCAGGTGCCGTACTGTTCGGGTGTTTGAACGTAATGTTCCCAGTACAGTATTTACATGGGAAACGACACATAAGTGAATCGGTGTTTACAATTTCCAATTTTCTCTTAGTGGTCCAAATTCGATTATTATTATAGAAAATTTGAGTGTTTTTATTGATGAATCTAAAGCCTCATGCAATAGCTACAAAAATTATCGGTTGATAAACGCGGGAAACAATGGTTGCCTTGCCTATGTTTGCCTCGTCCAACAGTTTATGTTCGATCATATTTTTTTTAATTTTTATTAAACTTTTTTTATTACACTTAAAGCTCTTTAATAGCTACCAAACAAAAAAAGAATAGAAATTCGGAAGAGTAATGAAAGAGTATTTTCTTTTCTCACCTGTTTTTTCTTTAACTATTTTTATAAATATTTTACCTTCGTTTACTAGAAGATTTCCTTACTTAATTTATTCGTTTTATTCTAATTAAATTTGGCGAGACAATCATAACACTTTCGAAAATAGCCTCAAAAATGACGCCTCAAAATGTTCCACATTCATTAGTCTAATTGGCAATTTTAGCACTTGGTTGGTTCCGTTCGTGAGAGAATCTAAACGCGATAAAATTGAGACTGGATTTTAAGTCGGGACCATGCTTACAGTAGTTTAAAAAAAAATTGCAAAATGGTATTCCAGGTTTGTCTGCAATGTATACAGACAGAAAAATAAATAAACCCACTAACAGTTACAGATCAATTTCTGATTTAATATCTGATATCTGCTTAAACAGAGCTTATCATCAGTCATCATCAGCGTCATCGCAGCCAAAACTATTTTGAATTTGCCAAAATCGTTTGAAATATAGCATCTCTACATAAGTAATCTGTCATAATTGAAAATGCAACACAAAGATTAAATACTTATTATGAGCCTTTTCCAATCAATCCTAAACAAATAATTAATTCATTCATTCAATTAATCCATAATTAATCAATTAATCCTAAGCCATAATCAAATAATCTTGAATAATCGAAGACATAAAAATACATACTCTTTAAATCAGGCGTTCGGTTGCAACAAAACCTTTGTCGTGTAAAGTATTTCCTCTGTTCTAATTACGCTTTCCAACAAAGGTTCCTTTAACAAAGAAGTCTCTATTTACGCTGGCCTCTCTAAATTGCTACGTACGATAAGGTTTGACTTCGGACCTTGTTAAATTCCGATTTCCCAGCGTAACAAATCTATTTTATACGTTTTAATACCGTTCGAAAATAAGAAAACATATCCTTTACTACATCCCTTTAACTAGAATTCTTACTCTTTCGCTGAATTTGTGACGGCGATCAAAGTTAAAATACTGAGATTATATTATAATATGGAGTTTGTATAAATACACAATCTATAAAGATTGTGTATTTATACAAACGTAACGTTTCGATCATATTTTAACAATATTATAGAAATTAAATGAGAGGTACACGCCTGAGGGACCATAAAAAAAACTTGTCAAAGATGTATGAAGGCTACCAATTCGCACAACATACAGTGGGACAATAATGGGTTGAAAACGAAAAAATAAATCCTGGTATAATGCAAACCACGCTTGATAACTATTTATTATAAACGTTTAAAGATTGTACATGCATGATGCTTTTGAATATTTGTCGTTTAACCATCAAAGCCCGATACAAAATATGCTGATATTCATCAAGATTCGACGCCGGTTCAATTTCATTCACGTTTTGCGATAGCACCGAGGTTCGAAGCGAGGTATGGTACATTCATAAACGTAGAAAATGGAGCCCGCAGTGAAGACAGCAGTGATCTGCAGGTTGGAGCTATATCGAAGAATCGAAGCTGAATCTTATACACATTGTCATAAAGTTCACTCCGATAGCAGATGTGTCGATGGCAAGGTGAGTTGAGGTGATACGAAAAGGTTTAATGGAAACATTGTCGCGGGGGAAATTGAGCGCCCCTACTTTCTTTTAAGGTTGGTTTTTCTCTCGGTTTCGTGTGCTTGAAGATGACCCGGAGGCCATACCCTTATCCTTGGCGTTCCGCCAGGATACTTGTATGGAGACGGGCGTGTCTGCAGACTCCACTCGTATAGTTTTATGGCTTTTAGATAAATTATGTTGCTTAAAAATTTTAAAGCTTGTCACGTTCGAAAAATATGTACTCTTTATACTGTCTTTTGTAATAAATTTTCTAGATGATTTAAGATTTTCAAATGATTTGGTTTACTACATGTAACTTTTTAATGTGTAAATGTAAAAATGATTTATCTGCTTTATATTAATATCTTTTAGTGATAAACATAATAAATGAAGGTAACAAGCAGAAAGTAGCCATTAAACTAAGACTCACTACAGTACCATCTCTACCACACCTATTTTTGCTTTATAACGGTAGAATCAAACGCTACTGTATTCTGCGTTAAAGAGTTATTACTAATTCTTAAATCTGATTAAAGGATTTGACTACCTTCTACCACACAAAGACCTATCCGAAACCAGACATAATTTTACTATCCTGAATCGTAACATATAAAAAAGAAAGAATATCTATTTCCTCCATATTGATATCAATATTAATTACTTCCTGAAAGGGAGTAATTTATATCTTATACATTTGATCAAGATGTTACGAGTGGGTTTAAAGTACATCATCATTTGAAGCCTTAGGACGATAACTAAGGTTTCTTTAATTTGACTTTAATTAAATTTCACCCCTCGTCGTTTTTTTTGGTGTCTTGAATGAGGGTGGCACCTAAGGCTTTGTTAGAGTTGAATAAGAAGAAATGTACAGTTAATTACTATTGTTTAAAATTCTAAGGACTTTTAAATGTTGAGGTAGGGATGGAAAGTATTTGTGCAGTTCACTTGAAGTCAAGTGGTCAGTGAACTATGGATATTTATTATAAATTTAATTCTAAGATCTAAATATGAACACTAGAGTTAAATTAAACTTTGTTGTAAAGTGTCATATAAGATACATTTTAAATATTCCTTGCAACTAGAAGTAGTTCTCGTCGGTCGGTGAAATAATTCGATAATTGGTACTGATTTCTATCTGACGTTAGTCACAGATGTTTCATCTAAAGCATTTGAGGACTAAGCCTATTCCTCATGTACTTTTTAAAGCATAACACAACAACGAGACCTCTGTTGCGATGAGACTTTCGTATCTAAAAAAATATAAAACTTTAATTATTAGGACACCATATTTGAATTCATATTATAACGTACACTATTCTTATATTCGCTGAGTGTGTTATTTGAGCAAACGTTTCTACAGCTGCACCTGTTCTTGAGATAGTTCTAACGAAAAATAACAGTGTAAAACTTATAGCAATTTATTTTCCTTGCTACGAAAATTTCAAATGGAAAATTGGAGCACGGATGCATACTTTCGTGACTAGTATGTCGCATTGTTGTTTACATATCTCTACCTACGAATAGGATATATGAATAAATCTGATATGTTTTATTTACAACAACAACAACAAATACTCTTTATTTGTACACCAAATATAAACTACATATAAAACAATAAATGAGATAGCATACAAAAGGGCGGCCTTATCGCTTAGAAGCGATTTCTTCCAGACAATCTTTGGGATGGAGTTAAAGAAATATGAGATCGTGAGGTATGGTGTACACATACAGAAAGAGAGTATATACATAAATACATAACAGACACGTCCTGGGTAAATGGCGTAACAGAGGTAAGAAGGGAAACGTAAGAAGGAAATATGATATGAGGAAGAAGGGATAAAAGGAAGAAGGAAACCAAAAAGGAAAGAAAAAGGAAGGAAAAAGGATTTTTATAGTTAGTTTAGTTATTTACAGATTTAAGGATACATATATTTGGCTTGAAAAGGTTCCAGTAGCTTACGTATTATTTATAAATGAGAATGCCCATCCTGATGGTAAGTGGCCTCTGACGCCCATTGACGTAAGAATAAATTTCCTAAAATACAGGAGTTCTATTCGGGTTCCTCGACAGATGTGTTGTCACACCTGGTAACCTGGTCAGTTCTGATTTAGGCTAGCCGACATACAAATCCTTTTCTGAACGTAAGAACTGCTTTACGATAGAAATAGATGGTACTATGACCTCCTCGGTCGACCACTTTAGTTCTCTTTACAAGCTTTGAATTTCTATACCTCAGTACTTGATTTCAAACTCTAGAAGCGTTAAATACCACTACTCAAAATCCTATTTCCAAAAAACTCAGATCTTACAAAAAGTACAAATGTTCTCAACGCAGATACAAAACCAATTCCACGCGACATTTATTCCTGTCGTAAAACAAAATCTTCCGGTTCTCGTTAAATCTGATTAATTAATTGCCTACTTCAAACGATTACCGAAACATGAAGAGCAATAAATAGAAAAACTAAGGTTTCGTTCGTCAACAAGGAGGTCATAAAAGAAAATGGCCGCTTAAACGTAGTTTATGTTTACTGACATGCGTTTAAAGGGAAATAGGGGTGGAAATATTTGTATCGTATTTTACAATTGTGGCTGGTACTGTACCCTTAGTATTACATTTTACGTTTTTACTTTTTTACAAAATGACTGTTTTTGTATTTGTTTACGTATTTCCCATACATTTCCGATCAGTTCTGATACAGTCCGCTAGGGGCGCTAGCGGCACTGTTGTCGAATTTGATTTTACTCGACATAAAATTAATACGGATGGTATGTATGATAAAACGGATGGTATGTGGTCTCTATGATCCTTTTGCATATGCTTTGCCCCTTCTGAGGACTAGGGTCATCGCCTTATATTATGTAAGTCAGCCGATGTCTGGGAGCCTACCACCATCTTTTAAAACCCATCATAGTTCAGGAAAGTTTTATTTCCTCCTTAAAACTGTAAAATATTCCGTCATACACAGTTGAACAAACTTAAACCCTTATTGATTTTTCGCTTATCCATTGTATAAAACCAACTGAAATTGTCATATTTTGCTTAAAAAGTTAAATTTCATGCAAATATTTTTCAGTTAATAAATTAATTGTATGTAAAAAAAATCCTGCAAAAAAAGTAAAAGTATGATTAAAATAATATTGTTTTAAGAGATGGTAGTAACACCCCTGCACTCTTCTAAACGCAAAAACGCAAAAAGCATAACGCAAGAAATGTTCTACACTAGAAGTGGCTGTGGCGATGATACCTTCTTTGTTAAATTGTATTTGTTCTATCCCCTTTCTATACAACAATATTACATAAGTTCTATGCATATAAGTATAGTGTACATAGTACACTAAGTATATAACAATAAATCTCTTCTGTTTAATCTACAGTACTAGCATGTTGAGATATACCAATTAATAATATAAACAGTAGCGTTCACCAAAATGTTGAAACGCCTTTAATTGTTACACGACACAATAGGGCAGATTTAGCTGGTAACAATATGGCTGCCTTATTATTTGGAGGAAAGAAAATAAGGTATTTTCATTAATGAAGTTAAAGTTTAATTGCGTTTTGCAAAATGATCTTTTCCGAGCCGACGACGCTCGCGGTTACTGCTACGCTCCGATGTAAAGTACCGTCAGCATATTACTATAATAAAATTACTTACGATTTTAATAAAATTCTTATGTTAACTTTTAAGTTTTTTCAGTTAGAGTGAGAGAGAGAGATTACTTCAGATTTTCATAATAAAATTCTTATGTTAACTTTTATGTTTTTACAGTTAGAGAGACAATAAAAAGTACAAGTTGGCTTTGTACATGAAAATATGGGGTTTAAATCGAATAATTTATTTATCAGTAATTATTCAACATGTGTTTTAAGGGTATAGGAAAACATGGTAAGGAAACTACATGTTTTAGAGAGAAGAAACTACTTTTTATTTATATCGTTATTAAAGGTATACGAATTATCTCAATTTGTCTGTGACCTGTGAACTGAACAAAAGCCTAAGGTCTTCTTATTTTTGACAGGAGTCTGACCAATGATGGAGATACTTGGGAACATTCAACATCCTAATGTATGTTCCTCTTTATCTGTTTTTGATTCATGAATAACGTCAAAATAGATTCAGTTATTTCTGACATCATTCTACTGTCTTATAGATAGATTGACACACAAAAAAATCCTAACACATTTTTAGATATTTTGATAAAAAATTTATGCTCAAATAGGAACTTTATGCTTAGCTAAGAAAAACCACTTATTCTACAATAATATTTCTTTAAAATAAAAGAGATTACAATTACAATTTTAAATTCCCTTGTCTGCGATCAGTACAGAATCTGGAGCTCTTATCAACGCTGGCCTCGTAATTACGGAGGAAGTTAATTGTGACATCTGCCCGTTGTGTGGCTAATGCTGCTTTATTGTTTACTGATTCTGCACCGGATCTGGTTAAGAAACTTGTCAATGTTTACGTTGGTTAAGCTATGATTTCTGTTATTGAAATTGATAATTTATTAGTAAGAACAGTGGAAGACAGGCAAGTTTTATTTATAATAGAAGTGGAAAATGAGTATGCAGTTCACCTGATGTTAAGGAGGAATTGGATAATCCTTTGGATCCATCCATCCATCCATCAGCCTTTCATAGTACACTGCTGGATATAGGCCTCCCCCAATCTACGCCACTCCGACCGGTCTTGAGCAATCTGGATCTAGCGGTTACCCGCCGTCCGCTTCAGGTCATCAGTCCACCTGGTCGAGGGGCGTCCTGTACTCCTTTTGCCGAGACGTTTGGATAGCCGTCAGAAACTCCACATAGGACAGTGGTTTTGTGTGTGTGTTGCCACTCTCGAAGTGGCATTCTTATGAATACTAGTGTTTGTTGGTTTCCGTCACACATAGATAATATTTATGAACTTATCAAGAATCAAATGGAATAATTCTGTGGAAATGTGGGTTATAGATTTATTGATGCCCCTGAGAAATACGTTGGAATGGCTCGTATGTTATCTTCTAAGGGGAGTAACATACGATCAACAGTGAGCGAACTCGAATCAACGGCAGTCTACAGCGGCGGTCGACAGTCGTCGCATGTCGTTGGCGACTGTCGCCTATCGTCGGCGGCTGTCGTCAACGGAGGATGTTACTCGTATATTTGCCCTTACTTCTCCAAGCGTACTAGACAGTACTTTTTGCTACTATTTTAGAGAGAGACCTCCACAATCAATATCAACAAACCGACGGACTAAAATGAACAGAAAAATAGAATATTGTATACAACCTCTTTACATAATGCGAAGCAGACATTAACAAGTCCCAACCGATCTACCCTAATAGGTGTCAATTTTTCAGAAGAGGGTTTTTGGGGTTGATAAATTCAATAAATGATAATAATATACGAGTTCGAGATGCTATTACCCGCAGATGCCGCCCTCAAAAATTAATGCAAACGACTCAAAAAGTGAGATAAATTACGATTTCGATCATGTTTCCAAATAAAATGGCGGCGACATCACTTTCTTTATGTTTTACATAGTCGTGACACGATTGTACCAACGTGTCTACATTCTAATAAAAGCTTTTTCTTATTTATTTATTACGAGATCTCGCCGTCTGATTTTCAGACTTTTTGGCTGTGAAAGCTGAATATTTTTGGGGTAATTTTTACACTACCTAACCATAACTCTACTTTTCTATCATAAAGCCGTGCCCAACAGTGGAAGAAAATTGTACTGATGATGTTTTCCCATTTTTACATAAAAGTTCAATCCAAATCGCTCATACATTCAAAATAACAGCTGTAAACAATACAAAAAACTTTACTTAGACGTCAGCATTGCCTTAACAAGCACATCTTATCATTCTACACACAATAACGGATAGACATTTTTATCTATATTTTACAACCCATTTCCACTATTTATCACACACCATTCTTGTATCAAACAGTCACGAGCGGAGGTCAAATGCTCATAGATCGATCAGCGATCTTTGTATTCCAAGGTTGATTTGATTCACAAAGCTATCGCAACCCACATCCGGCGTTGAAGTGGTCAATAAGTACAGCACAAGTGCGTAATACAACCCTCCCTCACAACAAATGACTCCATTTAGAGGACCGTTCCCCGTTCCTCAAACGAACCAATATTTACAAATTCCACACTCAAAGCCACTCCAAACTATGACGTCATGTTGCACTGAGGATGTGTCGATTGCCGAATAGCTAGAACACTACAAATACGGGAAAATGCTTTATAGAGCTTACGTAGAGATGTTTTAAGCGTGTCTTGTTTCTACTGTGGGAGAATGCTTAGCGGTTTGACTGTGGTACCGCTGCCACACCGATTTTCGCCCAATAATAGCAGTGTTACATGCTGCAGATTTCTGGTTTGAAATTTGTAGATGAGACACACGTATGCGAGGTGTTTTAATGTAGTGTGTAGTCATAGTAACGTATTTTTGGCTGATCTTGGATATGACATTAAACCCTTCTTAGGTAATGAGGAAAGCATTCATTACGTTACCATCAGATGAATTGTATCCTCGTCTGCTGTTACTATTTCATGTTGTAGGTGAAATTACAACTTAATCGCAAACGCCATACTTTAGGCATTTAGGAATATCGGTCATGAATGAAAAAAGGGTATCGTTTACCCCGGCTAAGTCGATAATAGCCGCAGGGATGTTAAAACGGCATTTATATTCTACGCAACGAAGGGGTAGCTTTTGATTTCTTGCGATGTGCGACGAAGACTGATGCTTTCCGACCCGGCTTTGTCGTGGCCTTGTAGTTGTGTAAGTAACATTTGTTTTTCTTTTCTTACGTAACCTGCTGGCACCTTTGTTGTTTACGGCTACTAATAATAAAGCAAGTTAATAATAATTTTTACAAAATATTCTAGTGTTATGCTGGGTAGAAGTAAAGTAACAATGAAATGTTTAGGTTTAAAACATGTTACAGAAGTTATAATACCAATAAGACATTAAAACATAATCTTCAGGTTAGCGATGCAGCAGGTATCTGTAAATGAGTGACAGTGACCAACTAACAAGATATGGACTTCATTCTCTATTGCTGCTTCATGAAGAAACCTTGTTGTTATGATAACATCTAAAATATTATAACATCTAGCTAACGGCATTAATCTAGCCATTCTCCCGCGACTAACTAGAAGTTTTCTAAAAAACAGATTTAATATAAAAATATATAAGTACATTTTCTTCAAAATGTACGTATTGACTTCCTACTAAATCGAATTTAACTTGAGTCGCGCTACAAAATTTCTTATAACGCGAAAGTTCTGAACTCGATCAAATATAAGTTTAAAGTTAAGCGTATGAAGTTTTTTACATAGCGATACACGTCCCGCATTTCATGTACTCTAACTACTTGTTGAGAACTGTAGTTAACCCATAACTGAAGTTCCAATCGCGTTACCCAAGTTTTGAGTACACAAATCGGGATTTTCCTTCGAAGAGGTGCAATTTTTTAAGATATTTCTGCATACATTTGTTTTAATGGTGGATTCTGTTCTATGTATGTACTTCCTGATGAAACTTTCTGTCTTAAAATAATTATAGAATTTATTATTACTACGGAATACTATGGGTAGTAGTACTACTACGGAATACTGGTTTCGAACATATGAGAAGATAGTACTTGGAAAAGATGACAGATTTGCGAAATAATGTCTCGAGAAAGAAATAAGGTCTCGAGATCTCAACATCATAGAAGAAACGAAATCTTGCAGAGTCTATTGGCTAGGGGATATGAAAAGAATGGGAATGGGAAGACCTGACGTGGAACCTGATGGAATATGAGTTTCTGACGAATCAAATCGAATAGGCGAAAGCCAATTGGACAAATAAAAACTTAGACAGTCCAAGATCAGTCAGACGAAGTCTAATCGGACAGGCGAAAACCAGTGGGACGAGCGAAGAACAATCGGTGAAATCCAGTCGAATGGAATAGGAAGAAATTACTACTTCTGATGTCGGAAGCCAAATATCGTTTCAAGTTGCTAAGTCAAAATAGGAAAACATTATTATTATTAAGAGCCCGAATCATCAAAATTTGTCAGTAATCTTGACACACCTATATTTTGTAGTGAAGCGAACTGAGTCACAGTCACTCAATATTTACTTACCATTCCATTCCATACTATTCCAGTCAATACTTATTACTTAGGTACGATTCAAACTTTCTATTCGCTTGTTAAAAGCGAAATACAAGTATTTCGATTGCCCGCCCAAAACTTGGTCTGAAAAGTTTGCAAGCAAAAAAAAATATCGATCATTATATCTGGTAACTTAGTACCTCTAACAGCTTAGAATCGTACCAATTAGCAGTGCTTTACTGATCGGAAACGATTTTAAAGTACTTCTAACTTTAAAATGTTGTTAATAGAGGTAATAGCGCTACGGTGGAAATTCCTAACAAATAATAATAGGGTTAATTCTGCACTTAGTAATACGGGAAAGTAAATCTGTTTCGCTTAAGTAATAAATAAAGGTTATTTTGTCGGGTACCGAGAGGGAAAATTACATGTAATGTAACAAAGGCAAATGTTAATCTTCTTGTGCTTAATAAAAGCTTAACTTTTATTAAACATATGAATTAATAAATAAATTTGTATTAAAAAGGTTTTTAAAATCGAGCTGTTTTTCACGTTCTTTTCAGGATTGGGGACCATAAAACGAATTGATCTACCATATTGGGGTATCTGCTATAATGGATTTAGAGTAACTTCACTAAAATACGAGTACAATCAAACGACGACAAATAAATGCATAAAGTATTAAAAGGAGCCTCGAGATTCAAATAGACGCATAAATATGGAAAACCATGACGCATAACTATAATAAACAAGTTCTACCCCTAACGACGAAGCAATTGTAGAGCAGTTATGGAATGATTATACCGTTTTATACAGCCTCCAACTGTCCCAATCTAACCCTCCTGCACCCTTCATCCGGTATTCTCTTAGCGAACAAAAAACCATTCGCAATTTTAAACAACGATTGCTAAGAAAATGGTCTGGAGTTATCACAAAGACTAAAGTCTCGATTACGTACTTGTAGAAGGAATTAATAGTTGAATTTGTAATGAAAAGTCTGGCTTCGACACTAAGTTTGTAACATAAAATGTCCATTATAATATCCTTGAATTCATTTGTTCGGTAAACTTAAAAATGCTAGACTGTAAAGTATTTTATCTTTATAAAGTCTGTCTCGTTCTTAAAACGATAAATAATTGACTTATGATCGAACGGGATGCAAAGAAATCCCTCAACAGAGAGTATGATCTGGATATCTTTATAGCAAGGATGAATATAATTTCCTCTTCGTAAATCTCATCGCCGCTTCCCATTAGAGATCGCAGGCAAACGACAAGAAATAAAAAGAAAAACAAAATGTATAAAAAAATAACAGCAATGAAGTTAACATTCAATAACGGCATATTAATGGAAAATAATAGGTTCAAAAATATAAAAAAGCAAGGACATAAAAATAAAAGCTGTGTCCAAAAACAATGAAAAAGATGTTAGTGTTTATAAAAAAAAAAAACGTTTTCAAAAACATTAAAAAATAAACTTAACATTCAATAATTGCACGTTAATACAAAACAAGTGTCCTAAAACATAAAAAGAAAAGAAAAATATCCAAAAACATTAACAACAATGGAGTTAACATCCAACAATTGCACATTTATGGTCGGGAAAACTCACCTACATTTTCCTTCTACGTAAAGATTTACTGCTGAGAAATACCGGAGAAATTATGCTAACAAGTAACGTTTGGAAAGTTTAAACATAAACGCTTTGGGAAATTCTTTTTACGAGTCCCTCCAACGGTGACGAGTTCGTTATGTAAATAGTTTATGTTGTTTCAAGCATATCTTTTACCAATTTGCCATTTTTATTTGGTTTGCCATTTTTGAAACGTTTGCGAGGTATTGGGGAGATTTTTGTTTTAGACTGAGATAATTATTTTGCAATTTTTTTTTCTGCACAGGAAGGTTTTTTTACACGATTGAAATAGCAAACGAGCTTGCAGTCCATCTGAAGATAACTGGTTACTGCTGCCTATGGACATCGGAGACCAAGTGTTTTTTTTTGTCTTTACGAGGGGGAAACCTTCAAAATGTACACGGTGCCGTGGGAGCGACGCAGGGTTATGTGGGATTCTTACCGCACTAAAACCTCCCCGGGGCCGTCCTCGGCGTTGCATAGAGGGATCCGGGATCTCCAAAGGACCACAACCGGAGTCCTCTTGGCGCGTTGCCCCGTCGGACTCCGCCCAGATGAGCTTGACGCTCGCCACACCGTCTGGTACGTACGACGGTATACGACCACGCATACCGCCGTCCTCCCCTAGGCCGCTGGCCGGGCTGTTCGAGCTCCCACTCATGCCACCCGCGACCCCACAAGCCCCCTTCAGTGACTAAGTCTATACACAACAGTGGTTCTATCTGAAGCCGTACTTCATATTCGTTCCTACTCCTGAGAACTAAAATTGTCACTTCCTATATGTCATAAGCTTACCTCCACGCCCTTCCCCTGCTTTACGCCATATGTACATATGATCGTATGTTCAAAATTAAGTATGTAGTTAATCGGCAGAATACTATAAATAGATAGGACACTAAACACGCCTAAGAAGCAGGAAAAACAAGAAATCGTATCCAATACTTGGAAGGAAAAAATATTTTCCCCACAGGAGATACTCTACCGGCTGAAAGCTCGTTATGTAAATAGTTTATGTTGTTTGTCGCTTACTGGCAGGTCGGACAGAGGCTGAAAAAGTGTTATAAGCCCTTCTTTACGTCGTCGTACATTGTAGATGTGATATCAGTGGGTTTACTTTAGTTTACATAAGACTAATTGTATATTAAAAAGATATTGGTATTTTAGTATCTTCATTTTATTTTTCGTATCGTCGTTAGTGTTTTAAAGCCTTTCATTTGATACCCATGTCTTAAAAATAATTCGTCCGCCATATTGGATTCAGAATAACGCCACTAAGGGAATTATGCATTGTCTTACAAGCCATATGTATATGCAAAATTTCAATTCAATCGGTTGGACTCAACTGGTTTAAAATTCAGTTGCAAGCTTTAGCTATCACATATATACGAACTAACAAAGCAAGTTTTAATAAAAGCTTGCAAAAGTGTGTGTGTGTGATTTCGAGTTACAGCTAAATTAACAATTTATCACAAAATTATGTGTTACATCGACGCGCGCAACTCCGTCCCACACTAAAGATACATTTCTGTTCTCTTATCCCAAATGTACTTTAAAATATTACATGCAATAATAGCAATTGTGTACTTTATTTTGTATCATCCACGACCTTACTCCAGAGTATAACTGAAGAAAGCATAATATTTTATTTCGAATAGACGTAATAAAGAGCTTCTTAATAAAACCACTTCTTAGTATATTCAATTCATATTCAAAGAATATTAAGAGTTCTCAAATGATAGTAATGATGAACGTAAAATGAAGTGCCTTTTCATTTTTTTATAAATATCCAGAACTGGTATTTTAGAAAAATATAACAATAAAGGAGCATGCAATCGTTCTGACGATAAGTGGCCAATGTATTGACATCTTTTATCAATCTCAAATGGAATTTGAGCCATTTCTGAGTATTGTTGCTTTATTATCCTTTAAGACTATTTTGGAATCTAGTTTAGACTAGTTGAAATAACTCGCTTAAATATCTCTTATGCTATATTTTTTTAACCAGATCGCAGTAGCGCTTGACACGATGCCTGCACCATACCTATTTTCTTTTCTCCAACTTAAGAAGATATTTTTCAAATATTGATATTTTTTACATCGTCTTAAACTTTATCGAATATTGGATTTTGTTTCTTCAACACAAAATATGTATATTCTCCAAAAGTGAAATTCTTTATACTCATTTATACTCTCGACGAATACAAAAACACATCCTAAAGCTGCATACATAAGAACCGTATTATCCCGTGACTCACGGAGAATTATTTGGAAATACCACCGCAAAATCATAGCGCGCGATTAAAACAGGAAAGAGCAACCCCTCCGAATCGCTGGAATCAATAGTCGTGGGCACAGTTGTGGAAAATCAAAGGGACAGTGTTCGCGGGTTGATCCACGCCACAGATTAAAAATTTCCTTTCGAGAATCAATCATGCTAGCTGTGCGATATGGATCGTGGATGTAAGTTTTGTAGTCATACTTACATAGAATAATAATTACTAAGGGTAACTAAGTAGGTACTACTACTTTGAATTTGAATTTGAATTTGAACTTTGAATCTATGAGGAATAAGTTAATCAAACAAAACACAGTATAGGAAACACTAAGGTCTACATAAATTGTTATCTATATAAATAAAAAAATCTTATTTCTATATTTTATAGTTCATAACACAATATACTTAAACTAACAATTGTTATAAAAACAGAGAAATCCGACTGCGTTAAAATGTAGCCTATATTACTCCCGCATTTTAGACAAATACATACGTTCAAAAAAAATGTTTTAAAACCCTCCGTAGTCGGGTAAAAAACAATGATTGCTAACAATTCCAAAAAAAACTACAAATAATTCCGAAAAATTAAAAAAACTCATGTTCATCATATTTTTGCTTTTATAAGTTTAGTTATATCTAAATCATATCTTTATATTCTTCACTATATTTATAGAAACTATCCATCTTTCTCTATCTTTATTTATAGAAACTTTATCGTTTATTTTACCGCCAGGTAACCTCAAAGTGCGAAATAAAAAGCGATCCGTTACTCTCCCGATACGGCGCCACGAACGCTGTTAAACGTCGCATATCGATACCACTGATGCCAACATTACGAAGATAAACCGACACCAAGGCTGCCATTATGAAAATATTTAAAACACACATGAACAGGTTCGGATTCTATTTATATTCAATGTAAAAGTGTGTATTGTTTGCTATTTTTAGCGTGTTAGTTTGTTTTGGTGGAAGGGACATATGAGGCGCCCAATGCGAACATCTTAGTTTTTAAGAGTGGCACGCATTTGTAATCGGCTTCAGAAAGAACTCCCATCTATATGGAGTTAACCACAGTTGTCCATGGGCGGCAGTTACCACTAACCATCAGATAGACTACAAGCTCCTGTGCTACTTCATTCATATAAAAAATAAAAACCAAAAATTAAAAGAAAAATGCGGAGCGTACTGTAGACAATTTTGTTATCTAAAGTGTTCTCCATATTTTTCTCAAACAATTCATCTCACATATCATGCATCAATATATATTGTATTTACCGACACATTAGCAGTAATATACGAGTACATATTTATACCACAGTTTTATACAACGTGTGATACAAAATTGCTTCAGAGACCAGCTTATCCGGAATATTCAGCGAGCTTGAAGTAGCGACCCTGTAAGGACTTTCTTCCGGTGCCAACTGTCTGATTGCCTCCTTTAAATGTCTCTAGCCAAAAAGAAAGTCTCAATACAGATTCAGACGTAGATATTCATATTACACCAGAAGCCTGGTTTTATATGTTGCATTGTTAGGTAAATATGTACGAGTATAATAAATGACCTTACCCTAATACTCATTGGTAAAAAAAATAATTTAATAAAGTCACAAAATTATTATCTGTCAAATTTACTTAAAATCCTCCATACCCTACTTAAGTAACGTGGTAGACTTCTTATTCTAGATAGGAACACATGCCCAGCAATGTAGCAGTAATAACTAAATTAACGAATACATTAAAACGTAGAAACGGAAACTTAACACTTCATATTTCCCTCATAACCAAGATCAAAAGGACTGCGACACCGCTACAACCGAACAAATAAGCGGGTACAATTTGGACGCTTAAAACTGCGTTAAAAAGCCTTTTTTCGCATCACAAACAGACGGACAGTTATACGGGTGTCCATTATTTGCGGACGCGTCACCCGTATTCTGTGCCCGGATGTTTTTAATGGGGGAAAATGCGGAAAATTGGGCTATTCATTTCCCGAGCTCGACCGCAACGGAATCGTGCAAATACGCAGTCCGACCAGGTGGGCACACAGGCATAGGTTCACCGGTTTACAGGACTCACCAATTTACACCGTATAGCAGTGTTCTCGAATGAAATGAAACGAAATCGGTAGAGGTGCCTACTAAAATCGGTATATTCGTACCCAATATCGATATATGACACAACAATAATTCAAACAATTTTTCCTCGACATACCTATATTTCACAAATTATTCCGACCTGACGAGCTGTTTTTTTCGCCGACTATATTCTATCGATTTAGTAAAAAATTACTTCATCCCAAAATAGCGCTAAATTATCAAGAATGTTTTCATTTGTTAACATTTCTTAACATTCGCCACTCTGTGTCAAAAATCGGTAGAAAAATGGGATAATTTACATCCTCTACAATCGTGGAAAAATAAATGCATTTCGATATTTCGGTAGGACAGGGCCAAAATCGGTAGAAATACCGAAAAATCGGTACGTTCGAGAACACTGCCATATAGGCACACAGGCTAAACACGAACACACCAATTTATTCCCAAACACCACCGTGCAAGCTATTACGGCCACTTCGCTGTTTAAACTAAATCGCCCAACGTGGTTTCTAATTAAAAAGTTTGTTATTTGCGATGTGGAACGTGACGGTAATTCGGAAAGTTTTGATCAAGATGTTAACAAAATTTACAATACTGTCTCTTGTAATAAAAATAATTGTCAACAGCTTTTACCACCAACAAGTGTTATCCATTTAACTTGAGACACCATATCTATTTATATCTAAGAAAATAATGTCAGAAACAGAGATAAAGTTTCTAGAAAAGGCTAAAGATAATCTACCTTATACAGAACATTCATCCCATCTAAGAATTATAAAATCTCTTCATGGGCGGCTCTGTTCATTTACCATCATACGGACGGTATTTTTGTTTCCGGTTTATTACTAAAAAAATTACATAAAGACCAAATTTACCACCAAAAGTACTAATCCAGTGTCAATCCCGTTTTAACATCGTGATAAATTATATCATACTCGTATGTTCAGGAAGGTAGCTTCTCAACGTCAGTAGCTACATTGGAGCCGTAGCGTAAATTTTTAAACCGTGTGCCCTATTAACAAAATCGATACCCTCAATGGGAAGGCGACGTCGTTCTTCCACCAATCAAACTGTGAAAAATCCATAAACTGCAATATCGTCGGATCGACTTCATTACGCCGACAAATTCCGAACAAAATCGTTGTCCCCGAGGGATATTTGTGTTTTACAGCGCACCTCATTCCCGCATTTATGGTCGCGTTTGATTTGATTCCCTTATACTTTACGAGTCGGCCGTGATTCCTTCGCTACCCTTACATGGGTATATTTATGTATTATATCTATCGTTGTACACTGTGGATGTGTACCATTAATCTTAGTAATAAATATCAGTGCTGCTTCCCCTTCGCTCTGCATTCTCACTTGTCTCGGTAGGCGGCTGTTATGATCCTTTTTGATCGGCGTCGTGTAGGGAGCACTTAATAAAATGCGTTTTTTCAATCTATCCTCGTTTCTCTCGTTCCACGCATTTTACGGGTCACTTCGTTTGTTGACTTTATGTTTTGAGGCATTATGTTTCGAGTGGCCTTTCTATAAAGATTTATGTTTGCGGCGGCATTTTTTGCCATGTCAGCGCAGATTTTTGTTTTCATTCTACCTTTTGTGTGGGGATCACTTTACGTCTTTTAGGCTCTGTGTATACTATTTATATTCTATGTATTTTTCTATTGAATATAACATCATGCGTTTTAGTTTTCTGTTGTTTTGATACATATGTTAATATCTTTATGAATCGGATCCTAGTTAATTCATGACAGAGTTACATGAAGTATAGATAACTGGTGATGTTGAAAAGTTACTCATTCAGTGCGAACATTAACATCCACAGTCATTCGTTATGAGTATGGAAAAACCCACTATGAACGAGGCCTATGATAAGCAGTGAACTTTCCATGATTAGACGATGTGCTTCCTTGTATACAAAATAGTGTCTTAAACAAAACACGAGATGACGAGAAACATACACATCTGATAGAAAGCTGCCGGACTCAAAGTGACCTCGCGTGAACAAAGCCTTTTATTATTACATTTTCAAGACAGCAAGATGGTGTTTATTCACTTTGTTCGGTCCAAGGCAGAGTCGACAGCTTCGCGATCTCCCAAAGGATACCGCTGTGAAGTCTTGCAGCAATATTATTTTAAGCCTGAATTAGATTGTTTCAACAAGATAATGGATATTCTATTTCAGCCATACAGACATAATTCCATATATAGAACCATTTATAGAACGTTAGTGTATGTGTTTTTTAAAAATAGTTTCCAAGGTAACGATCAAATTATTATTAACTTTATATGATCCTAAGTCATAATAAAAATAGTCTTGACACTTTTGTGACTCTATCTAGCAGCGTTTCTGCAATATCTAATTTTGGAAAAGAGTGGAGCTATTTTGGTGGTATTTTTTTATCAAATACTAGACTAAGAGAGTGGCTTCTTACCCAGAAAATACTATTAAAGGACGCCAGATGAGTTGAATGGACGATAACACATGATTAATTATTATAAAAACTGTCGGAAAACATTTGCCTTTTTTTATAAAAACAGCTTTAATCGGTCCATGGCAATGAAATAAAAAAAAACTATGAATAATTTTAGAACATATCGACCAACACGTCAGAGCTAAACGGGCCTGAGTTTTTGGTCGTTTTAACGCACGCTAAAAGCTTAGCGGTTTCGTCGAGTTTCGGTGACGAACGAAATTTGATGGACCGCTCTTTGTGTACGGAAAAGTTTTCACGTGTTTTTTGAAATTGCTTCATCAGTTATTATGGGTACGTTGAACCCTTTATTGCTACCGTTATACTTTTAAGTAATATCAGAATGTTTTTTATTATTTATTTATATCATATAGTAGTAATTTTTGCAACACTGAAAAAATTGCACTGTTTTTTTTTAAGTGTATATACCGACAGTCTTAAGATTACTGAACACTAAAAAAACAGCTTGTAAATTCCAAAGCGATACACACGTCTCAGTATTCGCGAATCTACCGATATGGTATAAAAAGGCAAGTTGGCGAGAAAACCTAACGATAAATAATACCGCGCGGTGTCGGCTGCAATACATAAATTGGAAGGACTTTTGACAGCAGATCGGATAAGGTCTGGGGTGAGGCTTGGGGGTATCGAATGGGGAGGGGGTTGTTTTTATCACGATTATAATCGGCTTTGCCCGTTTGGACAAGGGGAATAGTGTCCGATGGTGACAATGACCTGTCCTGCCAGCTTGCATTCTTGCAAATGTTTAGACTAGCAGAAAACATTTCTTTGCAAGTCATTTTTTATCATAACCACATAGGTACATATATATAATTCGGTTGATCTTTAGGAAAAAAACGTCTGTCTGAACCTAAAATTAGATACTCTTCTTGATAAAAAATATAATCTAAATCCATATAGTCCATTATCAGGAAGTACCAAACGACTGCATGGAGGGATTGCATCCTGCATGCAGTCACACTCCTGAAGACTAAGTTCTGCGTTCCATAAATTCCATAAGAATCCAAAACAGGGCAGCATTTAACAATTTTATTATGTAGAAATAACTGTTTATGCCTATAACATTAATATAGAAATGGCATAAACGGAACAATACAAACAGTAACAGACCAGGGCTTTAGGAGGCGCAATTAAAAATCGTTGTGAAAGAGGAATATTTTACCATAATATACATCATTCTATTTCTTTTAATTCTCTATAGAACCTTGATACACAAGAAAGCCAAAGTATAAGCAAGGGTAGGAATAGGAACAATGGAGAGTAAACATTGCCCAAAATAAAATGAGCGACAGATCTTTTGTCATGCAAAATTTGTGACGTCCTCCCGGCGAATGATAATAATTTCTGGGGGAAGTTTTGTCGTTTGACCATTCGCTTTCAAGGAACATATTGTAGCTGAATTTTCAAAGGTTTATGTATATATAAGTTTGTGAATATCGTGGTCAAAATATTCAAGTTGAGCAGTGAATTTGAAGTGAGTTAGAAATTTAAATTATTTTCGTTCTTTTAAAATATTACTTGATTTCATAATCAATATACTCCTAAATAGCCCCTTTTTATGTTCCTTATACAAATATATATAAATTTTAAAAATCATCTGTATAAGCGTAGGTACATTTTTTTCATATAATGTGGGATTAGCAGACGAGCATGCAGTCCACCTCATGGTAAGTGGGTACTGGCACCCATGGACATCTGTAATCAACCCCAGATAGGATTGGATATTCCTACCTGAAGTCAGCCACGGATGCGCTGCTATCCCTGGAGACTACTAAGCTGGAACGCTTCGGAAGATTATGTCTGTCTTACCACACTCTTCAAACCGGAACACAGCAGTGCTTAACACTGCTGTTATGAGGCAGACATAGGTTTGGCGGTGGTGCCGCCAGAGTTGAACCACAAAGGGTTCTATCACCTTCAAAACATTCTTACTCAAATGTAGGTTAAACAGAATAAATAAAGGGTGGGAAGCGAAATTTACTAATGCATTACAAGAAACACAGCCGGAGTTTATTAAGGACGTTTCCAAAGGGTACGGAATAACAAAGCAAGAAATCGCTTAGTAACGCACCGATTCACGCATCAATTACCGAACGAGGTTCCATAGTCCGCCGCAGACGCCTACAATATCGCTGGATTATTTGCAAATTGATTCAATTTGCCGAACACGGCTACGCTTTTAGTGAGCTCAGTTTAATATGTAGCTCTTTCAACTTTGTTTACAGAGCGATTGGCGCTATTACAATATTCAGTACATCACTACGTCCACTTAATGTGTGTTTATATGATTGTTTCTCGTAATGAGTACACGAAAAAAATATTAGCGATTAAAATAGAACTACGAGATAATTCAGTCTTTTGTTATCGAACATAAAAATGTCGCAGTGATATTACACGAATAATCATAGTATTTTAATTAAAATTGATTCATATCGCCGAACACGGCTAAGCTTTTAGTGAGCTCAGTTTAATATGTAGCTCTTTCACCTTTGTTTACAGAGCGATTGGTGCTATCACAATATTCAATACATCACTACGTCCCCTACTCAGCCCACTTAATGTGTTATTATTTTGTTTCTCGTAATAAGTACACGAAAAATAATTTGTTGGAAGAAAGAACGGAATTGCGTGGTAATTATTTTTTGCTAACAAACGTAAAAACTTAATATCTCATCTAGACGCACGGCAGTGCTTTGGACAAAGTTGTCCAACCGAACGCACTAGCCTATGTGTATACTGCATGAAACATTTAAGCGTGTTTTTAGCAATATTACACGAATAAATCATATTCTGTTATATTTTTTCAAATATTTACGCTAATGCTACAATTAGTATCCAACAAGATAATTAGTGTAATTAGATCAGCCACACTCAACTCTACTATACGTAAATAAATAAAATTATTCGTTTGTCATATAACAATAAAAAGCGTTTATGCTCCAAGTAATTAGCACTTTACTAAAATCAAATCACATGGTTTTTAAATAGTCATCTCTGTTTGTATAACTCCAACAGGTTAAAGAGATTTTATCTAGACTATTGTTGGTTTAGATAAGTTATAAGCGTTTAAGTAAGGCTACATTTTACGCCACAGATAATTAGGGTTTATAATAGAAAAATATTTACATTGTGCTCGGAATAAATAACTTTCCATTGTTATTTCCTATGCGTATCCTTCATATAGAAAATAACGAACCAATTTCTTTACATTCATGGCGTAGTTACAGCGTTACCAGTACCTTGCTCCCTTCAACATGTCAAATGTCAATTATGATTAGCGACATGACTGCGATGTCTTCACGCTACCAAGTCTTTGTTGCTTTTAATGCATCTCCGATTTAGATCCCTTTGTCGACGTGTCAACAAATAAGTCATGTTTAAATGTGGCTTATTTTGTCTTGTATAGGAAGAAGTAGAAATAATAATGGAACGTCACTGCGTAACGAGCTGGAATATCAGAATTTAGCTTTTCCACTTGTATGTGCCGTGATATGTAAGATAGCAAGAGAAATACTTGCAGTTATAGAGAAGATCTGAGACGAAGTGCTGCATCACTTCGCTGTTCTATGATGCTCTTATTAATCCGATGTCGAGAATAATACGATTACCTCTATTAATAATACCTTTATACTATCCCGGCAGTGAAATAAAACACAAATTGTAAATAAAACAAAGTTTTGAATGAATTGCTTGTAATAAGATATCACTGCTTTTTAGGATTACGGTAACATTACAGTATCTACCTTTGTTTTTCAAATAGACTAGCCGGGGATCAAACCCAAAACCTTCCGAACGTATTGTGCGTAAATATATAATCATTATAACACGATGCCCATTACACGTGTATTACAATTTGTAGCATCATAAACTGAAGTCAAGTTATTGAATAATAAACTTCCGAAATTACGTGTAAGCAAACTTTATTAATGTTTATTCGTTGTTTACAAGTTACAGTCGGCCGATACCCGAAACTAGGTCTCGTCATGTGGCCCGCTCGGAAACTTTCGCAATTATTGGTCTTGAAGCGCTTTAGGTAACGGCACCATCTTGAAGCCAACACTTGTACTAATATTGAATGATAGGATATCATAAATCCTGAAAGTAACTTTTGGCTTTTATTTGGGTAAAGATGTTTGCTTTAATAACGGAATTTGGTATATTGACGTAAACAGAATGAAACATTTTGTTGACTGAATGCGTCAATTTTACAGTTTTAGAATGCCTTGGAAAAGTATGTCTCCCTTACCATACTAACTTAATCATCTTCTCTGAGATATACTAGAAACCTTGCACAATAAGATCATAATAATATCATTATGGATTGCTGTTACTATCCTTGAATATTAAGTAGCAACGCCTAATCTAAATATATATAACTCAAAGGTGACTGACTGACAGTGATCTATCAACACACAGCCCAAACCACTGGACGGATCGGGCTGAAATTTAGCCTGCAGGTAGATGTTATGACGTAGGCATCCACTAAGAAAGGATTTTGATCAGTTCTACCCCTGAGGGGATAAAATAGGGGATGAAAATATTACTTCGTAACGCGAGCGAAGCCGCGGGCAAAAGCTCGTATCAGCATACATGTCTTCCACACTTAACACAAAGTTGATATTTTGCCTCTACAGCAGAACCTTTGCTTCAGAGTAGCAATTGGCCCCTATTTTTCTATGCACAACGCGTAATTCACAACATCCTTTGAGCGTTGATTGGCTGTCCAGACTATGTCCAGTGTTGCCCGCATTTCATTTCAAGCCTTTGAAAGCCTACCTTGGTGTAGGAGTTCGTTATACAGACACACCGTATCACAAAGAGTAACTTTGTTAATAAATAAAATATATATCAAACGAAGTTTATTTCGTTATATACTATAGACACCAGTAATTGAAGTTTGGGTCAAATAAAGTCCCATTTTGAATGTATTTGCTCACGAGATGAGTCTAATAAGCCTAAATATTATAATGTGAGAACCTTTAATTAAGTTATATGCGGATATCCGGATTTATCATCCAATTAGCACAATATTCTATTTTAGTATGTGTTCCGAATTTTAGCTTAATCTGTTAGGAGTAAATATAAAAAAAATAGTTGCATGGTTTGACCCATGCAATCAACGTACAAAGAATTAATAAGTTTGTAAAAGCATAAAAGGGGACACTAGTGAAACAAACATTCCCACGTGATATCTCACACTACTACTTTTTTATATAACAAAGCATTTCTATTAAATATGGTCAGTTCAATATTTCTGCCCTGTTTGTTCCTAAGCAACGCGTACCCGCATCGGACGGCGCGTGTCCGCTCGCACGCGTTTTTCACGCCTCAATACAACCGGTTCCAAACCGGTTCTAACCGCTTTCAACCTATCACATAAAGGGCCGATCCAATTGAATAAACAAGTTTGTTTGCCACTAACTCGCACCACTCGTTTCGAGCAAAAAAACAACCGAATCAAGTTAGTCAAAACGAAATAGATCCGTACACGTGACTATACGAATTTTGGGGGAATATTTCTAAATGCATACGAAATTTGGTTAAATTTCGCGCCGATTATGTTATCGTCAATGAATAATAGTTATTTGTTAGTTTAGAATCCACAATTCACACGTTTTGTGATATGGCGTGACCGCGGCAAATGCGACGCCAAAAATATGGCGCAAATATTAGCGTGATTTATGATACTGCATACGATAGCGCTATAATATTATTATTTTATGTAATAGATGGTGCGCATATCGTAGAATTGATGCAATAAATAATATGCACTTTGCTTAAATTTCTTATTCTGTGCCTTATTTTAAACCACTATCATGTGTTTTTAGTTAGAAATACATAAACAATATCTAACATAGATAATTTACCCAAAATGTATTTTATTGAAAGGGTAATGAGTTTTTTTCTTAACGAATTGAGATACAAAAAGTTACACTAAATTTAAAATAGCATTAAAAAGTACAACAAACCTACTAATCCCAAGTACTTCGAACCCTTTCAAACCTTCAACAAGCTTCTTTAACTGGAAGGAAGTAATTATACAAATAACGAATTAGAACGATAATTAATTACAGCACCGTGATTCGACAAACCGGCTAACAAGATAGGCCGAACGTTTGATTACAAATGAAACGTCTAAAGAAACGATTCAATTAGAAAATGCATCAAAATAAACCGCCTAGTGCTCCGAATGGGGTTCCACCCTAAACGGGTCGTTGACCCTTCACCCAACTCATGTTACGTTCATTAGAAATTCCCTGTCCCTTTCATTCATGCAACGGGCCTCTCTGTCCAGCACATAAATAATAATGAAAATTCATTTGTTTTGCCTAAATGTAACGCGAGACATTATCGTGTGGGTCGGGCCTAATAATAATAATATAGCAACTCTAATTACTCGTTTCAAGTGCCCTTAATTAGATTAAAATTTTACATGTAATTTGAAATTAAATAAATAAGTAAAAAAATTTTTTTTTCAAATATTTTCTGACTTGGTGCATCTTTGTTTTTAATGAATTGTAAATAGCTAAACTTTGTCCAATACACTACCCTCTGTTTAAATTAAATAAATAATATTTATTTTTTACTTAGATTGTAATAGAATTGTTTGCAGCTCACCTTATAGTAAATGGTCATTGCTATCCACATTTCTATGACCAACTCCATATAAACACAGACCTAAAGTCGATTACATATGTTGTCTTTACTGATGTCTAAGGTTATGAGAGTAAGTCATACATTAACAAACATACACGAGAAGCAGCAATTTGCCCTCACAAATATTTGATCCCGTTGGGAATCGAACTCACGACCCCTGGTACAAAGTAAAGCTACGTTCATAAGAGCAAGCGAGCACTACGTCCGCATTCGATCGGAAATGTTCAATCAAGTATTAATTAAAGTAACTCAATTGATAGTTAGTTAAATGTAGTATGAAAACGGTGAAACACTTCGTGACTCGTAAAGGGTAGCGCACGCTACACCGCGCCGAGACTCATACATTTTACAATCTGATACACTTTGTATAAAATCAAAATTGTTCTGCTTTACGAACGTGAGAACTGATTTAAAACAATCGACATTTAATTGACGGGTTTGTTAAAAATAATCGAGATTTTATGAAAATTTTGAAATATTTTTTTAAATCGATTACTTAAATATTGTATGTCGACCAACATACGAGTATTTTGCCCGTGACCATAAGATATGCTCAGAATTTCCCATAAAATTACGAGATTAAGAATAAAAATACGAGATATTTCTTATTTGTCGTTCTCGATTTGATAATGGTCAACATACTGTAATTTATAAAAACAAAATTATAAATTATACTAAAGTTTATGTCCGGCTCAGTATAGGCACGATGTAGCGTCGATTATCCTTTAACTGTAAAATCAAAGTCCACCAGAATATGTACTTTTAAAATATTTTTGCCTGCCTTTAATTATTTAAATATTACTCCATTTTATTGAATCCAAAAAAGTCTCTGTCGTGACTGTGTTGTATTAAATGTAGTCATTGAATTAATACGGATTATTATTTAAACACCCTAAGACGACCCGCGTGGCGGAGCGGTTACCATACCGGTCTGACGCGCAGAGGGTCCCGGGTTCGATTCCCGGCCAGACAGAAATTTAAATGATGAATTTAGATTTCTGTTTCTGAGTCTGGGTGTTTGTGTATTTAACTCTGTGTGTGTCCATGGCACCCACGACACAGGGAATCCTAGTGTGGGGCTGTGAGTGTAGAAAGCGTTTTTTTTTTTAATTAATTCCGAGTCAAATAAAACCTTACCGTTCTAAATTGTCGTTACTTTTATACTAATGTATTATACCCTCTTCGGTAAAATGTTTCAACGTAAGCCTATTAAGTTCCTTAATTTAAATCTAGAATCGATTTAGGCATTACAGACGTAAAAATATTATTCCGACCGAAAATGGCCTCTGAGCACGCCATGTCAAATTCGGAAAATTAATACCGAGTCTAAGTATAATTTATGAATCCCTTTATTACTTATACGACGCGTTTTTCCACACATTAAGATCATATTATTTAATAACTTTTTAAACGTCTGTATATCTTTAAAGTCAAGCAATGTCGAACACGGTCAGGAGTCAGATGGGTGACCAATAGTATCTAAGTATTCGAAAGGTACGTCTTCCTACCTAATATTTCTGATATTAATTGTTAAATCTTGTGGAAGACCTTATGTGTAATTTGAAAATATTCGCATATATTGGTTACTAATTCCAACCTTTCAAAAATCCGGATTGGAGCAGCATGGTATGCTCCAAGCCTCCCCAGTGAAAGACCCGTGCCCAACAGAAATTAACACAGGCAGCCAATAACTTTTTAAATAACTCAATATCCACCAACAGAACAGGCACTTGGTTGAAATTCAAAATTTATTTCATTACGGAACTCCATTTGGTTGGAAAAACTGTTTTAATTAAAAGCGTAGTGGAGCGAAGTTTCTCTACTGGTGTGAAAACTAACAATAGCGAGGAAATTGCCTGGGTTCCTTACATATTGGGCTTGTTCGACATCCAATAATGTTCATAAGTTCCGATAGGTTGCGTACCTGTAACAAAAACAACAATATTATTAAAGGGTCTCTCTCTACACTAAAATTTTATGTAACTTCCCTTTTAATGGAGGTCGGAAGGGTTCGGTCGTATTACAAAATACCTGATTCCCTTTTTTGTTTGATCAAATTGTAATGAATACAAATTATACATCTTAATTAACATAAGTATGCTTTATGGATTTTTTTATACAATATACGAGTAGCAGACGAACATGCAGTCCGTCTGATGGTAAGTGGCTACTGCCGCCCATGGATACCTGTAATAAACCCCAGGTAGGATTAGATTCCTGAGGTCGGCCACAGATACATCGCTACCTTTAAGGACTAAGCTGGAATACCTTGTAAAAGTATGTCTCCCACATGTATGTATGTGTACCACATCCTTCAAACCAGAACATAGCAACGCTTAACACTGCTGTTAATAGGCAGAAATAGGTTTGGCGGTGGTGCTGTCGGAGTCGAATCACAAAGGGTTCTACCAAATACGTCATGTCCAATTCGATACTTTATGATAATAAAAGTCAGCGTTTCAAAGTATTTATTTATTTATTTACTCGGCAAACCAACAGCGTTACACTTATTGATAGTAATAGAATACAATTGCATATAATATGGCCAAAAATGGATTATGAACATAATATGTAGGCTACTACGTAGTAATTTTACTAAGATCAATATTCTACAGAAAATTATGTCTCGTACAGTTAGTTGTGGATACATTATCTAAGCAGGTGTACTGCGTCAAACCATATAACCGTTTGAGCGAATGACATGAAGTTGGTGGAACTCTGGGTGCAAAGTTTTATTGTAACACACTGTTATGTACTAGTTTAATAGGAGTATATTATAATTATTTATAACACTGTAAAATACTTGTATTAGCTGGTATAAAGTGTGATAAGCATCCGAAACATAAATGAAAAATTTGGGGCTCCTTTTGAGGTTTATTGTGAATGTCATATAACTGCCTGGAAATGTTATGAAAATTTAAAGGCATTTTCTTCTAGGGATTTTAAAACATATAACACACATAACACATAAAAGCTAACCTACACGTATTGTTTGTGTGACCTTTCAAACAATATTTTTAGCTTGGGAATGTGGTATGTTTTTGTGTAACCTTTCGTAGCTTGCTTGATAACATATAGTTTCCAAATTCAAAAAGTAAATGTTTCAACAAACATAGACACAAATCGAATCGCGAGTCATATTTCTAAAGCCGTGTAAACTGCAGATCACGTAAAACCAGTGCCCATTAAAGGCACCGAAATATCAAATAAACCCAAACAAGAGCAGACCGATCGCGATATAAATCCGATGCAATACTAAAAAAGGTCTATTTTTCTAGACTAAACGCGAATAAAAACGAAAACATCGAAAAGGGAAACCGTCGGAGGGAACGCTAACTCCCGTATGAATTCGTAGAAATGAATAAAAAATACCTTCCACAAAGGGCGTACGGGTCAAAAGCGAGATAGATACCTCTGAGTGTAATAAAGTCTCTTTGCAGATCCCGGGAACGTTTCAAATTAAAAAGTAATGTGGTTTTCGTCAATTGCAAAGTAGGCTGTTCGCGCATTGTTGGCACGACGTAACGTTAGATCCAAATGACAATGTGGGTCATGGAAACCAAGGATAATATTAAAAATGTTCGTTCTTTTTAAAAAGGCATCTGTCTTTATCAACAAATGGACAACTGTTTGTGTTGTCAGCGTGATTTCGTAACGGGACGAAAAGAAATGAAAGAATGTTACAAAGAAAGAAATAATAAAAATATTTTTCTAACTTTATTGAATATATAAAAATGACTTCATATGATTCAGTTAGTGAACTGCGTTTATCTCAAAAAATGTTGAAAGAATATTATTTAAAACGAAATCGTGAAAAATTTAATAAAGAAAACAAGAACACAGATTTCTTCAATATTGTTAAATAAATGTCGAATATATTTAGTTGAATACAGTTATTAAAGTTTGCCTATTCAAAATACGTTACGAAAAAGAACGAAAGACGATATGAAAAAGAAATTCTAAAAGCAAAAACTTAAACCTCGTATTCTGCAGTATTTTATTCTATTACACCCTACAAGCATGTTACGGCTTCACACAAACTTTATGTATAAAAATTCTCTCAGATGTAACTGAAATTTAATGTGATTTAAAAGTGGCGGTAACAACAAAACTAAAGTAAGTATTACTTAAATTATTAAAAGTAGTACTAATAACGAAATTAAGCGAATAAGATTAAACCAACAATAAAAAATATGAAGGGAACGCCAAAATAAAAATTATGCAGTAAGTAATTCTAGCTAATTTAACACAATTGCTGTAAACCAAGTTTCCTTTTAAAATGAAACATTGATAGCGGATCTCAATATCGTTAAAGTTATTGAGATCCATCATCACATCATCAATCTATCATTGGTTAATAATAATTTTCCAAGACACTTATTTAAACTAATGAAGAAACGACGAAGAATCTTAAGTGTAGACCTTAATGCGTCTAAAGTTAAAAAATAAAATAAAATACTAAGCCAATCTCGGTCTAGTGTATGTAAAGTTTATTGTATTCACAAACTCTTATATGAAATAAATCATACTACTGGTATAAGCAATGTTTTTCAATGAAGCCTCGACGCAAGAACCCAGTAAATCCCTGAGTATCCCGGGAAATTCTCACTCAAATATCTGAGAAATGTAGGTAAGAGCGATACGGTCATCGTAAAAATAAGGAATAGATGCGCTGTCGATAACAAACTTCAAATGTAATGTGCTCCAAATGCCGAACTGAATGTTTATCCATTACATGTTTTCTTTATGACACGGAACCAACAAAGGTTCTTTTAGATGTTTGTCGATTTTAGGGAAATTTAGAAGATACCGGGATTTTTCTAAATTCTAAATGGATTTTGGTAATCCAAAATAGTAATTTTGTTAAATATTAATTTGAGGACTTTTCTCTAAATTAACATTTAAGTCAATCCCCTAAATTAACATTAGCTTTATTTTCTATGACTTCTGTTTATTTTCTTTCATTATACTAGTTTTATGTTAGTTATACATTTTATTTAATTAATATCATCCTGACCACCATAAGTTTTACCAAATTTCAATAATAATTCCAAGAAAACACTACAGGCAAATATGTTTATCATTTTGGGAGCTGGGTAACAACGATAAACAAGGGCATAATATTTATAATTCCCCTCTTTTTGCGTCAACGTAAATTGAAAAGACAATGTTACCCTCATAAACAGTCCGTGAGTAAGCGTACTCTGAAAACTAGTTACCCCTACACGACGGCGAGATAGTCTTAACTTCCACAATTTGTTATATTATCTCGAAGCCACTTTACAGGCTTAATAAAGAAGTGAGTTATGGGTAAGTGCATCACTAAAACAAATAAGCGCTGCGAAGTTTACGTTCAAGATACGGGTACTAACTTTAGAGACATTTTTCACCAGTTCAAAAGTTAGAAAATAAAAACTGGGTTCAACTCGTCCAATTAGAAAAATATTGCCGAGTCGTTAACAACCTCGGTAAGAACGAATTTGTACCGCGGAGTCCGGAATGCTGCCAAATTTCTGTTTGCTCTGCATTGTGGATTGTTTTACGAGCGGATTTACGAACACTTTTTCATTTTTTATTGAATTTCAATATGGAACGGCGATAAAATTTCTGTAATCATACAGAAATCCAAGTTGTGTTTTACGGCTCCACTTTAAGCTATTCGTCATGATTACGTTCCAATTAGTACGGTCATACAATTTTATGATGGAAGTAGGAAACATGCTTGCAGTAATCTGATGGTACGCGATGCAGCTTATAAACCTGTCAAAAATATAAATTTTAATTTTTTAATGAATTGCTATGGTGTCGGTTGAGCCATGTAATAAATTTTAAATCTTGGATGAGTTAAACAGTTAAAAATGAAATATCTACGATGTAATTGAGTATGTCTTTTTATTTAACTATATAACTTTTACATTTTACTTTTAAAACAAAGCATAAAACGCGAAATAATTAAACATCCATACTCAAGACTTGACAAATCCGTGAAATATCATCATTGTACGAATATTAATGATATTGTTGATATTTCATCTTCAATCTTAAAATACCCATTTTTTTCGTATACAGTTACACCCAAGTTTTTAAATACCCATTGTTTGTACACTTCTCAACTTAGTTTCAAACTATAAGTTACAAACAAAATTTTGACATCGGTGTAGTAAGCTGTTCATTGAATAATAGCGAAAATTCTCGAACATTTTCATTTTTGCTACCCTCATTCAAAGACTGCCTGCATGTAGCGTAAACCTATTGAGGTGTCTGAAGAGCAATTTATTCCCGGCATTACTCCTCAACAATATCAAGTGCCCAGTAACTTTAGATACTTTCGCCACCATAATCTGTTAAACGAGAAAAAGGATTTTTTCGCTAGCTATTCAAATAAGTATGTTAAGCATATCGATGATAATAACAATAAGTTATTCAGCATTGTTATAGAAAACGTTGATTAGATGGAAATTCCAACAACGAAACAAGACATTAGTTCAAAGTTATAGTCAAACCCATTATCATTGTAATCATCGCTTTTTTGGAAGAGAAAACTTCCGTCATAAAAAAGAAATAAAAAAGACATCTGGTCATAAGACAGATTTGAGATGATTTGCAAAAGTTTGCCTATCAATTGTAAATCCGAAGCCAATAAGACCAATATCAATAGTCATTTTTTAAAGATTTAATTACATGATCACGTTTTTACCTTTCTTCCATATATAATACTTACAATCTTCCGTGTATGAACGCCAAACCAAGACCCTCCATACAAGATCAAGTACCGGGAACTTTATCAACGATCTTTGTAAAGATTTCACCCTTGGTATTAAGTAGAACACCACAGCCTTCTTCAAACAGAAATAATGGGGAAAGATAACGACAGAGCTGGCCCATTACGCAATTGGGTAAGCGAGGATTCCTTTCTTTTGTCCGAGTTTATCTCGTTCTGAAATATGATCTGCGGACGGCCCTGATTGTCGCAGGCCCATTCAATTTCGGGAAAAACTCAGGCCTTCATTAAATAATGGATCAATATACTACCACCGGTTCATTGTTGGAATTCGAATTGCCAGCGTTAGTGCCCGATTATCGACGGAATTGTGACAAATGTTTGTATGGAGTTTGGTTTAGAAGATGTTGTTCTGGAATTGTACTTTTGTGATTAATATTTCTGGTGTTAGGATGTCAGTGCAATCGAACTACAACCAAGTACTATGAGGACATGATTTCTTGTCTTTATTGCCTCCATATAGCAACACTTTATTTAAGTATATATTTTAGCTCATCCTTCCAATGAAACACAACACCGTAGTTGCTATCAAAAAAGTGTAAAAGGTAATATTTTTCCAATACATTTAAGATTTCATGATAACCTTTACTTAAACACCAGTGAAATCAGAACTCAGCATCATTTAACACTATTGTCATGAATCCGAAGAAGGTGTGATGGTAATGTCTTCAGTGCCAAACCAATAAGGTTTATGATCTCTTTATTCATGTATTGTAATTTAAAAAGTAAGCAAAATTTTCGCAAGCTGGTAATGTCAGATATATACAGCAGGTTAAAATCGAATCTGCCTCTCCCACTCCTACTGTCTCGCCTGACATTTGCCCAAAGTTTTACGTATTAAACTGTTACGTCTATAATATAATTGTTTGCACAAAACGATTAATTCTAAGTCATGTGCGAGTGTTACAACTTTTGTGTAAACAAGGAGAACATACGAACAAGATACGAAGTTCTTAATTCAAATTTATAGGTTCCCAGACTTGGAAAGTTTCTGGGTCGCTTTATTATGTATGGAATAGATCAGGCTCAGAGATTGGGTTTATTTTTACAGTATCTAATTAAGAAAATGTTTTTTGTAAGTAAAATATTAGTCGAAGGTCGAGCTGCCAAAGAATGAAACTGGCAGTTTTCGTAATAACTATGGCCTGAATTTATTCAAATGAGAACCAAAGGGCATCTTGTAAGCTTCTTCATCCTATTCGACAACAGATGTCATAATGAAGTCGCGTGAAAAAAATCGTGGTTGTTTAGAGAAAATAATATTGAAATCATTGTCAATACAATATTTACAAATTCATTCTTAGCTCATTGCTCCTGTCAGAATAAGAAGGAGCATAGTCTACCACATTGGTCAAATAAGAATAGATAGATATTAAGAAGGTATGCATACTAATTAAATCTTCATGAATAAATAACAAGAAACAATAGACATATTATTATCGTTAAGAGAAATGTTGCTTAGTGATATTATAACAAATCGGGTCAGTGCTCAATTCGATAAGTCGAGGAATGACAAATATTTGTTTCTGAAATAATTATTTTTCTATCTTATAAAGATAAATCTTATCACATTTATTCACACAATAATTTCTGCTCACCGTTGCGTAAAGTAATAAGTAACTTATTGTCTATTGGCGTTCATAATGTCAATGCAACATTGGATTTTTAAAGGCAAGTTATATTATGTTACTAGCTTCTAGAGCCTTTTTATTTTCACGCGGATTGATGTCCGCATGCGTCATGACATGTCTTACTCGCATGCGTGAATTAACTCGCTCATTTACATGACAGGAAAGTTTATATATTATATATAATTTTATAATATAGGAGTAGCAGACGAGCATGCAGTCCACCTGATGGTAACTGGCTACTGCCGCCCTTGGACACCTATATATCAACCCCAGATAGAATTCGATATTCCTACCTGAGCTCGGCCGTAGATGCGCCGCTACCCCTGAGGAGTAAGCTGGAACGCGTCGGAAAAGTCTGTCTCTTTTACCACACCCTTCAAAACGGAATACAGCAGCGCTAAAACTGCTGTTATTAGGCAGAAATAGGTGTGGCGGTGGTGCTGCCGGAGTCGAACCACAAAGGGTTCTATCACCTTCAAATTAATTAAATTATAGAATAATAGAATTTATTAAATCATAGAAAAGCTAGAACTAACTAGAACAGTATGAGGACCGAAGTTCTCAGACAAACTTAAAATATGCCAATAGAATAATATGACGTCATAAATTATTCACGTTAATGAATTTAATAAATAAACTCATTTTTATTATATGTATATCGACAAATTCTTATTATACTATCCTTGATATTCGAATGAAACGATAGAACGTGACTGTCACGTACGCAGCAGACGACGCGTGACAAGAAAAAAAGCCGTTATAACATGTTAAAACGATGAAAATTATGACTACATAAATTATTCACGTTAATTAACATTCGAATTGTAGTTGAATATAATAAAGCGACGAGTCCTCATTATATTATTCCATGATATTCCAATATTGTTTAATATGATAACACATATTGGTGCCAAAATTGGCAATAACAGGAAAGTGCGAGAATTCTTGATAACAGCTGAGAAGGGAGGGGGTACAGATGAAATTCCTCTCAAACTATGCGCAGTTCGGCCTAATTGCAATTCCTATTGGCACCAAGCTATTGCAGTAAGATCTGGCTGGGGAAAGATAAAACAATATTAATATTGGTTTCTCCGGTAAAGCGATATTGCGGTTTGATTGTATTGTATATTATATTATTATCATACTGTTATAATGACTTTATGTAACAGCTTTTCTTATTGTAATGACTTATTTAAAGTCATGACCTTTTTGAGAATCGGTAATGAGTACTCGTATAGTCCTCTTCTATTTGACGCTTTAACAACCAGTACTATGATCTCTTAAACCAATAGTTTTTTTTTGTTTTTCCTTACGACATTCACTTGCGTTGCTTTTTCAGAAATAAGGATGCATAAAATGTAGATTTGAGTTTTTGGATAATCCAGTTTTAAAAATGTTATTGACAGTACTGTGTATTTCAAAAGATTTCGGGAGTCGAGGCTCTACTTCAATTGAACGTCACAAAAAACAGTTAATTTTTCACATTCCATGAATTCATTAAATGGCCGTACCATTTTAGAATAGTCCCTAGTCGGAAGCTGAGTAATAATTTTCTCCATATCCGGCATTTTGTGATAATACCCGGGTAAAGACAGAATTAATGGTTCACTGTGCATATAAGAGCAAAGAAATTGGTCATATAAGGATACAAGGAAAATTATAAGAATATTCACAAAATTTAGAAATCGAAGAAGGACTCGATTCATTTGTAAACAATGAAGCACAAAAGGGTACGTATATATTGATAGATTTCATTTTATTTGGAATAGAGCCTATAATCGGAAAGTGAGAGATCATTTTCAGTATATCCGGCAGTTTGAATAATACCCGGGTAAAGACATAAAATAACGTTTTATTATATTACTCAAGACACTACTAATTGAGTCCTACGTTATTCGTTACAAAATCACTCGTGTTTTCAATTACATTAATTAGAACTTTCTATATATTGTAGATCTAATTCTGTTTTGGGATGGAGCCTATAGTTGGAAGGTGAGCGATAATTTTCAGTATATCCGGCATTTTGAATAATACCCGGGTAAAGACATAAATTAACGTTTTATTATATAACTCAAGAGACTACTAATATATTAATATATTATGAGATTCTATTTTGGGATGGAGCCTATAGTTGGAAGGTGAGCGATAATTTTCATATCATCCGGCGTTTTAAGATAATACCCGGGTCGGGTATAGACAATAGACGCTACTAGGTAAGTTTGTTTTATGTTAGTTGATTGTAACGTTAAAATAATATAGCGCCTATTAATCTTTCATTGCTTATTTATTGCTTGGCGTGTGTTTTAGGACGTTTTATAATTGTTGCGTTGTATTTACGAGTAGTACGGTGTGTTTTGGTGTTATATATAGCTATTTGCAATATATCAATTATTTTGTGTTTTAAATTATTTAAATGAAATCTACAAAAATCTGTTTTATGCTTTCGAGATTTAGAGGTTAAGCTGTATTTTCTATGATTTGGTAAACATTTTGGACCCCTTTATAAAATATAGATTTTTTAAATTGCATACATCCTAAACGGGACCTTCTGCATCGGATCAGTTTGATGAAGTACATTTCCAATTTCCTTCTATCAGTTAAGAGAAGAGACTTGTACCACTTAGTACTAAAAGCTAAAAGTACAAAAACTGTTGCATCCACCCATATAACTTGTCACAAAATTAATTTTCCCATTTCAACGAGGTCAAAAGCTAATTTTGCCCAAGCTGCATCCAGAAACAAAGCATAAACCAGATACAAAATTAGTACGTTGTCTAGTACAAGGACAGAATTTAATAAACTTGCCGCTAGATGGCAATAGTTTTGCGCGATGGCTAACTTTGGAAACTTTGGGAATAACAAGATTACATAATTCCATAGAGACTGTGCATAATTTACGAGTTAATAAATGCTAAATTATTCGTTGAAAAACTAATGAATTACTGAGATAATTTAGTTTTAAAAACTTAAAACATTCTGCTCTTTGCGTATAGTTTTATGCGCTCAAGATAGTAGTAGAATTTATAGTTATATTGTAATAAAAAGTTACTTCATTAATTTAGAGGAATCCTGTGACTCTTATCTTAAAACAAAGGGTTTTTTTTAAATAAAGACCCGACACCATAATTGTTAAGATTCGTTAAGCCCTTTGGGCTGCAAGGATTGTGATAGAACGACACATACAAACATACACACATACACACGTTCGAAAAAACTCTCTGCAGTCGGATAAAAAGTTAACGTTTCTAAACCTGCAATACATCGGAAACTCCTTTATACGTTCTTTGCACATAGCAAAGCCCGGTTAAATCAATGACGCATAGAATAAATTAAAGGAAATTGTATCTAGATAGGCACTTAGACAGGTACAGAGGTTGTGAATTATACCTATGACCTAGCTAAGGCTTGCGTGTGGCGCAATGAAAGCAGTTCCTTTCGTGCGCAGTAATGGCGCAGTGCGATTTAATGAAAAGCTTAACTAAATGTTTGATTAAAGGAACTCAGATGGACTGGACTCTCCATTTAACTTTAAATAGTCATGGTTCAGACGCAGTTTAAAAATTCACGTGAGGTTTTTAGCTGAGCCACTTGCATTGAAATGTAGTCAATTGTTCGAAATGAGTTCTTGATTAGACGCTCCGCATTCAAGCTATTTGAAGCTACAGAAAAGATGTGTTCATCCTATACTGGAGTACTTCCATAGCACTTTTTTAACAAAAAATATAATATTACTAAGTCTGAAACAAGGATAATTGAATAATTTCTTATTTCTGACTGTTGTCAATCAAGCTACGATTCTAAGAATTACTGGCGTAGTTATAAAAGATATAAGGTTTCATTTTTTAATCTAGAAATGGAACTTCGTCATATATATAAAAATTCTGAGTAAAAATTCGCCACTAATACCAACCTTATAAAATATGTCGCCTTCGTATTAATATTAAATAGAGGTAAGTTTGAACTAGAAGTGACGTCAAACATGACCCCTTGGCTACTCAAAATGTATTACGGCATAAATTTATAAGATATCTTAGTTATAGTGCATTCCAGCGGGTGAATAATATAGAGGTTCGAGTCGTGAGCAAGCAAACAGAATCAAAAATTAAATCTAATTCGCCTTCGCCTCGTTAGACATTCAGCCCTTTACTGTTCCGCTAATAGGTATTCGTGAAGGCTCAGCCCGTCAGCTGGAAAGTAACGTTTGAATCTTTTATTTCAACGCTTCGTAACTCCAAGTGGCTTTGAATAATCGGTATTTGTTCATAAAGATTTATCATTAATTCCTTGTAGAATTCGAAGGGTTTAGGTCATAGTTTACGGCGCTTGGTTATCTTATTGTGTCAAAAATACGGAAGCTGTACGTTTGTTTCCAGAAAACTCGGAAAGTATTCGTCGAATTGACTTAATTTTTTTACAAAATATAGCACTTTTATAAAAGAGTGTTTAACATGCTTTTTAATCCGGACGTTCCTACAGAAACCGTATATTAATATAAAAAAATACTATGAGATAGAGCAATAGCAAAACATTACCAGGCTTGGCTACTAATCAAATAAAAGTACGATTGACATAAATGGATCCTGTAGACACATAAAGACAAGTGTGTAAACACCTAAACCCATAAAAGTATATTTAATTAGTATTTCAATGCTGCATAGCAAACCAGTATGGAGACAATTGTACCATAACCAATTGTACCTGTGGTTATTGTCGTACAGTCTTCGATTGACGACATCAATGAAGATGACAAAGAATGACGACATATATCGTAACTTATATGTGTATACCTTGAATGAGACTTACACTTGATTTGTAGGCACTAAAATATATTTAATTAATGAATATTGGAGTATAAAGTACTATAAAAACGATGCATGGTTTGATATTATTTAGTCAGATATACAAAACAAAAGACCAAAACAATGTTAATTATTTTAACGTAAATTAAATATAACAATACAAACAATATAAAACCACCACAATGAAAACCAAGTGAGTAGCTGCTAATAATTTCCCTCATTACAGTTGCTTATTTTCTTCAAAGAGACCCGTAATTAATCGTATCGTACACGGCGCGAGAGTATTTCCTTTAACATTGCAAGTACTTGATTCCTACTCTTAAAGTTCTATTTTATACTTGCGACCACGACGCGATCGTGAAATCTTTACCACAACATCGTGAGCATAAAATCTTCCTCCTATTTTCCAATTCTATATGAGGTCGGCCACAGATGCGTTAATAATTCTGAGAACTAATTTGGAAGGCCTCTGATAAGTATGCCTCGCTTACCACCTATGTACAGATATTATATCCACGTACTTAATTAAATCAAGCATTACATAACACTGCTGTTATTAACAGAAACAGTCGTGGCGGTGGTGCTTTCAGAGTCGCACCACGAAGGATTCTATCACCATTAAAACTAAAACTCTACCCCCCTTTTCCATTCCTAAACCTACTTTTCACCCACGACTTTTCTTCGTTGTATCGTAAATCGTGTCGTGAATAAAAATACCACATTTAATTTGCAGGGAAAATTCTATTTACAAGTACTTACACGGTTTGATGAGTCTATAAAGGCAAAGACGTTCAGACGCGTTTTAAATAAACGAGGGTGCTAATATACGCCGAGGAATTTGCACAAACTAGACAAAGGGAGGTATTTTATTAATCTCGGATATTTTTAATTGGGTTTACAATATTTAGTACGATATTTTGGTACGATTATCGATTTTGGTACAATATATGAGTTATTCAAAGTTTAATTTGCTTTTTATACTGAACGTGCAAGATAGGAACTGATTCTTCATTTGTTAGCTACTTTTCTTAGTATTCCATCTGTGGCTACTGCCGCTCATGGAAAAATCCGTATTTAACCCCAGATAACATTACATTCCTATTTGAAATTGGCAACATATGCGCTGCTGCCCCTGACTGAGGACTAAGTTGGAAATCCTAGGATAAGTAAGTCTCCATTCGAACCAGATAAGAACTGATTCTTTAATCGTAAGCGTAATGACGTTGAAAGCGTCATTTCCCACTGGTAGGTGGCTATTGCCGTTTATAGACATCTGTAATCAAATCCAGAAAAAATAAGAGCTCTACTTGAATCGTCCACGGATGCATTGCTACTTTTGAGGACTAATATGGAACGCCTCGGGCAAATCATCATCATCATCAACCCATTATTGTCACACGGGTCTCCTCTCAGAATGAGAAGGATGTCTCGGACAAGTATGTCTGTCTTACTACAACTTAAGAACAGCAGCGCTGAACACTGCTTTTATAAGAAGAAAATATACTTTCAAAATGAATTCTGGATTTCAGTGACCGTAGTTCTGGGAACCAAATCTTTTATAAGTCTAATGTGGGAATTCAAATTAGGACCACAAATCATAATAATCTCGACGCCACAATTATACGAGCCACGGAAATCAGTTCAACCCTTAAATTGTTCCTAATAAGGGTCCCTGCACACATGCTACTTTTGGCATCGACGATCGATGGTGTCCAGGATTAATAACTAATCTATCTAATTTTTTGCCTACTTAAGATCGTCATTTAACAATTTCTTCATACCAGATCTTGTCAAATTCTGATCTTCGGTAGGTAAAAATTGGATAGTTGGATTATTGACAACGGCCGTTTTGAAAGCTACATGCAGCGACCATTCGCTGCACCCTGCGCATAAACAAGATAAACAAGATGACACACTAGTGCCGTCACTAAAGTTTCGTTACCGCACTACATGCAGCGATGAAACGTTGTACCCTGTACACATTTGAGCATCAGTCACTGCTACTTTTGAACGCAAAAATCGCGAAGCAACAATGCATTCGCCAAAACGCATTTTCGATAACGTAACCAAACGTCACACAAACGCGATGCAGCTACGACGCGTTCGCCAACGATTCGCAGACTAAAAGTAGCATGTCTGCTGAAGCCATAAGATCTTTAAATCCTCGGGTCGGTAACAGAGCTAATTACACTATTTCACTATGTAATATCGCGCCAGTTGAAACATTAGGTTGAAATGTCACAAGTTCTTGATATATTGGAGGTCGTGGGACCGACTGCGAGATTGCTTTGTGTTAAAATTTGGTAAGCCACCCGCGCGAACGTTGTGCGTGCTGTAGGGGTGGACAAGATAGTATAGAACTATCGATTTTTGTATTAAAATAATGTATTTTTTAATATAATGTATTCATAAAAAAATACTGCTTATTCACAATTTTAAAACCAATTTTCAAAAGGACTTACTTATAGTTTTCTGCATAAAACATTATGGAACTTTTTATTGTTTTTTTTTTGTTTGTAATAGATCATTTAATTTATATCTGCGCAGAGCTTTCTGGAGACTTTATATTCCCTTATTATTATAGGGATTTTGTGAATGGAGTACCAGCCGTTTGACGGTAACATGGCCGTGTTTTTTATTTTTTTCTGAAACAGTCCATGTTAAAAAACAGCATTTTTTAGCAGGTTGGTTAATAGGTACTCGCCTAAAAGGCTTTAAGCGCGACGAGTCATACCAAAATCCTACAAAACCAACCCACATACATATATGTCAAATAATTATGAATATTAGTACAAATCGATTTGAATAATTCCGATAAATCCCATTGCCCATCACTAGTTACCCTCCGCACGTACTATTCCCCAGATTGGGACAAAGTTTTGCTCTCCCGATTCAGTTCCTCTATTATTTTTCCCATTGTCAACGGGAGGTTTATGTTATTATCCACCCTAAAGTAATTTATAGCTTCCCTATTATAAAACTGTATGGTATTGTGCGTATTATGTTCTTTGTAGTTATGTAAGTTTCGTATTGGTATTGTATTGGATATCAAGATTATACCTACTGAACCAAAAATAAATTTTAGTATTTGTGTATGTTCATATATGAAAGAACTAAATAGATTTTTATTTGTAGGTAATTGGAGAAGCAAACTATCTATACATGTGCAGTTAAAATAAGAAATACTTGTTAGTGCCCCTTCATCCTTAATCTACACTAATATTATAAACAGGAAAACTTTATTTGTTTGTTTGGTTGTAATGAATAGGCTCAAAAACTACTGGACCGATTTTAAAAATTCTTTCACCATTCGATCGCTACATTATCCACGAGTAACATAGGCTATATTTTATATGAACTATATTTGATAAATAGATTTTGAGGCGGTACACAGTTTGCCGGGTCAGCTAGTTATAAGTATGTTGGTCGCTGCATCGCTGCATGAAGAGTTCCCATTCCTATAATTCATCTAACGTTACAGTATGATGCAATAACTACTTGCTTTCTGGGCGTCTAAAGATAACTTCCTTACTTGAAGTTAGCAATAATCAACGTAACTTACTTAAGTTAACTTACTTAGTTACCCTTTAGCAATATAGAATGTCTACCATATCCTTCAGACCAGAACCTAAGTACTAACCTAAAGTACTTGTAGTATCTACTTACCAAGTACGTGCTAAGTAGTCCTTGTATAACTACACCTATTTTATCGTGCGTCATAATCGCCTCGTTTGATACCCAACAAGAGCTTTCTAATGTCTAAGCACTAACTTTCTCATCAATAGTCGGTACTTATTGGTTATGGCCTTGAGATTAGAAAACTTCTTGTGGGGGACGGGCTATCTATAAGGGCCTTATCGGCTGTCAAATAGTGAATTTCAAACTATTTGGGAGATATAAGTGCTTTTTGTAATATAGGAGTAGCAGACGAGCATGCAGTCCACCTGATAGTAAGTGGCCACTACCGCCCCTGGACGTCTGTAATCCACCCCAGATAAGATTAGATATTCCTAGCTGTCGGCCACAGATGTGCCGCTACCCCTGAGGACTAAGCTGGAATCCCTCGGAAAAGTATGTCTCCCTTACGCGTGGTAAGGGAGACATACTTCTTCAAACCAGAACGCAGCAGCGCTTAACACTGCTGTAATTAGGCAGGAAGGTGTGGCGGTGGTGCCGCCGTAATCGAACCACAAAATACATTTTATTTCTATCGTACAATAGAATATAGTACTTTTAACATAGTCCTCAAAGGTAGCAAAATATCTGTGGCCGACCTCAAATAATACTCCGATGTGATCTCTTATATGAGGTTCCGTAGGCGTCTATAAGGACTTAGGTGAAATGTATGTTCATTCGCAACTTGAAATTAAAAAAAATCCCTCGTCCTATTATTTCTAAAATATGTTAAAATTAAAGAAACAATAATAACTTTATAGCTCAATAGCCCGCAATAAGACAGGTAGACAAACTACGGGCTATCTGTAATATCGGACTTTATAATTACAAGTTATCGAGTCCACCGGCTATTGGAGTTGGAACTTTCGAACCGCTTCATTTCATCTATACGTTACTGAGAAATTAAATACTCAACTTTCCAACTCTATAACGTAGATTACATAATCAAAGTTGCTAAAATTGGAATCATTTGAGTTGGAATTTGGTTTAATTTTGTTGCCTTTCAGGTAAGTGTAAACATTACCCACCAATTGAAGTCTAATGAGTCTTTTGTATTGAGCATAGCCCGCGGTTTGTGTAGTTCTTAAATGATCAAAGTTAAGGAACGTCGGCCGTGGCCATGAGGTGGATGGGTGACCGCTAGGAGCAAAATTGTTAGCGCATTTCTGTAATACGTTAAGCCCTGTCAAAGTGCTTATGGGCAGTTTGAAAATCCCACACCAGTTGGCCACAAATCTGTTCACCCTTCAACCAACCCTCACTGGAGCAACGCAGTGAGGTACGCATACAGAGAACTGTACCCATAATTTAAAAGCCATAATTTCAATATTTTAATTCCACGAAAATTCCAAAATCCGTTAGCACATAATATCATTGATTCCAGTTTATCCGACAACAATAAAATTCCTAAATCACTGATTTTCCAATAACGCTTTATTATTTTACTGTATAGCACGATTTTATCAACGTATTGTTCGGATTAATTAATGTGTGTCGCACCCACATCAAAGTGTAAATGAAATAATGTATGAAACTAGGGTTTAACTAAATGTCGATACAAAATTAGATATAGCGAAATTATTATGAATTGTATTGTTTTGATTCAGATTTGGTTTAATGTATTTTATTTTGTATTTAACGGGAAGCGTTTCCCGTTCTTTTCTAGGGTTGATTGTTAGTTAGTGTTTGCCTGGTGACCAATATCTTACTTAAATGGTGTACCTGGTGGTTACATTGTAATGAAAGCAGGCTACCATGGTGGTTACATTGTAATGAAAGCAGTGTTAGCCTAGTAGCTAAGAAACTCGGCCTCTCGATCAGGGGTCCGAGATTCAAATCCCAGGCACCTCTGATTTTTCTAAGTTATGTGCGTATTATAAATTAATTATCACTTGCTAAATGGTAAAGGAAAACATCATGAGGAAACCTGTAAACTGCCACTCCTGCCCAGCAGTGGGACAGTAACGGGTTGTAATAACACAAATTAATAATACAACAAAATAATAAATTTTATTATCTGAGCAATTTTTTATTAAATGCGATACTCTAAGCTCCTTGGGAATTTCCAAAGATCAGTTTGCAGAATTAAGTTCTACCATTTTTGTAGGTAAAATAAATTTAATATTTCTGGCGCCAACCACTTAGAGGTTCAGTTAGTTTGAAATTTAATCTCGACGGCCCTCAACTGCGTCAACTTGATACGCCAGAATTTTCTCTTATTTTTCGATTTTTAACCGACTTCAAAAAGGAGGTGGTTATCAATTCGGCCGGTATCTTTTTTTTTTACAATAATAATTTTGAGATACTTTACAGTACTAATTTTTTAGGAACAAATAGCAGTTATGTCTGGAAGTATGAAACTAGGCACAGGAGTTCTTTTATTACGTGAACGATCACATAGGTGTTTTAATGGAGATTCCGCCGTTAAAAGTATAAAACACAATGAAATGAAAGTAAAAACTTAATGAAAATTCAGAATTTTTAGACCATAGTTCATGATTTAAATGTATCCATTAGAATGGACAAAAATCCGTTTAAAATAATCTAATAACATTTTTAATAAGCGCGCATATCTAATAATAATCTGCCATCAAATTGAAATCGAAAGGAGTCATTCATGTGCCCCGAGAGGGCTAATTTTAAGGCCCTAATTTATGCCCCTACCACTCCCAGACATCTGCTACTAATTTAACATATTTTACTTGTAACTTCTACTCAAAGCCGCACTACACTTATCCGACCACCAGGACAGCAGACCATAAGTTACACTGGACCGCCACAATGCAGCCGCAAGCCATACAAACACCCACGTAATTGTACAACTATCACCATAAAACCGTGTTTTGAATGGACAAATCAGACCCCACAAATAAAAACATTTACATAAATAATGTTAAATGGCCCTTTGTTACTGTTAAGTTGCAATAAATTGCTTTAATGAGTTGCAGTATGAGTTTACGATGTTTTCTCATTGGGGACATCTCTTGTGTTCAAGTTTGACTGTGTATGTGTGAGCGTGCGCGTTTAATGAGTTAGTGTGTGTGTGTGGGTGTGTGTGTGTGTGTCTGTGCGCGAAACTGCCCGCCCATGTGTGTGTCCACATGTGTGTGTGTGTGTGTGTGTGTGTGTGTGTGTGTGTTCTTGCTTTTTATAACTAAGGTTTTTATGACACATTAGACACTATTTACAAAATTTATATAACCTTACCTACAGTTAACAAGGTAAACGACCAGCTAGTGAAATATTTTAAAACTTTTCAGTTTTGATTCAGTAGAACTTAATATTTAGTTTGAAATTACAAAATGACTGACATCAATTTTTATTTATTTCTGTACACATAAGATACGTCACGTATCACATACATCTATCATTTATTTTGTTTGGAAACATTGTTATCCGAACCGCCGCAGTGACGTCACTTCTTTAACTTGGTGAAGAATGGTTTCGCGTTTCCGACAGCGCGGAACGCAATTCGAATATTAAATGTAATATCGTTACAGTTTCGGATCAAACCAATCGAACTTTTCGTATAACAGTTACATTATATTGCATAAGTAAATAGGCATACACCAAATAAAACGCGTTTGACGCTTTATAGTCACTATGGTTTATGGTCTATGGTCACTATACCGATGTGATTTGCCGAAGTTTCCGGATTCAAATTCAGCCAGACAGACATCTAAATAATGTTTTTTTTTATATTTAACCTAACGGGCTACCTGATGGAAAGCAGTCACCGTCGCCTATGGACATTTGCAACACCAGAGGAGTCGCCAATGCATCGCCGACTTGTATGTGTCCTATATGTTTTTGACAAACCAAAACAGAATTCCAATGAAAACAGTTGCAAAATAACGCAAAAATCGATATAACAATTGGTTTATAAAAGAAGACACCATAGACAAAGAAAAATCGACACCTAACTATTATGTTTTAAAAATATACACTTCATGTCTCCTAAGCGGCGTTTATCTTAATTGTTTATATTTTCATAATGAATTCTCAGACAGTTGCAGACGTCTATTTTTAGAGATTTCTTAGCCGCCATTAAATTGGGTCCAATTTAGAACAATTGACAACAGCGCCTATTTGAAAGCATTAATGGGACGCCTCAATCAGGCCCAGAGATCTTATTACGAGCCATTAATACGATGGCTTATTGACGTACTTTCCATTGAATGAGAAAACGATTTACATTTACTAGAAATAAGGAGACACTACCAAAGTCAACTGGACAAATCACCATCTTTGTGACATTTTTCTATAACCTCAAAAGTAGTTTATTTTTAACAAAAAAGGAGGAGGTTTATCAATTCGCCCGTATATATGTCAGAAAAATCTGTCACTTGATTTCCATTTTGAAATAGTATTAAAGCTACATGTCAAGGGTTTCTTTTCCTATTCCTTTAATCAAACGATAGATCTATTACAATACTACAAAGCAGTTTTTTTTAACGTTGCACCACCACCATACTTAATTACTAACAAACAAAATACACCCAAATTAAACCCAACAAACATCCCGTTTCACTTTGTTTTTCATAAATGTCCCTCCGACATTCCGACATTCAGAACACCGGGCAAAGGGATCTTGGAGCGGATTTCAGAGATTAGGCACGTCGAATGCATCTGTACCCTCGAGGAAAAGGATTTGACGTGTACAAGGTACAAGTACTGTCTCGAATCTTCTTTTTTGTGTAGTTCAATGACACCACAAGATTTGTTGCACAAGTTGAGCTGAGCTTAATAAAAGTTCAGCTTGGTTTTGTGTGCATTTTTATATAATTATCGCTTTAGTGGGTGGAGACATTTCGGTCCTAGTTAATGACTCCAAAAATAAATAAAGTTCATTGTATGTACGGTAATTATTGATAGCACATCAGTTGAATAAGAATATATATACCTACATAACTGTATACCTACATAGCTGAACTTTTTGTATCGAAAAGGCTTTTTTTAAATTTTATTTCAAAATAAGTGATTTTGATGGACTTATTAAATGACACATCGAAAAATAGGCAACAATATAGATGATCCATAACTTGAGAAGAGAGACTTAAATTAAAGCAAATAATAAATAGGTTTTTTCACAGCATGAATAATTTGTTATTTATTCAGTTCTTATTACAGACTAGCGCGGAGATAAATCCTTGGATCACAAATTACTTATTGAACCCTCTTAACCGCAGACGATAATGTATAATTCATAAGGTTAATGATCTCTGTTTACTGAAACTCCAGATAAAATTGAAAATAGCCCGAAATCAGCCTCACTTATTATCATTTTAACTTGTTTCGATAAGGAATGTCATAAAAATGGCAGCTTTTATATATATTTCCCAAGCAGACGTCATTGAGAATGCGAGAAGTAAATAAAATGCTACGAAAGTGTACACAAAACTTTAAACATGTGATATATTATTTTAAATGAATTCTCCAGTACAATGTTAATATTCGAATTTGAAAGCATTATAATGTTTGCACATCAATATTCACTGTAATCAATCTAAAACATAATTTTATTACCCCGGAAATTCCCGCAGAGAAGGATTAAATCACCAGTGTTTGCTTTTATTAATCAAACAAATGTGAATGCATCGTGCATTCAAAATGAAAAACTCGACAGACAGTTACAGTAGATTCCCATTTAATACCACCCATTCATATATTCAGTCCGAATAAACAGACAGCAAAGGGCACAATACAAATAGAGAAAGCGAAAGTAACTGAGCAGACCAAAATATACAGTTTATTAACAGACCGAAAACTGCAACGCGAAACATTATTCATCGCAGCGCAATTTCTAAACGAGTAAGGTTTAAAATTCAAAGTCAAAACGCCACGAACAATACCACCGAAAGCGTAAAACCAACCGCGGCGTCTGAAAGGAACCAGCGAACCATGGGAATTTACGGGAAACTCCCGGAGACAACTGACTATGTCCCGAAGAGACAAATTCCCGCTTACGCGCCGAATAATGACTGCCGACGACAATTCCTGAAATTGCAGCAAAATTTATTCCAATTGTACACGTCGAAGAATGTTGGATGTTCTATTGTAATTTGGTTACCGTGCCTTCGAACAGTAATTGTTTGTTTGTTGATAAATTCGGTTATAAACATAAATGTTTATAATCACTAGTTACATTACGTCAATCGGCTATTGTCAAAACATGACATTTCTATAAGGCTGGCTCAAAATAAGCAAAACTAAAATGAGATAAATATTTTTAAGGATAGGTATTTGTTTGCACCAAGCAATTGGTCAAGATGATGGACTATGGCCTGAACCCATTTCGCTCTAAAAGGAGACCAATGTTCAGCAATGGCACACTATTAACGGTTTGATGATAAGATCTTTGTTTTGCATTCCCTTCATTATGGCGATGTGTGCTCGTCATATTAAGTTGCGTCACTGTGCCAAACACTTGATTGTTTGCTGAATTCGATTGTAAACATATACGGCCACTCGTTTTATTACTACAATCGCCAGCGAACACGTGTAATGGCCGGGAGCATCAGACCATTAGCCTTCGCAAACATGCTGTGAGCGTGTTCTAATCTGCGAGGTGGCAGGCCTCTGTTTTGTTAGGCGTCGTAACAAAGATAGTGCCCATACCCGCATTAAAATTAAATTGCAGCTTGCGAAGCCGGGTCAGCATTCGTTAATTATTGAAGAGAAAACGAAACGAAACCAGTGCGCCCTCCATTCAAACTCATTTCAGTCCATACATAACGGATACATTTCAATTCAATTTTAATCCACTCAACATTTGTATTACGCACTGAGTCGGAATATGAAATTTAGTATCTGAATACCGAAGTTTTATTCGACTTATAAATTACATTTTCAATTCCCAGCTTTGACATTTCAAGTTAAAAAGAAAGGGACGAGCGACGGGCCGAGAAGGGGTTATAAATTTTATATGCGGTAAGTAGACGTCTTTGTCTCGACATGCTGGTGGAAGTTCGTAAGAGAAGTGAGTTTACTCTTATCGTTTTTAATTTGAAACGATGCCAGAAAAATAAGAAGCAAGCACGAGCGGGCGTCGGTGCGACGGTGTGGGGCGATTACTTTACTTTAGTACGGCCGCGGACCGAATTACACGAAATGGCGCCCAACGTGGGGCTCGGTATAAGTAAGCAAATTGTGAGAAGAAAACGCCTAGAAATTGCAAATTCAAGCGGCGCCACAACATTTTTACTTTTTGTACAGCCGGAGCCCCAATTCATACACCTACACTTCCTTGCCTCATTTAAAGAAGTAGCCGCGCAAATATAATCCTTACAGCGAAAATTTAAAAGAGCCTAGAAATTTCATTTGCAATTCATAAAGCTTAAGCACTTTGTTGTAGTACCTTCTGTCTATACATTTTGTGTAAAGATTTTTCTCGTGTATAATAAATATTTCCAGACTTAGAGCTCCTTACAAAGCCCTTAATGGTTCAAAATTAAGACGATTTTATAAAATGTTTCTGTTTCGATCTGTGAATGCATAAACAATTTAAAACAAAGTTAAACATAACAAATTCGAGCCTAACATTCTATCATTTAACCGCAGCAATAATATAAACCGCACAAAACAGAACTTTCCGATTATATCAAACGAATTTGCCCAAAAAAGTACAAACAAAATGTACAAATTAAGCGCAAACGAGGCGCCATTTGCGCTACAATTCCATCGGACTTTTGGTAAAAGCGTAGGCACTTCGATATTTCGACGCTAAATAAATGTTCGTCTATAATTTCAACGAATTCCCTGCCCAATGTGGCATTAGGCACATTTCGCGACAGAGCAATCTGGGCCGTGATTACCGACCGAAAAAACGCTAAGAGGCTCCCTTCTGCGACGTTACGTCTTAATGTAGCCACAATATACATAATGGCAAGATATTTAGACCACGAATGCTCCTGACTGCCATACATCAAACGAAGACATTACCACAAAACGCCTGTTAGATACCGACAGCATAAAATATTCGGTACGTTTTGATATATTTGAAGGATATGGAAATCGCTGGTGGCGGAGTCGGAATATGTATGCTCGGTACGTTTATCGCGAGAAAAAATATTGAGATAACAATCCTAGATTTGTAATCTAAAATGTCGCGAGGAGTGCCGCCGGTTACATAAAATACGAGGTCGGGTGTGACGGAATATGTAGATGAAATAGTAAAACAGTACACTTTATTACTATTGGGTGGGTTCTTATTGTTCTTAGCGACAGCGACGATTCTCTTTTGCTGACGGTACCCCGCGGTCCTGACTTTTAGATTCAATATTTTTACCAGTATTTCGAGGTTGAAGTTGACGAATGTTCGAATTAGGCAGAATAAATATGATCCTTTTACAGTTACGATGTATTTGGTTATTTATACATGCAACACGATCCCACGATGGAAATTGAATTAATAAGACAGGAATATTATATGGGAAACGTCTTTATATAAATAACAGTTAAAAATATGTATAAGAAAAAAATTAAGTAAGTTTTAACGTCCCTAAATATGATAGATATAATACGTAATAGATATACGTAGAAGATAGAATACAGAAATATGATAAAAATCTAAACGCATTAAATGGCTGTCAAATAGTCGAACTTAATTAAAACACAATAGACATCTAATTAATTTTATAAAAATATTTTATAAAAGACAATATCTACATAATAACTCTATCTACATCTATTACATTAGTCAAATGGACAGGTAGCTAATCAAAGATGCCGTTTGATATGCAATATATTGATAACCACTTACGAAGTGTCGCTCCTTTGCCCGTCTGACACGGAAATTGCACCAGCTTATCAACTAACTTAGCTCATGCATATAACTTAATGCAAGGACGATAACACCCGATATACTAGATACTAGACACGGCAATTGTTGACCAAAGTTCTGAGACATTGGATCAGTGATTCTGAACCTTTTTCTGGTCAACGTTTACAAAGTGTTTAGGATAGTAAGCAATAGTCCAATAATATGAAGTTTTGCTTACCAAACACACAGTTAAGTTTCCTTTAATTTTTTGAGGTTATTCGTAGACTCGAAATAAAAGAAATACCCACTTCGATTAAGGAAAATATAAGGTAACCTGCAATCTTAGAATATTACACAAAAACTAAAGTGTTTGAAAACTATTAATTGTAATATTAAAGTTATTTTAAAAAAATGTTATTAGTTTTATAAGGGACTTTAACTTCGCCGGCAATAATCTTTTTGTGACTTACACGGGATACACGGCTTAATATTTCTTGTATGTTTATTTTGGGTCAAGTAAGAATAGGCCATTTTGGGAAGCTCCTGTCGTTTTCTTGCCAACGCGACAGTTATGTCCCCAATATTATGCTATGCAGTGATAGAACGCCGTATGTACGTTATAGGTTTAATACATACATTATTTCGGCTCATAGCCAAAACGGTCATAGGATACATAAACGGAGGTGATATGACCCAGTAAGGTACATAAACTGAACATGTGTACATAGGAACTGGTGGAACTAAAGGGCCTATTAGAAATTCAGTATCACTTGCTGTTACGAAGTAATACATCGTGTTAAATACTGAATACAAAGAATAATATTCTCAAACATATATGATGATTTTTTTTTTCAAGAAAAACGTGCGCACGCGTCAATTTTGTACTTTTAACATGTGACATGTCCAATTACCACATAAGTAATATGCTTCTAACAATAAAGTGATATTGGGGTACATAATTGTCACTGACTAGCATGAAACATGTCACTTAATCCCGGACTAGCATGAAACATGTAACATGTCCCACGGTTACATGTACATGACTTCTAAATATAAAGAGCGAAGCTCGTCAAAGTGCGAATAACAAAGGTTTCGCCGAAAGCGTAGAACGCTGAGGGCGTGTCACAAGCACTCCAGCGCCCCCTGATGGAGCCGATCCGGAAGACGACACTTTGTCTCGCACTTTTTGTATCTTCAGCTATGTATGAATAATTTAAGTTGCGTGCGGTTCGTCCTCGTAGGCAGTAAGATCAAATATTTAAGCCACTATAGATGTTTCCGAAAAGTTTTGTGTTACATAACCCTGTTCTATTTAGATGACCATCCTTTATCTAAAACATATTGTCTTCGATTCGAAAATGTATTGACAGATTCTGTCAATATAATTGCACCTTTGGAATAACAACGACGTAAGTGCAAAAAATCGTAACAACTATCCAATGAAACATTCGCTCGCATAAATGATAAAGTCCATCACATGGAACTCCATCACAGGTTTAATTTCTTATTGAAAATAGTTATTTTATATTAAGCATATTTTATATACATATACTAAAGAGATAATACAATATATAGTATTGGTGCAACATATTTGAAAGAAAATTTACATATTTTGTTAACATTGACAAAAAGCAATATGTTGTATGAAATGTTTTGCCGGTAGCGCCGTACTGGCGACATCGTTCTCCCGCTGAGTTTCCGATTTCCAAAACGGAACTTACACAATAGTCACAGGAACAAACGACACATACTACACAACATAAATCTCTTAACATCATTGCATAAGTAACTCTCAACATCATTCGAATCAAGACTGCACGAAAATATAATCGGACTACTTAAAAATGTTTGATATTCCGCTTACCAACATTACTTTTTGTTTGAATATAGATGGCGCTGTTACTAATTATGTTTGCTGTGTAATGCTAACGAACAGAGTAATAAAAATATTCAACGATTTGATCGACAAGCATTAATGAGTGGGCCCGATTTCGTTTGATGCAACAACGCTAATGTGGCTTTGGCATGCCATTATACATTGACAAATCGCATGTTCTGCAATTTTGTCGGCATTTCCTAATTTATGAATGCTAATCATCATTTAAATTTACGAGCGTTTTGGTGGTACTTGCGATTTAACGGGCTACTCCGTAAATACATGCAACATCAAAGTGAACGATTTTAAAATTTTAGAGCGAAAAATCAAGTTTGGTCATATTTATTACTTTTTTAGGCAATAAATATTCACTATCGCGTTATTTTTGTCATGCAATCGTATATAACAGTGTAATTTTTTTATACGTAGGTATACAACAGAATTTTGCTTCGATACAAATTAAAGACTTTTAATACTGTGCTATTAATAAGTCTGTTATCGTCGTTAATAAGAAGCTTGGATATTAACGATATCACATTTTTATAACGTTACATTAAAGTAATAACTGACGCATTTGATACTACACTTTAAAAACAGATGCGGGTAGGTGAAGTGGGGACGACACCTTAAAGGCGCTCGAATTAACAGAGAGCGACATTCTGGTCGGAGACTTCAGCAAGAACAGTCGAATAACGGAGATACTTGTGTAGTTATAATACTTCTAATCACTAGTGTGAACTTACTTACGTATAGTTATTATATCGTTACTCTGTACCTTTTATGTGACTATAAGATTACACGCCTTCAAGACCTTCAAGATGACTATTATTTAATATCAGAAGTGCTCGTGAAGAATCCAGCTCGCAATCATGAACGGCGATTCGTAAGTACGAACATCCTTGACACAGGACTAAAAACCGTGAGTTAAAACATTATTTTTTCATATGTGAGTTCAATCTCGGTAATAAGTAAAAATGAAGGTAGATAAATGTCTTTGATGTAAGGGCAAAGTATTTAAATGGATAGATTGAGACTAGTATGTTGAAAACAAGATATAATTGATTAATATAATTATTGTTGCTATTATAATTGGAGGCTCAATTTAAAAATATATATATATAGTACAATTGTGCATACCGATAATTCTTAATACTGGAACGAATTAATTGTTACATAAATTAACTTATAATTAAAGGATATGTTAATACCCTCTGAAAACAATACAAACTTTAATCTTCTCAAATTACTTGTTAACATTATAAACTGAAGAGTTTACTTCAAAATAAGTTCATTTTCTGTGAGTGTCTAAAAAAAAAAATTTTTGCAAAGCAGTTCTTGTGGTAACTCTGATCATTTGGCTATAGTCTGTGGTGTGAAAAGTAAATCCTAATTGGTCTAAAGGTACACCTACTTATGAAATATATATAAATACACCAACTTATGAAAATATTTTAAGGGTCTTTATTCTTAAATGTCAGGCTGTATAGATATAGAGAGGCATATATGGGAACCTAATGGTTGTTAATATAGGCTAATGTACGCCATAAATTGCATACAGATTAGACTTGTATTTATTTTTGATAACTTTTAATGTTGAATCAACTAGATTTACGTATATGCGTTTGTTATTATTGTATGGAAGGGACTATGCGGTAACACCAAGTGCAGTTACAGAGTACAGTATACCTACTTGATATAACTGACACGTTTATTAGGTTGCAAAATTTTGATTATTCATAATTGTACAGAAATATATAATATCTACGTGGTAAATATTTAACTGGCTGCAAATAAGTATCACGACCACCGTATTAAGTGGCTGATTGTACCCACGAGGGAAATGGTCAATGAGTTTAAGGTTTTATGTTTATATGGATATAAATTGGCTTTATTTAAAAATAAACTGGCATTCACATCTGCATTGTTCACATTTTCATTTTATAGATCAATGAAAGTTTCCTTTTGATTTCATATACTTGATACGTATTTGTTATGAAAGAAGCAAGGAGTACGTCGCCAAATTTGAGCTTTCCATCAATTCTAGGCGATCTCGCGCAGTACTGTGTACTACTGTGTTTTGACACCCATAAAGTATAAATGCACATCAGTTAATGATCTATAAGAAAACTGAGAAACTTATACGCTGCGGTCTTTGGAATATAATATTTAAAAAAAAAAGTCTCCCATTCTACTTCTGACTGACTCACTTATACAGAATATTAGATGTCTATTTTAAATTAATTATGCAACGCTTCGTTTTGTATTAATATTTCATTACATCTCTTAATTTGAAAACTTTAAATTTGAATTTGAAACATTACACGTCCTTTTTGTTTGAAAATTGGGCACTATCAAATACTGGTAAATGAAGTTTTGTACCTTAAACGTTGAGACGCTTAGACTATCGATATTATCAATTATGTGAGCCACTTACGAAATGATAAACGGGATCCACTTTGTATGGGATTCAGAATAAATAATTTTAAATAAAATAATAATAATAATAATAAATTGATGCTTTTATAACTTGCGCTTAGTTCTATTTACAAGTAACAGAAATTAAGTTATTATACGTATTAAGTGAGAAACGGTCACTGAAGCCTACATAAATTTAGATAGTCTCTTGTATACCATATTTAAAATGAGTCTTGCCTGCGACTTTGTTCATGTGGATTCAGAATATAATTTGAATTGCATTTTTAAAACGAGTCTTGCCTGCGACTTTGTTCATGTGGATTCAAAATATAATGTGAATTATACAATGCCGTCTGTCAAGATCACGGAGTACGTTGGTAATTTGGAATACTCCATTACCTGGTCATATAATGTTTAAAAAAATGTATACTTTTGATATCAACTTCGTAGTTTCGGTTTTAATGCATTTTCAAACATACAAACCGACAGAAAAAAAAAAATTCTTTTTCAAGTATATTCGATGTAAACACGTGAAGATTTCATTCTTATTATAGGTATATCATAGCCAAATGAATAATAATGTTGTTTAATAATATAATCAAATAAAAGCATAGGTACATTTCGATGGGATTTTCTTATACAATAATTTACTTTTCATATAAATTTCATACGGTTCACAATTGCGTCATGTCTAGGTTTTCTCTATAGAAACATCGAGCGTCTCCTTGAGAGTGTTGGTTGTAAATGATACATATTATATTAATATAATATATACAGATATTACGCACTAATATATTTTTTATTACAAACTATATAAAAGTCAGGTGAAGCCGAGGCGTTTGAAATATATATAATAAGTATGAATTGTTCGGTAATAAGGTGCATCATAAGATAGTTTGACTAACTGTTTGTTTGGCTGGCTGGTATAAAATCATGATCAACTTTAAAATACCTTTTTCAGGTCATAGAAATTTTAGGTTGTGATTGATAAGGAGCCACATGTTATGTAAAACAGTTATAGTTTTAAATCTGACGATCCTGATGAGACAAAATTAGAATTGGACAAGATTATTAAAATCATGTCATGTCATAAGTATTCAAAAATTTTAAATTAATCAGACCGTTCAAAGTAGGTAAAAATCGGATTCAAATATTCCGTTACATACATACAGGTCAAGTTAATAAAAGCGTGGCAAAAATAAAAGCGTGTTTAAAAAAATATTTTATCAGTTGTAGACACAAATAAGTATAGTTAAATAATGGCCGGTTTCTGAAGTCATTTTTCTTGGTAGGTAGTTTACGAGTATGTATTCAATAACACTATACGTTTGATAACTACGGAAAAAAAATCCGCTTCCGAGGAACTCAATGTAAGACAAGCTCTGTTTAAACTCCGTTTAGATTAACGAACCATTTTAATGTGTTTATTCTTTCCATAACATTTTTGATATTTTTTTTTTAAAAAAAAAACGACGTTTACGTAAAGTCTAGCAAATCTTTCTTAGTATAATGCATAACTTTTACAATAAAATAGCCCCCAAACCATAATTTCCTTATGGGAATATTAATTTAAAACTTTTGGTGAAATAAAAAAAAAAAAAAAAGTTGACGTGAACGCATGGGTCCGTTAAGCTTTGTTAATTAAATTTTGAAATTCATGTAATAGTATGTATTATTATAACCGAATATAAATTCAATTTAATGTATTGAATTTTCTTTCTGACTTTCAAGTGGGTTATGTAGCCCTACTTTGAAAGAAATAATTTGAATTTGTGATAAATAACGTAAAAAAATGGGTTCATACAACTTATTACGTGTTATATTGCGTGAAATTCATGGTTTACCATTATTTAGTCTTTAACTTTAATATAATTCATTTCAAATATAAACGATATATTATTATTTTGATACTGCTTCATCAGTTGATAAAAGACGTACGTTGGAAAGGCAACTATTGGTATAAAATAACATTGTAATAATTAAAAGAAGTACTAAGTAGTAATATAATAATGTTATAATAGTATTTTGAGTCGCACAGATTCATTTAGTGGCCAACTATATATCTATCTATCTATCAGTATAACAGTTATTGAACAGGTTGTTGAGCATTCCGAAATGCACTAATAAGATAAACGTCGTTATTCTGATGCGTAACTTTATCGAATCAATAGTTGTTAGAGATTTAACTATTGGACTTAGAATCCAGGCATAAATAAAGTGGGCAGCTAGATGTTGTCATTACTGTAGGTGTAGGAAACCTTGTGGTTTGATTTTTATTTATCTGGAGTTAAGATGGATTAGTGCAGATGCCTCGAGCAGTGTGATGTTCACGGGTGTCTCTTGGTGATGCATATGGTTGGGTTGACCCAAGGCATCGAGTACCTTGAAGACACTAAGTGAATATTGCATTTTTGGAGTAAATTTGAGTTGAGCACTGGCCGAATGTTATCGTAAACAAGGTACAAAAACTGCGGTGATACATGACTAGAGTGATCCTATATGAACATCACCTAGTTATAACCGTGTTTTTTATTATTTAACAATGGTCTAATGCATTCGCTTCAATACCTGTCGCGCATATGACATTCATGTAAAGAGTCCTTATGAACTATGCCTGCAACAGAAATCCGTGGTGAACACTGTTGGGGCAGATTTATAACCTAGGTAATATACAACTAGTGTGATTCTATATGAACATCACCTAGTTTAAGCCTTGGTTCGGATCAACAGTTCGGGCCTTTTACATGCGAGTCGGTATTGCAAGAAAATGTGTATAGTTTAAGCCATGTTTTTGATAAACAGTTCGGGCCTCTTACGTGCGAGTCGGTATTACAAGAAAATGTGTAACTCTTCTGGACTTAGGCATTAAACAACTGGTTTTCTTTTGCAGCTCTTGCATCAGACCATACACGATCGAGGACGAACGTGTGAGCAGGACGGCCGAATGTTATCGTCGTTAATAAGAAGCTTGGATATTAACGATATCACATTTTTATAACGTTACATTAAAGTAATAACTGACGCATTTGATACTACACTTTAAAAACAGATGCGGGTAGGTGAAGTGGGGACGACACCTTAAAGGCGCTCGAATTAACAGAGAGCGACATTCTGGTCGGAGACTTCAGCAAGAACAGTCGAATAACGGAGATACTTGTGTAGTTATAATACTTCTAATCACTAGTGTGAACTTACTTACGTATAGTTATTATATCGTTACTCTGTACCTTTTATGTGACTATAAGATTACACGCCTTCAAGACCTTCAAGATGACTATTATCTAATAAGTCAGAGTATAATATTAATATATGATTAAATTTGATTCAATATAAATATTCATACCGATTCAATAAGCTGCTTTTGCCTACACGAATTTCATTATATATTTTTTTTTAACTACTAACATATTCAGAATTTTAGACTTTTCAGAAATGTTGTCAGCCATATTCCCTTTGTATAGTCTTCATCTTATATATTTTCTTTGGCACATACCCCCTTAAAATATTCATACACATATTCTCATGTTCTACAATATTGTTGGCATTTCTTAATTTATGAATGCTAATCATCGTTAAAATTTACGAGCAAGTCTTCAGTACTTAGTTTCACCTTTAATTAACGTTATGTCCCTCGAGGCTCCGTGGAAATAACCTTTCTTGGGGGAGGTTCATAAAGTTTAAATTTTATCTGCCTCGCGATAAAATACATATTTTTGTTAATATGACAATCAACAGTACGCATAATAAGAATTAAAAATAATATATTATCAATAATAAATGAATGTCGCATATACTTTTAATAAAGTTATTAAAATTTTAATATTATCAAAAATTTCATAAAAATATTAAAATTGTAAAATAATGTTAAAATTACAAAAGGAGACATTGTTTTGACATGTCTGTATTCCTTATTTGAATTGAATTTGAATTTTGTATAATAATTTAAATTCTAATTTTATAACTTACACGCATAGATAAATATAGATATCTCACCACCTTGTAATTGAAGGAAGCCATTAAATGACTTAAACGGCTGTCTATTCTGTCAGCCATTTAATGGCAGTCATGGTGTAAGTACGAGGAACTATGCCGACATGCGCAGTTAAGACACGAAATCGAAGAAAAAGTGCGGAGAAAAATCGTTTCAATCGTAAATGATCTAAAAACTACATTTTTTAATATTGTTCAAATACGAAAATAAAGGAGAATGACAATTGCAATTGTCAAAACTTGTTACATTTTCTTGTTAGGAGTGAGTAATCTTTACTAATCTATGCTTACACGATTAAATTTTAAATAATTGTGCGTATATTTATAGACATATTCAGTCATAGAAAATCCCTTCTTCATTTTTGTCTCAACGTCCACAAAGGTATAGAAGAAAACGCAATCTACGAAAATAATCTCCGATAGTTCCTAGCCATTTGAATAATTCTTTCGCCGTTGGAACTAATACTTCCTTAAGTTGTTACATCACGCCAACTTCTTATGTAACTGAACCCATTAGCGTACGTGCTAACCTGCAGTTTATTTCTTTACCTAGTGATTTATTTATTAAGTTTCATTGAACGTTTTGCCACGAATTTATATTACCTACACCTACATGCAAGTTGGTTTTAATTATTTGATTATTTTCCTTGTTTTGTTATAATTTTCGTTGTCAGTCTTAGTTTACCAAAAAATAGATATTGGGAAGATTGGTAGATAGATAGATTAGTAATGGCTTATAATAATATTCTGGTTTCAAATTTGCAGTAATACCTATGCTTATAAGTCTATACTTATAAATATAAGGTCTTATAACTTATAACGCACCTACGGCCAAATTTCAGAAGATATCAATTCTATTTAGCTAACAAATGTCTATGGGCTTCTAGTGACCAATTTCTACTAGAACTGGTCACTAGAAGCCATCAATTTTACAAAAGTATAACTCTTGCAATATAAGCAGAAAACAGAAAAACCTGCTATTACAAAACAGCTCGATTTCGAGCCTTAAATATTTATTGTGCAAAGGACAAAGCGATGCGGAACTCCGGACAATAAATACGTGGAGTCAGATCTATTTAGATTTCAATTTGATAGAGTAATACGCCAATATTTTATGCAGATTGTGTCGTATGGCATCGTATACTCTACTAGTGTTGTATTGCTTACAGGGATATGGAGCCTTGCCAACGCCGTTCAGCTTACCTAGGCTTTATCCACTTTATACTATGCTTACTAGCCGTTTAAGCACGGTTTAAAAGTCGCCTTATATTAATGGTGCGATTCGGGGCTTAGGCCAAGTCTACAGTATCTACAAAGTTGTGAAGGTGTACACGTATATTACTGTTATCTTAAAATGTATGAAGTTTATATATTTACTCGTACATAGGTTATGTGTTTGGAAGGGCATAGAATTTTGCAACTATATGTGTTAGTCGGTCATTATGATAATGTGAGTATTTTAATATAGGAGTGCATTTATTAAATATTAGTTTGTTTGGTTTTATGGTTTTTAGAAATTAAGTTTGTTTTCGGCAAAAAGGGACGGACGTTTATGAATTTTTGGTATCATAACTGCTACATTATCTAATAAACTTAAATACAGTTTATTAGTTTGGTCACCATCAATCTATGACCTTCCCACTGCTGGGCACGGGTCTCCCCTCAGAATGACACGGGTGTAGGCCTCAGTCCACCCCGCTGGCCAAGTGCGAATTAGTAGACTCCACCTTGTCGTTCAATGCGAATTAGTAGACTTTAGGTGTGCCTGTGGTTCGAACCTCAGACCTAGTTCCATCCATTAGACTATACTGCTTTTAAAATGCTGCAGTTTAAGTTTAATCAAATTGGGTTTAGTTATGTTTACCCATAATTTGTCAAGACTTGCTTACAAAGTACATTTTACCTGCAATATCGTTCCTTAAACAAAGTATACCATAAAGTTATAAACTTTTCGACACTATCCCGCAGGACCCATTCTCCGGGATGAATTGTGGCTCAGATGTTACTCCTACCTCTACAGGATCGATTTGTATACCTGCAAGGCTGTGATCACATTCAATATCAAAGATCGGAGGTACCTAATGACTTCATATAATTTTAACTAATGATTTTAATTTCTTCTATATAGACTTCGTTTTTTTAAGACAATTCGAATGCTACAGAACTTCCTATTCATTCAACTCCATACCAATACTGTAGCAATGCAATGTTCCAATTTTGGTAGAAATATATGAGACTTATACGAGGCGTTCCAACATAATAGTGAGAAATGCAAAAGATTGATTGGCTTTAGGTAGGATTTTTACCTTACAGGTTACAGCTTACCAATTAAAAACGTATTACAATTAATACCTATTACAAAAAAAAGTAAGTTACTTTTTATTTTTAAATTTATATTATCTTTTTAAATTAAGTATATTATCAAATATTTCAGATTAACATAATAAAAAATACTGCAGAAGTCAGTGAGGTTTTGTAATTTATTAGTAACACATAATGTCCAATTTTACCCGCGAAAACTTAGCTTTTACACGAAATAATTGTAATTGTAAATAATCCACAAACTATGTAAGTTTATTAAACACCGCTTACATAATTCAGTCCAGTGCATGTTTAATCAACTGCCGAAGTGTTAAATACCGAGATGTGACTTCACGAAACATTTCCGCCTCATGAATAAACTCTATACAATTTGGAAACTTCATAATCGTGTAATGTAAATCCCGAGTCACTTTGAATAGCTTATGTGGCTTACACACAACTAGCTGTCCTTTCTTGTATGATTCATGCATAGATCGTGCATGCAACTGTACGTGACATTAAAGGTGGCACAAATTTCTGTGGTCCAATTTTGGTAGCACTCTACTTCTTGGTATTTTGTAGTAACAGTGTGTACCATGAGTTACAAATGTAATCAGAATGTATATGCTTTGAAGATAAATATCATTGGATCGATAGGGGCTGAGGAAAAAGAAGAGGTGTCCCTATATAAATCTATACGTGATTGTAGCTTTTCCACTTTTTAACCGATCAAAGGAAGAGAGGTTATAATAGATAACTTCGCGTCGCGTATATTTTATCATAAGCATTTAAGAGCTTCTAAGCGTTGTGTTGCCCAATTTGCATATGATCTATGAAGATAAGTCGATTTCAAAGATAAGCTTGTGTTAAAAGCAGTTTTGCACTGAATTACAGATACCTGTGCCTGTGCCACACGCCTGAGAGAGTTCTGTGAAAAAGGTCGTAAAAGTTCGTGAAATCTACCAACTCTCACTTGTTCAGCGTTGAAGATTATCTCCTGGAGAAAATCTGACCCTTTTAAAAAGAAGACTCGTATCCAGCAGTGGCACAATAATAATTGACAGCAATATAATATTCAATACAGGATTACAAACACATTCCGGAAATCGTATCCAATCCGGAACATGTTTCAATTCCGGACTGTGATTTAGATGAACTAATCCGAGTTTCGCCTAACACAAGCATAGAGATCAAGGCTGGTGGTTTAGGCTAGCATGCCTCCAGTTTGATGCAACTATTGTTTAAACCTTCAGTCCCCATTGTAACCGATGGCTAACTGATACCATTGTTTGTGACGTCAGCACAAGTTGGGCGTTTCTAAGCTATTGTTGCTTTAATCAAACTAACCTTGTGTTGGCTTTAGTGTTCATTAAATTTTAAAGATACAGAAAGTTTGTTCTGTTTCGGGGAAAACACTTTATTGGGATTTTGGATTCAACATTGTGAATTAAAAGAAATCAAAAAAGTGAATTAACCGCAAACAAAAAGAAAGCCATTTTCGATTTCAATTACCATTTATTTTCAAGGTTTTTTATTTTTAGTTTTTGGTATTATAGCGGCGACTATTAGGTACACATATTCTGTGAATATTTCAAGTATATGTGTAGTATGCTTAGATAGAGCCCTATAACAGACAGCGGAGGCTTAGTAATAAGGTTCCCAAAGAACAAAGTAACCCAAAGACATTAAATCTCAGATGGCGGATCAATTTATTAGTGGAACACGTTTCGGACATGTTTAAGCGTTTGCGGACAACACCACGCATGCTTGGCTGCGGTTTCAGGCAACCTTGGCACCAGGCCATCCCTGTCTCCAGTAGGTATTTCTTAGATAATGTTACGGGTACTAATTGCATTACGTAAATTGGAATATATTTTAGCTCAGACCATGTTTAAGATGTATGTAACTTAGTAAATTGGTAAGATTTTACGACTATAGAGACGGTAAGTTTTGTGTGGATGACGCTATTTTACCTATGTGCCCGTTGTAAATGTTGTGTTTTAGAATGATAGGTTACAAATATTGTCAGTACGCATAAAGTTCTATGAACATGAATTATAAACCAATTTAAATACACTAATAAATAAATAGTGTAAGTATTTGTAAAAACCAAGAGCTACAAAAATCAAGAGCTTGCTTATGTAAAGCATCATATAATAATATTTCTTGCATTGTTCTCATAATATAATATCTCCATAATAACGTGGGATCATACAACAAATCCCAAATCTAATTGTTTCTTTGCCAAATCAATTTAATAAATTGTATTAAAATTTGGCGTATATTTTTCAATTTTATTCTTCCAGCCCTCATATTTCTTTAAGACCCTAATCCAAATTGCTGGCTATCCAAATTGTTCGGCAATTCTTTATTGCGCTCGCTTAATTTCACGCAACGATGCACGGAGCTTGTGCATTGTGCATGCAATGATTGCAACGCAGCATAATTTTATCTACATGCATATAGATTTATATTCAAATCCCATGCGCTGAATAAAACAACGTTCGAAATTTAAATAAAAATATTCTTAAACAACAAAGTTCCAAGTTCAAGCTCCGTGCATTATGCTTGTAGAGCTCTCAATGCATAGAATTGTTGGCCGTCCGAATAGTTTTACAAGCAAATCTTTATTGCGCTCGCTTAATTTCGCACAACTATGCACCGGGCGCACGGATAAATGAATTTATTACGTGCTGCAGTGCGATGCGCTTTATGTATTTTTATTACACCGTTTTTAAAAGCCAGCCTATAAAATGTGCCTATTCTTTTCATATTTTCATATTGTGGAATCAAGATTAAGTGGTGTATTTTTAGACTTCAGGTAAGCAATAGAGAAATGCTTTGTTATTATTTCGTTTAGTATAAAACGCAAAAGTTCCGATGTGACCCCGATTAGGTAATTGATGATTTTTAATTTCTAATTTTATTTATGTATTTCCAATGTATCTCTTTCGACTACAACTCTTTTTTTGTTTAATAGGCGCTAATAAACAAATTCGAAAATATTCAATTTAATAAACACTTCATATAAGCTAGAGATGTCTATCAATACGTACAGAACCAATATTCCTACAAGCTTCAAAGGTGTTAAAATACAATGATAAATACATTTGAATATTTCAACTACAGAATCGACGGGGTATCGACGCTGGCAGGTCTAATGGAGCGGATTATTCTGGAATCGGTTTTACGACGAAAATCGGTCTCTACGGGGGAGCCTATGATATATCGCATTCGATTGTACGTATTCTAGCTATTTACAGTTGATACATTGCATCAGAATATGCCATTCAAACGCCACTGCCTTACGGAATCGAATTAAGTGAAATAGGAGAGCGGTTTTAACGAAAATTTGTAGCTGCGAATGTGGAATAAATAACTATTAGAAAATACTAGATTTTCAGGAATGAACAATACCTCCTGTCATAAAAATGTTTGCTATTATTTTAAATATACCTTTGTAGTATAGTTTAAGTATGTTTGAAGTAATTTGAGATTAAATATAGATCATGGTATCTCCATATTTTTCTTTATTATCATTGTCTATATCTAAGGGGATCTGCCTAATAACAGCAGTGTTAGGCGCTGCTGTGTTCCGTTTTAAAGGGTGTGGTACAGGAGACATACTTTTCCGAGGCGTTCCAGCTTAGTCATCAGGGGCACATCTGTGGCCGACTTCAGGTAGGAATATCTAATCCTATCTGAGATTTATTACAGATGTCCATGGGCGGCAGTAGCCAGTTACCATTAGGTGGACCGCATGCTCGTCTGCTACTCCTATATTATTATAAAAAAAACATAGGAACATTCATTTTGTACATATAAATTTTCATATACATTAAATACCTTTACATACAAAAAAATTCCAGGAAACTCAGATATGTTCGCGTGTGAATAGCATGCGTTTCTATGACGATCCCCATTCTCGCAGCGGGAAGCCAAGGGGCTCGATATTTAATCTTAAGGCGGAAAACTTGTCACTTATGGAAAGGAAATTGATAATCTTGATGTGTTGCATTCGAGTCAAATAACACGCCTGATATAGTCGAATAAATACAATTTTCGCTTGTTGGCACTTTATTTGCGTGAAATTTTCAATGAAAATTCAATTTTAAAATATGAATCATTAATATTTAATTATGCATTGGATTGCGAAATCTGAAACTAATTATTAGTTATTTTAAAATAAATATGGTTATTTTAATCACAATATTTATCAAAGCCACTAACATTTTAATTAATACTTAGTTGCTATCGACTTTAATTAAAATTAGTAAGCTAAAGCTAAGTCAATTAATTAATATAATTAAACTATTTAAACTGCTGCGGGGCAGCGATTTATTTTATTTCATAGATTGACATTATAGCATAACTATTAAATGCGCTTGAGATATCTAACCTGCGTGTCAAGATAAAGTCCCGGGCTTACGTACTGTTATGTATGTGTTATGTTATGTGTGACACTATTATGTATAGTGATATATGTGTTTCACGCGAATAACAAAACTTCGACCCTTGTACAATAAATTTTAAAACAGACAACTGCAAGGGTTTCTTGATAAAACAATCACCTTGCATATCAAGTAACAATACTTTATACATGTATTGTACTTGTATATATAGAAAATATGAGTAATATTTTTTTATGAATATAAAAAGTAAACAATCTGTCAATCCAGTATTTTAATATTTCACTTAAATACTAATCTTTGAAAAATAGTGTGTATTTTCAAAAGACTTCAATGGCAGACGAAGCTACATATTGTTAATTTTACCCTGTTTTTTAAAGTTTATTTATGTTCCAGAGGACCTCAGCACAATCAACTATTTCTTATCAAGTTTTTGCTCCCCACTAAGGTCTTTGTACCCATTAAAGCCTAGCATCCAGACTAATGAATAGATATCAATAAGTCTTTGAAAGCTGATTTAACTTGAATAGTTCTTAGCTCTGTTTTTTAAGGTCTACGGCTATTTATTTAATGGCCCAGGCCTAATGGTAGGGTCAGCAAAAAAGTGAAATGTTATTTTCATTTAAATTTTTACTTAAATTTGAACGTATTACTTAATTTTGCACTTCAAGTAAAATTTAAGTCACATCTAATGAACTTTCTAAGTAAACAAGATAGTAAAGCTAATTTTGAGTCTGAAACAAATTAATGTAGGAGGAGTGAATGACTTCTCATTCTCTCCTGAGCATTGAATTGCAATTAAGATAATGGGTTCAAGTCTAGGGGCCAATACACTGTATTAATATCTAATGCACATAAGATTAAAGTGACGTCAAGATAGTACATAGTGATGTGCATATAGTTTCAGTCTTCATTAAGAATGTAAAATAGTCAACATACGAGTACTATAGTTCTCTAGGCACAAATTAAGAAAAGGGGACACGTATGCGGTCAGGAGACACCCATTAGGAACTAAGTCCCTTGATTTTTATAGTGAAATTTTAATAATGAGAAAAATAAACAATCGTTTATCGTTTATCTTCCCTTTACTTGAAACTTTACAAAACAGATTTTAAGTTTAACATTACTTTCAGAAAACATATTTTTTCATCATTCATGAAGATTTATAAGATTCGTAAATACCAATATCGCAGTATTACTTGTGAATTATGCTCGCTATTCAAACCTCACTTGGCGATGTAACAAGCACTTTAGATTAAAACAAATGCCTCACGAATAATAAATTGAACTTGCTAAAGGAATATTTATATCAATGTTTCTCGATCCTCCCAACTAGGACTTAATGAAAATAATTACAATTCTGAAAATTAGCGGACGAATAAGTAATTAAAATTAAATGGAATTAATTATGGGCGACTTGTGTTAAACGCCAGGTACCAATAGGAATAATTCGATTAAAGGTCGAAGGTAATGGAGTCCCGACTTGAAATTATCTACCGAATAATAGCTTTGAAAGTTATATCCAATAAAAGGTTACGCCGCTTACTTCACAATGGACTAATTCTGGTCAAGTTTATAGCTTCTGATCTGTTTAGATTTCAATGAGATTGGATTTTAGACCTTATCTATATATTAGGCGTTGTCTTAATAGGTCTCTTTGTTTCTTAAGTACGTTCCCACATGGCAATGTGCGTGGCGGAGTGGTCACCATCGATCTAACATGCTGTAGGTTCCAATTTTGAATCCGCCAGACAGATATGATGAAGAATTCAGATTTCTGTTTTGGATCTGTGTGTGTCTCGTCTTTGTGGGTGTATCTATGTCACACAAGACACACGAAAAAACCTAGCATGTGAATGTAGAACGCGTAAAATAAATAAGGTAATCTTTTTTCGCAATGATACATAGGTATGAATTGTTAGGCACTTAGCAATTTAATAAAACATGAAGACAAAATAAATTGACTAAGTAGTGAAGTGCCTAACGTAATTCAACGTACTCAACCCACAACAATTGCTACAAACGTGGATCCTATTGTCCTAATTATTTTACCCCGAATTCTGTTGATGTGCTAGAATAATTCAGCTATTGATAGTCAATATATTTGGGACAGAATTCAATTTCGGATTGTGGTCGAATCCGGTTCTAACGTTGATTACATAACACATTGTTATGTGGAAATATTGTTAAGCTTCTGTAGCGACATTTCAATACTAAAGTGCTTATAAGGAAATTTTAGTATTATCTCTTAGAGCCGATTTCACCAACACTTAATTTATACTAGAGTAGCTATCCCGGTATAACGTTACTCTGTCAATTTATTCCATGGTTAACTTCAATTTCGTTTCACCACGTTAGTCTAAGGATATCTTATTCTCACATAGTTACTCTGTGACGTTGAACGAATGAATTGAACAAATACGTAATGCATCCAAGTAAAATAGTCAGTTTGACGTATACTTGCACAATAGCGCTGCATATTCTTACATTTGTTCGGATAATACGTTATCTTGGCAGTTTAGTTGACAGTGATCCCGAGCTTTTTGGTTTAGTTTTGTCGTATTTAGATTTTTTTAATTTGGCGTAAACAAGTCTTTATTATTATTTTATATAATTATATAAAGTACTATTAAACAAACCCGATTTTCTGTCTTTAGACGACGTGCCATTATTAAGGTTTTAATCAATGATATAAGTTATAAGTACAAGTTGTACAACATACAATGCAGTGACAGAAAAATGACACTACTAATCTAAGAATAGCCGCTTATTCGGCCGAAATCGGCGGTATACGACTTTACTTCAGTATAGAGATTTTGTCACTAGAATAAATGTTGGTGAAACGTAAAATAGGCTTACTCGCGATTAACTAACGACTTATTCTGGGAATAAGATTTATGCGACGTTGGTGAAATCGGCCCTTAGAGGCAGATATAAAATTTTTTTACATATGAAAGCATTACTATATTAGTTTCTGACTTATATAAGAGATATGGAAGGAGTTCGTGAATATGGTAGGTATTAGCCCCACAATTAAAGGAACTGTAATAGATCTCCTATAACATATCCTTTCTTAATTTTATTTTATATTGTTATGTACCAAAGACTACATGATATGGCTATCCGTTTGCTACTTATAAAAATTAAAAAAATATATTTTTCGTTTTTTTTTCAATATTTCAAATTAATAGTGCACACATTTTATTAACATACTACCAGTCTACCATACTATAGTAAAGCAAGGGAGTTCGTATCAAATCCTGGCAACATAATTATAATATACAGTGTGTATCTTTTACTTACATCCCCACAAACATGACATACATAAAGTAACTGTACAAATATCTAACTACTCGGAAGTTTTGAATTTATTCCTTCTCACGAGTACTTCCGCGGAAAATATTCCCAGTTCGCAACAGTAGCGAAGTTCTAAGAGTGTAATTACTTGACTAAACTCACTCGCAATCCGACTCGGTACCACACACCGGATCCACCCAATGAAATTTTAATGTCCTATCTTTAGAACTGTATCTTATTCCAATAAAAGTAGCTTTCTGACTTATACGGCGAATTTATCGATTATTTTTGTAAAATAACGAAACGCCTTGTGAAGTGGTGGTAGTTGTGTTGACATTCAAAAAGTGCTCTGTAAAGAACCGATTTTAAATAAAAAGTTTGATTTGAAAAAAAAATGATATTAAAAACTGTACTTAGTAGCTTGTGCCAGCAAGCTCGTCCACGTCGACTTTAGATTTTATTTGGTTATTTTCCGTACGTATTGTAAGTTACGAAAAATGACCAAACAATTTCTGATATGATTTTTCCCACAACATTTTGCCAGTCCTTTTATCTCCCCAGAGGTAAAATGTCTAAAAAAATTAACAAAATAAAATTACCATTATTATTAATTTTAGTGAAGAACAATAATACGAAGTTTTAAATAAAAATGACTACATATTTTTTCTCATAAAAGCTTTTCTACCCCTTAGTGATTGAATATTATCTAATGAATCTTTTTCAAATATATAAATACAACACCTGTATTCTTATAAGAAACGTACTAAAGAAAAAGAAAAATACTAAATAAAGACATACATTCACAAATTACTTTTACTAAAAGAATGGATCATCATAAACGAATAACCAGACAAGCTAATAATATATGCTTAATAAATCCTAGGACTAAACAATACGGTAAAAAGAATATTTTTTTCGACGGAGCCCAGCTCTATAATAAACTGCCTAAAGATATAAAATATGCTAAAACACTACCTACATTTAAAAAACTACTAAAAAGCCACATTTTAAAGAATTTTTCCCTAAACTAAGTATTGTAATCTGGTGAACGTTATTATTATAAAAACCTACACATCGTACTTGATTTTTAGCATACAATAAAACACTATATGCATAAATATACATAGACACACACTTAATAATACATACACAAACACCTGGGCGCGCACACACATACACACACCCACACACACACCCTCACACACACACACACATAATCAACATTTACATATGGAATCATCTCTAAAAATACATGTTTAAAAAAAAAAAAAAAAAAAAAAAAACAATCATACAATACAAACACTTTAAAATAAATGGTATATAATAATAACAATAATACATAATACATGTATGATAGCGTAGGTTTATATAAATACTCAAATAATCATAATTACCATTCACTATGGTATTAGCCTTAATAAACAAACAATTCATTCACGCTACGCATACCTACGAATCAGTTGCACACTTGATAATTTACTTTTTTACACTCACCCTCTAACTAGCAATATCATAATATGTTAATTGGCTCACGAATTTTTTATTATGTATTAATTGTAAGTTTCTCAGTAAGCGATTTTTGTAAAATCTTTTGAGAAAATAAATGTCTTAACCGTAATATTGATTTAGCGATTGAGCTACCTTCCTCAACGACTTCTAATGTATAAAATGAACACCCCAAATTTCAAATTTCCATCATTAGCGGTTTAGGGTGGGTCATCACCCACACACGTGGGACATATGGATCAATCAATCGACACATTTCTTTATGACCCGATCGCGGAGGGTAATGTTTCTCGAGCGTATGTATGTATGTGTCTCTTTCTTTGGCACACCCTGCAGCAAGGCGGTAGAACCCTTTGTGGTTCGACTCCGGCGGCACCACCGCTACACCTATTTCTACCTAATAACAGCAGTGTTAGGCGCTGCTGTGTTCCGGTTTGAAGGGTGTGGTAAGGGAGACAGACTTTTCCGAGGCGTTCCAGCTTAGTCCTCAGGGGTAGCGGCGCATCTGTGGCTGACCTCAGGTAGGAATATCTAATCCTATCTGGGATTCATTACAGATATCCATGGGCGGCAGTAACCACTTACCATCAGGTCTGCTACTCGTATATAATAAAAAAAAAAAATAATAATAATAAAAGCCCGACGTGAACAAATGAGATGTCATTCGATTCCTCCTAAATTGTAACAAAGGCTATATTATTAAGCAATCGGGTTTTATGTTTTTATATAATAAAATTTTATAAAATTATAATAATTTCCTAGTATATATGAAATAACATCGGAAATTCCTTATACTTCTAACCTTTCATAAATTTGATTCTAACAGAAAGTTTCTTCAATGAAAAAAATGTCTGTATCGTATTTCTCCACAAAACCATCGCACACGCCCGCGAATCGGTCTCTGAAATTTTAATGTTCTATCTTGAGGTACTCTAAATAATTCAGCTGCCCAGTCGATGGTACTAAAATTACTTTCAAGGCGAAACACCGACTGGAGTTAAGTGAAAATGGGTGATAAAACCGAGTAATGTTCTTGCTTATTAGAATACGTCTGCTTTCTGTGAATTAACCGTCTCTTACGAAGCGTTTTTCTTCCGCTGCGGCGACGGATGCGAGATTTTATTTAAATAGTCAAGATATTGACGTGACGTCACGTTTTTATTTTTAACTAATCCGTCCGTCGTATTAATCTGTCGGAGTCACGTGGTAGTTGTAAAGTGAAAATCATCTGGTATTTCATCGCACTGTCGCAATACGGATTTGAAGAGGCTACTTTTCTGGTGGAGCTAGAACTCATCATCATCAACCTATTATCGTACCACTGCTCGGCACGGGTCTCCTCTCAGAATGAGAAGGATTAGGCCATAGTCCACCGCGCCGGTCAAGTGTTGGTAGACTTCACATGCCTTTGAGATTTTTTTTAATAAATCTCTCAGGTATGCAGGTAAGCAAGTGATAATTTCTAATACACACACAATGTTTAAAAAATCAGAGGTTTTTGGGTTTTTTGGTGGGATTTGAACCTCGTAACCCTCAATCGAGAGGCCGAATTCTTAACCACTAGGATATCACTAGGCTAGATCTACAGAGCTCATAATAACGTACCACACGTATTCCGACACACGACCACATATAGGACAATTTACGTAAACAAGATTTGGGCAACATTTAATATGTACACTGGATGGATTTCCGTTTGGATGGTCCGCGCTCAGTGGGTCGTGTACAAAGCCAACATCTTAGGCCTGTGAACAAGTCGGGTAATACACTTTGAATATTAATACACAATACACATCAGTCACACGGGTTATAGAGTCGTATCAGCAGGCTCCTAGACTGGTTTTAAGGTAGAAACCATCGTGGTTTGTAGAAGCTCTGTTATACCTATTTCTGTTTTAAAACAGTCTTATCGTCTGGTATAGTCGCGCCAAACTGCTAGTCCGCTCTGAAGTTGTTGCGAGCAGGTCTGTTTAGTCATACAATTTGTTATGGCGATGCGATTCATTTCTATATTCAAAACGGACTGGCAGTATTACGCGAACTATAACTTCAGTTTGCCAGAGGTCGGGCACTTTGCGTTGGTACCCTGAGGACTTAGTTGGTACTGTCATGTTTGTCGTTGGTGTCAACCACTATTGGACATATTTATTTCTCCACTGTTAGGGGAATCTTACGCGTACTCTATCGTATTTATCTAATGTGAGTTGGAGGATGAAGGTATAGCTTAGGGCCAAACCAGGTAGTATGTTTACAAACCGTCTCCGATTATGTTCTGTGAGTGTTATTCAATGATGATAACAAATACGAAGGGTTGACCACCAGTGAGGCAACCACCAGCGGACACCCATCCAAATCCTAACTACACCTAACGTTGCTTAACTTTTAAAATCGATTACGATTTACACAAGCAACAGAGCTATTTTTGTCTTATGATATAAATATAAAATATATACATATAAAGTGCCCGTGATTAGAGGAATTCTCCTTGCGTATACGGAACATTTAGATTAAAATTATAAAAAGGATTATATATATGTTCATATATGTATTTATTTCAGTAGCTTATATAACAAACATAATATTATATACTGTATAGGTTTCCGTTTGAATGGTCCATATGGTACACGCTCATTGGGCCGGACGGGCACACAAAGCCAATCTTAAGATCTTGTAGACGACAAATCGGCCTGCTAATACATTGACATACTACATACCAGTAATACCTTTATTACGATGTAACAATACATTACTGTGATATGCATTTCTCAAAGGATTTAATGCATAGTTGACTGCTATATAACTTTGATAGACTTCAATCAATCCATTTATTTGTATGAATATAGGTTAATACAAAGTTCTCGCAAGTACTCATACAATTAGTCTCTATTTTCCACTCAGCAATGCAATATAACATATATTTACTGAAATTTAATATATACATTATAAAATTAACTATTTAATATTAATACAATTTTAAATTAAGCATTTCGTACATTTTTTGTCAGTCAGCTACTCTACACAAAGAGTCGCCAATATCTATATAAATAAATAAAACTGATAATTGTTACACTTGGACTTGGCGACCTACGTGGCAGAGCGGGTGCCATTCCGGTCTGACGCGCAAAGGGTCCCGGGTTCGATACTAGTCCAAACAGTATCTAAATGGTGAATTTATGTTCTGCATGTGGGTGTACGTGTATTACTATATGTATGTGGCGTATGTGCTCATGGTAGATACGTCAAAAAGGTATTTATTATTCCTTACTAAAATATCAACTAAACTTAGAAAATACACTTATTTAGTATAAATCACCGTTATTAAGTTTATTCTATATCTTTACTTTACATTAAAAACATATTATTAGTATAAAGACATAGATAATTTAAAATCCTATCGAGCTGTTCAAACTAATGTCGTATTACTAAAACTAGTTAAGATTACTCTTTACCTAAAGAAAGGAGATATTTATAAAGAGTAATACAGTAAAACCATATACATATTCACTAAAAAGTACTTAGGGTTTCAGCGAAAAAGATCAAAAAACCGTGCGCAAGGGAGCGTGGCAAGTATAAAAGAAATTATGTGCACATTCCATAACAGACATGCAAAAAGAATTTCTGATGAGGTCCATTAAGGCCCGGTCAAAGTTGTTAAGCCTGACACAAATTGTTATTAGTTCAGTATTTTCACGATACACATTGTTATAACGACATGTGTTGTAATAGTCTACTATTATTATCTAATGACAATAATTTGGTAAACTACAGGCGGACTGTCAAACAATTCTGTATTTTTTATTAATACTAGCTGATAGCTGACTCGGCAAACGTTGTGTTGTCTTATAAATAAAAAAAAGTTAAGGGTGAACAACCCTTATCACTTAGGGGTATGAAAAATTAATAATAGACGATTCTCAGACTTACTGAATATGCATATGCATAATTTGGTGAAAATCGGTACAGCCGTTTGGGAGGAGTACGGTAACTAACATTATGACACAAGAATTTTATATCTTACGAGTAGATGAGAGTAGCAAACGAGCAGTCCACCTGATTGTAAGTGGCTACTGCTGCCCATGGATGTCTGTAATCAATCACAGAAGCTTTGCCACCTGAAGACTAAGCTGAAACGCCACAGATAAATATGTCTCTTATATTACACTCTTTAAATCTGAACACGGCACCGCTTAACAGTGCTGCTATAAAGCAGAAGTAGGTGGCTTATGCTGCCTCCGTCTTAGCCATGCTGGCCCTATGCACTTTGGTAGACTTTACAACCTTTGAGAACTTTTTTTACTATTAGGGAAGAATATATTTAGCCTTATCTGAAATCTAAACCTCGGACCCCGAGATTACGAGACCAAACTTCAAACCTTTATGTATCCTTCAAATATTTATGTAAGCTATATTATGCTCATAGGTCTAAAAAATAAACGATGAACAGACAGATAACTAAATCAGGGTCTCGATTATTTGCGGGACCCTAAAACTGCCATTTTATTCTAAATCGGCTAAACGTTAGCCGTATTTTTATTCAACAACCAGCCTTTCGAACCCTCGCTAATCATATTATGCATAAAGTCAAATGGTCGTTTTGCATGATCCTAGCCCAAAATAACGTTAGGCACGTTACACATTTACGACTAAAGGCAAAATACATTTTAACGGTCATGCGTCTAAAATATATTTGAATGTTATAATATAGTAGAATTAATAATATATAAGCTTCTAATGTTCAATGGCATTTTTATATAAAACTTCATATCAACTTAAATATTATGTTATATTCAAAATTGCAATCAATAACGTTTAAACTTATTCCGGGAAAATTTAATTTTTGGTATCATTAACCTTTGTGATTCGACTCCGGCGGCACACCGCCACACCTATTTCTGCCTAATAACACCAGTGTTAGGCGCTGCTATGTTCCGTTTTGAAGGGTGTGGTAAGGGAGACATACTTTTCCGAGGCGTTCCAGCTTAGTCCTCAAGGGTAGCAACGCATCTGTGGCCGACCTCAGGTAGGAATATCTAATCCTATCTGGGGTTGAATACAGGTATCCATGGGCGGCAGTAGCCACTTACCATCAGGTGGACTGCATGCTCGTCTGCTACTCCTATATTATAATAATTCACCAAGTACGAGTCGAACTCGCACATTGAGGCTTCCGTACTACCAAATGTTCATTATTTTAATTCATTTTATGATTTTCAACAATACTTAGTCATATGAATGGGATGATGATGAATGATACATAAATTTTCAACAATACTTAGTTATATAACACACAAATAGATGGCGTTGGGGTGACAATGTGACGACGATTATACTTAATCAAAGTATAATAAAATTAAAATAAGCATATTAAAATATGTTCTATGGTTCTTATTTGTATTTATTATAATACCAGTTATAGTAGTAAACGTATTATAAAAATTTCAACCGTCTTCCTAGTACAGTTTAACAGTTAGATCGAAAAATGCCGAAAAAATCCGGTTGCTGTATGGAGACCCCCTTTAATATTCAACTTGATTTTATTTTTAGTATTTGTTGTTATAGGTGCCCACGATTTATATACATTGTTAAAAATTCAAGTGTCTATCTATTACGGTTTAAGCGGTAGAGCCCTGTGACAGACGGACAGACAGCGGAGTCTTAGTAATAGGGTTCCGTTTTTACCCTTTGTGTACGAAACCCTAAAAAGGTCTAAATATATAAAATATTATTTCACTAATAAATAAAATATTATTTCACTTATAGATAGATGTTATTTTCAATGGCTTTTGTTATTTTAATTACATTTTATTCTTCATATTAATAAATGAAGTAATTTAAAACGTACTTATTAACTTTCATGTACAATGTATTTGCAAGAAGATCTTTGTGCCATCTCACGCGTAAACTTCCCGAACTAGCATCCAAAGGATGTTTATATAATCACAGGAAACGAATCTACAAATAGCTAGTTGCACCAAATTTCTATAATATACTAAGCGTTATTATCTAGTCATTTGGCAGTTCCAAAGCGCGCTCTTGCCAAAGAGTTGTGGTTTGGTGGCGTTATTATATAATTAAGGACTTACACTGCACAGTTCCGCTTGCCACAGACACTAACGGTACCAAGGTTAACGAACAGGAAATTCTAGGACTAATTTCAATGGAAAGTCAACTTAAAGTGAACTAAAACGTAATGTTAGGATGATCATAGCGGCGATAATAACCATTCTACGAAATTGCGTCTGAACTTTCGGTCATGGCATTGTTTGTGTGGCGCGCTCCGTGGCTTACGTGGATTAAACTGAGCTGCAAAGTTAAGCAAAAGTCAGATGGGTGACCGTTAGTGGCTAAATTTCATGCGTGTTTCCATGATTTGGTAAAACTCTTAGAACGCCTGCTTATTTTTTGGATAGTAGACGTTGAACCTTCTTGAAGGTCTTAAGGGGAGATTGACCAACAGATATGCGTTTCTCTGGATACAGGCTGACTCACATATAACGCGACTATCTTGCGGCAACGCGTCTGTGATCTACTGCAATTAGATCCCCTTGTTGCTTGCTGATATACATGAGCAACAGTGATCAGTACCCTTACCAGGAGTTTTTGCGTTTCGACAAATATGACTGTTTTGGTATTTGTTTACGTATTGACCCATACGATTTTCTAGTTCGGTTTAAAAAAAAGCATTACACTCAATCATTGATATATATACCTAAGTGTGTTACTCAAAACAGACCTACAAGGCATTTTATTTACTTGTACAAGTGATTTACTATAATGCTATTTAAATGCAACACTTACTTGTTCACATTAAGTATTCCTGTTTTTATTAACACTTGAAGCAGCTTTCACTTCCATTTTCATTTATGTAAGTAACGCCACTTTTTAATTAAATTGTAAATGATAACCCCATAATATAGGCTTTATTTTCTTTCTACTGTTACTAAACTCCACGAATCAGAATTTGAACAGTATGGTGGAATGTCCTCCCAGCTTCTCCCAGATGTGGGAGGTAACCCAAGCCCAACATTGGAACTTAGAAAAAGCATTCTCAATGTATCTTATTTAAAAACTAAAAGCTATTACTTCAAATAACTACTGTACATAAAAATATTTTGATAGTATTACTTATACTACAAATATTTTTATCAATTAAAATCAATAGAGGCACCAAATAAACTATTAAAATATCACATCATTTTTAATAAAATTTAACAGTGAAAATGTAAATTATATTTACATTACATTACATTTTTCCAACAAAATGTAAATTATATTTACGATTTGTTGGAAATGAAAAAATGTAATGTAACTAAACGTAACAGCAGTACAAAGCGATTAGAAAGTATTAACAAACGAACAAAGTAATTGAATTACCCATGTTTAGCACGTCTCAATCGCGCCGTCTACTGAAAGAAGCCTTACAAAAGGAAGGCGATAAAATTGTAGAGTCCAATTGTAGAGTTCCTAGCGTCCTTTTACATTTGTATTTTTTCTTTCTATTATTACAGTAGTTAAAAGGACTATGTATTCGCAGAATGTACGAATAATTTTACAAAGGATCTTAATGTTTTGTGACACAGAAGTATGTTAATTAAAGAGCGCAAAGTGTCATTGGTAGGACCCAATTTTCAAGCGTAACCTTGCTTCAGAAAGAGTAATTGAGCATATAATCCACCTACTGGTAAGTAGCTACTGCCTCCCATGGGCGTCTGTAAACAACCTCAGATAAGATTAAATTCTTACTTGAAGTTGGTCCCGTTTGGCCTGTAGACCTTGCCAAAGAAAAAGACATACATAAATACACTCCAAAGACATTACCCTCTGCAATTGGCTTAAAAAAATGTAAAAACTCCAAAGCTTAAAGTCTTATTAAAGAAACATAAAAGCCATTTTAACATAAGCCAAACTTTAACCCGCTGTAATAATAAAGATAAATTGAAAATGTATAAATATGTATATATTGTAAAACTTAAAGCTCAAATAAAAATGCTTTAAAGGCTGCGTGGCGTTTTTAGGCGGGACGATAGAAAAGAGCTAAAATACTATTTACATTAAAAGGGATCTATTTGTAAGTATAATATATGAAAACTAGGAATGAAAGATTGGTGCTAATAATAACATGATGTCAACACTAACATTTATAAGTTTTAACCGTTGATTTTTCAAGCTAACCTAAACTTTTATCGTTGTTTAAAAAAAATCAAAGGCAGAGAAATTTTTCAATAATATTTTTCAGAAAACAAAAATATACAAAATGACTTTCTGTTATCCGCTTTCATAATTTTTTATTAAAGGTAGATTTTTTATTCACAATATTGGAATTCTTTTGGCAGTCCCCGTGGTTGCCAATGTTTTTATTAGCTTTTTAATTTTCGATTTGATAAAATATCGAGAAAATTCTGTTTCTTTCCAATTTCCCATCAGTAGTTTTAAGAAACTCTCTTCAACCATACACTCTAAGTAACGTTATCTATTTCAAGAATGAAACTAAACCAAAATACACATATAAATATATTTCTGCAGCTATAACTTTAGTGTAACCGCTAACGTTTCTAATACTGGCATCTCAAAGATCTAAACAATTTAGTGCCCAAAGATCAGTGGCACGGTTAAATTAATTGCTCTGTATTTGTCGGCTTTACTTCAGCGGAAAGGGAAATCACTAAACGATGCGGTGGAGGGTCCCTACATAAACACGGTAAGGTCTCGGAGGTTCCAAAGCTCAACCGAACGTTGGTTCCGCTCTAATACATACATAAACTATCTTGATTCCGTCTTGGCGCTCGAAAATGTTTTAAGGCAGAAACGTACTGTTTTCTTAGGACTGTATTAGTCCACTTGCAAATAATATTTGTAACTATTTTATATATTTCTGCCGTTTTAATCGTGTTTGAATTAAAATAAAATACAAATTGTACATATACAATTGACAAAGCCATTGATAAATTAGCGTCGACACGTGGTCGAGAGAACTATGCTCGGTATTTCGCAACGAGACATGATTCATAACGATGAAATCTGTGGACGAACTAAGGTAACAGACATATCTCTCTGAATTGACAAACTGACCAGGCAATGAGCCGGCTACATCACTTAGAGGACCGGTAACCGATGGAGAAGTGGTCCTAAGTGATGACTACGTTGAGGCAAAAGTAGGACAACTCGCCCTCCGATCAGGTGGACCGGTGATCTATTGAAGGCAGCAAGAGACCGTTGATGATAGAAATCACAAGACCAGTTGCAGTGAAGCCAATTAGGGGAGGCCTGTGTTTAGCAGAGGACTTCAAAATGCTGATGGATAAATGAATGTATGAAAAACAATCGCTCCTTGACAAGACGCTCTTACTAAACCTCGAGTTAAAATTCTAACCAAAATGAAACTCCACAAGGGAAACGCACGTACGCGACATTACAGAAAATTATATGGCTATTAAGAACAAGAGCAAACATTATAATCTTGACGACATGATGCAGGATTGCAATTAACGTGCAATGACTGAAGTTTGAACTTCATTACTACTCGTATAATGTAATGGGTAAGTGAAGTAGGAAGTGCTTATGGCTTCGTAGCGCTGGCGTTAAGACCGTAAGAGTCAAAATACCTTTTAAGAGTCAGGTAAAATTAGGTTCAAATTTAGTAGTTGTAACACGAGTAGAAGTTGTGGCAGTAGTTGTACTAGTAGTGCAATTAGTAAAAGTTAGTAGTCACAGTAGAAGAAGAATTCAAGATACACTTAAAAAAATGGATGTTCGCAAATGTTCACTGGCTTAACTTTAAAATCAATTTTCGAAGGTATTTTGGTTACAGATTCCAAGAATTAACGTGGTCTACATATGACCAAGTACTTCTTCATCTTCTTTCATGATTTCGTGCATAGTTTCAGCCGAGAAGAAAAGTAGATTTTATTATTTTAAGACTTAAACCTAACAATAAGGTACGAACCACATGACGGTAAGTGGTTACCATCGTCTAAGATAAAATAATTCAATATATTCCTGACTTCGAAGCAGAAATCCAACGGCACATACCTAGATATTTTATTTGTATAAATGTCACTAATTGTGTTCATGAGTCTATTATTATTGAAGTTTCTTGTCAAAGGCTCCAATCCAAACTAACTATATGGGAGTGACTTAATGAGTTGGCCGTGTTTGGACGTGCCGTGACTGCATTAGGTGGCAATTTGCCCCATTGAGCTGAAGTTGCGAGCCACCCACTCCTTTGAGAACTTACTGTTTTGATATTGCGATGTCGTTTGGAACCATCGGTGTGGATTTTAATCTATTGTTTTGAATAGTTATTAAATATTATTAAGCGTAGTTACCATCATATAAATCTGATCTGAGAGTTCTGAGTTTGAACCCTGGTCAGGCACAGCTAAATGATGAATTTCCATTTTTAACCTGAGTTTGGGTGTATTTTTATTTTTTGTATGTGTTATATATTCAAGTGACCCACAAAAAAACCTAGTAGAGCTTGCAGTATAGAAAGATTTTTTTTGTTTATAAAAACTGTTGTATTATATAATCGTAGTCTATAACTATTTAGAATTACGAGGTTAAGTTACACTACCTAATAAATACGTCATCGAGGTCTTTTATTGTAGGCCTTATTCGGAAGCTCTTTATTATTTAGCATACTTTGATATTTCGCTACGTGACAAAATTCGTAACAAGATCCGGAGACGAGCAAACGTCACCGATATAGCTCACAACATGTAGACCTATCTGTGGGTCGACTACATCGCTTTCAGGATTTGGGACTGATGCGGAAGAAATGTCTCAAAATGATGACCATGCCAAGTTAAAAGCATTACAAAGCGTTATCTGACCATATAGATGGCTGATCCGAAGAAGGCTGCAAGTAATTGCTAAATGAAGAGGTGATAAGACTGAGTGGGACAACTGGGGGTACTCAAGTGCAGCATTACAGTTTTACAGGTTATTTCTACGCCATTCATCCAGAACCATCACTATGACGAAACGCCTTTGAAGTTATGTTCAACAGCAAAGAACACATAGTGAGAAAACAATTATTTTACGCTTGATAGTTCTTAATAATGTGAAATATAAGGCGTGAAATAGTGTTAATTATGCCATAAACCCCTCTGATGCGAGGATATCCAAACCCAACAAAGAAACTCTAATAAATTGATGATGATTTTTGTAAGTAACATAATGGGATGCAATCAAGAGAACTAACGATAGAAGTGAACACATTAAACTGTATTTTGAATTTTTGAACTGATTGTTATATTCAAACTTAAAATTTCATAGTTTTAAGAGATATACCTTAAATATTAACATATTGCTGACGCAAAACCTTAATATTTTTAAAATAATCTATAAAATATATCACTCATGTACGTTAAAAGTCCCAACCTAACCTAAGCAAGATTTAATTTGCAATAGATTTCGCTAATAACCGATAAGCCACTTGAAAGCAATGTATCGCTTATGCATTATTCACAGGCGGCGCGAAGCCGAATCAATGGAAAACTTGTTTGTTTAGGACTCGAGTCCTGCCAAAATTGCTTGCCATGTGTTACGATGGCTTTTAGCTTGATAAATGGCTTTAAAAGAATATTGTGACGTTTGGTCATTAATAAAATATGACATACGGTACGAAAATAAGGTTATGTAAATATATGTCGGCCGAAATGTCGAAATTTAATCCCGTAACCTTAATAAGTGACAGTATTTTATGATTTTTATTATACCTACTATTTGTATTATAAGTACAATTATAATTAAGTACGACGAGTACAATATTACCTAAATTAGCATAATCATATCTGTTTATAAGCATTAACGAAAAACAAATAAATACTATGGTATGTTATGATGAATTAAATAATCAATCCACATCAGATTTTCAATATTGCAGCAATTTACAGTTAAGCATATGACAGAGACCATTTTTTCTATAAGATTCGCTTAGAATCTCCACTCAGCACGGAAAGTGGCCCAAACTAAAACAGAGACATGCCATATTTGCATTAAAATACATTTTTGGATATGTTTGCGTTATTGTAATCTTAAGTTGTAAAACATTTTAGCTATATCAGAAGCGACTTGATTTTAACAACACTCCATCTTGGCAAAGCCAAGTCTTAAAATTCCTCCGTATGAATCTTCATCGAAAACAAATAAGAACGAAATCGAGCACGACCCGATGTCTCGGAATCGGGAACTCGAATCGATATCTCGGAAAATTCTATCGAACTAACCAGTCGGCAAGTTCCAACAACGGACTGCTCGCTCGGAACTTACTACGTTTGGCTTCGTCAGTTCCGAAGAGAACCTTCTAGAAGTTCTCCGAAAGTCACAACTCACAAGTTAGTTCGCGCTCGTTGCATAATCTGATAGCTACTTAGACAAGTCGGTACTTAGTTTTGGGCAGCTGCGATCTCTTTTGCCCATTAACTTTAATATTTGATCAAAATTTTAACCAGAATAACGCGAATCACAATTTTAGCGCCTTTAGTTAAACAAAATTCCTTAACAATAGAGGTTTTATTTTGTACGGTGTAAACTTATATATTTTTCATGTGAAGCCTTATATTAATATAAAAAGAAAAACCTGAGTACTTTAACATTATAAAATGAATAGAGAAATAATGCATTGGGACGCACTCAACGAAACCTCATATGATACGTCATACGAAAATACGTCAAGCCATTTGGGCTGTAGGGCGCTGGAAGGAATGTAATACATATATAGGTATACGTTAAAAACATTACCATCCAAAGTCGAGTTAAAAAGAAAGAAGACGACAAAATTAAACATATTTTGTATGTCTATTTTCTTCGTATATCAAAGACACATTTATATTCTAAAAACAATATTCTTATTTAGTCTTTAATCGAACTAAAATATTATGAAACGTTTTCGAACTCTTTACTACAGCACTTTATTAATCCTTTAACATCATAACCTACTATATATCGGTATTATATACCCGAAACCCTCAGGATGTTACTGGCATTGCCGACTAAGACTAGCTGACCACAATTTATTACCCAATTACTGGCACACACCCATTACCCATTAGCTTTTACATGCTAATCTGTTATTGATAGAGGCCAGCCTGTTAATTACACCCTTTAAATATGCGCCCCTAGTGAATTATTGTACTCATTTGGGGACGGACCTGACGCTACTTAGTTATGATACAATCGAATATTGCGATTGCATTTGTGGTCTATGTAATTCCCATTTAGTTACAATATTAGCAATAATGTAAATTCAGTCAATTGCAAATCGTGTGTGGTTATTGCGGCGTAAACATATTTTATAGCTTACATTTACAACACAAATTCTGGTTATTCTAATCTATATTCTATTGTAGACTCTAATTTAGTCAGCATATATTTTAATTTCCGTGTTAAATGATTGCTTGAATTTTTAAAGCTGTATAAGTTTTTTAAATTAATTATATCACTTTTAACTATCAAAACATTGACAAGAAGCTCATATGACCAAAATCTACCGATGATTTTCCCGACACTGTCTTATAACTCGGACTTGATCAACATGGTCAACACGGACTATGGTGATAACCCTTCTTATTTTGAAAGAATAGCCATCAGTGAGACAGTAATCTATGGACAATAAAAAGAAATAAAATATTTATTCGTCATGTGAAATGCTGTTTTAGAACTCGGTAAGAAAGTTTGAAGCTACTGCAGATTTTTACTGCAATTTCCTGTTATTGTATTATATGAACTCCGCAGTGTCACTGACTACATATCAAAATTCTGAACGTAAATGTCTCTCCGCTAGGTGAGTAGCGGGAAGTGGCAAACTAGATAAGTTTTTAAAAGGACAAAGTTAGATGAATCTTGACTGCATAATGATGCGGATTAAAACTTGTTGATTGTGAAATTCAGACTTTATGATGGGAAATGGAGATAGAAATTATTAATGTAAGAGAAATTAATTATTTTTTGTAGTGGTAATTAATGGATTGCGGAGAGAAATTCGAGCTTAGGTATACGCAAGTATGAATGTATTGTGAGAAAATATTTTAAAATCAATTAAATATCGTAAGTTTAAGTGACTTATAAAATATATGATAGTACACCAGATCACTATATTTAATCCCAATAATGTATTCGTAAAAAAATAAAATGAAAATTTTATATTTGTATCTACTTAAAGTGGGTTTAATGTAGGACCCGTTTTAATTACCATATTGTTATTAATTACGTAGTTTAAAATTAACCAAGTTATAATTAGCACTAATTACTAGTAATTATTTGTGATAAAAAATAGTAGTTGGGGACTCCACAAATTAAACAATAATACTCGTATTTACGTATATTAAGGCAATGCAAATTACTTTCTTTGCCTGGTTGAAAATTTAGGCAAAAAATTGATACTGACAAATTTTTGCTCCAACTTCATTTTATTTCCTTTCAAAATGTTATATTCATTTAAATAAATAAACCTTAAAAATGGTTGTTTAAAATATATTACAACAATCTACGTTTCATACCAGCCATATGAATTATTTAGAGACATATATCTTAATATGTCCCAAAAAACATTTAAATTATGTACATTTGCATGTATGTATATTTATATTCGTAAAAATTGTAAGTTTTTACTTATGAACAGAAATTCCTCCTGGTCCGAACATTCTTGAACAAGGTAACACGAAAATAAATATTTAATTTAACTGGCCCCAGATCCTTGGCTTTTCTTAAACAAAGGTGGTCCAGTTAATGACCACTTCACTAAGCCCATATATAAATGGGTCTCGAGTAGAAGGTTTCAGCGATAAATATAGTACACACATATAAAGTTGCGTTGAATGACATATGTGGAAAGATATGAATACATTGTAAATAATATAAATTATATTCTCAGAAGCACATTTGATTCATCAGATCAATACGAGATAAAATAGTAATATTTGGTCGGATATAATATAGTGTAATATATATTTTGGCTTTTATCTGAAATTTTATAAAAATTGATATTAAGAGTACGAAACAAGCATGGGGTATGCCTGATGTCAAACGATTGCTACCGCCCGTGGGCATTTGTAATGAATCCCAAACAAGAAGCTACCCCAAATAAAAGATCAGCAACAGACGTTTTGCTACCCCTGCTGACTAAGCTGGAACGCGTTACATGTCAGATAAACGTGTATTATTATTATTGTGTATTATATATTCAAAAAGGGTTTAATAATTCATACCAGAACACAGAAACGCCACATATAAGGTAAGGTTTGAAGGTGGCGCCACCGACACACTATTTTTGCCTAATAACAGCAGTGTTAAGCGGTGATTTCAATGGTGTGGTAAGGGAGATATACGAGTACTTTCCCGAGGCGTCCCAGGTTAGTCTTGAGGGGAAGCGGCGCATCTGAAGCCGACATCAGTTAGAAATCTAATCTTATCTGTGGTTGATCACAGCTGTTCATGAAAGGCAGTATCAATTTACCATCAGTTAAACTGCATGCTAGTCTACTACTTGTATATTACAAAAAAAGATAAGATACAAGAAACAAAAATAACAAAAAAAAACTTCATATCGATAGTTATAATGTTATCCGCGCCCGCTCTTGCCTTGGGCGCTATCGGGACCGACTGACCAAAGCACTTAGCGAATTAAGCATGTCACAAGTTAATGGTTAATGCAGACAAGGGTAAGGGCATTAGGGTAAATTAGCCATGTCTGCTGACCAGGCAGGGCAGGCCAGTTTGACGCGCAAGTATCTCAAATTATTGTTGGATTAAGAGGTACTCGTAGATTAATCTTAAACAGATGGGTAGTATAGTTTATATTTGTGTATAAGATGGAAGTGAAGAGAGATATCGCAAGATGTCATTTACTAATAGTGTCACTTATGAAAAAGATACAATTTAAAAATAGTTTAAAAGGCAATGTTAGGTGTTCATTCTTATAATTTTAACCATTATATTACAATTACCTTTATTAATTATAAGGATACCTGCGTTAGACAACAATGGCACAGACGTTGCGTATTCCGAAAATATGCTTTTGCCCGCGGCTTCGCTCGCGTTACGAAGTAATATTTTCATCCCCTATTTTATCCTCTTGGGGGTACAATTGATCAAAATCCTTTCTTAGCGGATGCCTACGTCATAACGTCTACCTGCATGCCAAATTTCAGCCCACTCCGTCCAGTGGTTTGGGCTGTGCGTTCATAGATCACTATGTCAGTCTGTCACCTTTGAATTATATATATTTAGATATAATTAATAATTACAAACTTAGGTACTCGTGTATATCCATCGGAAATTAATTTCAACCTTTCAATACCATTATAGTATATTAAATTAAGCGTATTACAAAATAGAAAAAGTTCATAACACTTAAAAAAATTAAACTAAAAATGTAATATTTCCTTGAGAAATAACAGTCCAGTAAAATTTTATGAAGATTTTTCGCACGACTATGTTTACGTGGTCCGGCTTTTAATTAAAGTCGTAATAGATCTTTCGTGCTTTATAAATCGGTTCCATAAATTTTACACCTCTAATTATTTTCCTCTATTATTTCGAGGAAATAAATGGTCCCTGTGATCTATCTATATTACGAGAATTATATTCAGTTTTTGACCTCTGGCGAACCTTATACTAATTTTTTATCTTATTCAAATGTGATAAAGTTGGTAGAACCCCTTCGTACGATTTATTGAAATCGAACCAACTATCTAAATATATACTATTTAAAAATTACATACTTTGTATTTTCTTTCATTTTGAACTTTTTATCACTTAAAATAATAAAAACATTAAGTTATACAATTCCAATTTCATCGCTCCTTAGAATTCTGAATTATAAATGTATGATACTTGTTCATTTTGTTGAAATTATTTTAAGATGGCGTCTTAGCAATAAATCCCATTTAAACAGACGATGTCCGGTTCAGCAAAGCCTGTAATGCCGCTGTCATGTCCCGTGGACCTGTTAGGGCTTAGGGCCGACAGTTAAGACCTCGGTCACCTGAACACTTTGTACCGAAATAGATTTTGTTGTTCATTTTGCATAATAAGAGGTTAATTACGTCAAGGATCAAATCAAGTAGTTCTTTTATTTTTAAAAATATAATTAAAATATCTTAATTATGTCGTTTAATTAATGGGTGCATGATTGATAACTTTTATTTAACACCTAAGTAGTTCAATATAAATTTAATATTTTCAATTCCAGCCGTCAATACTTAATTAAAAGAAAAAAATGTAAATAACATCTAGTGCAATAGACAATGTCTGGCTAAAAGAGAAGCTTGCAATGCCGTTGTCATATCTCGTGGACTTATTAGGGCTTAGAGTCAACTCTTACGACCTTGGTCACTTACTAACTAAATAAGTTTAGTTGTTAGCACAATTACAATGCCAATTGGTCAAATGACATGCCAGGGACCACATACAAGCTTTTTCAAGTGCCAAACTAAGTTTCGATTAAAAAATTTACATATGAAATTAGTCAACATTACACAATGTTGTTGAGCAGTATTTGACTTTTCACATATTAATTAAGTATCAATTTACCAATGACCTTATATTTTTTTATCTAAGATGGCATATTTCGAAATAGATTATATTTAAACTCGGCTGGTGTCCAGGTGGAAGTAAAGCCTCTAATGCGGCTGTCATATCCCCCGGACCCGTTAGGGCTTAGGGCCAACGGCTTAAGTCCTCGGTCATTCCGACACTTAGTAACTAGATTTTGTTGTTCATTTTATATAATGCAAAAAAATAAATAAAACGCTATTCATTATACAAACTGAATTTTAAAGCTAAAGGCTAAATTATTTTCATTTAAACGATAAAAAAGGTATTTTTTATAATTTAGAATATTCATAAAAATAACAAAAAAATTATAACTTGAGTACGGTGGATCCTTTCAAACTTAATAATTAATATTGAATATTAAACTTTGTCTTTAAACTTTCATTTATATTCAGTGTTTTCGAGCTAAATACAGATTCGACCCACATAATGTTCAATGTCATAAGGCCCTTACTAAATTTAAAGTGGTTTATGTCATCAAGACGATACTATACCTTGTAGAACTAATGCGTCTGTCATGCCCGATCGGACCTCGACCCTAGGGTAGAATTTAGGACCTAACCTACGACTTACAGGCTTAGTTACCTAAACTGAACTTGCCAAATTAAAACATCACGAGATCTAAAGTACAGTTAGTTTGTAATAATTTGTTATTACCTAATTTGTTTTAGTGTAATCTTATTTGTCCTATTACTAAACAGAGTTACTACTAATTTCTGTTATCAGTTTGGTTAGACACATTACTAGCTTTATGTGGTTAAAAATATTAATTGTCTTATACACTAGTCGACTCTTCAAAACTATAAAATTTAGAGAATAGTTTAGAGAAATCCAATGACATGTGAAACATTAAAATCCGTCAAGCCGTTTAAGCTGCAGGGTATGCCATGAGACATACATACAAACAATGCACACTCTCGAAAAACAATATGCTCCTCAGCCGGATAACAATAAGATTCGAAGGTGGTAGAACCCTTTGTGGTTCGACACCTGCGGCACCACCGCCACACCTATTTCTGCCTAATAACAGCAGTGTTAGGCGTTACTGTGTTCCGTTTTGAAGGCGGCAGTAGCCACTTACCATCAGGTGGACTGGATGCTAGAGGTGCGCAAAATATATCACTAAAGTGAAAAGAGTGAGATATATCTTTTCAACTCAGTGATATATATCACTCTTTTAGCTCACTAGCTCACTTTAGCTCAGTAGCTCTGTAACGATATAAGCGACATTTTATATCAGTATTTCAGAGAATCAGATCGAAATATATTGACAACATATTTGATTCCTATAATTAATATAAAACTGGCAAGAAATTATATATGAATTTCACAGCCAATACTATTTGTATATCCCTGTTTTCATATTCTTAGCAAAGAAAAAAGATTTTAATTTAGTGTTTAATACGTAATGCATTTGACTCAAATCGACTCTCTCAGTCAGTCGCTCATTACTCATCACTCACTCGCGAGCGAGTGACTCCGAGTGAGCGATGAGTGTTACGCGGATATAAAGATATAATTCAAAATCGTCGGAGTTGATGAGTGATTAGCTCTTTGGTGAAGATATATATCTTTTATATCACTCACTCGCGAGCTACTCAACTCTACTGGATGCTCGTCTGCTACTCGTATATTATTATAAAAAAACATTAAAAAGTTGTTACTACGTTTTCATTATTTCTTAACCACAAATATAAGCACAAACCTAAAGAGACGCACACATAGAAAAATACTTTTAAGAACATACCGAATTACAAAAGATAACGACGGATTAGGAGCAACGACCGCGTACATATGTCTACGATAAAATTCCAGTAGGCAAGATAAACCCAGTCCTGCCGGCGTCGCAGGGGTTCATAAATCACACAAAAATACGAACTGCGGTAGATTAAGTGATCGTAAGAAAGTTCGCGGGCAAACAGCGAAATCCATTAAAGTAAGCCCATCAAAGGAAACGGCACGTAATCTATTTGCTTAAAGCAGAGCGTTATAAAGTTTGACGTGTCAGATGTAGAAGTTGATTATATAGCTATTAGTGAAGACACGTCGATATTTTGTAACGAGTATTTTAAATTCAGAATGGTCAGTAAACAAAAACAGGAATTATTTCATGATAATACTACTTTAGCATTGAGCATAATATGAGCATAGCAATCGACGTTCTGAAGCATGTTCCAGGCGGAGGCTTAGAACATGCTTCAGTAATGCAAGTAATGCAAGGCAGATCCAGCAGACCAGCAGGACAAAAAAAGGGTTGCAGACTAAAGAATATTAGTAAGAATTTTATTTTTAAGGTTGAAATATGAAACAAGCACGCAGTCCACCTGATGGTAAGGTGAGGTGATGTATTCCCGGAGCGCTATGACATGGAGTTCTTCAAAAAGGTGTAAAAAGAGCTCTCCTCCAAAGCTGGCGATGCATTGGCAACTCCTCTGGTGTTGCAAATGTCCATAGGCGACGGTGACTGCTTTCCATCAGGTAGCCCGTCTGCTTCATCGTTTAGGTATAATTATAAAAAAAAAGGTTCACTGCCACCAATAAACATGTGAAACCAGGTCTATATAGAACAGGGGTACTTCCTGAAGCCGATCACAGATACGTTCTTAATCCTCAGGCCTAGGCTGTACTTCAGATAGACTGTATGCCACTTCAATATTATAATAATGCTTTATGTTGACATGAAGTTGACACACTGACTAAATTACACCTACCATTAAAAGCTCGAAATAAAAGCTTACAAAGCTCGTAAAAGTGTAACGGAAGGTGTTCGTTTTAGTTTTGACACTAGCATACCAACCGAAACACGCAAACTAAATCAAAGGCTCTAAAATCACGACACGAGTGTCGGTACAAAAGCAAAAAATAATTTGCCAAGTACGAGTCGAACTCGCACATGGAGGCTTCCGTACGGTAAAATTCATTATATTTTAATTTTTTTTATTACATAACCATATTAAAATATGTTTTATTGGTCTTATTTGTATTTATTATAATAAGTATGTAGTTAACGAATTATAAAAATTACAACTGTCTTCCTAGTACGGTTTAACAGTTAGATCGAAAAATGCCGGAAAATACCGGTTTTTTGTATGGAGACCCCCTATGAAATTCAATTTTACTTTTGATGTGAAACATCTATAGCCGCACGTAAAACCGATTTCTGGCGTGGCGACGCATGCCGTGGCGACGTCGCCACGCTCTACGATGGTATATATATACAGTCTATATGCAGTAGTGTGTACGGTGTGGCGACGCGTCGCCATGCGCAATCGACTGTGCGATCGTAATATTTTATTTTATCATTATGACATATTTAGTTCCTATCACAATATGTTCTTTTCTGCATATTACTTTTACAAAATAATGTCGATGTTTCGCATCTGCCAGGCGTCCCGTGACGGCTCACATTTTTTTTTATTATTAGCATTGATTGTCATAGCGGCCATCGTTATGCATCCTCTGTAAAAATTCAAGTGTCTATCTATCACAGTTCCAGAGATAGAGCCCTGTGACAGACAAACGGACAGACAGCGAAGTTTTAGTAATAAGGTTCCATTTTACCCTTTGTATACGGAACCCTAAAAATGAAACAAGTAATACGTTTTATGGAATTCAATTCGATGCAGTGCGGAACCAATTTGGTTTCGAACGAAATAAGCCGACAACTCGTTACAACTCGAACCATTAAGTGGTGGAGTTTCATCGGAAACGGTTGGCGTTTAGGGTTGTTCGGAGCATAAACGATTAAGTTTAATCGATATTAATAATACATACGATATTTATTAATTTATAAACATTTTAAATATACTTAAAAACTTACCAGAATTCAATTGAAAGATTAGCACAGTAATAGCATTACGTCACTAGTCACTAAACCGTATTATATAAAATTGTTAAAATACCTAATAAACAAAACAAACATGTAAAAGGTGAAAAGCCAAAAAAGCGTAAAATCCTTTTCATTATTAAAGTAAACGTATATTGTTACTGTATACATCACATTAACATACCACATATATTTTTGATTTATAAATGTTGGAAATGAAATGAAAATCAAAGTAGCAACAAACACTCAAACAAAACATAATTTACCAAAAACATACGTTTTATGAAATTTTAAATTTGTAATGTTTAAAGTGGATAAAAATAGAATCTTTTAAGCGATATATATTTTTTATTTATATTATTAGTATATTAATGGTTTATGATTGGTTCATTTTTCTAATTCGGTTGTTTAAATTAATATCTTATATATCGTACAACTCTTATATCCGTTAAAACGTATCGATACATCAAAAACGCTTAAACCATCAAAAAACAAAAGAGACATCACAAATGGCCGTCCCTATTCGAATAAAAAAACGAACTTCCATTCTCTTTATGGCTGTGCGGTATTGTATCGCAGTATGGAAATTGCAGGAAACTTTTGATACGCGTAATGCCAATCTAACTTTCGCAACCCGAGTTAGATTTTATGTGCGAACGATAAAAATATTTTCTCTATTGATATTGTAACCTACATTTTGCGAATCTAGGATTCCATGCGGATTGATTGCTAGGAGGATTTTTGTAAAAAATATTATACGTATATCCCCACGGATTACTGTTATTTCTATGTATAGGTGACTGTAAAGCATGAAATAGTAAATCCCAAGATTTACCGGGAAAATCTTAGATTTACCAACTCATAACGATAAAAATCTCAAATAAACGTATCTCTGAAATAACCTAACCAATTCTATAGCGTTTTATATAGCCTAGCCTATAGCAAATCATCTCATGATTATGTTTAGCCAACTGAAATACTATAGAATAGAAGAAAATACTCATTCGAAAAACAACCATTTACCAACCACCATTTTTATCAACCTCTCTTGTTTTTTGTACTGTGCGAGAGATATATAAATACTAGCTAACCCGGCAAACGTTGTGTTGCCACATAAATAAAAAATGTTAAGGGTGAACAACCTTTATCACTTAAGAGTATGAAAAATAGATAGTAGCCGATTCTCAGACCTACTGAATATGCATATAAAATCTGCTGAAAATCGGTAAAGCCGTTTCGGAGGAGTACAGTAACTAACATTGTGCCGCGCGAATTTTATATATAAGATACGTTTAAAGTTATAAATTATTCCACCAAGAATTTCTAGTTACCTTGTAAACTTGCACACTTACACGCAATTGACCATAGAGTGAGAACATTCGCAGATTTTTTCGCAACGAAGTTCATAAAAATATAAGCTTGTAAAATAACAAAAGAAGTTATAAAAAACAATTTTGTGAGTTTAATATCAAAACGTACGTATCACAGCAACGGAGAAACCTGGCAACGAAAATATCCGATACAAACTCCAAGGATAAGAGTAACAAGGTATGACAACAAGTGAGCGACAAAACGGATCCACGTTTAATCCGCCTTAACAAATAATGAGGTAATCCGATTTGCAGACTCAGGATCGGGAGATGAATATATTTACTAAATCTTATGGATATTTTCGTGAAACTACAGCTCAGCGTCTATATACAATACTTTGGATTAATCCGTCTGCTTTCGTTACAAACGGATAAATACTTACATTGTAGTATGTTTTAGCAGTGATTTTAAACAGTTCTTTTAGGGGATCCAAATCTATTAAACCGTAAGAGATAGACACTAAATTTTCTCAATACGTGTACTGATAATAATAAAACCTGATGAAAAATGGACATCCATGGGCAAACAACCCCAGATTACGCCTACAGTTGAATCCAGCAGATTTAGTTGAAATTACTGGTATAGATCAAGGTTTATATGTATTGCTAGGCATTAATAGTAAGTAGATCTGATAAATAATAAAACTATTGAACGTCCACTTTATGAAAATCATTTATTATCACTTCACCTAAAACCGACTGAAACTAATTTTGCATTACTGACATAATATAACAAGGATAAATAATTTAACATCATGTTATTTCGGACTATTACTGTTCTATTTCCGGAGATAATATGGTTGTGAATTTACAATCGTAAATTTATTACGTAGAATACACTAGTACATGTTTTCCGGCTAATTTCTATTGGCGCAGCGTGGTACATTATTTTTCTAACTTCCCTGAATTGTAGGAAAAACTCGTACCCAGCAATAGGTTATAAAAAGGTTTCAACGCCTAGATTACTTAAAACCACAAACAAAAATATTTATCTTTTTAACCGGCTTCAAAAAGGAGGTTCTGTATTCGACCGCTATGTATGTAAGGTTGTCCGCGATTTACCCCAAAAGCACTGATTCAACTTAAATGGGGTTTGATGATTATTATATTATTACTATCTGTGTAAATCACAACATAAGTTAACAAAATCAAACAGAGCATAATAAATAATCAAAAACCAAATAAAGGAAAACTATCGTGTATCATTTGGTATCGCACACACAACATGCATACAAGCACACTATCTTAAAACAGGGAACACCAAACTGACACTTCATTATATTACTTCTATATAAAATAGCTGACCCGGCAAACTTTGTACCGCCTTAAAATCTATTTATCAGATATATTTCATATAAAATATGTCCTATGTTGCTCGTGGATAATGTAGCTTTCGAATGGTGAAAGATTTTTTTAAATCGGTCCAGTAGTTTTTGTGCCTATTTATTACAAACAAACATACAAACAAAATTTTCCTCTTTATAATATTAGTATAGATATACACAAGCTCATCTAGAAAAAATATTAAAAGACCCGTCGTTCACAAATAGGTATACGTGAGTTTAAAAACATAACCGTCTTTTAAACATCAACGGGCAAATATCAAACAATACGATTCCATTCAGAATCAATACCAGTGTAATAATACAGAGAGGAATTCATTTTAACATTTGTACAAACAAGTTGGACCCCAAGGGTAATCACAATATGGTAAACTTGTTCCAGTTGTACCCAGACCTCCGCTTCCCTTCGAACAGTAACAGGTCAATCTTCTTGTAAAACAGATATAGTTATGATGGTTTAAATAATTCGGATTAATAATACTAATAATTTAAAGGTGGTAGAACCCTTTGTGGTTCGACTCCGGCGGCACCACCGCCACACCTATTTCTGCCTAATAACATCAGTGTTAAGCGCTGCTGTGTTCCGGTTTGAAGGGTGTGGTAAGGGAGACATACTTTTCCGAGGCATTCCAGCTTAGTCCTCAGGGGTAGCAGCGCATCTGTGGCCGACCTCAGGTAGGTATATCTAATCCTATCTGGGGTTGATTACATGTCCATGGGCGACAGTAGCCACTTACCATCAGGTGGACTGCATGCTCATCTGCTACTCCTATATTATAAAAAAAAAAAAAAAAAAAACTTAATGTGGATTTAATTGTCATTATTGAGCTCTCGCCTACAAGTATTTTCTGTGTTCTAAGAAATTATATTTTTATCTTTTCCGACCTTATTTTTTTCTTAACAAGCAGATTATGTCCTGTAGCGTTTTTAATCTAATCTCAATGAAAACATTTTTTGCTAATTTAATATTACTTATGGGTCATTATTGATATTGGTATTGGTCTTTTATACCTACTAGTGTACCAAACGATACTTATATGTAATTCGTAAAATAATTATTAAAACAAAAAAATGAAAATAATAATTGCTTTCTTGTAATTTCAGTTGTTGTATTTCTCCTCATAAATACACGTTTCCCACAAAAATAATTAAGAGGTGCTTCGCTTCTACGAAATGCGAATGTGGGGGAATCAACACGAGCATTAAATGAAGCCTCATTTAATCTCGATACGCGGTAACAAACGTACACAGTTTCAATGAATCACAACAAGTGCGAGCATCGACTACCACGAGTCTATGAAATCCTAGTACTTGATTATATTGTAATTATATAAATGAGAAAACTTAAGCCTCATTATGACTTAGAAGTAGGTACTCCTGTGTTCATTTCCACGAAATTAAAACGCTAAAAACAATTGTTGGAATTCTTGAATATCATTATTTATTCAGACTGATCTTGGAAATACAGAAACTAATTTGTTAAGGCGTTTACGAGAATATATAGCAATTTACATAGACGAACATTTCCCAGAGACTTTCACAAGAAACTTATCCTGCTAATACTAGAACTAATTTAATAGACTATATTTCAAGATAGATTGTATTATTGTATAGCGGTTACTAGGATTCGAGAAAACACGTGTGTGTTTTAGAAACGAAGTAGTTTATTTATATTTGCTTTTCTAGTATTGAAATAAGTGTGCTAACACATTTTTTTCATATCACATTGACGTCAACAGAAGCCCAATAAATTTTTGGAGAAACATTTGATAATTAAGAAAAAAATTATCAAAGTAAGAAAATAGGTTTACAGCCAAATTCCTTGGTCCAATGGCGTGTAAAAGCTTCTAAACCGTATAAAACTTCTAATATCGAAATGCACTTTATCCGCGAGAGCCTTTTACGCTGTAGGGGAGGGTGCACATCAAAGATGTCTTCGCTTACCACGCTCCTTCATATTGTAATCAGTCGTAACGTCACAGATTGCGTCACAGGAATTTATACGTTCTCATACGTAAATCAGTATTCATAAGTAGCATATTCCTTTGAAACGTTTTGTGGTTACGTCATTGTCACATTCTGCGCGTTAGGGCGCTGGTTTTTGCTATAGCGACGCTAAGGGTAATAAAGCCAATAAAGTTTATACCCTTTATCTCGAACGATATTCAGCACGCCTGACGTTCGACTAAGTTTTTGTTAAGAGACCTGTAGGACTACCATGAGTTTACAAAAGTATTACTCGCTAGCGACTGCGTAAAATAAATGTATGAAAAATTGTACAGCGCCTCTGGTGGTTACTCGTAGAACTAAAATCCGTAGTGACGTAACTCGATACGTAAAAAACCTATCGAAATCAAATCGCTAGCGAATGTCATTATGATCTATTGCCATACAAATTCGGTCCCATGAGTCATTAATTTGACAGACGTTGTAAAGAAATACCGTAACGATAGTAGTTATGTTATTCACTAGCAAAATGACAATAGTTTTCTATTTACCATTTCTATAGTGGCGTTTCTATGCCAACTCATGGTAATGCTACTGTTTCACCGTTAGCGAGTAACCAATGTATTATAGTACCATTAGCAAATGACAAACTGAGTATTAATCTGTATTATAAAGAAAGACTAGACTGTAGCGAAAAATATAATCAAAAGTCGTACTTAAAGTCGTTTAATAATACTATTCGCCAGTTCGTCGCAACATAAGATACCGAATACTACGTAGAACGGATATATGTTAGTTGCGGTTAATATGGTAAAAGTACGCAAGTATGTTTATTGCAACTTATTAACGTACATTTCTGCCGATGTTCTTCAAAATTGTCCTTCATTCAAACATTGGTACCCTTCCAGTAACCGCGGCGGCAATATCATTTGTGTATCGTTCTGCTAACATTGCATATTTTAAAAAATACATAATACTGTCAAAGTTCGTCACTATTTCAAGTGATCTGTTTTGCAATCTCCACCGGAAACAATCGCTTACGTATCTGCGATAAAATAGCATCGCGTATCGGTAACTCTACTACTACAACAGTCGGTAAATCTAAGTAATTTATTTAGCATTTAGTCACGTTTGTGTTAATTGCGCGTTTAAGATAATGATGTTGACGCTCCAGTACTTTCAATGTTGCTTTGTGGGCGTAATGTATTGTCTACGTTGTGAGGGGAATTCTGTTTATTCTGATGTGTATGTTTAATGAACGATGTTCAAGAAATGCGGAGAAATGGTAAGGTGGAATGGTGAATGTTTTGTTTAAATTGCTTTTACTCAACTTTTTGATATAAAAGTGGCAAATGAGCATAGTGATGATTATTCGACGGTAAGTAGCTACTGCCGTCTGTGGACATCAGTAGTCAGATAGGATTGAAGGCCTGAGATCCACCGCAGCTATGCGCTACTTTGATAACTACCAGCTATCAGCGCCTCCAGCGGACTGTATCAGAACTGATTGGAAATGTATGGGAAATACGTAAACAAATACAAAACCAGTCATTTTTGTAAAAACGTAAAAAAATTATAGGAAGTTCTGTTCTGTTCAGAATCTACTTAAAAATTTACTTTTCATTAAAATATATTTTATTTAACTGATTACTATTATTATGTTTATAATAAACCTACTTCCTGCTATCCTAAACTTTTATCATGTAACACATAATTTTACCTCATCTCCTCATTATTCGCAAGCGTGTGTAACGTACCTGAAAAAAAAAATAACAAACATTATTTAACAATACAAACAAGAAATCAACGCTAGATTTTTTTTACAGGTTGATTAAGATTGATTCATAAGATACTGCATCACTTATACCGCATCAAAAAACTACGCATATCTTAGTATAATCCAAAAATCGACGTCCATATAAACGCACCCATTGTCAACCTAACAGGAAGTATATTAGCAAACATTCGCGACACGATTATCTTGGCAAAGATTTTCCGGTCACGTACCTGATCCAATTCCTGTCTATTTAAATATTGTATGCTGTTCCGCCGGTCGCAGGCCGCAATCCGATTCATTAATACCTTTGTGATGGAGATAAACGGTACGCTTTGTTATTTATGCTGTCATTTGTAACAACAACATTGAATGGAATACTTTGTCCCACTGCTGGGCATATCTCTCCGTAACAGCGTGGTGTATCCTTGGAGCTCCACGCTGATCTAGTGTCAATGTGCGGATTTTTTAAATATTATTAGGATAGCAGACGACCATGCAGTCCACCTGATGGTAAGAAGCTACTGCCACCCATGGGATATTCGTAATCAACCGCCTATATAATTAGAGTCCTACCTAAGCTCGCCCACAGATGCGCCGCAACTCCTGTGCACTAAGATGGAATGTCCTAAACATGTGTCCCTTCAAACCAGAACACAGCAGCGCTGAACAGATTCAGAATGAGATTTAAGTCATAACTGACGTTAACTGACGTGACTTAAATAAGTTAATTACACACATTCCGTTTTGGAAGTTTCCATCTATCACTCATCTTGGACTGTATCTTGGTTTGCTACTTTCATTAAAAAATGCTGAGTGGTATGCTTCACGCATATTTTAGAACATTGTAAAGAATTCTTAGGCAGTTAACTTTCCTCATGTTGTCACCTTCACATTTAAATCAAGTGATAAATTCTTCACGCTCTTACATTCGTGTACATTAATATGTTTTTTAATTGGCCATGTCAACCGTACTGCCAACAGATAGTTCAATAAAGAATTATTTAGCGGGCATAGATGAAGATTCTTAAATTAAAACAAAAGCGGCCAACCATAGACAATGCAGTACAATGCACTTTCTAAACAAAAATTCAAATAAGAGGAAGTTTTTTCAGCAACGACTAATAGTGTCTAGGCTCACTAGTTAAATGTTAATTTAATTTTCCACAATGGCCGTGTCTGAATGCCAGACGATAAAGTCCAGGACAAAAAACCCAGTGGAGTGGATCTCGTAATTTCACTAATTAACTCTCGGAGTCACGTACAAATTAAGATGGCGAAGAAATATCCAAGTGGCGCGTTTTTAAGCAAATGGACGAGTCTGACGCCTAAACGCTCATTTGAATAAAGAATGCGAACGTGATGATGTTTATATTACCGCCAATGAATAGATAGCAATCAACGACACAATTGTTTTGGCGCGAAATGTTATCTTTGTTTTGAACAGAAAATGTGAATGTGAAAGTACTGGAATAATAGTAAGCGAACCTTCGTCAAATTAATTGGTATTGTTCTAACTACCATTTTTATAAAAACAAGTGCGCAAAATGCGAGAGTTCATAACAAAGGATAAAAACAACAAAACTCCGTAAGAAAATACAGCATTAAAAGAAAATCTTTAAACATTTTGAATCTGCAACTGGCAACACCTCTTAGTACGAAGATGGCTTGTGTTATGATTAATGTAGAGACACTCAAACCATGCCAGGGTTACCAGATGAGAAGACAAAAATATTTCGGCAAAATTAAGATAAAACTCGAGAATTCATACCATCTGCAACTATTCCAATATTCAATTGGCGTATCACAATGTTACGCAGACTTTCATCAAATACAAGCGGTTTTATTTTACATATTTCATTTTTGTTATAGATCAGTAGTGTGGATTTCAACGAAAGTTTAAATTAACTGTTATTTATAAATTTATTCAAACAGAAGCTTTGCCCATCCTTCATCCACGTTGCTTATTATTCTACGTTATAATATCCCGTAAAATTTCATGCTTCAAGATGCACCAATTTGCCAGTCAATCTTAGATTCTTAAGCAGATTATGTTCTCAAATCATTATAAAATATGTTACTCAAATATTTATAACAACACTTTTACTGCAGTGACGTGACTCCGGTAATGAACGCGCTGCAGCACGTCACATGTCAGCGCGTGTCTCATATCAAATTACAGCAGCCTGCTCCAATTACAATATGATAATGACGCTGACATGCCGCTACGGATACAATCTTACTACCGATTTTATTTATTGGTATAATCATAATCGTGTTGGCCGTTTATACAAATGTACTGTTCTTTTGCTAGAGTAGTATATTGCGGCCATATAACAAACCGGTGATAACGATTTTGAACCAAGAGTAGAACACAAAGAATGAGTCGGAAATAACGCTTTTCTTCACAAGTTTGGAAGTATCAATTTCGTGGCACTAGCAGATATGCTGCTTTTAGGCAATGTTAACTATCGGAAATTCAGCTGCTTCTACTAACCAAACAATACGCAGCAATCAAGTGTCATGTTTGGGTTTATATAAATAGCTTTGAGTCTGCTTTACTCAAATATTTATAACAATACTGTTACTGCAGTGACGTGACTCCAGTAATGAACGCGCTGCAGCACGTCACATGTCAGCGCGTGTCTCATATCAAATTACAGCAGCCTGCGCCAATTACAATATGATAATGACGCTGACATGCCGCTACGGATACAATCTTACTACCGATTTTATGTATTGGTGTAATCGTAATCGTGTTGCAGGTTTATACAAATGTACTGTTCTTTTGCTAGAGTAGTATATTGCGACCATATAACAAACCGGTGATAACGATTTTGAACCAAGAGTAGAACACAAAGAATGAGTCGGAAATAACGCTTTTCATCACATGTTTGGAAGAATCAATTCAGTGGAACATTAGCATATAGGTATGCTACATTTAGGCGACGTCGGCTTTTGAAAATTCATCTGCTTCTGCTTACCAAGATCAATAATGTTTGGAAGTTCTAAATATAGATACCTTTAATGTCCTATACACAAAGTAGAGGATACTCCCCTCACAAACACGCACACACACATACATTAGAATCCACCTGGTCTTGTCCTGTCCAGAGATATTTTGGCACCAATCTTTCGAAATACATTAACTTCGTAACATCAAAAACTTTTGTTTCCGAATCACGTCAGACATTCAAAGTTGAGGTCTGTACGCATTTAAGTTCGGTAACAATGATACAACCAATACATCAGGCTGAGTAGGGGCAAACTGGCTCCTTGGGGACCATTCAGGTGAATTACCGGACGGCAAAATTGTCGCGATCGATATTGCTCGCCTGTGTTTCACAGGAAATTCATTATGCTGAAGATATTGCAATCGTTAGGTAGTTATCGTTCAGGTTTTGATACTGAGAAAACTTTCCCAGAAAAGGTAGAAGAAGTAAATTAGGACAGCAAGAGCTCAGATCCTATTCAGGTTGACCTATCGAGAAAGCCTGTGAGAAGTAAATGAGCCCAGCAAAAGCTTAGGTGCTACTCAGGTTTATGAGTTCAACTGTTAGTCAGCTAAACGTTGAACTCAGCAAATAGCAGCCTTGTTCAGACAAGGCTGATATGATAAGTAGACCCAGTATGGCTTGATAGGCGAGGCATCACCGCCAGACCTATTCTAGCGTGACGCAGTTCTTGGGTTTGGGTGGAAAGGTGTTTGTGTGCGGGTAACTTATGTATAAGGCGACCTTCTTAACAAAGAAGCGCTTAATAACTTACGAGTATTAAACGCTACATAACCTGCAATGGGACATCATCATCATCATCATAATCATTATCATCAGCAACCCATTACTGTCCCACAGCTGGGCTACGGGTCTCCTCTCATAATGAGAAGGATTAGGCCATAGTCCACCGCGCTGGCCAAGTGCGTATTGGTAGACTTCACATACTAGGTTTCCTGACTATGTTTTCCTTTCCATTTTGCAAGTGATAATTAATTTCTAATATGAACATTACTTTGAAAAATCAGAGGTGCGTGCCTGGGATTTGAACCTCAGACCCCTCGATCGAGAGGCCGAGTTTCTTAACCACTTGTCTATCACTGCCTTAGCAATGGAACACTTTTGGATAAATAAAATGTTGCTTTCTGTCTCTCGAAAAGAGCTGAATTTATCTATTTAAAATTGCGAAGGAAGACCTAATACCCCTTAGGATAAGAAAGGTTACATTTCTATTGTTACTCTACCAAAGTGCTCAAGTATCAAGAGCTGTTACCAATATTGCTACAAGAGTCACGACACATCCCATGGCGACATGTAGAGTCTGCGCTCCGGACGAAGCGCGCTACATCTTGCCACGAGATGCCACGAAAATATTACGGAAACTATGAGCAACTACATTATTCATACGGCTTATATCGAAAAGTAAGCTAGTAGCAAGCGTCAGTCTAAAATATAAGATTATATAATAATATGATTTTTGAAAGAAAGAAAGAAAGAAGAAGATTTTCTTTGTATTATTTATTTATCAGTACCCTTACCATGAGTTTTTACGTTTTGACAAATATGACTGTTTTGGTATTTGTTTACGTATTGGCCCATACAATTTCCAAGTTCTGATATAATCCGCTAGAGGCGCTGATTGGAAATAGTATCTCTAATAAGTAGTGATCATCTTATCATATATAAATAGTAATCATCTAAGTTATTTACGTAATGAAAACAAGTCCATTATACTATAACATAAAAAATATAAAAAAAAAACGAAGGAAATCGGGTAATTTGTCTGTTGGCGAAAACTCATACAAATTGGTTACGTATTTTCATATAATCGATCAATTAACTTATTATGTTATTTTGTAAATGTACTCAATTTGTTGGAGCATTGAAGGCGGTGAACTGAAGAACCCTTTGTGGTTCGACTCCGGCGGCACCACCGCCACACCTATTTCTACCTAAAAACAGCAGTGTTAGGCGCTGCTGTGTTCTGGTTTGAAAGGTGTGGTAAGGGAGACAGACTTTTCCGAGGCGTTCCAGCTTAGTCCTCAGGGGTAGCGGCGCATCTGTGGCCGACCTCAGGTGGGAATATCTATCCTATCTGGGGTTGATTACAGATGTCCATGGGCGGCAGGAGCCACTTACCATCAGGTGGACTGCATGTTCGTCTGCTACTCCTATATTATATAAAAAAAAAATGTAGATCAATGTAGGACACAGAAGTTACTTCTCCATACAAACGAATCTATTACAAGTTGTTAAGTAATGAGCATCAGGTAACATTACAGGCCAAATACAGATATAGCCGCATACCTCAACTTTCACAAGTAACCCAGTGAAAGAAATCGATCGCTTATAAGGAAGACCTGTTCCAATGGCCGATATCTCGAATAATCGCCTACTTTATTACTAGGGATGCGACTTCGATCATATCGAACCCAAAATATCGATATTTGTAACGAGATAGAAAACTATTGCCGAAAATTGAAACATTGCTATTGAAATTTTTAATATTTTCTTTTAATAATAGAGCTGCTTAGGTCGGCAGAAAACGTTATCAAAATTAATAATAATCTTTGAACTTTGTCGGTGATGGAAGAAAAGATCATTCCACTTCTACTCGTATTTACGATATACGTGTAGATATCCGTATATTTTATGAAATTTTCTATAGGTAGTATCGATATATCGAGACTTTAATATAAATATCGATATGCAGATAATTTTGCACATTGCATCCCTATTTATAAGCCATAGCGGTACAGTCAGGTACAGTTATTGGTAACTGCATCTTTTGCCTGCAATAAGGAAGCGATACCTTATTTATGCGCTTATTATAAGATAGCGATTGTTATGTTTCAATATTACACCAATAATCATACAGTAATGTTATCAATTTTGCCTTTGAATTTCGCACACTCTAAGAGTCTAAAATTAGAATTCAATCCACTGAATTCTGGTTATTAAAACTTGTCTTGTTTACCAATCTTTATTTCTGGAAAAAATAAATTGGTAGACTAAATAGTCCACTATTCGTTATACGCCATGAAGCCTTCTTATTTTTAGAGGATACCTACTCCGAGCGGTGGGACAGAAATAGGTTATTAAGAATACAAAAACAAATTGGTTATAAGTGGGTGTAAATAGTATGGTTACACTGGAGACTATAACTTGTTCTTTAAGTTAGCAACACATCTGTGACCAAGTTTAGGTAGGATTCAAATCCTATCTGGGATTGGGCCCATAAGGTAGACTGCTCGTTTGCTACTTACAACTACATTTAGAAATGTCAAGAAACCTTTGCCCAACGGTGGGACAGCTTATTTATCGATAATAAAATAACTAAACACTCGCACACATTGCATAAACATATTGCTCTATTATTAAAAGAAAGAGTAAGTAGCTCCAATAGCAATATCTCAAACTGTCGAGTCAATATTATGCGAACCATTTGCAGTAACTGCATCTTTTATGTTGTAATGCAGTATGTCGCATATAATGCCGCATCCCCGTAAGTAGGTCTCAGTTGCACTGCGTATACTGAGCAATATTTTGTAATAGCTCTAAAATATCGACGTATCGTATTCTATTGCAATTGTTGTTTTATTTGCACGTTTTATTTGTGTTTCGTTTTTTTACACTCTACTTAGGCCTTTAAGGGGCGTATAAAAATATATTGTATGGTACTTATATATGATGTACGAGTTACTTTCCATAAGGTAATACTTGTTTTCTTATTATTATTTTATAAAAAATACATGATATCTCTACAGTGGTACATAGTGTTAATAATACAACAAATTATAGTTTAAAAAACTAAAAACTACGCGAATAAAAAGTAGTAAAAAATATTAGACACTGTAACCATATTTCACACTAATTTCGTATGATCACACAGTAAACATACTCGTAGCTCAAACAAATGTTAAAAGAAATAGTAAGTAGCTCCAATAGCAATATCTCAAACTGTCGAGTCAATATTATATTAACCATTCGCAGTAACTGCATCTTTTATGTTGTAATGCAGTATGTCGCATATAATGCCGCATCCCCTTAAGTAGGTCTCAGTTGCACTGCGTATACTGAGCAATATTTTATTATAGCTCTGAATTATCGACGTATCGTTTTCTATTGCAATTGTCGTTTTATTTGCGTTTATATTCTACTTAGGCCTATAACGGGCGTATTAAAATATATTTTATGTATTTATCTTATATATTAGGAATTGATTGCATGTATTTTAGAGTCTAAATCTTTATGTGTTTACGTCAGAGCTCTTGTATACCTGATTATTTGTTCCAAGTATCAGTGATTTCGTTTACTGATTCTGTACTGTATTTATATGTATCAATTGGTGGTCTTCGCATTTTTATTTCAAATTAATTTCTATCCTAGCACATATGTATACATTTCTTTATACTTCTTTTATTTTTTACCAAGTAGAGGTCTACAAGAACTTTATCGATGCTACGAAATTACAATATTTATTATAAGAAGTTATAATAAAACGCACTACAATAGAAATTATATTCCTAGAACTAGAAATAGACTTACCTAGTATTGGAAAATACTTGGAAAAGCTTAAACCGTGTAATGTCGTATTCCCTCAGACTTGCTACTTGTTTTTCTTCGTGACATGTATTTTATTGTGTGGCTTAAGAGGAACATTTGTTAAGAAGCTTGTTAGTGCTATAAATAAGATGTTTTCTTTATACATAGTGAAGTGCTCTAACTTACGAAAATATATTTCAACTTTTATAAAGATAAACCCACCACCTATTTCTTGATTACTTAATTTATTTTCCTTTTAACATATTTACGATTTATTTATTTACGTATTTATCAGTGAAAATTTTATTTACTAATTTCTAATGCTATATTAGTATTTTATTTTATTATTACGCATTAATAATAGCATGACCAGATTATTAAAACGAATGCTTACTACCTTAAAATAATGTTATTACATCTGACTACAATATCACGGCAATTTACTAAGTATTTTTAAAACCGCTTTAATCTTGACGCAAACATTATCATGTTGTCTAAAAATACATGTAGTGCCCCATACTGCATCTATTTATATTATGCTTCATCTTGACATTCAAGGATTAAATATAAATTGAAAATTCACGCACAAAGATGCACGTAGGTGAAATCATCACGTATATGCGGGTAATCGATTAATTCCCTCCACTTGTTCATCGAGTATTATGTATCACTTAGCGAGAGTCCTTATAAGTTCCACGTAACTAATGATGTTAAAGTTTAATTAACTAACGACACAGGTGTCGGAGTAAACTAGTTTGGTTCTATCCAACACTTTAATAGTCTAAGATCCGACCGCATTATATTGAAGTCTTTCTGATTTGTAATCAAACTAACTTTTTCTGGATAATAATTATGATTATTAAATCTAAATCTAATATAAATATGCAATTTAGCTTAACCATAAAAATACTGAATATATTGTTATGTATTATATTGTTGATGTAATTTTATTTAAGTTTATTTTTAAACTATATACATACAAGTATTTACATTTGTACAATGTGCTGCAAGAGATTTTATAGTAAAATTGAAAACGTTTTTAATTTATACCTTAAATTTTAATAGGCAACATTTGCAGCCATGTATAGATAGGTCTTATTCCTTTTCATTAAAATATACTTGTATGAAGTTTTGAAAAATCATGGGGTTCGAATTCCTACTATAAGAATTATTCATCATACATCATACAAAATTATACAGTTTCAAAATCGAAAAGCTTTTTGGACGTATTCCCTATCATTTCAATATGGCGACACTGAAGTGTCAAAACGCGCCGAAGATAAATGTTTGCCCATAACTTGACAGATGTCAAAATGATTTGTGATCTAGTTTAGCTAAATAGAGATTGATCTATCGATAAGGATTTGGTATAATGGAATGTAGTTTAAGTATCAATTTGCCTTAGGGATATCTATTCACTATCTTAAAAAAATGTGTCTCCAAACAATGACAACTTAAAAAGTAAATTCGGTTTAAAAATAGAATTCTTTGACGTTCCAATTTCCGTTCTAAAACAAGAATGTAGCGAACAATACTCCCTTTTTCTGAGGAAAAAACCTCGTGACACATGCTAGAATAAAAATACCCGAGTTTGTGAGCACAGGTGACGTTACTTGAGTGACCTGTAGAGGATTACAGTTGTAAGCCTCTCGGCACATCGCTTCAAAGCGGGCCGACTTACGGACCTCTTATGGAGGTTTTAGGCATTTGTCTTAGCGCAAGCGAATGTGCGGCTATTTTTTTATTCATAATCGCTTTTCAAACTTTTATCTGAATTAGATTTGTCTATATAGTTCGTGGATGTTTTGTTTTTTTCTGTTTCAAAAAATTTTCTCTTTACCGGAAGTATTAATCTAGGCTAGAATAAAAATACCCGAGTTTGTGGGCACAGGTGACGTTACTTGAGTGACCTGTAGAGGATTACAGTTGTAAGCCTCTCGGCACATCGCTTCAAAGCAGGCCGACTTACGGACCTCTTATGGAGGTTTTAGGCATTTGTCTTAGCACAAACGAGTGGGCGGCAAACCCACTTTTTAAATTCGCTTTTAAAACTCTTTATCTCTATTAGCATTTTGAAGCGTTTTAGAAACATTCGTCTTTTTAATTAGTTTCCCAAAGAATTTACTTGTTTATTAACTTAGGGTTTTTCTAGAAAATTATAACTTATGGATTCCTTCAGTGTAGTGTAGTCAATGGCATTCAAAAAAATTACAAACCTTACTATTGGACACAAGTTTTTTGGTCGAAACTATTTTTTTTTTATAATTCGTACATCGTTGACACTAGTGCAAGTGCTTTACGGACCTCTCATAGAGATTTTATGAACCCTGTACATGTCATGTTTATATTTATATGAACACACCACTGTTCATGGAGATTAAAGCGTGGTTACGTGGTTGACTAGATATTTACGTTAATGCTGAAAGTTGGGTAATAAAGGGTCGACAGAACTTAATGCTTACTTACGAGGCGTTATGTCACTAGTCTTATACAGAGTTCCAGGTTCGTATCCCGACCGATATCTAAGTTGATTATAAATTTTTGTTCTGGGTCTGGGTCTTTTACACATTTGTGTCAGCGAAATATTCTACACAGCCAATGATATTTTTATGTCTATGTACACAGCTAATTGTAATGTGTAGATATTAGTGTTGTCTTCAACCCATTTCTTTGTCTCTGTTCTGAATCCTCAGATTTAGACGCCGAACTTCAAACCATTAGGCTATCACTGGAGAAATTAGCGTAAAAAGAGTTATATATTTAATATGTTTTATTAGACTATATATATTTGAAAAAGACTTGTTTGAATTTAATAAGATGTATCAGCAGTATACATCATTACAAGTATAAATATGTACACATTTGTAAATTCACGCAGCTGGCAATAGTCCTAGCATATCCTAGCATATGCAACACCAGCCACGTTCAAGTTGCCCCTGTTTCTTCATGGGCAATATAGGTCAGATGATATGATGCTTATAAATATTGAGCACTGTATAAAGTTCTGTATAAAGTCTTCAACCTCAATATATAGAATCATATGAGTGTCGGGTTGAGTCGTTGTAAGGATTTATTTAAATAATGTACCAAATCGGGACCTATGTATAGAAATAGAACCTATATAAAGCGAAATAATGATAATAAAATAATACAAATCACGTATGATTTATACCAAAAAAATAACGAAACAGAAGAACATGTTTTTTAAAGAAACCGAATATATATTATATATATAGTAATATATTTATACAGTATTGAAATTATACAAGCGACCGCGCACGATGCTAGACTGCTTTCGATACTCACAAAAACAGTCGTATATAGTCGAAAAGACAAAGAGAGAAAAAACGAGCATGTATAGGATATAACGATTTTTTCTTACGTGACGATCTACATTTCAACTCCCACAACAAGCCACGCTAAAGAAGTCGTTCCTATAGTAAACCCCTTTAATTCCATAGTTTATGTCTTATTGTACTCATTCGTTATTCCACTAACTTGTAGGGTGCATTCTTAAACTGTCGGGTTTATCTTCCTCCGGAGGTTTTAGTTCCCTAGATTGGCTGAAAATACAAAGTCATGGGTTTCCCTTGACAATAATTTGTTCAAGTTGATGTTTTCAACGGGATCCTTCTGGTAGTTTATACATACAAATAGAAGAGTTACCAAGATGTATTCAGATCCTACGACAAATAAGGATACATTATTTGTTTAGATTTTTGTCTGGCCGGGAGTCGAACCTGAAAAACTCTACTTGCCATTGTGGCACCTAATAGAATAAATTTGTTTCATTCTTAGCCTGTATATAAGCACTGCCTCTTTCATTTCTGATACATAATTTAACAATGTTTTTTTATTCATTTGATTGCAATCTTTTTTTTTTTTTTTTTTTGTTGACGAGGGGGAAACCTTCAAAAGGTACCCTATGCCGTGGGAGCGACACGGGGTTATGTGGGATTCTTACCGCACTAAAACCCCCCCGGTGGCCGTCCTCGGCGCTGCGTAGAGGACTCCGGGATCTCCAACGGAACGCCACCGGAGTCCACTTGGCGCGTTGCCCCGTCGGGCTCCGCCCAGGTGAGCTTGAAACTCACCACACCATCTGGTGTTCACGACGGTATGCGACCACACATACCGCCGTCCATCCCGGGGTTGCTGGCCGGGCGGTTCGAGCTCCAACTCTTGCCGTCCGCAACCCCGGAAGCCCCCTTTTAGTCGCCTCTTACGACAGGCAGGGGATACCGTAGCCCTATTCTGGTCCCGGAACTACAGGGACAATTTGATTGCAATCTATAATGTTACTAACTTAACCTAACATAAAGTATGAATAATAACCCCAAATAAATCAGGAGTCTCATAGCTTCCCTTGAGGAGTAATTTAGAACGCCTCTACATGAAGGTGGTAGAACCGTTTGTGGTTCGACTCCGGCGGCACCACCGCCACACCTATATCTGCCTCATAACAGCAGTGTTAGGCACAGCTGTGTTCTGGTTTGAAGGGTGTGGTAAGGGAGACTTACTTTTCCGAGGCGTTCTAGCTTAGTCCTCAGGGATAGCGGCGCATCTGTGGCCGACCTCAGACAGGAATATCTAATCCTGTCTGGGATTGATTACAGATTTCCATGGGCAGCAGTAGCCACTTTCTATCAGGTGGACTGCATGCTCGTCTGCTACTTCTATATTATAAAAAAGAAAATTATCCGCCTTATTGCCCTTATACCACGATTAACTTTACTATAAAGCAAAAATACTTCGGTTTAGAAAAGACTGCGATCTTGAAACATCATATTAATGATTTATTGACCGGAGCGAATTATACTCCAAACCAGAAATTTTACTACCTTAAAACTTGATAGTAACTAGTTTTAAAACTAAAAATTGGCCTTATCCTTCAAATATAAACTAGTTATACTTGCTTAGTATATGCAACTGACAGTTTTAATTTCACACTCCATTAAAATACGTACAGAGTCATTGATGCAATTGAAGTGAAGTGAAACGCATCAGTTGCATATGATTTCATGGTATATACTCATGAATACGTATAAGGAAACTAATTGCACACATTTTAACTAATACTTTATATGTAATACAAATAATCCTTGTAATGTAATCTTATATATAAAATTCTCGTGTCACAATGTTAGTTACCGTACTCCTCCGCCGATTACCGATTTTCACCAAATGTTATATTTATATTCAGTAGGTCTGAGAATCGGCTACTATCTATTGTTCATACCCCTAAGTGATAAGGGTTGTTCACCCTTAACATTTTTTGGAGTTTACTCCTTAAGAAACGATTTGAGTTATAAGGCCCGGTACGGAAATTTTATGAGGAGTAAAATCAAGTGTAACACGAAAAGTTGAGGCGTTACGTAGAAAGAGACAAACATATATATCCACACTTTACGCGCAACACCAGTGAAGTCAGTGAATAGAAATGTCATAATTTTATTTTTTGTACTAGTGACGTGAAGGAATGCGTTGTATCGGTAAAATAGGTTCACAGACTACATATTAAAAGTATTTTTAGCCACAAATAAAACATAGATAATTTAAAATAAGCCAAATACGAAGGTGCTAAACTCGGACATGTATACATGTCCGAGTTTAGCACCTTCGTATTTGGCTTACGGTACATTTCGTTTCGGACATGTATACATGTCGCTGGGCGGCAACGTTTACGGAGTAAACTCCAATCGTGCGTCGTAGCTGACACACACACTTTTTTTTATTTATATGGCAACTCAACGTATGCCGGGTCAGCTAGTAAATGCATATGTAAATATTTTGGTAACTAATTTTTAAATACTTGCTACACTTGGCCAGCATGGTGAGTTGTGGTCTTATAGCGTCATAGACATACTCAATTTAAATATTTTTTTACCTTGAAGTTTTTTTCTTCAAATCGGGAAAAAAATAATAATAGGTACTTTAACAGTTAATTAAGCATTTTTCACGTATATTTTATCAATATGATATCCAGTGGCATATTATATATTTGCTAGTTATTTCAAATACTTTATTAAATATTTAAAAGTCGTAACATAAAATACTATACCCATATGTAGACATAATGTTAACATATTCATCCCTAGAGAGTTTGCCAACAAATGCTAGTTTTAAATCAATTATAATTGGTATTGCTATACTGATTGCAATAACATTCTAATAAGGTTTCATTACGTGTGATTGAACGGTTGGGTGATTGTTAATGAGTGGGTAAATAGGTAACTGGATCAAATCGCCGTGACGCCCAATGCTTGATCTATTATTAGTTAGATATTCAGTTCTGTTAAAGTATGACCCTGTACGGTGATGGTAAGTGGTCAATACTGTCCATGGACATATGTAATTAACTCCATATAGAACAGGGCTTCTACCTTAAGCTGAACACTGATGCATTGCTTCTCTTTAGGACTAAGACAGTTGCCTTATATTATGTAAGACAGCCGGCACCCACACCACTACGTGCGGTAGGTATATTATGAATTGTAACTTTGTATAGGTACATTTAACATGAATAGTTAATATCGCAATAAGTAGAAGAAAATTCATTACGTTTTACTATAAATCATTTCCGAACAAAAATTTAAAAATAAAACTACCTCACAACGCAAAAATTAACTAATGATGTTATAGTCCGCGCCAAACTGCTAGTCCTCTCTGCAGTTGTTGCGAACAGGTGTAGTCATACAATTTGCTATGGCGACGCTTCATTTCTATATTCAGAGCGGACTAGCAGTTTTACGCGGACTATAACCCATCTTACTAGTTCACGAAGACGACATTAAGAATTGATTTTTGAAATAGGAATGAAATAGAAATAAAACACACCGATCCTAGCCTTACAACACAGCAAGTACGGAGTGGTTACATCGCAAGACGACCAGGAACCGTATCGGTGGCAGGATCTTGCACAACCCAAGTAAATATTAACGCACTGCGCCCACACATTCGCACAGACACACGCCAGCCGTCGAAATGGTCCGTAACGTCGCTGTAAGTAATATTTTTAATTTATATCTTCCGTAAAAAATTGTGAATTTAAGAAATCAAGTAAATCTATTTTACTTTTAATAAATAAATAATGTCTCTATTTAATTTAATAATGATAGTAATAAATTCCAAAATTTTAAATAACTTTATAAGACGAGATTATTATAATTGTAAGCCAAATCATTATTTCAATTACGTTAACTAATGATTTATAAATTTAATTTCACTATTTTAACGCAATATTACGCAAGTCAAACAGGACGTTACGTGAAAATAATTTCTTATTTCACCACTTTATAATATTTCTTTTTGTGACCATATTTTTATTTGTTTGTGTAGTAAATAAAATCACTTTTTAATTTATTTTATTAAATATTTAACTATGCTTTTTAAATATAATTAATTGCATTAAATTAAATAAATCTTCGTAACATTTGTGATGTGTGGTAAGGGAGGCAGACTTCCGAGGCGTTCCAGCTTAGTCCTCAGGGGTAGCGGTGCATCTGTGGCCGACCTCAGATAGGAATATCTAATCCTACCTGGGGTTGATTACAGATGTCCATGCGCGGCAGTAGCCACTTACCATCAGGTGGACTGTTTGCTCGTCTGCCATTCATATATCATAATTAAAAAAAATACAATTTTGAAATTAAAGAGACAAACCTTTAAATATTACTGTGTAACTTTAAATACTAAATGTGCACGTATATTTTCCTTTTCAGTTCTTTGCCTTTGTGGTAGCCAGTCACATGTGCTTGGCGAACCCAGTACCTGATCCTGATCCGATCCACAGGACTCAGTAAGTATATACTTAAATAACGTTCCTTAAATTAATATTGTATTGAAAGTATGTAGCGTGACAGCGCCATACTGTAGTCATACCTAAGTATTGTAAAATGATATCAACTACAAACATGTACCATTTAATAACAGATTATAACAAATAAAAAAGTTCAATAAGCAAATGCGCATACAATCCCCCATATAGAGTCTATAAGTAAGTGGCAATTGGCAATATAACACTTATACACAACCGCATATTAGTTTCTAGTCCTATTTTATGTTCGGTACAGAAAATTCGATTTCCTTCAACATAAAAAAGAAAATACTTTCCATACCCAAAACCATACTCTAAACACCATAAACTACAGTTAGCGTAACACACTTTTCATACAAGTCTAATAGCATTGAAACTTATAACATTAAATCACATAAAATTAATTCCCCAAAATTAGTAGCTATTAGTTCTCGGCATAGTACGACTATAGCAAGTCCCAATTAATTAAATAATATTCTTACAAAGCTCCAAAAAGACAAGGGAAATTAGAGTAGAATAACTAACAATCTCCACAGTGGTCCAGAGCTTTATTTCTTAGAGCTTAGTACCAGATTCATTAACTCCCGGGAGCTTTACTCTAATTACGAAGCTCAGAAATTTTAATCAGTCAAACCGCTCGTGAATGTCTTAATGTGATGTAATTTTAATTGTTTCTGATCTAATTATTTAATTTTAATGCAGTAATTATTAATACTTAGTATAAAGGTTAAGTTAAGAAATTAATCAAGGAAGGAATTTTAAATGAAAATGTATATATTTAGTTTATAATATGATACAACTGATACAAGTATTCAGTCTGCAGTCGATCGGGTAAGTGGCTACTGACGCCCATATACACCTGTAATCAACCCCAGATGGGATTAGATATTCCTGCCTGAGGTAGGCCACAGATGCGCCGCTAACCCATGAGGACTGAGCTTGGAAACCTTCGGAAAATTTGTCTCTTTTACCACACCCTTTACACTAGAACACAGTAGCGCTTAACACTGCTTTTGCAATTAGAGAGAAATAAGTGTGGCGGTGGTGCCGCCTGAGTCGAACCACAAACGGTTGTACAACTTTCGCTGTTAAGAACTGAGTAACCTATTCAAAATAATCGTGATACAAGGTTTCTTACAAGGCGAACAACAAAACTTAAAACTTAAGGGTTAAAATGAAAAAATAATAACCCTGACCGACCACTCATCGCTTCCCACCCTTAATTTAGACTTTCTTTGTCTTTAATATTCGTGACAGCTGAAAACACAAGGCCAATTTTTCTTTTGTCCATTTTTCATTCTTATATTCTTAGGTTTTGATTAAAGCAAGCGATATAGATATAACTGATATCTATCTACAACGTTATAAATCATCATATGATAACTTGCAGATGTAATGAAGAAAGAGTTATTTTATATTAATATACTATTTAGTTATTAATTATTTTATATTTCCGATTATCATAATTCAAACGTTTATAACGTAAAAGTACAGTTTGAAAATTAATTCCACTTGAAAATGAAAAGCTAAAAGCATTTAAAAAACCAATCATTTAACACAATTCCTTGTCACATTTTTTTACATTATCTATCGAAATAACATCTAAAGAGATATAAAGGTAAGCTAAAAATAATTGCAAACTGGAATAAAAAGGCATGAAAATATCTGGAGCAAAATATGATAAACGACTCCATCCAAAACGAATTCCATTGAAATCTAACGGAAAAAGCGATTTAGGGATCAAATCTAGAACGAAAGCTCTATTTCATTCAGCTTTCAGCGCTGGATAAGCTGCATAATTATTAAACGAATTATGAATTTCAAACGGACCACTAAAATAAACTTTGTGGGGATTAACCGCAGTTTAAAAGAAATTTAACATTTGAAATTATTTTAATTTTAACTTTGCAATTAATATGTATAACGATATAATGCGTATTTATGATATTGTTTTTTTTTTGAGTAGCAAATAAGTTTGCAGTCCACCTGATGGTAATTGGTCACTACCGTCCATAAACACCATATAGAACAGGCTTTACCTGAAGCTGATCACACATATGAGTACGTTGCGACTCCTAAAGACACAATGATCACCGCATATAAGTAAAAATAGTATTCGCCTCATAATAAGTCAGCCCACAACGACCTAATCTTATATATAAAATTCTCGTGTCACAATGTTAGTTACCGTACTCCTCCGAAACCGCTTTACTGATTTTCACCAAATTTTATATGCATATTCAGTAGGTCTGAATCGGCTACTATCTATTTTTAATACCCTTAAAGTGATAAGGATTGTTCACCCTTCATTTTTTTTGTTTATATGGCAACACAACGTTTGCCGGGTCAGCTAGAATATTGTATTTGTAAGGTGGTAGAATCCTTTGTGGTTCTACTCCGGCGGCACCACCGCCACACCTATTTCTGCCTTATAACAGCAGTGTTAAGCGCTGCTGTGCTGGTACACATTGGTGTAGCTATATAATACAACCTAATTTTCCCTCGTTACCAATAATTATCAGTTTTCTGCGAAATTGAGTAGCAAAAAGTTTATCTGTAGAATGATCTCCGATAAAAACTTGAGAAGTTACGGTTCATTACCTTCGATTAAGTTCTTACCATCGAGGTCCTAAAATTAAGTTTGGAGTTCGTGTCCATTTATAACATTCCTTTGTAATGGACGAGATAATATCGCTGATATTGTAACGTTATGACGAAGTTTCGTAACGTTGAATTTTATCGTTTCCAAATATTATTTTGGTTATTATTACCTGACTGTTAGGGTAAAGTACATATTTCGAGCGTATGCATCTATGTATGTTTCATTCTTTGGCTTGACGGATTTTAACATATGTTTTGAGAAATCGATAGATTTATCAATGCCACAATTGATATTGATTTGCTTTTGAGTTAAATATTCGTAAGCAGTTTTTTTTGTTTTTTTTTTTTAATAATTTCTAGTATCTTTAACTAAGATTTTTCTTGGATAGTATTTATTCATTCATATTTTCGTGCGATCTTTTCGTTTTCTAATCGACATCATATAGTAATCCTGGTCTTTCGTTACGTATACAATTTCCAGGTCAATAATATTGTTATTTTTCAAATATCCTATTCATTTTCACTAAATTTAATGAATACAAGTTTATTAGCTGAGGTGTGACTGCGTAACGAACACTTAAATTAATTCCGGATTTATAATAAGTATTATATTAAATTATTTATTGCACAATTGGGTTATTATAATGGTAACGTAATTAAAAACTAGCGATGTTACGAATAACAAATTAGTAGACAGAATGATAAATTATGAGTATTATATCGATTTCGTATAAGGTTTTTTTATTATAATTTCAGTTGCGCATATTAGATTTTTAGGGAATGGAAAATAAAAATAAGTAATGAATTTAATTTATATACAAAGGAAAGCTCGCGGCTACTGTATCCATATCTAATTTACGCCCGTATCCGAAATTATTTGAAAACTTTTATATCGTATTGGTTACGATTTTCGTTAGATTTTTATTTTGTATATCCGATAGTTTCGGTTACGGTTACGGAGCTCCATAACAACCCTGTTAAAAGCCTTTTCGATGTAAATACAAGCGTCATTCCCCAGAATTGAAAAAAAGCATAGTACACCACGTCGCTGTGGTTTCATAGCAATATTTATTTGTACGGAATATATATGTTTAAAAATACTTAGCTCGGAAAGATCGTTCATTATGATGAATTAATAAGTAACTATTTATCACTACAACGATTATCTGAAGCTACCATACTTGTAATATGTATAATTAATGTTTTAAGTCATAGTATATGACTTGCACTGTATAAAGTGTGCATTGACGACGAAGAAAAATATTACATATTCTCCAATTTCTTTTTCTATTGAATTTTTACTTACATCACACCTATTTCTGCCTTATAATATCAATGTTAGGCGCTGCTGTGTTCCGTTTTGAAAGGTGTGGTAAGGGAGACATACTTTTCCGAGGCGTTCCAGCTTAGTCCTCAGGAGTAGCGGCGCATCTGTGGCCGACCTCAGGTAGGAATATCTAATCCTATCTGGGGTTGATTACAGATGTCCATGGGCGGCAGTAGCCACTTACCATCAGGTGGACTGCATGCTCGTCTGCTACTCCAATATTATATAAAAAAAAATTGTAGGTACAAGGTTACAATCGTAGTCGTATAATAACTGAGTAATTTTAGTCTTTCACTCCATATATATTGCATAGAATCTTGGGCAGAAGATTACAACAAATATAAGATACAGTCGCCCGTTAAAATCCCCAGCGATTTGATTTAATCCCGATTATTCCATCTGTGCGCAAATACGTAATTAATCTATGTCTACTTTGTAGATGTTTGTATTATTGTACTCGTATTTATTCGGTAATCCATACAATATACAACATAATAATACGAGGTATGTAAGATGTCACTGATGATTAACACAATTATATTCGAAACTCAGAGTTAATCTTAGCGAGTATATTGCTACAGCTCTACCGCCACACATAATATTTTACTACGACCGAGATGGTCGAAAGGCCATAAAAAAACCGACGCCCATACATTTTATATGAACGAATCAGTTTCTTACTCTAACGATGATAAATCGTACAACGACACACCGCATATTAATATATAGAAAACAGCAGTGTTAAGAGACATCCAAAAATCGCAGTATTAAAAATATTTTTAGCACAATTTTTAAACATTTTTAGCACATTATAAACATCTTTAACACTTCTCAAAGCTCACTTTTGTCTCATGAAAGCAAACTTAATAAGTTCAAGTTTGCAGCATTAATATATTTTTCAAAAAGCTCATCTCATTACTTTGGAATAAAATTATGAAATCACAAACATTACTTGGGAATAAAATTATGAAATCACAAATTGGGGAAAAAAATGTTAATACTTTTTACTATTAAAATACGTTTTGTTTTAGAAAAATACTTAAGTTTTAAGCCGGAGAGAAAATCTTGGTAATAACAATTGTAATTATTTAAATAATATTTAAATTCACGACAACTTGTTGTAATGTATCTTTATTTATATAAACGATAGAGATGGCGTTCTATTTCATTATTTGTTACATTGGCTCTATTCACTTCCTTTCCGACTCTGAACTGTTTTCCAAGTTTAGCTTAAGAAAAACTTTATTTCTTCCAGCGTGAGGATTCATGTCCCATACGAAGTCCACACGCTGCATCACCACCACATCGAGAAAGTGCCGATCATCAAAGAAGTTCCGGTGTACAAGGAAGTGCCAATCATCCACAAAGTGCCAGTGGTCCACACGGTGCCCATCGTGAAGACCGTCCCAGTGCCCATCGTGAACACCGTGGCCATCGAGAAACCGATACTCGTACCCTACAAGGAACATTACGGTTTTTGGCACTGATTGAGTTTTCGCGTTTATTTTATGCTCGCTCTGTATTCGGTGAGTCAAGGACAAACTAACAAAATAGACTACTAAATACTCTATGACCCACAACTATGTAAAACAACATACAAATGTGTTCGGTCTAATATTATGCGTTTATGGAGTACAGTTTGAGAGAATAAACGCGCAATCTCAATCTATCATGACATGACGTGTTGATTTACCTATCTATATAGAGTCTATAGTTAATTATTTGCAATCTGCTTGTTAGTTTGTCTGTGGTCTAAAATTGTGGGGAGTGTTACTACGCGCGGATTAATTTGAACTCTGAAGCCAAAAATATGTTATATACTGCAATATCAGAGCGGCCATAGATTATGGCGATGTCTATATTAGTCAAATAGATTTAAGTACGTATTTCAGGTGCGTTTATAGACTTGGTTATTGACTGAAAACCAGGCAACACTTTTAATAAATATTATACAATCTCTTCTAGCAGATGTGTAACTAATTCACATAGTGGTTGATCCACAACTAGCGTTGGTTCAAAAAATATACAAGTCTATAAACGTACCCTTTACCATACGGGTGCTATTAGCACTATTCTGTAGTCAAAGAATCTTAAGTCTCAATAGATAGAAACATGAAGACTACCTACCGATTACTTTACGTATAATTATATTAACGAAAGACTGATCAAGACTCAAGTTAAATCGGTCGGATTTACGATATAATTACGCTTTATGTTATTTGTAAAGTAACTAAGTTGTATATTCGAACTATTCTGTTTACGAGCGAAAATACTGTGTTCTGTATTGTTATCGATTTGTATATATGACGGAGTTTGCGATAAAATATAAAACACGATCTATTTTGTTTTTTTTTTTTTAATTATTTATGGTGTCTAAATTATGAATTAGAATGGATATACAGGGTGATTTTTTCAAATAGGCCTTCAGGGCCAAATCCGAAACTATAAGGATTAGCGAAAAATGCTGAAAGGAGTTCCTAGGCCGATTTTGATTGCACGCACGCATTGTTCCGCGTAAATTACACCATGACAGCCATTTAATGGCTTCCTTACATTACAAGGCAAAAATAAGAAACTACCATTTGAAACGTATTTTCTTGATAGGTCAACACCTTTGTTTACATTTTGGACACCTAATTATGAATCAGACTATATATTTATCTATGGTCTGTAGATTTAAATAGGACTTCTACGCCTGATATTTGGAAGCAGTGTTCAAAATATATATAATGAAATACTCATAAAATGTTCACTTCACAAATATTGTAAGAAGTTTACAATTTGGTTCATACATAAATATACAGCGCAAACATTAAATTGTTTTATGTATTTTACAAAAACATGCGTTTTTTGCCGTCGAAACACAAACATAGAACAAAAACCACCTATACTGGAATCCAACTCCAAAATAGTAGCTACAAACAAAATTACACGCTTCAGATGTTTTATAGGGTCAAACGAGTTTTTGCTAACAATATTCACAACAGATTTGTATTTGCTTAAATTTGGAAAAATGCATTTGATTTCCGTTTTTCTCTTAAATGACTTAACGAGTATTCTAATACGAATACTATACTAATATGCTCAGTGACTAACCGAATTCATGTACAGAAAATATTTTCTGTCATTTTTTCCATATGTATTTATTCGATAGCACCAGACAGAATACGTCAATTGCTAAAATAATATAACAAACATCAAACAAGAAGAGGTTTTTTGAAGGTGGTAGTACCCTTTGTGGTTCGACTCCGGCGGCACCACCACCACACCTATTTCTACCTAATAACAGCAGTGTTAGACGCTGCTGTGTTCCGGTTTGAAGGGTGTGGTAAGGGAGACAGACTTTACCGAGGCGTTCCAGCTTAGTCCTCAGGGGTATCGGCGCATCTGTTGCCGACCTCAGGTAGGAATATCTAATCCTATCTGGGGTTGATTACAGATGTCCATGGGCGGCAGTAGCCACTTACCATCAGGTGGACTGCATGCTCGTCTGCTACTCCAAAAAAAAATGGTATTATTAATTTACCTCATGTAGAATTATGGAAGCCTAAATAATGGAGATAATTATTAAATGCCTTCAAAAGCAATAAATGTCTGCACAAATCTCTCTACAAGAATGATCTGGAGGAAACTCCACTGCTTCAACGTAGAATAGTCAAAAAAGCAATCCATAGCAACATGGCAACACTTCGCAACTTCCAAAAATATCCAGGTCAATACGATGTAGGTCATACAACCACAAGATGAACGTAACGCGCATCAGATGTTTATTACAAAGGGTTGAACATTTGTCCCAACCATACATACACGTGTGAAGTGCAATTTTTTAGAAAGTACCGGCCCTGCCCTCGGGATTCCACGACCGGTAGGTGCGATTATTTATTCAGTAACTAATACTTACATAGGGTTGCCGTGCCTCGCTTTCATGTGTATTGGCATATTTGGTCATGTGAAACGATGTAACACACAATTTAAATTATATACGAATTTTATGGCCTATAAACTTATTACTTTGTTAAAAAAAAGCTGTCTGTTATAAGTATTCGTAATTACACATAACTAAAAAGGCAATGGAAAGTGACCGGAGATTTACCATGCCCTCTAAAGGAAGGAAGCGCGCGTAAAATTTTACCACCGATGGTCAGCCATGCAACTTTCTATCGTTACTGACGTTGCTTAAATTTATAAATCTACATACTACGTCCTAACGACGCCCTAATCAACCCGATTTTGAAGTCAACACCATATCCAAAGGGAACCAGAAAAATATAAAAAATAAAAATAGTGAAAATAAAAAAATATGATTTATTTTGTATAAAAAAAATAATTATCATCTTGTTTAAAATAAATTACTAACCTAAAGTATAGTAAGTGACTATCATATGGTTCCATTCTAGCCATTGATGGCTTAATCATGTGTTTATAACTTAAAGAAAATATAAAGATACCAGTTTCCTTCTATACCCTTGCATTTGCGGTAACTTGTCTTTCATTTACCTTCAAGCAATACTGTATCCTTTGCCCATACATTTCAGCGCCCCTAGCGGACTGTATCAGAACTGATTGGAAATGTATGGGCAATACGTAAACAAATACAAAAGTAGACATTTTTGTAAATACATAAAAACTCATACTAAGGGTACTGATGTCAAATGAAAGACAACCCTGGCACAACTTGACACATATCACGTTTTCTATAACGTAGTTGTGTTCGATCGACGTGACGGGTGTCGTCCCGATAGTTCTTGCCGGCTTATCGAATATGTGACACCAATACCAATGTTTAGCTACTCCACGTTATTAAAAATAGATGTTTTTCTCTGTCGCTTTTTTATTTCTGGTTATTCGCGTTTTATGTTTACTGCCGCCGTTTTTAGGCGAATTTAACTGTATATGCCAGAACGATACTTATAAAAATACTTGTAGTATATAAAGAATATGTGAAATTGAATGTATTTCACTCCGCCATTGTATGCAAAGTAGGACCGTAGTCTCGACAAAACAATAATATTTATATGAATAGTAATACGACCTCAATCGGTCATGTCGTTCAGAAATTACAAATAGACGCATCCACAATTATTCATACCAATATATGTATGTCTTAGGTTGTTTGATTCCTCGAATTTCATGTTAAGGAAGTAAAGTACCTTTGGAAGAAAAGCATAAACTGAAACATATTCTCATTATTTCTTTGAATTTATCATTTTTTATTTGAATCTTTTGACTGTGGTAAAACAAGTCTGATATCGCTATTTAAACTACATATTTAAACGTATATACAATTTTCATGGAGAACACATAAAAACTAAAGCTAAGTACCCAGCCGTGCAGGCTGGCGCACCACCGCAACTTTATAACAACGGGCCAACTCGTACAGCGCAGTTTTAGGACTCAACCCTTGGAAAAGAAATGCACCAAAACTAAAGGAGTTTTGTGGGTTAATAAGATTTGTAAAACAGCAAACTTCTATTTAAGTCGTGAACTAAAACGAATGTAAATCATCAAGATGCATCTAAAACGTATAAACGCGACGGGGACTTCGCTCTTAATTGAACCTTATTTATGTTCACTCTGCGCTGCAGCATGGTAACGATAACTTTTGAAATGTGGCAAAAGTTGAATGTACTACCTCCACTGTCGTTTTCGGATTGCCACACCCTCTAAACAAGACAAACATCTTTACTCGTTTACAATAAAAGAAAATGAGTTAAGAATTCTATTGTATTTATAGTTGGTTGCTGACGTTCAGAAAATAATTCATATTATCAAAAAGCGTCAAAATTACAAATGTCAAAATACAAGAAAAAAACAGGATATTAATAAATAAAGCGCTTAAAATGCATATATTTCTCATAGGTATGAATCATTTTAAGAAATAGAAAGCCCTAAAAGGGCTTAAATAGTTGAAGCCATAATACATTTGGCTGTATAACATGATAACCCACCCATTACATCAGCGTAATTAATTCCCATCCAGTCGTTTAATGAAACATGATTGTCAGAGCACTGCAGATAAGGTTTAGGGAAATTAACTGAAATGGATTAACCATACGTCAAAGACCACCAGATTTGGCAGTTGGCGCGGCTCCAATGTTTCAGCCGAAGCCATTTTTTCGCGTCCAAATAGTGACCCCCGTATGCACTCAGTCGATGTGTTGTGAATATTTTATATAAATTCCCCAATCGCGATTTAATTGGATTGTTTTTGGTTCAATGTTACATAAAGTTAGGTAATTTAAAGCAGGTAGCGAATTATCAAAAACAATGCACATAATAAAAAAATACCTCGTACAACTAACGACAATGTTTTCTTTTTCTACGAGTATGAGTACCATTAATTGTAGATATTATTATAATTAATAACATAGCGAGTTTTATTGCAACAAAGTTTTCTATATCTACTTTACAATATTCATAAAAAAAACTAACTTTATGTTTAATTAATAACTGGCAAGTATTTTAAACAAAAACGTGTCTGTTAAAAATATACCATATGATAAGTGACAATTTAGACGAATCTAACACTCATATGTTAATTCGTAAATCCGTTTGGGTTGTAGGGCATGCCGAAGTATAAGACATATATGCATAAGCACACAAAAAATATTCCCTTCCGCATTCGAATAAGAACTATAACATACTTCTGTGTGTGTACTGTGTATCGAAGATATACAACATCGATTTAGAGGTGCCAATACTGCCAATCCATCAATACATCGCTGCCAGAGAAACATTTTGCAGAATTTAAGCGCGTTATCGCAACACACGACAGTTGCAATCTGCATGTCAGTCATTTCGCAGTCCAACTGTAAACCATTTTGCTGAAGCCCGTTTATTTACTTTGTACATAGAGCCGAAATTTAAATACATTCCAATCACAATAAAAATGAAAATAATTGTCAAACAATTCATAAGGGAAGGTTTAAGATGTTCCAAATTCGATTGCCTGCAACTCTTGCCCACAGAGATGAAACCTGAAGCGCACTTTATAATAATACAGATTATTAATTGTAGCGTTCTTAATTGAATACAGGGACCGCACGCATGCCAAACCATCACAAATTCAAACGTGTGGTTAGAGCATTTGATTTAGTTTGTGTATATTTGCAAGCGCTTGTAGCATAGTTCTTGATCCAGTGAAATGTTTGTAGGGGTTTAGAGTTGGCCGCTAATGCCAAACATTTGACGCAGCATAATAATACATGTTTGGCAACGCAGCATTATCGGTGACAGCACTAAACACAAGCGGTAGGCGCAACGTTTCAGCGTTATCGCATATTGCAGTGACTATTGGCGTGTCGCTCATTGTACTGTCAAACTGTAAGCCGTTTTGTTTGTGCGTCATGTCAAAGCGAACTAACCCTCAAAATTTACAGTCACACTGGCACAATATTTTGAGGGTAAATAGCATACTTTTTCGTTATAATATCTAATCCCAGAGACTATCTCTAATCTCTATTTAATGAGTTACATATAAACACACACACATACATAGGATACACACTACACTAATATAAGCTTAGAAAATGATATTATTTTGAAAATAGCAAACATACACCTTTATACTGCCTGTATGAAGTCGCAACGTTTCAGCGTTATCGCAATTTGCAGCGACTATCGGCGTGTCGCTCATTGTACTGTCAAACAGTAAGCCGTTTTGTTTGTGCGTCAATGTCGGAGTGAACTAAACGTCCAAATGACGTCACACTAGTCGCTTTTGAAAATTAATAACAAAAATACACATAATGAGGTATAATATTAAAAAATCAATTCTATTATTGTTACGCATGAATTCTAAATAATGTCAGGGTAAAAAGGCATATTTTTTCGTTATAATATAACATTTCCTGCGTCTACTTAAAAGTATTTAATTCGGTTTACCTGATGGCTATTATCAGCTACTGAACATATAAACACACCTCCACATATATAAAATACTAAATAGACACTGCGCTAACATTAGCTTCGAAAATGTTGTTACCTTGAACATAACAAACATACAGGCAGTATAACGTCGCAACGTTTCAGCGTTATCGCAAATTGCAGCGACTATCGGCGTGTCGCTCATTGTACTGTCAAACTGTAAGCCGTTTTGTTTGTGCGTCAATGTCGGAGTGGACTAAACGAAATGACTCGTCACACCGGTCGCTTTCGAAAATTGCGCCGCATTTGTTTCTGGACAAATTTGTCCTCTGTTTTTTAAATGACTGTTTTATAATATGCTATATATTCTGATAACTGAATACATGCAATGCGCAAAATATACGCTTTTTTGTTGAATTTTTACTAAGATATTCTCAGGAATAAGGAAAGAAATTCTTTATGTCTGAACATAATTTACGTAAAAATAAATTTAAGTAAAAATAAATTATTACCGACGGCAACTTCTACTTTAGCAAGCATATATGACGCATGCGTCAAGGCACTTTGTTTCAAAAGTGTCAAATTATGCCAATAGATCTAAAATTATTTCTCTCCTCATAAATGAAATATAATTACTTGAAAGTACCTTTTGACCGATTCAGTTGAATACTTTTGCGCAGATCATCGCCGAAGTCCGGCATGCCACTCATGACTCCGGCATCTCGATTTCCGAACGGTTAATCGCCCAATTAATTTTTGTGTACAATAAACTTCATGAACACTTGTTTCTGATAATTATTTCACTCATGAATACACCCTTGACAGCTCTGATAATGTGCCAGTTTTAAAATTGAGAAGGCAATTTAAAAGCCAATTTAATTTCCGAGTATTTGGACGAAACAATGGAATGCTCTGTTGTCAAATAATTCAATTTTGCTATGTGGTTGACTGTGCTTAATGAGCTTATATATTTGACATGAACTAAAGGTAGACCGCAATTTATAAAGGGCTGTACACATGTTCCGTATTAGTATTAAGCGCTCTACCTCAGCAATATGTATGTATTCACATCTTACGATATGTTACGGTTGTGTATCAGAACTTTTATTGAAATTAAAGTTTCTGTCAGTAAAGTTATGATATTTGCAATTTTCAGAACTTAACTTTTTCAACGTTTAGCAGTCTATTACTAAACTAGAAAGGTGGGTAGACCTTACTTGGTATATTGATAACGGCGGTACTCGTATAAACACCATCTTTGTCTTTGCGTCTGACAGCGCTGCAGATTTCTTTTACAGATACTACTGTCCAATGTCACCCTCTTGAGTACAGGAAAAGACAGTAGTTCACACAAACTACTGTAACTGTATCGTTTAAAACTCATACTTAGCTACTTCTACTGTATTGAGCCAAAACAAGCGCAAATGTTTCTCTATTTGTGACTATGTTCTTTTTCACTGTTAAAACCATAAACAATTAATTTCTAATTCGTGCAACTTCAATAAATCAGAGCTCGCTACCTACATCGAAACAACAAAAAGTCGAAAGAGATGCCAACTCTATTATTTCCCAACATCATCAAGCGAGCATCGCTCCCAGTTGATAGATTAACTCTCACGGCCCGCCAACATATTTATTTTGAAATACCATAATTGATCTCGTTCATTTGTCCGTAAAAATCAGAAATTCGCAGTACGAGCACGAGTTCTGCATATTTTAACACAAAAATGTAACTTTTTTTAAAATAATAAACGCTTTCTACACTCACAGCCCACACTAGCATTCCCTGTGTCGTGGGTGTCATGGACACACATAGACAAATACACAAACACCCAGACCCAGAAACAGAAATCTAAATTCATCATTTAGATATCTGTCTGTTCGGGGATCGAACCCGGGACCCTTTGCGCGTCAGACCGGTATGGTGACCGCTCTGCCACGCGGGTAGTCGCTAAACTTTAAATGTGTATAAATCAGGACTTTTAATGTTTATTTCCGAATAGTTTTTCTGTAGCTCCCAAAGTAATATCATCTCCTATATCCATTTTACAAATAATTTTATCGTATATTTTTACTTGAATTTGTTTGTTGGCTTAAATTTTATGGTTTGTTTTAATTGTCTCGCTATTAATCGCACAAATGTATAGTTTTTGTGTTCACTACAATATTTTTTTTTATAAATATAGGAGTAGCAGGCAAGCATGCAGTCCACCTGGTGGTAAGTGGCTACTGCCGCCCATTGACATCTGTAATCAACCCCAAATAAGATTAGATATTCCTACCTGAGGTCGGCCACAGATGCGCCGCTTCTCCTGAGGACTAAGCTGGAACGCCTTGGAAAAGTCTGTCTCCCTTACCACACCCTTCAAACCGGAACACAGCAGCGCCTAACACTGCTGTTATTAGGTAGAAATAGGTGTGGCGGTGGTGCCGCGGGAATCGAACCACAAAGGGTTCTACCACCTTCAAAAATATTTAACTATAAAAAATAATGAAGGCAATGTCAATTATTATCAAATGTGACGATTGTTATTGAATATTTTATAATGTGTTCTTTCGTTCAAATATCTGTCTGTATAAAACTGCTCACAAAGTTTTATCTACACACCTACGGTATAAAAAGGTTCAATTAGCACTTAATGAGGTGGAATCATCTGCCCGAGGCTGCGTGATCCCCTGTAAATTATTACCCCGATGACCATTTTTAAATCATTTAACACCGTCAATTAATTCAAATGAAAATCGTATTTAGTAATAAACTTGATAAATTTGATTATAACGCTTAATTAATTCATAACACCCGGATTTTGAAGACTAAATAATTGGATAATGATTAAATATTTCCGGTAATTGAAGTTATTACCTATTTTTAACGCACCAGCTATTAATAGCAAGCTTTATTGTAACACATTTCAAAAAAATATTCTTAGACGATTCCTCATGTCTGAGGGTCGTGACTATCAAGAACAGCCTTGTCTAAGATCGTCTTTCAAGTATTGCGACTCTGTGCAATGTATATGGAATGGTAGATTGTGGCTGGTTTTCTTGGCAACATCGTGTTGGTGATCTCCCTCTGCAACGTTTTCCAGCCATTTGACCAACGACTATCAACTTCTCTAAATTGTCTAGTTCAAAAAATACTAAACAATAATTGGACTAAAAGCACAGTTGCCAACTTTAAGGAGGAAATGTGATTATTTTCTATACAATAACAAACTACAGAATAACTGTAACCGTATAAAGTGTACTTTATATTGCAGCTATAAAATTTAAAGGAATTCTGTTCAAGGCTCCGCAAAATGTAGGCATCGTGCTGCAGTAGTAGAATGTAGGTTCGTTTAAACAAGCCTTAAAATGTCACAGTTTAGTATTTTGTACTAACAACATAATAATAAATTTCGCCCGCAATTAGAATGTATTCAGGCAGAAATTACTATTTATTTTTTTACAGTATCTTCCACCCATAAATTCGATTTTAGATGTTTTTATAGAAACCGAAACTAAGTTTAGTATTTACACTAACAACATAATAATGAGTTTCGCCAACAATCAAAATATATTTAGGCATAAATAACTATTTATTTTTTACACTATCTTCTATCCATAAATTACATTATAATATTTTTATAAAAGCATTTTCTATGCGAAAATAAAAACCCTGTGTTAATAACGAGGTTACTTACTATGAAAGGTTGTGGACAAGCCTTATAAGATTTTAATATTAAATCTTTTAAAGAAATATAACTGAAGATGTTTTTGTCACGTAGATGCAAACGATGACACGGTGATGTTAATTGATCATTATTTACATTCTCGTGTTACGTCCATAAAAATCATAAGATAATGATGATAGTCATGACATCTTAAATTCCATACTCTCTAACATATTAAAATTTTTAACAACAAAATAATTTACCATTGATATTTTTCTTGATGTCAAAAGTTTGAATATTTCCTATGTTAAATTTCACCTTCATTCTGAAACTCAGTAAAACGAAGGCGTCTATCTTAGACTCCAGTTACTCTGCAAATGCGTATTCAGAAGTCGATTGTAACCGCAAGGCTACACTGCCTGCGAAATTTACGTACCTCGGCACTGCAGTCTATGCAGGCCGACTGCAGTATCTGCATTTATACTATACATATGTCCCGAGCGTAAAAACGTACGCAAACTAAATAATTGAACCGGGTAAATGGTTTTACTGCGTCAAAAAATACTACCTACACGCGTAGGTGCCAATTGTTTTTCTGATGTTTAATACGCCGGCTCGAAATTTCGTAATTTCAAAATTAATATTTATGTATATATAACATAAATACATGCCATTTATGTGAATCTTAAGACAGACAAGGTTGTACCTAAGCCTTATATTAAAATATATAAATAAAAAACTGAATGTTTTAAAAACTGAATATAATAAAAAATCCTATATATAATATTCGTCACAAACATCGATCTACCCTGGAACGAGTTCCTTTCAGTACAAACTTTGTGAGCGTCAAAGTTGCAATGTTTCAAGTTACGCTGTTCGGTCACTCTACTTTGAATTCACCTTGGATAATTATGTTGTAGATTATATACAGTAAAGTATGGCACCAATGAATTGTAATAAAGGAACTATCTAACCACAATGATATGTAAGTGTAAATTACGCATTTAAGCCATTCTCAAAATATCTGCCTAACCGGTCTTGAAACCCGGAACACTAACATGTCAGACTACTCTCCCACACAGTTCATCAGCAATCTTCATTATATTAGTGGTATTAACGAAGAATGTACCAAATTAATTGCCGAAAATTCTTAATTGGTAAACAAAACGTCTTATTCTCGGCACTCTGTCCTCATTTGTTCATCTCATCAAGGAAAAGATCAATTAGGGAGATCAGTTATCTCCTTTAAAGATTGCGTCACCGAAGAGGTAGGGGTGGGGAGGTGTCGAAATCTCACAATATTTCTCCCTCGCTTCAAGCTAAGTCTAATAACAAAGGTTGTCACAAGCAACAATTTTTTGAATAATAAATATCGTGATTTACCTAAATAAATTGACACATTGACATTAATTATGAATTATTTTCAATTACGAAATTACGTTTTAACTACTTATTATAAAGTAATCTAAACTCTCAAATTAAATGCTGAATTTATCAATATTTATTATATAACCAGTAACCACTTTTTCGTTTTATCCGTATTTCAATTAAGAAAATGTTGCTGTCCATTATACAGATTAAAAAATCAAGACTGACCAAAGCAGTTGCGATTGAAATGATGATTGTTTACGACAACGACAAATTCGCCGACATATAAAAACGAATGTCTGACCAATTCCGTATGGTTATCAAAAAGAAAGATTTGGAAGTATAAGTGGAACCGGTATGTTATTTTGTTCTTATTCACGATTGTACGTTTTCATCAAGTGGAACATGTTTTAAACAAAATACTAAGACCATCTTTAATGAATAAAAATGGCGCTATAAAGATAATATTTTTTCTTCCATTCTAGTTTTTCTCATTTAAAAGGCAATCAAGAGTTTACAACTATTTATTTTAAGTTTATCTTTAAAATGCAGATATTTTAAGAGTGAATAAACGAATTCTCTCTTTTCTGCTTAATTACTAGATCGCTGTTAACTAAAATATTTTTAACATTACATTTCTTCGTAAATTTTCTTTTTACAATTTTAATAGTAACATTTTTTACAAAACTACTGAAGTTGTCCTTAAAATCCTTCAAAATATTTAGCTTCTATTAACACTAGCAACTTTTATGTTTCAAGAACCATTACTAATAATATTTGTAGTTTGCCCCTTTGTTTCAATGGCTTTTTCATACTTGTGTTATATTCATTGAATTATTAGCATACGTACTACACAGCGAAAGTTATTGTTTATTAATTGTTTTATTAAATGCTTATCGCATCTCGCGGAAGCGACTAAGAGATCAAACAGACACTCTGTTGATGCGAAGATATCTGCTGCAGTCGCTGATATGAGAGCCCAATGTTCTTCCGTGCTACGGCTACGTGCTCACCTAACCTAACCTAACATAACTTATTACGCCATCTGTGCCCTTTAACTTTGACTGTATCAGACAAGGGTCGTCACTGAAAAAATATTTTTGTGCTATACAATGTATAATAACGTTTTAAATGTATTGGTTGCGTAGACATTCATACCCAAGCAATGACGCCGATACACATATGAAAGAGTAAAAAAGTATTATTCTATCACGCCACTGTACTCAAATCTTAATGTGTACCTCAATAAATTCGCATTTGAGCAGCATGGTAGATAATGCTTGCTATTACAAGGATGTTTTCCAATTATGTGAAGATACCCATATTCATCAGTAGAACATACAAAGTTTACAGTAACAAGAAGAACAAGAGTCAAATCAAGCAAAGTTCCTTTAATTCTTAGACACGACTACTACGTCGCGTAGGTACATATAATTTCTTTTTGTTACCCATTCTATTGTTACAACCCTACCAAGTGAACAAAGCTCTAAAGTCGCGGCAAACAAAGAGCGTTAATGCGTCTCGATCCAAGTATTTCAGTGCGATTAAAGCGGCCCGGTGTGTCTATTTGTATGATAACCGCTATGCAAAGAGTAGTAAATGCAGAGAGTACTAAAGAAACCAACTATTGCTTAGTATTTACGTACCTACCTATAGGAAAAATAAGTTCTTACATAAATGTACTGATTTGGTTCTCTTAAGGTAAAGTGGTAATTAATAAAGTAATTGAAATAAATGGAAGCATTTGCTTATCAATTTTCTTTCGATGTTTTCTATTTCCTTTATGTTTCATTCCTTCCTGTCTTAAATATTCGAAAACAAGGATAATCTCAGTAGTATACTGAGCATTATGAATAACAAACAACTAATTAAGTTAATTAAAGAATATTCCACTACCAAAATTAAAATAAGACAAGTTCACGAAGAAAAACAAATACCTTAGCCTAAAACTGGATAAACATTAAAAAACAGATCAATAACAACCCACAACAAAAGCTAAAATAAGAACTGTTTGCGTCCAATTTATTTACCCCACATTGAGAGCTAAAGATAATACCGTATTTCCCTTCCTGGGGAGTATTTAAAACTTTTCCGCTGTTGTTCCAAGATGGCAGCCGTTAATCCAATTGTAGACCAACTATTACCTGCAAGTTAGCTCTCGAGTTGCCAGTATTGTATAAATTTACCCAACTATTTTAATTCGCCGTAATTATTCAAGAAGCCTTAATTCAAGAATAATGAATCGTTTTTAAAAGTTCCCGTTATCAACGTATTGTTATCTTAGCTGGGAAGGTCTCGCAGAATATAAATAGTTTAAAAAACCATGCTGAAAAAGTGTGGGTGATAGGTTTTACATACCTTTAGTGTGCTTAGATTTGAAGGATGGTAAGGTTAGTGAGTGTTAGGGAAGATATACGAGGCATATCAACTTAACTCTCGGAGGCAGAAACATGTGAACCACTTCAGGTAGAGCGTCAATATATCGATTACAGATATCATGGACTAATGGTCGGCCTTAACACTGCCCATATTTTCTTTTGGTTTTAAAAATACTTGCTGTCTATAGAAATAGACAGAAAGTATTTTTATATACAGTATACAGAAGTATTCGAATAGACATTTGTTAATTCTAAGCCGCTTTGACCTAAGTCTGAATTAAAAAATAGAGTATTTTTACTTAAAAATATTTAGGTTGTCGGCTTAAAAATTACAAAATATGCGCGGACAGAACATAAAAGAGAAAACAAAGAGTAGGGTACGAATAACTATACATGTGAAGCAAATAACAGTTATAGTTTAAATCTCCGTTGCAGATACTGACGATAGTCGTTCTCGTATCCGCGGTTGCGGTTCGCGGTTTCTAATGCGTATCACTCGCTACACAGCTCATTTGAATTTACCGTTTTGTACCGCAGGAGATTAGCAGCTGCACTGCGCCTGTTTCGAATTTCTACTCTGAATTGGATTGTAAGGGAAATTCGCGTTTATTTGAATGTAGTATATTATAGGTATGTTCAATGTAATAAAAGTAAACGTACTATAGTTTGTAAATTTGTTAATTCAAAATGAAATAATTCACAACAAAATTATACTCATTACAATTACAACATAAAAAGGACTATGTGGGTAAAGCAATATTTTCTGCTCTTATGTTTCTATTTATTTTATCTATTAATTTATTATTTATGCACACACAATATAGATACAAGAAGAAAAAAAACATTATCTATTTACAGTTTTAAGAATTATTCCGCAATAACAGTCATAGTTTAAATCTCCGTTGCAGATACTGACGATAGTCGTTCTCGTATCCGTGGTTGCGGTTCGCGGTTTCTAATGCGTATCACTCGCTACACAGCTCATTTGAATTTACCGTTTTGTACCGCAGGAGATTAGCAGCTGCACTGCGCCTGTTTCGAATTTCTGCTTTGAATAGGATTGTAAGGGATTTTCGTGTTTATATGAAAGAAGTATATAGTACATATATGTATGTTGAATATTACAAAAGCAAATGCACCTTAGTTTGTAGGTTTGTTAAACAAAAATGAAATAATTCACAGCACAATTATGTTGATTACAATTACAACATAAAAAGGACTATGTGGGTAAAGCAATGTTTTCTGCTCTTACGTTTCTATTTATAGTTTAAAGAATTATTCTGCTAATAAGAGTTATAGTTTAAATCTTCGTTGCAGATACACTAACAATAGTCGTTCTCGTATCCGCGGTTGCGGTTCGCGGTTTCTAATGCGTATCACTTGCTACACAGCTCATTTGAATTTACCGTTTTGTACCGCAGGAGATTAGCAGCTGCACTGCGCCTGTTTCGAATCTGCTTTGAAATCGATTGCAAGGGATTTTTGCGTTTATATGAAAGTAGTATATAGGTATGTTGAATGTAATAAAAGTAAATGTACTTTAGTTTGTAAATTTGTTAATTAAAAATGAAATAATTCACAGCACAATTTTATTCATTACAATTACACCATAAAAAAGACTATGTGGGTAAAGCAATATTTTCTGCTCTTACGTTTCTATTTACAGTTTAAAGAATTATTCTGCTACTAACAGTTATAGTTTAAATCTCCGTTGCAGATACTGACGATAGTCGTTCTCGTATCCGCGGTTGCGGTTCGCGGTTTCTAATGCGTATCACTCGCTACACAGCTCATTTGAATTTACCGTTTTGTACCGCAGGAGATTAGCAGCTGCACTGCGCCTGTTTCGAATCTGCTTTGAATTGGATTGTAAGGGAGTTTCGCTTACGAAACTATTTATGTTGAATAATATATGAGTAAAGAGAAATTAATTTCTATGTTTGTTAATTGAAATAAAATAATATAACGCTAACTCAAATTACAACATCATTAAAAGATCTTGTATGAACAATAATTTCTGCTCTTATGGTTTCTATTCAGGTTTTAATAATTATTCCGCAAATAGCACTTTGGATTTTCAGCTTTGAATTGAACTGTAAGGAATTTTAGCGTTTATATATACCAAACTAGATATACCTACCTATACTTAAGATTAATGAGTAAATGCATGCTACTTTGAATATTTATTAATTAAAATTCAGTAATTCATTACACATTTATTTTAATTACTATTAAAACATAATTAAGTGTCCTTTCAGTGTTCAGTGTGGTAATATTTTCCGCTTCTACGGTTTCAATAATAAAAATCTTTTAAGTTAATCTCAACTAGTCTATAGAGTTTAAAACATGGATATTTTGAAGATTAACGATAATGTATATTTTTATTGGAAATTATGTGAGTTATATGAATAGACATTAACTACAATCAATAGAATACAGAGCAACTAACAAACTTAAGTCAGCTTTTAGAACAGTTTGTACAAACTGCAAATCTCTATCAAAGGTAAACCGGCGATAAGGAATCGATGTTATCAAAAACAGTGCGAAGCTTAGAAGATATAAGGCGCCATAAAACTGGGCTTTGGTGAAGAGATGGCCCAATTTGGCGCATTTAACTGCTATCCAGGGACGCGGCGGCTCCCAGGGAGTTATTAGTCCTTAACAAAATTGCGGGCGATTTTTCTTCTTTAAAGTATTCCTCGATTGTATCTCGCGGTTGTGAAAACACGCCGCCTCTTTATTTCTGTAATTCGGATTCAGCCTTGGCCTGATAATGAAAGCTTCAATGTACGCTTATTTTTTTGTTATTTCTACGAATACATTTTGTGTATATTCAACTTTTGCAAGCTTTTGCAAAGCTGTGATATGACTGGAATAAAGTCGTGCTTATTAAAATGTTTATTGTCCAAAATGTTGTAAAGCAAAATATATATCTGATTCGATTTTAATAAATCTTTGCCACAAATTATAATAAGGCTTTAGATAATTAGATACCCGAACAATCATCCTTTATGAAATGGTTAATAGTCGAATTTTCATGAATCATTCAAAGTCTAAGTTAAAAAATACAACCAGTTAACTAATTAAATCGAATATTTCTCGAATCTAAAATCATTTTAAGTACGTCGACCTTTGATAGGATGGCAAAATTTCAGACGTATGAAGATCTTTTTTACATACTTTTGATTCAACTTATTATAAAATTATTTTAATTCCTTAAGTTGCGTCAACACCTCCATCAAAAATCCTGAATCAAAAACTGAAGGTCATGGTATATCAATAGGTATAAATCCCCTCTACATATGCATATTCATAAAAACAAAGAAAACAAACTAACATATGCATGAACTTACACCGCAAAAGACTACACTTTAGATGGTAAACAATATGATCAATTAAAAACGCTCGTTAGATCGCAGCTGAAAACAAACAGCTAAGGTGTGCGGAAGTTAATTGTATGGCCGTATTCGCCGCAACACGCCACTGGGCGGAGCCTTAGGTACCGGTTTGACCACCAACGAGTGAGATAAACTATATTACGTCTTATAGCTTCGGGTTCTAACGATACTATTTCTTATAGCTTTCTGCATCCACCGGATAAACAAACCGATACTACTTCTTATAGTTACACTTTCTACTCATTGCTCCATGCTAGTTTTCTCAGTGTCATGGATTCCGTGGAGACACACAGATGAATAGACAAACATTTAAACCCAGAATAGAAAGTCAAATTAATTGTTACGATATTTGCCAGGTTGGATAGAACTCGGAGCTACCTGCGTGTCATAATGGTATTGTGAGCGTCACGGTCGGTCTTTAACACCTTATATTATAACAACGGATTGTCTGTCTACTGCATACATTTGCCAGCAACGGATACAATATTAAGTAGACAATGTCTCATGAGAAATAGAGACCGTAAGAAAAATATTAAAAAAACCACAAGACTTATTTAAACAGCAAAATTATACAAGTTAAATTTTATAATGATATTCGTCGCAACATGTTAGTGGTAGAGACGTGTTTCATTGCGAAAGAATAAGCGATCAAAAGTATATTTTCGCTATGACAAAATTGAACATAAGATTGTTAGAATGACGATAGAAATGCGAGTGACAAAGAGGTTCTTCTTCGGTCTTATATCATTTCCTATAATAAAAAAATATATAATCAAGTAAACAAAAACAATACGCCCTTTTTACTCGCTCTTGTTAGAATGATAATAGGACTGCGAGTGACAAAGAGCTTCTTCTTCAAACAGTCTTGTATCGTTTCCTATAAAAAAAATATAAATAAAGTAAACAAAAACAATACGCCCTTTTTACTCGCTAAATGTATATGATAGAACAATAGCTTTAAAGGGACGTGGCCACTGACCTCTACGTTGTAAAAGTCTAATTAAAATTAAACATTTTAAAATTCATACCTCTACGAGCTACGTTACATAAGCTTTGCGGATAGTATTAATTTAAAATTAATGAACAGTATAACTATTTAAGGCATAACCTAGAAAGCTAAATTCTTAACTGAACAGAACTGAAAATCATTTTTCGAAAATAGAGGATTTTTTAATTGTAACACAAGTAACATGATATGACCAAATTTTGTCAAAAAGTTAAAACGCCCAAACACAGTTAAATTGCCTCTCACGAGTTGTTCTTAAAGTTTAATAACTTTACTTATGTATCACATTTATAACAGTTTTATAAATATGTATATTAACGTATTTGTGACACTGCTTGACTAATTTCATTTTGTTGACCATCCTTAGATTTACGAGCAAAAATGCTTGCCATTTAGTCTTGATATAAGCAATACATAAATAATACACAACTTGTTACACAAATCACTATAATTCATAGCGAGATGCTAATAGGGTTTTCCAGACGAACTAATAGGGGTCTAAGTGCAGGCCCCAGGCATCCTGGGGCGCCGGTCACCTCGTCCCGAGGGTCACATTCACCAAACGTCATAACTGGACTTTATTATTCAAATCGCAATTTAAACTTTTACTGAAGGACGAAGTTCAATGCCATCTCTCTAATGGATTAGGTCCAGTTGTGCTTGTTGGAGATTTATGTTGTACAGCGCTGTATAGTACAGAGCACTGAATAGCGTATACTGAACAATATAGTCTATACAATAGATTACTACAAGATATAGTTACTATAACGTATACTTATAATAGTACCAATGTATATAGTCAAATATTTGTGTAATTTGTAAATACAATAAAAACTGTATTTGCCTTTCTACTATACTTTTCTATCATTAACACGGATATTTTTTTTATAATAAAGGAGTAGCAGACGAGCACGCAGTCCACCTGATGGTAAGTGGCTACTGCCGCCCATGGACATCTGTAATCAACCCCAGATATGATTAGATATTCTTACTTGAGGTCGGTCACAGATGCCCCGCTACCCCTGAGAACTAAGCTGGAACGCCTCGCAAAAAGTATGTCTCTCTTACCACACCCTTCAAAACCGAACACAGCAGCACCTAACACTGCTGTTATTAGGCAGAGATAGGTGTGGCGGTGGTGCCGCCGGAGTCACACACAACAAAAGGTTCTACCACCTTCGAAGGCCTTCTCTGTACCCATATTCTTCTATTTCTATCGAAATATCTCCCGATCTCTCTCCTTCGGCCACTTACTTGCTTGTTCACTTTTTCCCCTTTTTAGTACACTATCATAACTTTGATACAAATAGTTATGAGCAGATCAACAAATTATTTTTCTAATCTGATGTAACGCCCGTTCGTTCTAGCATTCAGTAACCTGTATGATGTCGTGGATAGAAACCCTTTGACACTGATGAAACTAACGCATCGGTCCCAGACGTAATTTCTTCAACATTTGTATGATATGATGTTTCTACGCGCCTTTGTATTAGAGGAAAAACATATCATAACTTGAAATTCGTTTAATATTATTTTTCTTTCTCAATATCTCAGTAAACAGGAGATACGGAATTAAAATTGGAAACTTATTTTAAATAGACTTTATATTTAAAGTTGTTTTAATAAATTACCCAATTTGGCGGCTGATTTATTGGCCCCGTTAACGTTTTCAATTTTAATTCCGTATAGCCACTACTCGACTGCAGATCTTTTACTCATTTTACGTTACCAACCAATATACGAAACCAATATATTGATAGATAGCAGTTAATCACAAATTTCAATAACCCTTTAAACCATAGCATTATGATAATTGTCAGACATACTATGGTAAGGGTCGAATCCTATTTGGGGCGCATTTTCTCTCGCGCGTGTGTATACTCACGTGTGCAACACATAAAATAAGAGCGCTTCTCTTGTCGCGCGTGTTCACTTTTTACTCGCTATACTTTCTTGGGGACCGTGTGCTAATCCGTGTGAAATAATAGAATGTGAGTAACACGCATGCAGGTAAGACGCGCGTGCGGATTTAAACACGCACGATAGGAAAAGCGCTTTAACTCACCGCAGTATCCTAGCACTCCGTGTGCGTATGCTTGCACCATGTGACAGTGCAATATTGTATGTGTAGATACAAGTGACACGCCTGCGGGTAAGACATGAGTGTGCTTACTAGATAGAACATTAAGTTTAAATGTAGAAAAACTCAAGAAAATTTATGAAGGTAACAACTGTTCTACCACAGACTTGTATTGTTCTATCTACCTACCTACCATCACAATTTAGCAAGGTATACTTAAAATCGATGTTTGTTTATCCGTATTTTCCTACATTAACGATATTAAAACCTTCACAGCGCGAAATAAATGAACGAGCACAACAAAAATAGTTGGAAAGTTGACATTACCACGTTAATAAATTGAAGTCTTTGAATACACAAGTTCAGTGTCACTTCCAGTGTAAACAACGAGTGTAAACGAATAGGGTCCCCATGTGTATAAATAAAAAACCGAGACTAATAAATAATTACTGGGGAATTTAACCTTACAACCAGACCTTTGTCAAAGTCAGACATATTTGTTTAGACCCGAACTAACCTTTCAAAATATTTATTTCCAATCGATTAATTGGTTAGGTGTTTAAATGGATACCATATTTTACTTTACCAATATCCGGATAGGCATTTAGGTTGTATACGTGCAATTTAGCTGGACAAGTTTGTAGACAAAACATGTCCGGTTAAATCCTAACGCTTGGTAACCCTACACAAGCCGTTGCTGCAAATTCTATGGAAATTAATGAGAGCAGCGCGCGTGACCTTGCACATTGCGACACATTATTCTGTTTTAACCCCCGCTGTAGGGAAATGATCCAAAAACAATATAAATATGCACACATGTTTGCGTGAGGGACTGAAATTAGATTATGTTAGAGGTAAGCTTAGTTTAAACCGTATTTAAGAGTGGACTTTGGAGATGAAAGTCGACGTAAGTAAGAGTGGTGTTGTATATAAAAGTACTATTACTCTCCCACTGCTTGAGATGGTTTTCTTCTCATATTGAGAGGTATTTAGGCCTTATTTCACTGTGATCGCCAATTAGGAGATTTCATATACTCTTGAGAATATTTTTAGTAACTTTCAGGCGTGGAGGTTTCCTCACGATGTTTCTCCTTCGACGTTTAAGCAAGTGATAATTAATTTTTAATGATAATATTTTTTAATTAATACAAGTAAACTCCACGACCCTAGAAGACCTTTTACTTTTTAAAACATTACATAAGATTGTTACAAAACTTTTCCTAAAACCTCAAATACTCGCAATAATAATAACTTAACCATTTATCCAAATTCACGTTAAATTTTATCCCAAATGTTAATCCATATTTATCGTTTTCATTGACAATTAGTTCAAAGCAATATTCGTCCGTATTGGAATAAATTATTTTGGTTCCAATTAATCAAAATAACTCAAAACGAATACATTCAGATTGCAAATTTGCCGAAGCTATTTACCGATGAACTCGTTCGTACAAATTGAATATTTATTTTTTAGATATTTACTTTAATATTATTTTGTTTCTCTATCTCGTTTCATATACTATATGACTTATATTAAAGTTTATTGATCGTTGTAATGTAATATGCATGCAAATACAATGCAATATACATAACATGTAATATGTTTACATGAAACAATGTAGGTATAGTGAATTTAAAGATGTGATTTCGAACCTTTTAATATCGATAAGCGATAATTATCTTAAAAATAATTTAATAAATACAAAAGTATTTAAAAATAAAAATAAAGACTAATAATATATCTTTATCCTGTCTCGTGCACGCGTATCCACCATTTGTTAGCCCCTTTCCTTTCACAGGTCTGCTGGAGGAAATTTCATTAGGAATAAGCAGTACCTTTGCACAAAATGTTATTTATAAGTCTTTTGTATTAGTTATCTGTGTGCATAAATAAATAAATAATTAAATAAATAATAAGACATTAATAATTTTCAATATATAAGTATTTACCAAGAACTGCACTGTTATAAAAGCTAAATATGTCCCCCAATCTATAACGATAATATAAAGAAAATAAACTTTGATAATCACAACGATAACATTACTCATACATGACTCATACACATGACTAACGCATCAAAAGTAACTTTAACTTTAAAAATGTCTCCGTTAAGGTAAGAATAGCACTTACATATTCAACACCTGAAGGCATGGAGGCTGCGTGCATCCGCCCTCTAATGAACCGATTCCGCTGCCAAGGGTGCATTGTAAAATTTAAGTCTTTCTGTAATATAACGAGCGACCTGACTCGGATCCCTTCTGTTGTATTATTGGATTTCCAACAATACAGACATCAGTTAGTTTCATTAGATTTTTGTATTGTATATTTCTTAATATAATAAAGAAGAAAAATCTAAAATACATGTTTATAGATATAACTAGCTGACCCGGCAAACGTTGTGTTGCCATATAAATAAAAAATGTTAAGGGTCAACAACCCTTATCACTTAGGGGTATGAAAAATAGATAGTAGCCGATTCTCAGACCTACTCATGCATATAAAATTTGGTGAAAATCGGTAAAGCCGTTTCGAAGGAGTACGGTAACAAACACTGTGACACGAGAATTTTATATAGAAGATTATAAGCACCTGACATAGGTGGTATAGGTATATAGCTGTGTAAGCCACAAGTAAACCTACATACCATTAATAATTTAATCTTACAGTAACATGGCTATATTGTACAGACAGACGGACAAGATTAAACAGATTTCCGCTTAAAGTGGTGGAACTTTAAAAATAATTATAAAACACAATTTTTATTATACTTAACCAAATGAGCATAATATATGTCATATGCACAGTCTTTAGTACCATAAACGTGTAGTAGACTGCAAAGCAATTTACAACATTTTTATAACATTACAGGGTACATTCGTGGCCAAATCTAGGTCAACTTTCTCAGAAATAATTAACAAAAGACCTAAAAATAACGCGTTTATTACACGTCGTTTTTCACGTAACTTTTATTATTGTTTATGAAAAATAGCCCCGTTTTTCATATAAAACAAAAAATGTTAATTGGAATAAAAATATGCAAATTTATGACCAAAAGAACGAAATTTGTGACAGAAGAAAAATTTCTGTGAAATGCAAAAAATCGTAGTGAAAACGTTGATATTGCGTGACGGCTAATAAATCCTAAGTGTTGGCAAGGCAATTACATTAATTAGTGGTTTATTGTAGAACAGGATTTTCAGCAATAACTGAGTAATTAACTAAGAACGGATTTGCCGATGTAATCTCGGGTGACATTGTTTCACACTTAACATAGGGTTGTCACGTCAGTGTCGAAACAGCGATACAAGTAGCGAATAGTATAAAAACTGTATAAAAGTTGCAGTTTACTAGCAATTTACTTTTAACCAGCAATATTGCCAGTCTTATGCTCCAATGTTTTGTTGTGAATATGCTGCAATTTATCTTGCTAGACATCAAACCTCATTAGGTAGACTGATAAAACCTATATCAGAATTATTTTATACTGGTTACTAGTATCTACGGTTATACTGGCGGCTATGCAGATTGCCGCAAGTGTTACGTTTCATTGCGCATTTAATGGCTATACGACTGTCGTCAACACACTACCTTAAATACGAGTCCTTGTATGTTTTCTTTCACGGTAAAAGAACATGTCATAACGCATTATGCTTGAGAGCAAACACCTCCGTTTCAACAGACAATATTATGTTGACATCTTAAAACATATACGTCTAATAGGTAAGGTTCGGTTAGGTTTGGTTAGTTTTCTTTCTTACAACCCCAAATCATCAAGAAATTTGTTGAACTAAGATTCCTCTTCAAAGGTCCTTATAATTGGGGTAACCCTAGCTCACTACATGGAGTCTGCGATATGGTAATTGGCGGTAAAGTTCCATCCAGTGTTCGTAAGTCGATTACAGTAACTAGTGCTATTAATTACGAGTTTAGAGCATTCAGTATAACATGTTCCCGCATGAGTACTAACCAACATTACAAAGTTATCTTACAAGCTCCATATTTGAATTAAATGACGGTAAGTGGCCTCTGTTGCCTATATATTTTGTGTTAGGATCAACAACAAGACCGAAATTTCATGTTTACATTGGTAAGAATTCTTACCACACCTTTCCAACATCAGAACTGCACGGCTATTCAAGGTAAGGCAGAAATATAGATCGTAGTGTTGCTACCCAAGCTGCACTCAATACAATTTACGAATGGCTCCAGAAAAACAAAATTATTAATATTTAACCCTATATTTGACTGTGTGCACTTAAATGCACATTCGCATCAGATTTTTTTTTCTGAAAAACGCAACATGGAATCTTTTTAATAATAACTCAAAGCGACTTAGCAAACGTTTCTTTACGTCAGAAAATGAAATCTATATGTGTCTCGTTCACACATTGTCAGTCGTAAACAAAATAGCGAGCCGTCGGTCAGCGCCTGCGCAACGCTCTCTAAGTATCTAATTTTATCTGAATGAAATTAAGTTATATGTATGAAATTTATATAATTTTACTTTCTGCAGGCTTTATGCAATTTTTTCGTGATATTATTTTTGACATATAATATTTTGAATATATAGTAATTCATGACTTTTGTTATGTGTGCATTAAAATGCACACTACCAACGACGTACACTATTACTGTTTGTGAATATTGTATCTTTAAATGCACATTGCCAACTTTGCTACTATATACTAAGGTTCTGCACCCAAGATAGGGGTAGGGTAAATAAGGTTCAGACAGAGTATTTTTTTTAAATTCATAACTGCCATTCACATTTCCCCCCTTCCTCTAAATTCCCAGTCCTAAGCTTGCTTTTTTTTCTTTCATATGACTGGAGGTCGAAAAATTCTAGCTTTGGTGTCTAAATTGCGTAATTAAATCTGACGTAGAATCCAGCAAATTTTAGAAGGTGAATTCCAGATGTGTAGTTCTCATCAAGACGTCTCTGAACTCAAGTCCTGTCCAATCAATAGCGTCTTCTGTCAAAAATGTAAACATGTCCAATCATGATGACTCGAGGACATCTGCAATATCAATCCCAGATAAGACCAAATTCCCACTTGAGATCGGCCATAGATGCGCCACTAGCCCTAAAGACAAAGCTAGAATGCCTCAGAAAAGTATATTTTCTTACCACAACCTTCAAACAAGTGGAATAAGGTCTAGTCATATGCTCAAATTTAATACAGCATTATAACGGAAATATAGATTAAGGTTTAAACAGACAAGTCGCTTTATACCGTACAGATGTGATTGGCCATCGTTAGTATTGTCTTCACAGATTTTGGACATCTTCGTTTGTAATTCCTGGTTGCTGTTTCGCCATGAGAACAGTGGTAAACAAAAATTATTGCCACTCACAAAGTTTCGAGTCGCTTTATTTGGGAAACTGCGTTTTTTGGGAGGAAGTCTTCTAGTGTCTCAACTCAACTAAAATATTTCAAAACTTGTCGATATGTCATAACTTCCGAGACTTTTATCTTTAGTATTTTCAAAATGTATGATATTTTTGATGTTTTTTAATTATTTCTTAGTTTACCGAGTACTTGGCGGTGTGCATTTAAAGACACATTTTTTTTCTTGTGAACCTGGCAGTGTGCACTAAAAGGCACATACTATATCCTGAAAACTGAATTTCAGAGATTTTTTCTTTTATTTTTCCTAATATCCTTATAACCCAATTAACGCAGGGAAGTAGCAAAAATATATTTTTTTTAGGGTAAAATTCTCTGCCAAGTATAGGGTTAAGCTTCTCCTTTCCATTTACTTTACCTAATCATAACTACTGTGAAGGTCGTATACAACCTACTATGTTATTATGAATCACCACAATGCAAAATTGATTTGAGAAATGAAAATATAAAGACAATCAACTTCGTTCGTACTTTTGAGACTTTAAATAAACTTGAGTAATAATATCTACGGTAACTGCGTCATAATAGCTAGTTACGCGAAGTAAAAAGTGAAAAGAAATTGTTTAAACATTGCCGCGGCTAGACAAAGACTGGAAGGATCCGTTGCATAATGTCAATAGTCTCAGTGATCTCTCGAGGCGCTACTCTTGGGCTCAGCCTCACTGACGTCACTATCCTGTAATTTGACGCGTTGTACCTGACAAGCTTATTTTTTACTTACGTGAAAAAATTATAAAGGTTATGAAGTGATTTAACATTGCCTCTGCAAGATAAAGACTGGAAGGATCCATTGCATAACGTCAATAGTCTCAGTGATCTCTCGAAGCGCTACTCTCGAGCTTAGCCTCGCTGACGTCACTATCCTGCAATTTGACCCGTTGTACCACATAACCCTATTTTTTTCTTACGTTAATGAAAAGTAAGTAGGTTATGAAGTCTAACATTGCCTCTTCAAGACCAAAGACGAGGAGGATTCGGTGCATAATGTTCAAAAAATTCTGTGATCCCTCGAGACACTCCTCTCTCGAACTCATCCAAATGACTTCACTATTCTGTTATTTGACGCGTTACGCGTTAATAATTTTCAATCATTCCTAATTCATAATTCTTTATCACGTAAAGTAAAAACTGAATTTTAAAGATCTGTCATTAGTATCAATGATCTCTCGAAGCTATCCTTTCTCGAGCTAACATTAAATATTACTTAGAATAAATAAAATTTAAAAAAAGATTGTTTAAATATTCCCTTTGCCAGACAGCTACCATAGGGATTCGTTGCACTGTCAATACTCTCAATGATCCCTCTCGAGCCCAGCCTCGCTGGCTGACGTCACTATCCAGTAATCTGACGCGTGATACTAGACGAGCCTAACTCGATTACATTATCTAGGCGGTAGATCCCTTAGAGAAATATGTAAGTCAATCGGATATAACGAACGGAAATAGGAAGACGTAAAGAAAAATAAACCTAGTTATTTTTTCGTCTCTTGAAAGCATAAACATAATATACAATAAGGACGACAAGAAGAATTTGATTTATAGGAATGTATATTGGAATCCAAACTTAATTGATAAGGAATAAGATGGATATGTACCATTTTTGAACAAATATTTAAAAAGCATAGCTATTTAAGTACATAATTTTAGAAAAGGCTTTTTCTTTTCTTAAAATTAAGTGTTGCTTATGCTATCGATTTCTAAACCCAATTTTATGTAGATAAGTCTTACTAATACTGTATCTAAGGGCTAATACGTCAAGAAATGAAATTGAAATGCGAAATTAGATAGATAGAAAAAAAATAGATTATAAATACCAATATAGCTGAATCCATGCCTTAAATCAACATTTCTTTCACATCGATTGAAAAATGCTAGTTTAAATATTCCCTCAGTAAGACCGGTAGCTCTAAGTCTTTGGATTATGTCAACAGTCTCAATGAATTCTCGAGAGACTTCTCTTTCAAGGCTCGTAAGGCTGACTGCTCTATAATTTGACGTTGGTATAATGCTAGACGGCTTTCTAGCTCTGGCCTTCTGGATGGTCTAAATTATGTAAGTACTAATGTGCCTGAATTAATGAAAGCATGCACTCATAGGAATATCAAAGTCAAGTGTTCTAATGTTACTACTTGTGATATAAATATCATATAACAGATTTACAATAAAATCAACATTTATTACTCGACTGTGGAGCTTTATATTCCTTGTGCGTATTTGTACCTATTTCTCATTCTTTGGCAGGTTCTGCATCCCTTGACGCTTGGCGGATTTTAACTGATTGTCTAAATTGTGGGAATGATTAGAGTTTTTATTTTATTTTAGTTTAATTTGTTAATATAGAGTTACCTCTCCAGATAAGGAATTCATATCAATTCATGCTATGAATACTGAATTTGATAACAAAAAGTATGAGCTTTTTGTTATTTAATTGCAATACGATGTTAGGATGTTAGATATTAAGACAAAACATTGGACAAAATTTGACAAAAGTGTGCAAACATGTGTGATAAAATTACTGTAGTAGGCCTGATAGCAAAACAGATGTGAGATGTTGGCACTGTTGTCAAACCAACCACACAGGCTTCAATTGCGGTATAGTTCAAGACCAGCACGACTCATCGCTACTTGTGTACCAATAATTGATCAAAGTTTACATTCAGTTCGCCATTGTTAGTTAACAGTGTTTACTTAATTGTTCGTGAGTAAAGTCTACTTATATCGTAAACGTGTTAGCTCTGAGCCGTGTTCGCAACTATTGATTGTATTCTGATGTTTCTCACAACAAAGTCAAATTTAGTTGTAACTTGTTTTTCTACTGGGTTTGTTTTTACTTCGTTTAGAATACAGGGAGGGCAACTTTTTTGAGTGTACGTACATTTGAAGACAAGAAATACAGATACATACATACATTTATCTTCGCCATACGCACTTTATAACTATTACTATTTTTATATTGAAATATTTAGTATTGTAATATTTATTGTTAACTTTTTGTTATTAATTTTTTGACCAATTGGGTATTTTTTGTTATGATAACTTTTATGTGTCTCTCTATATTACCTACCACACATGAAACTCTACAGTGAGGGCAGGTATGAGTACAAAAATAGTAAGTAACCTTGAGTACCACCTTATAAACATATAAAGTCCCCAGTTCTAAGATCAAGTGCTCTTAGCGAAAAATAACTGAATAATCGCATTAATCACGACCAGTGTCATTGTTAGCGTATTTACATACTTTTCACACATGGCTTCGGGACTAAATCTTTTACCCCGCATTCACCACGGACTTTGAATATTCAAATTAGGTATTATACCTATGTGTGTCACGACAGAGCAACATATTATAATTTATAATGTCACCACAACATATGTGAATATGACATTTAGTAAATGAGGATTGTGTTAAATAACTGACTTGATGTTTTTCGCTACATAATAAAAATCCCATATTGTAGAGTTGGTCTCGTGTCTGACTTTTTGTCTGACTTTCAGTGACTGACCGTGTCTGACTTCCACCGAAACATAGAATTGCCTCACACTAGAAGTGTGTATTGCCTCCCCGGTGGAATCCTATTGGATCTACCACCTTTCAAAACCATATCTACGTTATGTGTTACCAAAGGATGCGAATGAAAGGACGCTAACGATCATTCGTACAAACCGCGCTGAAGCTCACCTGCCACATATACGCGACAGTGTCGCTAACGAATTCCGAACTTCAAATTCGAATTTCAAAACCAACAATAGATCATTCGAAAGTCGAATAATAGAATTCGATCGAAGAAATACATCTACTCCTTCAAAATGAATATTGCAAAGTGACGTTGAGTGCTTGGAAATAAAGGGGTGGGGGAAGGGAGGCGGCTGGGCTGGCCAGCGATCAGTCACTGTCAAGTTGCCGATAGCGCGAGACGTCTTGGTATTGCGTAGAATTTTATCGTTAGCGATATCAATTCGTGTTTTTAATCGAAAATTTATTTTCACTGATAGGCTCACAAATGGACCGGCGAGGGAAGGGCACGTGAATGAACGAAGCGAAATTGATTGAAATAAGGCCTTTAGTTCGCGATTTGCGTTTTGTTCCCATTATTGTATTCGAATTATTTTCGTTATATCTTATTGATAATAATAACGATCATTTTGAGCTTTTTAGTAATTCCTAAAGACTGTGTTACGCGTATTTTTGTATCTGATAAAAATTACCTTAATATTATTAAAAAATAAACAACAGATTATCAAAAGCAACGATTTTTATATCAATGGTTTGTAAATTATTTCATAGATATACGTACACAATAAAATTTTACAATTTCAACCATTTTCAAGTCCTTTTTGTGAGTCGCAGCTTTATATAAGAACTTAGAAAAAGCTCATTGAAAAGCCCCTTTAGGGTTTTTTATTGAGAACCTGTCAGTAATGATGAACTAGATGTACTTAATATAAAGAAAATGTAGGATCTATTAAAAGTTCTGGACGTCTAAAATCTAGACCTTAATCTTCGCCCGTCAAGTCCAACCTAGGACATTAATTAACTACAGGCTTTACATCATCTACTAGACATGGGTTCAAATTCTAAGTCTCAAATTAAAAAGGAAGGAAAATAATTTATTACAAGTTTAAGACACTCTTTTTATAGTAATTTTAGATTAATAGACTCCTTCTCGAAGAGTAAATGCTATGTGCTGATTACAGCAATAGATGTAGTAAGATCTAGGTGTCCTCTTGTTCTGCCAGGGGGCGTTGCAAAAAAACTTAAAAAAAGTCCCAGCCAGCATAAACAAATAATCTAAATATTTAAAGTTTTACGAAAATAAAAATTGTAACAATGCACGAAAAATATTCTTAATATCAAATTAAATTTTAATTTGTCATCTTGTGTAAATTGACAAATGTGAATAATAGTTTCCTCCTATTAACAGATCAATACCCAATAAATATTAAAAGAGACATTAACATCTATAGTCTGATTCATAATTAGGTGTCCAAAATGTAAACAAAGAAGTGTCACTGTCAAAATTAACAAGAAACAAAAACTTTAACAAACTCAACAAAAACGAAAACTTTAACAAATATACACAATTTAACAAACGCGTTATATAAACGAGAAAACATTCGAGTTCGATTACAATCACGAAAATGAATAATATCAGCTACGAAACTTAAAAATTACGGCACAAGAAATGTTTTGGATTCGGATTGTGTTACCATTATCACATTTTAATTTTCTACCATAAACTTTGTTTTTTATTATTATTGCTGTATGTAACGAAATTGAGGTGATATAAATATTAGAAAATGTGAATTAATCTTCATGTATTTAGATTATAATTTTATTATTGTTGTATTATTTTAATATCGACAAAAATAAGAAACTACCATTTGAAACATATTTTCTTGATAGGTCAACACCTTTGTTTACATTTTGGACACCTAATTATGAATCAGACACGTCAATTCACAATTAACCCGTTGAACTAAATCGGAACTCTTTATTTAAATCGTCATTGCACCCTTGTCATGTTGAATCGTCCGCACTTGCGTCACTCCGTTCAGAATTTATTACTCTGCTGATTTTTTCAATTGCTAACGGGTACCATGGTACCCAGAAGCGAGATTTATAAGACATTCTCTCACAAAGAGTCACGTAATTCAACGCTTTTGTGGGTGACCCGTGCTCGAGATAAGTTCCCAGAGGATGTGAAAAAATGACGACGTGAACCAGTATAAAACGGAACTATTTTACTTTTTGCTTTTTAACTTAATTTAAATTGTATAAAGAGACTACACGGGTAGACTGGACGGCTATTGAAGTGAATTATAATTCGACTGCAAATGCTGCATAACCCAAACATCGATACCACGAGTGTAAAGCAGTGCAATGCCGCTTCCGTTGACAGAAGAGCGCTAACATCTTTGAGATATAAGTAGAACAATTGGCAAAAGGTTTTAAAAGTAAACAAAGTCCTGACTCTAGCTTTATATTGGGAGTCGGCAGCTGATGAATTTAAAATAACTAGACAGACTTTCTTTAAACACAATTAAGAACACTAGACACGATTACCTTATAAAAAACTTAGGCAAAAGACGGACAATTCGTTTAGGAACATTGTATTTGACGTAGGTACCATAGCTTAGACAGATACACAGACACAGGTTATAAACTTTCCTTAAGCATATCATAACCAATCATTTGTAATGAGAAGAGCAAAAAATATACTCCTAAAAATTTTTGTTAATACAAAAATGCTGTAACTCTGTAACCCTTATGTGACTCAGACTTTCCGCCAATTTCTATCTTTAGCAACATCGCACTTAAATCTATTACAATCCACATCGTAACAGACTAACATAACAAGATTCCTCGTGTCAACGAACTATTTATCTCCAACAAAGGCCGGTATAAATCCGCTTATATCAATATCAAGCGAACAATGAGATAACTCGTAATGCAAGACCGAGAGAAGAAACCACAAAGCTGAATCATGCGGGCTTCCCTTTAGTTTTCGAATGACGGTATACATATATGCAAACAAAAGGACTAGAAATAGGAAACAAGATACAATTTAAATCTCAAAAACTCAAATCAAGTGTGCTTAAAAAATCTAAACCAAAAACTAGACGCACATGCTGCCGCCAAAAAAGTTATTTGAGGAGATTTTGATTTAATTTTTAAATTTCAATAAACTTAATGTCATCCACACTTCCACTAATCTAATAACACCTCATATGTTAAAATCAATATAGCTTTAAGACCACCACGTGGCAAATAAATTGACATGAAAAAAGTACCTTACACATTCCGTAAAATAATTGTACTTTTTACATTTCTTGCATCTCACTTGGACACCTAAATGCAAGTACAAAATACAGAATAGAAATACTAGTATGAATTCAATATTTACATATTAGCTTGCCCGAAGATCGAATCTGGAATACTACGAATCATGAACACTGTGACACATCAGTCTAGTGAACACAACCGCAGGCGCAAGTATGAGAAATTAAAACCAGTTTCTTGTAAGAATCAAATATTTTATCTTTTAAAGTAGGATCTTAGTAAAAGAGTCACGACTGCATAGTAAACTTGGAAAGAGATCACCGCTTCCGTTCTCAACTTTGCTTTTATCACAGTGTGGTTTTAGATATTTTTCATTCATATAACTACATAACTGTACTAACAGGCAGAGAGAGAGAGGTACGATATTTTTATGACATCGAAAACGCAAAAGAGCATACAATTAATCTAGTGGTGGCTTTTGCCCAAGGATGTCTATAATCACCCCAGATAAAATTTGAATCCTAGCAAAGTCATAGCTGCGATATCCTGATGACTAAGTTGGAACGCCTCGTGTATGTGTTGCCTTCCAAATCCTTATCTAGGCTATTTACACCAGAACGCTGAAATAGATGTATTGGTCTACCACTGCTAGAACAATAATTGTTCTAAATTTAAAATAACGATAAATAACAAAATCTTCGAATATTGTTAAAACAAGAACTATCAGTTTCAAAGTTGATAGCGGAATATTCTAGAGCGTAACTGAGCACGTTTCTCATAGTTTTTACACTTTAGCGACAAGTCGTGACTTTTTTCATCGACTACGTCCAGATTAGCATCGCACCGAATCGACTTTGAATAAAATGCGGGTTCATAGCGCGATTTATTCAAAAATGGATCTCGTCTTATGTTTTTGGTGCAAAATAGTAAGATAAGTAGGAAATGTCTAGCTCGTGTGACTATGACTTACCAAATCTTAGAGACATTTTTTATGAGCTCCAATCTCACCCGAGTCGCGTATTGCACCAAATTGCAATGAAAAATAAAATTACAAAAGATTTTTAAATACTTACATGAATCATTAATATAAGAAGTCGTTTGTTATTCTATCTAATTGACATAAAACAATCTTCATCCTATTGTTAATAGGCATGCCGTTTGACCATATCAAAAAACAACAGCCGTTCCTTTTCTCTTTTGAAGCTATCATTCTTTCATTCATTGAATGGAAACTAGTTATTATAAGTGAGAACAATACCCTGAGTGGTTTATTTATATACCCCGAGTTCCACAAGTCAACTTAAGACAAAACAAAGCTATCTCACCGTAATCAATCAGTATTCAAACAAACGCGCCTACAAATTGACACCCGGAAATGACTTATCTCTTTCCGTTTCCAACACGAAAGCATACGATAAAAGTATTAAATCTCACGAAATGTACGAGCTTTGGTACAGATAAAATCTGACGAGAGTATTCGTGGTTTATTTGACATGGGATGTTTAGTGTGATGGTGTTGAGATTTTATTTGCCTGACCCTAACAGAGTAAAATAGGGAAGAACCTAAGGTCAGTGAGTGGAGATGGAATATAAAGCAGACCCGTACGTATTTAGAGGTTCATAAGAACATTATCTATCATATTTAAATAACAGTTAAGTATTATATCTGGATTTGAACAAGACCAAATAGTACAAGGATTATCGACACAAAAATGGTTATTTTTGCTCATAGAGCACTATTCTATAAAATATTTTTATAGTCAAGGAAGATATTAAATTCGTACTCGTTAAAAGTCGACAGTGCCGGTGGCGACACAATTTCGAGTGTTTCCAGTTCCTCGAGATAAGGTGACTGGTACGTATTATGCATACAGCATTCCGTAAGGATGCATCGAACGTTGAGTTTCAAATTCCGTAAGAGGAAGAATCTCGATTGTCAGCTTTTTTTTATAATATAGGAGTAGCAGAGAAGCATGCAGCCCACCTGATGATAAGTAGCTACTGCCGCCCATTGACATCTGTAATCAACCCCAGATAGGATATGATATTCCTACCTGAGGTCGGCCACAGATGCGCCGCTACCGCTGAGGATATAGAATAGGTGTGACGGTGGTACTGCCGGAGTCGGACCACAAAGGATTCTACCTTCAAATGACACTTATCTTGATTTTAATCTAAGAAATCGAAATTGTGTAACCAGTCGAATTCGTGTTGATATTTTACAGAATAGTAAGGACGCTTCTGGGTTTAAATATATGCTGAAGCGTCGGAAGCGTCGAAGCGTGAAGCGTCTCGACGTGACCGCCGCTCGCTGTGTTGACACTTCTTTGTCTGGAGAAGTCAATCTAACGCCGAACACTATACGGGTTTGAACACAGGATAGGAGTGAATCTAAAATTCGTAGATAGACGAAATAAAACAAATGTTTAAATTTTTACTGTAGAAGTACTTTAGTTACATGGTAGCATATTATTATGTAATGTTATTAAAATAGCCAATGGGTATGTAAACCCACTTCGTTTTGAGTGTTTTCTGATAAAACAAATCAAACAGTGGAACGGAAATGGGTTAAATATCGTCGCTTGAAATCGGTGATCAGTTTCTAAAACAACAAGAGACTTAAAAGAAAATCCATTAAGTGCCATATTTTACTATTACATGGAAATTGTGTATAGTTATATCAAAAGTTAAAAGCATTTTTGTTCAATACAAGATTGTAGCGACAAATGCAGGGAAGTAGAAATAGGTACAAGATGAATCGTTGAAACTAAATTCCGAATGCATCAGAAGCGCTGAGCCGTGAAGCCAGTTCTTGACGTGACCGCCGTTCTCCGGCGTGTTTACACTTCTTTGTCTGAAGAAGACGATCTATCGTGGATGTTCACTGTTGAAAACATGGCAACTGTATGTTTTTTAATTATAGTTACCAGACGGTTCATTAACAAGATTTACGAAGTACATACAATACACATTCACGTGAAAATGTAAAATTCTCTAAAAATATAAGCTATCTTTTCCTCATCAATCCACAACTCAACTACTGATTAACACAGGTATCATTTCTATTGCCCACCGTGTCGCCCAATTATTAAGTAACACTAATAAACTTCATACAGACTTGAGAATATCTCATCCGCTTGTGATACACATGATAGTAGCAGGATGACAAAACAGTAACAATTTCATAAAGGTAATTTTCAAAAGAGTCTGGTAGAGCATAACAAGGATTAGACTATACGACCTTACCTAGCGATAGGGACACATAGCAATGCGACGATAAAAAGGTAGCAAAGTAAACAACGTCGTAAACATACAGAACGAAAATTAAACTGAAGGTAGGATCGTTTGATTTTCGCTGATCAAAATCGGCGGTCGCCATTTGTTACCAGCTCAAACGCGTCAGCGGTCGAACAATTGAAAGGCTTGTAGGCATTCAGAGCCATTGTGCAGTGACAGCCAGACCGGCGGGGAAAGGTCGAGACACTCCTTTGTATCTGCGATCAATTTGGCGAAAGATATCGCTTTAGTAAACCGCGGCTTCGTATCATCGATTGTAGTTTGAATGAAACGTTTGCTTGTTTTGTTTGTTTGTACCAGCTACATCATCGTTTTACGATTTCTATTTGAAGATATGTTCTGGAATCAAATTTAAACATAGTATTCCATACATAACATGTTTTTAATCAATCAATTATCTGATACAAATATAAATTAATATGCAATCGCATTCATAGAATTGACTTACTATAAAATATTTTATTCCAATTCATTTCAACGCTTGAAACAATACAAGCGTTGAAATGAATCCCATTTATTCAGTTCTTTTCTTCTAATTGTTCGTACATTGTTTTAACCATGTTATTCATGACGATGACAATATCTACTGTTTTGTTGATGACGGGAAGCAAATTGAATGATTTAATTATGAAATCATCGGAAATGGATCGCTTCACTTGTACAGTTTTTACACTCATTGCTTAAGTACGCGACGCCCAGTAGTAACGATGTCACGGATTCAGTAACATCTGTTAGATTAAAATATCAAATTTGGAACCATAAAGTATTCACATAAAATCAAAATTATCCAAACCTGCCATTGAAAATATAAACATTTCTTATCCAAATCGAATGTCGATAACAGGTATTAAGGAGATGCATCTTAAAAGCTTCTAAAGAGATTTCCTGTAATAAATCTTATGATCCGATTATGTTACGTATTTTGCTATCCGCACAAAATTTTAAAAGCAAAACCACTAGACTATTCCGGATATTTGCAAAAGCGGCGTTTATATCCAGCAAAGGTTGGAAACATACGTAATAATATTGTTTGCGGGTACGCCATCTAAATAATAACCACAATGCTATTTTCTAGTGTATTTTGTAAATATTTTGTTATCGGTAAATTGATTTTTTTGTGTATTTGCTTATATTTAATATAAAAAATCAGGTAGAGGTTAGATTACTTTGTAATCATGTTAGAACCTTTCGTTATTTGACTGCAGTGGCCTCAGACTCAGTGGACTTATAATGGCAGTATTATATACTACTTAGTTCTCGTTTAAACAAAGAATACTTCAGCTTTCAGCTTACTCCTCAGTTTATATCTTCTTTTTGACAAGAAATGTGCACGAAAATATACGCAAATCGTCACCGAAACGGGTTAGCGAAACCTCGTAAAATAATCGCGTCGAAACTGCTAAAAATTCCCTCCACGTGTGTCCTCACAAGGGGCATTCATCCGAGCACAGCGCTGTCTGCGGCCCTCTGTTTACCCGATCCACAATAACTCTTTGTATGACTAACTTTTCACATTGTTCGCTTATTGGTATCAAACTGAGAAATACTTGGATTTCTACCACTATCATCGGCTTACACGTCTAAATTGTAATCCTTTATATGAAAAATCATAAATAGTTAAAGTATGAAATGATATCGTTTTCCTATAATACGTATCGACTTTCCCTTTAAAAGAAGTTACGAAAACACAAACATTTACATAAAAGGTACATAAATATATCTTTCATTCAAATATTCATTTAAATTCTACTAAGCACTTTAATACGCATGCATTTTTATTATATTATTACTTTGTATTATAGTTATTATATTATTAGTACACTAAACTAGGTATTAGTTAAGTAAAAAACCCATAACATGATTTCGTTTCATTAACAGAAGTTTTTAGTTACAAACTCTTCACATCTCTATTTATTGGACTCGAGCTCTCAGATTACCACAAGCGTATACTCGAAGGTTACTATTAACAGCGATCTAGTTACAAGAGAATACGGTAAAGTGGGTATTGTATGACCACTTACCTATAATAGCCACTAGATTATTCCTTAGATCATGCGTGTATCAACGTATAACATAATCATGCACAATGCACATATCTTCATATGTGCATGATACAATTACATGTACTGTAGATTAACATACAATAATATGGTATATAATGCAGGAGATGACAAATGTGTCTTATTCCTTAGTAAAGAATTAAAATACGTACTCAATAGTTTCAAATAATTATTTCATTCCTTATTAAAAGTTACGCTTTCCAGCCGAAAAGACTACATTATTCCTGTGAGATTTAGATCAAGTATATTTTAGTACGGATAAAACGTCGGAAGCAGCGTGTGGACGTCAATATAATATCACTATTATTATGGAACTTTTGTCAAATCATTTTAAATTCCGTTTCTCTCTTTCATGTCCCCTGCAGAATATAGGACCCTTTGAAGAAAGTTTTGGCTATAGTCACCGCGCTTAGCTATGCGTATTGGTAACTGTAGTAGTTAGATAACTTTACAGGGAGACGCCCATCTCCTAGATTAATCCCTTAATCGCCCTTTATGATATTTAAGGGAAGGGAGGAACTAGTGCTATTGAGAGCCCACAACAAGATGATATAATTATGTAACTTTATCATCATGTTGCTTATAACTTAATTGTATCATGTCCATGAACCATTTACAATCAAGCAGGCTGCACGTTTTTTGGTACACCGCCTACACACGATGTTGCTCCAAAAATCAGCATTATGAGGGTAAGTCGACTCTACGACGGTCGTTAACTTACCTATCGTGTTACTATTGTTAAATCATTGTAAATTGAGAGATTTAAGATTTGCAATAAGTTACGTTTTATTTTTATTGCACAAGATCGTGTTACACAAGTAGATTGTGATACGTGATAGCGGTGGGAGCTATAAATAAAAGAACAAGATTATCCAATACCAACGGATTACGTTTCTTAATCAAGAAAATAAACGTATAAGGTTAGATTTACTTGATCCAAACAAAAATATTTTTAGCACCTTTGTTAATAAAAATTAGTAAGAAGGAACCAATCAAAAAATAAATTATTGTCCTTAAAAGTAATCTTTAATACATTTTGTAACATTTCTTAACTCAATTCAGCTTAAGACTCTTTGAAACTTAGAAGAACTTCTGCTCCTACCCATACAACAATTTCAACCTATTATTGACTACAGCTTTATCATCTACTTCAATACTACTATATCTACTGTTTCCCTATCATCTACTACACATATACAATACAATACGTAAACAATAGCCTTGGCAAGTAACGTACCAGTTATTTGTGGTATGTTAAATCACAACAAGAGACAATCCATTAGGAATTCCAAATATGGTAAGCAGCTATAAATCTGAACGTAGTACATTACACATATTGCAAAGGATACAGTACTATTGTAACGGATACAATAGACGCATCATTCTCCGACCATTGTTATGTAATTACTCGCAAACGTCCTATTCAATAGTCTTCTGACGCAAATGAGAATGTTTCATTCAGCTTAAATCATTGTGGGTTCTTAAATGTGTAGCAAAAAGTGAACGGGTAAACCTTTTATTTGTGGAATCAAACCGTTGTCTAGCTTATAATGTTGAAGGTAATTCCAAAACGTTTAACTTTAATTTTGAAAGTAAAATACTAAAAATTTCAATTGTCCAAAAAGCAATAAATGTGGCATTGAAGTAATGAATACTGCTAATTCTAGAAGATTTTTTACAGATAATTTTTCTGTTCATGGTATATTCAATAGATTCTCTCTCTCTCTCTGTATCTCTCTCTCTCTCTCGGTACTCTGTAATTATAGATATGAACTGGTTGTTAGTATTAATTGTACTCACTGAAGAGTATTTAACGACGACATAGAATTTACTTATGACGATACGGAGCAATTACACGAATTTGTATCGCTACATTTCTGCCCATTGTTCAACAATTACTCACGAACGTCCCATTCAATAGTTTTCCGACGCAAATGAGAATGTAAGCGAAAGGCATTCAAGTTGACGACTCATTGTGAGCTCTTAAAATGTCTACATAAACTTGTGTGTAGGGACAGGCTTTTAAATAGCGAATAAATTTTGCAGTCTGATTCCTAAAATCCACTTACGCTTAATTGTTACATTCAGCGCTGAATGTTTTGTGAATAAAATAACGTAAAATGTAATAGAGATTTTAACGAAATCACAGAATCAAAACTCGGTCTAAATACGTTATAATGTTATTTTACGTAAATGTTACTTTGGGCTTAACCGCTAAACTTAGGTCTAAACTAAATAAAGTAACAAATAATGTTTAGATTGAATTAAAACTCTTTCGTGATTTTAAGGCCGTAGTGTCGCGGGTTGAGCGTAAAAACCGCAATGTTTGCGACCTTCAGATTTGAGCAAAGTATGTGTTTCAACCTGGACTGTAGTATTATAAATGTACACTGCAGTGTACAGTCCAAAAAATCTCTATTGAGATTTCTACCATCGTGGAAGAACATCAGATTTTAATAGCCACTTTCTATGCCATTGATGAACATCAACAGTAGACCCCAAAGAGGAAAGATTTCCAACAGATACTACATCCTTAACTTGAAATCAGAATGCCTCATTTAAGTATCTCCGTTGACTTTTAAACGCCGAACAGCAGAATAACATACGGCAATATCACTCTTGTCATCTAAACTTATCACTTACAAAATTTTATCATAAATTCAAGTTAATCCCAAACATGAAACCGGCATCGAAAAGCAAGTGATATAAGCATAAGCACAAGCACTAAAGCTATTGTTGGAGTAGAAGTGCCCTCGCTCCATCTACGTTCTCAGAATTGCCTCAACTTTGTTTATTTCAGTTTGTTTGCAGTTGTTTATTGGTTGCAGTGGCCGTCTACGTAAGTGTTTTCTGAACTACTAAATCATATCATGCTTTCATGTATTGAAGCGTTCTGCTTCAGTTGGTTTATTTCTGTACGTTTTTATTTAGCTCGCTATTTCAATGCAGTTGTTTATGTCAAGTTATTTAAATTGAATTTGAACATTTTTTCTTAGGAATTGGTGTATAGTAATGAGCTGCGTGTTCAAGATTATGTACTATAATAACATTACTATCGTTTCATTATTACAAGTTAATTATTTATTTTCATGATATTACTACATAAATACATTTAATGAAGATCACAAATAGACACTTATTTGTTTAATTGTTATAATATTATCCGAAATAACATATTTAATATCATTTTATTTCTATATTTTAAGACTATGTATGCGTTTCATATACGTTTCGGAGTCTATCTTAATGATAGTCGAGTTGTTACTCCAGTTACAATAGGTATATATTCCGTCCTAAGTAAAAGCTGGCCTTTGGCTTATCATGGTCGGAGTAATTATTGGCGATGCGAGTCCTCCGTCAATCTTTATTAGCCCACCAATATAATCTATTGGCTAGATTAACGAAGATCTCTTCGAACGTTACGCTCGATTTGTGTAAATTGAGCTATTGATTAGATTCCTTCTTCCCGACCGCTACTTAATCAACGAGTGTGATGTATGGTCCTCAATTCGATTACATGATAGAAAACAATAGAATTCAGATACACTGGGTGTTTCGGTGTCCTGAGTAACGCAGACATTTTTAATTCAGACAGTTCTTCAATCTATACTAATATTATAAGGAGGAAAACTTTGTTTGTTTGTTTGATTTTAAAAATTTTTTCACCATTCGAAAGCTACATTATCCACGAGTATCATAGGTTATATTTTATATGAAATATATTTGATAAATAAATTTTGAGGCGGTACAAAGCTTGCCGGGTCAGCTAGTCATAAATAAAAAGCAAGTAACAAGATATTTTAAAAAAACAAGTATGAGCACTAAGCCAAATAGTTATCAACAGTAGTTCATATAACAAAAAGATTAAGTCACAAAATTTTTGCCGCTAAGTAACAAAAAAGCTAAGCGAAAAACGGGGTCTCAAAAAACTTTTTGGCACATTCTTTGTGGTCAAAGTTTAGGACGCAAAAAATGATTGATAAGGTAAGTGACAAAGTGAATAAGATAGTAATAATAACATTGTCGGCTCCATTGTCCGACGGGTTGACCCAATTACGGTGCACGAACCACATTGGAGCGAAATTGTTCGATCTGTCAACGGAAATTAAATTTTCTGAATACTCGTTCGGCTTGGTACCGAAAGCAAAAGTGTGGCGCGCCCGTTTCCAATTGATCTGTAATGTTCGATGAATATTTTAATATTTTTAGGGTTTCCACTTCCATCAGTTTTGAAATTGCATTTCGTATTTATTGTTTTATCTCGCGCGGTCGCGACTCTATGTTCGTTATTTTGAACTCCACAACTATTTTAACGTAACATCGAACTGTGAATGTTTCATTCGCAAATATGTAATGAAAATATGCATGTAAACATGGTCCCAGCTAAAAGGTGTATTTTATATTTGAAATAATTTTGTTTGTTGGAATATTTGTTCAGCGCCAAAGCCGATGAAATTATTCAACTTCAACAGAATATTATAACCAGTAACCGCATAAAGTCACAAATTTTAATCGCAACATATTTAAACTATTAATCATAATGACATCGATACCACGGTTAACCAAAGCCTCATATTGTGAATTGTCAATTTCTTCGCACAGTCAGCGATCGTATTTTAGCGATCATACTAAGCTGGTGCGATGGGGTAGGATTTTCTCAATTCATTTGTTATTTCGGGAAGACCGGGTGATCACTCTGAGGGCCGCACGGACCCTCCGGCCATTGTGTTTTTTCTACGCTGACTACGCGTTTTCGCGAAAACATTTCAAGTCTTTTGTGAGTTTGATTCTCTATGGGATCCTGCAGATGGCATGATAAAACTTGAATTAATGTAAATGATACTAGTAACTTTCACATTTTATCCTCATTTTTTACAAATTTTATGAAAAGTAGAGCCTTTAGAATGCAATTATTAAACGATACAAGTCGATACAGATGCTATCCCGTTTGATTCCCGATTAAGCCATCTAAGGGATGAATTTTGGATTTCTGATCTTCTCTTGATGTGGTACTTTATATGAAATATTTTTACTTAAAATAGGCGTACAGCTGCACTTACAAATCGGTTACTATATTTGTTTTTCAGAACAAGCCCTAAACTAAGAATTTACAGCCCACCCCAATCTCACACGCAGAGCTGTAAAAAAGTGTCTTACTTTTTACATCACGCTATTTGACTAACGGCGCACGTCTTCAAGCTGAACCACTTGTCGATCTTTAGGCAGACGCAAACTAAGCTGAGCGCCCTCGAGTGCGAACCGAAGCCTTGTCTCGCTCGATGCGTACTCCCCTTCGTAATTCCGCTATGGTATTTAATAAACGTATAGATGATATATCTAAGAAATATAAAACTGTTTTATGAAATTTTAGTAGCAGATGGACTAGTAATGCACTTATGAGAAGAGGTCGCTACCGTCCATAGACCTGTGTAATTAACCGTAGGATTAAAGTCTTACCTAAGGTCGTTTACAGATGCATTGCTTCTGTGTTATTTAGATGCATTGTTATTTGCGTGTTAAACGTGTTTAAATCCATATGCGTGTCTCAGGCACACATATAAATTAACGTTCTCCAGTATCTTCGTTACCTGCGTGCGTGTGACACATGATAGGAAAATTATCTTTCAAACTTTAGGATGCAAATGGTACGCTTGAGGACCACATCCGCACGCAGATTTAAACCTGCATGACAGCCCTAAGGGCATAAAAGGTTCTAAGAGTCTCTTATTTATCTTATCCTCCAAACCAGCGAGAAATAGTTTTATATAATAATTTTTCTTGACACCTTAAGTAAAAGTAAATATCCGAAATTAAAAAAAACACTGTATTAAATAATCGATATATCAGTTTCTACTACGATATTTTTTCTTAGTCGATTTTTAGTGTCTCACGATTTTTAAAACATGTTAGGGGAAATCTAACGACGACTAAGTACGCAGACTTAGCTGACTAGTCGATCCAGACGCAAACTGAGCTGAGCGCACTTGAGACCAGAGCGTTGTCTCGACGTGCCATTCTCTATAGAATCTATTAAGTGTGTGGTGAACGATGTCTGGCTAGATATTACTCATCAACTATGTAGAAAATTAGTAGAAACTATTAAAAGTAACAACGTAATATTTTTTTAATAAAAGTAGCTATATTATTTAAATCTTATGTGATTTTTTGTGCGAGTATACTCTATATTTTGTATGTTCTTTTTGTTTTTCTTTTTCTTGTTATGTCTTCTTTAAAACGACGCTTAATTCGATATCTTTATACGAATCAATAGTAATGACAATTTTTCTAAACATTTGATCTTACCAAGAAAACATCCAATTCAGTTAAAGCAACGTTCATACCTGAAAATAAAAATATTCAATTAGAACAAATTTTTAGTACAAATAATATTTACTTAATACACTAAAATAAAATGTTTTTAATTTCCATGAACATAAACGGAAGTAATAATAGCATACAAAAATTGTCTCAGCGCAAACGTTGAGCTATACGTATGATAAATAGCTTATTTGAAAAAATCCAACTAAATCATTCCAACTACTTTACAAGTTGACCCTTCAATAAAGATTTGTTTCATCGTATTTTGACTAATACACACTTATTTTTATTGCCGACGATTTATTATGAGTTGATAATACAAACAATAGAGCATCATTGGCATTCAGAAGATTTTGTTTATTCTTCAACTATTATTTTACGTTGAAAATGAATCAATACATCACTAATACATTCTTCATTCACTTATAGTATAACACTGATTGTAAAACAAGTGCCTTAGCTAATAGCTAGAGAAACATCACACGCGCTTCGCTCAAGCTTACCACAAAGGTGATCAAATTACCATAAGCAAATTAACGCATAACTTACTTAAACACTTAAACGGAATGAAACCTCATCAATACGGAGCTTAGCGAAAGCTCAACCGAGCGACATGGTAACGCCAATTTCCTGACACAAGGACTCGTTTAGCATGAATTTGTTAGTCATAAAGCTTATGGATTCGTTTTGGTATGTTTTAGGTAAAAATAAGAAGTTCATCTGAATTGAATATTAAAAGATGCTGATAAAATTTATCAAAATTATTATATTTTTCTTTTTAAATAAATAGAAAAAATATTAAAATTGATGGAAAATAATTAATGCTCTGATAAAATAAGCAGATAATAGTTGAGGCTTATGATAGCCCAACGATTTGAATAACGGACTTTTATGTCAAAATCATAAGTACTTGAACTTGGTAATTATCAATTGACGGAAAACCTACTTTCTTAGTATTCTACATAACTGAGAGTTCTCGAAGATGGTACAGTTGCTCACTAGCCTAAAGCCTTATCTTTCTAATAGACTACAACCCAGCAATAGGACTAACACAGATCGATCCATAAACTCCAATTACCAACATATTAATACTCAACTAAGCAAACTAATACAATAAGTCAGTTAGCGGAGAGTAACCCTGTAACTAAAGCATGGGAACCCAACGACCCGTTTAACCACAGTAGGCACTAACCCTGCGACTGCCGTGACTAAGTGCAAGTGCAATTGTCCTGTTAGTGGCACAAACAATGCGGGACCCAATCAAATAGGACGGATGGCCGTAATTAAGATCCACACTGAAGTTATTTGAGCCAAGCAAATACAGTTGACAGTTGCCAAGTTCGACAAGTCGACCAAGTGCACTGTGAGTATTGTGACGTCAGAGTTTATGAATTAACGACGTTGTGTTCAGGATATTTGAAAAATGTTTATAAACATATGAAAAAGAGAAAAGTTTTATACAAGTTTTCGTAATCGGTTTCAATCGCAATATCTTAACGTAGCAATTTTAGTCTTGCTTTTTTAAAAGATATTTATGAACTTTTGCGTTTTTTAACTAACAATGGACTACTAACTTTTTTGGAATCAATTGCCACCAGATATGCGATTAAAAATACTCATAAAAATCCTACGTGTTGTTAAACTTTCCGTCAAAAGCTTTATACTTTCCTTTTGCCAGTAATCTCAAGAAAAACACGAGAGAAAAGATTACCGGAACTACAATCTCTTACTCTGACCTTCCCGAGTTACAAGATCTTTGCTAATCGAACATAAACACCTATTCCGAAATTCTGCAGCCACCTCTTTAACTTCCAAATTGAGCGTACGGAAGACAAGCTGTACACAAATTTCGGCACAAAACAAATAAAACTTTCACAGAAGTACGTAATTATCGATACGGCGCAACCCTTCCAGGACCGGCGAATCTTGTTAAGTAAAGTTCCCAGTAAACTTTTGAATTTATCTAGTACATACTTTTGAGGTGAAACCCAAAATGTTGAGGAAACACGATACCCAAATTATAAGGGTTACTGTTCTCAAATCATCTTCAAGTTTTTACATTTCCTTCCTTTACCACCCTCAATTTGTCAGGACAATTTAGTTTGTAAATAAAGAACAGTCCAAAGGGCCGCGTTCAAATATTTAAGGGCCGAAATGAAATAACACTCGCGGTACGCGGTACGGTAAGTCTATTGGAACAAAGTATGAATTTGTCGTACTACTTGTTATCAAAGAACCACATATTTGCACTGAGCACAAAAATATTTGTATGTTTTATATTTAAAAAAAATACATTACCGCACTATTATACAACTACGCAGTTTTACACAATTATACATACACAAAACTAGCATACAAATTCCTAAATAAGATAGACGTTATTTCATTATTAAAATCTGGCCAGAGATTGAATCCGGAACTTACATGAAAGACGGATGTATGTCCGTTATTTATAATTAAATAAATCTATCATTTTTTGCCTTTCAAAGATACAAAATTGGTCATATATAGTCAAAGATCGATCTTTGATAGGAAAGCATTGGTTAAAGTGATAAACATATACCTCGAAATCAAATAAAAAACTACGAATCAAATTTAATACGCACAAAATTACACACGAAATATCAAGCCACGGGTCGAAGTGACAAACACTCAGCATAGCAGCACCTCGTTCGCACTCAGATCGGAAAAAATAGTGAGCGAAAGAAATGAGCGAGCGAACTCTCCGTTTTATTAACCGTTTTTCCATCATGCCCCAGTCATATGCCCAGCAGCTGCGTCCGATTTTTTACCAAGTTCAACTTTTGACCCCACTCCGCGATCATTCATGTGGGAATTGGTTTTTATATGGAACTTCTGGGGAATATGAAACGTAATGATGAAGACACACGACGCTTATTCGGTTCCCCGTCTGGTCCTCGACTCAAGTGGGTGTTTAAAATTAATTGGTCGAATTTTTGAGTAAATTAAACTTTAGTTTTATGGTTACGGCTACCAATTTAAGTGTTTTTAAATTCGCTGGAATTTGTTGTTTGTGTATATGACGATATGATATACGAGCAATAATTATCTATAATACAAAATTTCGGAATACATGTTCGTAATTTTTATCATCTTATATGACTTTACCAAATAAAAAAATGTTGAGGGTGAGCTAAATTGTTTTTAGCGTATAACGTTATAGCTGGATTCGGTAGATGGCGCTGTTTTCAACATCCAGAAATTTTAATTTTATATTCAAAATGTTCTCTGATATTTTCAATTTTTCACACACATAACATGTAAGCTTAAATTTAAGCTGCCCAGCATCTTCCCATATTTTTGAATCAACGTATTTTATACTCCTGAATTAGTAGCCTACTAGTTTCTCATAAATACTCACGAACATACATTTATACGGAACGTAAGTTAATAAAACAATGGGATACTATTAGAGGAAATTCATCATGGCTGTAGTGGTTATTATGGTACGCCAAGTTAGGGCCCCCGGGAGGCCGGAGCGTTCCTAAGCAATTACGTATGACATGTGTCGTAAAAAGCCACATTCGTAACGATATGGCGTTCAATCTCTTTGTAGAGCCGACACGTGATCGGTTTGTTGACTTGTATTAAGAATACTGAATTTTTACTAACTATTCCTGAGAAAAATACGAAGTGTATTTAAATTTGTGCGTTTTTAACCTGGAAAAATCTTTTATTGACTGATGGGATATCGGCGAAAATTATCGACTTTGGAACTAATCAAATATAAGTAAAGAAGTAAGTACAACATTAAAAAATGCTTCAGCCTTGGTCAAGAATCAAACCCAAGGCCCCAACATTTATTAATCTATACATAACGAAGGACAGTTGGTGAATTGGTATATTCACTGTGACATCACTAAATGAGGATTTTCCAAAATTGTACATCGATACGGATATAATTATAGGACTTTGTAAATTCGTTTCAATATGAAACATAGAATTTCCGAAGCATAATATTACTAAATAGGAGAAACAATCCGCTGTCCAAACTGTCAAAAAAGCTGCTGAGAAAAGAACGAAATAATTTACGATAGGAAATATAATTAACCGACAATATTATCAGACGGCGTCAAACAGCGGGTAACCTCAGAGATATCGCCGAAAGTTATCGACTTGCGAACTAATCCAATGTCACTAAGGAAGTAAGTAGGCGTAAGTCAACTCGCTAACAGGAAGTATATCAAGTTATGCGCCGCTGAACTTCGGGCGGGCTCATTAGTTATATCGTTATCTCGTAACAGGTTCATCTTTACCCACATTTTATTACGCTTTGAGGAAACGAGACACGTCCCCCGCATGTACGGTTTCGGGAAAAATCCTGTCCTTTTAAGCCACTCCCTTAGTTATCCTACTTACCTACTGGATACTTTAGAAATAGATATTTTTTTTTTACTCTTATTACCCGATATTGAGATTATTTGGATCATAATTGATAATATTTTGACCTATCTATCCGTAGCAGTATTCATTGATACCCGAATTTACAATAAAAGGATTTCCCAAAATTTAACACCTATTACAATAAAAACGGAGTTTCAAATTCATTCACCATTTATGAAATAGAGATGAAACCGCATAAACAGCTAGTTTATTAGAATGAACGAAAAAACGATTTTCGAGATTCCAAAAACCTGAATTTATTGGAAAAAGCTTTACGTGAAGTGTAACGTTCGGAAAACAGTGCGCGGAATGGCTTTGTGACGTAAATTACACTTTTTCAATCGATTTCGACAATGGAAGACAAACACGACAAACTGTTTCAGTTCTTTGTACGGCACCATGAAATGAATACTTCAGTGAATTTGAAACTTTAAACGGAATGCATTATCGGTTTTCTTTTTCCTGGAACTGTATTTACGGCACAGGTCTATTCCGATTGCGTCAATTATTCCTTTCTAAACTGTAAACCGGTGGATATCGATCGAATAGCAGGCTAGTATGCAAACGACATCATTTAGTCTTGTTAACTGGCCCATACACAACAAACAGCCGTTCTGTTCCAATGTGTGCTTCCATGTTGAAAAAATCACAGCTGATAGAGGACATTCGGTCGTTTTAAAATGTTTCCGAAAGCCATCGTCTCCATATAAAATCTGAACATGACGTTGCGAAAATATAAAAAGGTTAAAATATAGAAAGAAAAAAAATGCAAAAGTAATTATAATCTAATTTTTTTATATAAATGTGAATTGTATTGTCTAAATTACACTTAGTTCCATTATAACTTGAACCCTTCCTTCGCTTCCCTAGCGATAGGGCATTTTGTCTTTACTTGTTTATTTTGTTTCGGCAAACACATAAAGAGTATCTGTTGTATTTTATAATTCCTTGCCAAAATGTATATCCAAGTGTTTATAGTACAGGAAACGATATTGTGATAAAATGGTTTCCAAATTAGAAATGTTCTGAATTTTAAACATGAGGAAAAGTCAGAATATTTTATAATATAGGTGTAGCAGACGATCATGCAGTCCACCTGATGGTAAGTGGCTACTACCGTCCATGGACATCTGTAATCAACACCAGATAGAATTAGATATTCCTACCTAAGGTCGGCCACAGATGTGCCGCTACCTCTGAGGACTAAGCTGGAACGCCTCGGAAAAGTATGTCTCCCTTACCCCTTCAAACCAGAACCAGAGTCGAACCACAAAGAATTCTGCCACCTTCCAAAATAATGATGATAAAATGGTTTCCAAATTAGAAATGATCAATTTCAAACATGAGGAAAATTGAGAATAATATTCTGATATCGGCGCTAATCCTCGATACGGAAACGACAACGTGATTGCTTCGTGATTCCTCTTTTTTGGATCGAATACTCATTATATTCTTATTGAAAACGTATCACATTACACGTTCTTTATAATTAATTCACAAAATAAGATAAATAAGTCATTATAAGGTGAAAATTTTACAAGTACCTATATCTCTATTCACTACACATACAACGAGTAAACAGAAACAGATATGTATCTAATCCTTCGTTCTCGACTTCAGAGGCCAATTTATTTAATCTATCTAGATAGAAGAAAAACAAAGGCAGTCTACCTGAAGAGGTCAATACCCGCTATAAAGATATTATTACTTAAAATAGGATCGGATACCTGACTGAAGGTACCATAGATACCTACTCTTTTCATAGACGTGTAGAGGGTAAAATGGGATTCCCCGTGGGATTTATAATATGTATATGCATTACCACTTTTTTTTAATCCACACAGAATTGCATTTCTAAAATATTTCCTATATAAAAGATCTGAACATTCATTACACCGATTTAATGAGTTTCCAGTATTTCCTTTTTCTTTTTGTAAAAATAACAACAAGAAAGTTCATTGCATTTCATTTTTATAAACCTCATAAGTGAGTTTCTCAGTACTTTATACCGGCCTAATGACATATCGAAGTAATAGCATAAGTGAAGTTCCTTATAGCGAGGCTATTAGCTAAATCGTTTCTACCACAGACGATATATTACCCGATTCTAAGGAAACCAAGTGGATATTAGAAGCACGATTTAATGGTAGCAAAAAACACTTAAAATAATTCCAACTGCCAGTTTAGATAACGTCTGCAATTTATATTCAGAATTAGCCGCATAATTCCTTTGAATTTGCTAAAAGATCTTGGCATTTTATCTTATAGAGGTAGTAAACCGTCACTGCGGGATATCTTTAATATTATAAGCGACGACTGCAGTATGGTTCCTAAAGCGCTGATGCTGCAGTACATCTACATTGTCCTAAATAAGCGCTGCAGGACATTTTCGTATCCCATCTGTTATTAAAAATTCTCTCTCTCTCTCTCTCTCTCTCTCTCTCTTCCTTTCCTACGTTAGTCCAACCTTAGGCATAAGCTTCTGCCAAGACACATCGAAGATTTGCTTTATCGGTTAAATTCGAACATTTCACAATATATAAAAAACTGTTTAATCACACAGGAAAGATTAACCGCAACACGAGCATTGAGCATCACTGCTGTAATGAAGATTAACCCCGACCATAGTACCACGTAGTGTATAGTACACGGACAATAGTATATCCTTTATCAAACGTCACTTCATTCATGAGTTGTCGATGCTGACCTGAGTAATTCTAGCCGGTTGATCCCCACCAGACAGGTCTAAAAATAACAGTAATCGATACATTGGAGGCGGAGATCAAGCTATCGGTAACTATAACATTAAGTGCTCTTATTCAAGCAGTATATCAAATGTTTTCATGACTTCATCAAGTTTTGAACTATTATATATTTATAAATTTTACTTTGTATTTGATGTGGATTTTACTTTTATAAAAATATTCATTAACGGTAACTACAAGTGTACCTAAAAGTAAACTCTTAGTGTATAAAACAAAGAAAAACTTCCCAAAAAAGCCTTGAGATGTCAGCCACTTGAAATAATTGTCGTAGATTAAAAACAATCCCACAAAGATGAGTTTATCAAGCATTTACGATAAACACTTTTAATTACTTTCTGGAACGACTACCGGAGTAATACAATTATCGTGGCCAGCGGTCACTGAACCAGTCAAGTTCAAGTGTAAGCCGCACGCTCCTGTTTATTTTTAGGGACATTAAATATAACCAACTCCTTTGCTGAGATGTTTCCTGCTGTATGATTGGCTAACATTTGCGTCAGCGAAATTTTAAACGTATATTATCGCGGAATCTATACATCTAATTGTGTAAGAGGAAGTGTAGTGTGTTGTGATAAGTTTCCTTAAACAACACTTAAAGTAAATAAATACACAATCTACCATTAGCATGTCAACAGTATTACCACCACCGCAGTTTTGTGGTGAACTCGATCCATGCGACAGCGCCCATTAAGTAAATAAAAATGGCTTATTGTGGTTTATTGTGAATCATTATGTAATAAAATTAGCGAAATGTTCTTCAATTAAAGAGTTCATTCACTACTTTTCTCTGTTTGAATGTTATGATAAATAGCTGCCCTTGTATAGCGTCAATTTCCTGCCATTACGGTAGCCAGTAGTCAATAGCGCTCTCGGTAACACAGCGAAAGTACACCAAATGGGTCCATCACATCATATTTTGTCGCTTATGTTCCTTCATATCACTGCCATGAAATCTTATGGTGCAGTGGGCGGACCTTGAATTGCCTCTAAATAGTGCTAGAAACTTTAAATTACATCCAGAGTGGCTCTACACGGACAGATGGTTATCCACATATGGCACAACATTATCCCCACTAGGCATTACCTAGAAAGGGCATTGTGCTATTAAACTTTATATAGGTTAACCGTATTCATAACGAAAGTAAAAAAAATGTGGTACATTGAATATAATCTACGGTTTTGCCCTGTGATCGCGATTCGGCGAATGATCACTATTTCAATCTAAACCATGAACCTTAAATGTTAAAGCGTCGTGTAAGCACATATATTAAACCTTTTGAGGTCCCTCTTTTGCCAGGGGTCCTGGGCAGGGGGCCCCATACCCTATACCCGTAGGGTAACGACGGAATAGTGTCTTTGACTTGTGTTGCTCATGTGTCAGTCCGCAATAAATTCTTTAAATATTCAACACATGCTTATTTTGAATAAGTTCAACAGTCATACATGTGTGATTTTAGATAATAATGAAATTAGCGCCTATCATAAATAACCATAACGTGGGAACTTCTTAAATAATATAAAGATTAAGTGACTTGCTTGATCGCTACTCATTCGAAATAATAATCCATCAGTTGTTTGACTACCAAAGGTTAAAATTTGACATTTCTAGTGCCCGTCAATTGTCAAAATTTTGATCCTTAGTAAGCAAACATTGTATAGGATGGATTATATATTAATAATGGGCTTAAATCGACGGAATTAATATAATAACTGGTTTTAGATGAAAAAGCAACCACGTTTTCAATCGATTCTCCCTTTCAACTATTTGACATTTAATTTTATGATCATTGCGTTTTGACAACGAATTGGAACGATGGCCTCCACTGATCTACAGCAATGGCACGACGTAGGCTGTTAACAATGGTATCGACGACGTCCCAAACACGACCAATGTAACATTCTAGTGAAGTACAAAATTTCTATGAACTTCTTATCGTCTTTTCGTTATGTGGAACGCGGGAATGATTGTCGAAAGCTTTTTTTATAGAAACCAATCATAACGTAAGATGAGATCGTAATATTCATATGTCATTTGAACGCATAGTAAATTTATTTTTAATTGAAATGATAGAATATAATAGTTAAGGAAGTTTTGATTTTGAGATATTTGTCAAAATAACGGGCAACGAAGTAATCCTCTTGTCCTAGCGGATACGAAAGGGATGAACAATAATAATAAACTCAGAAAAATATACAAACGCCACTTGTAGTAAGATGACGGAAAAGAGTGTTTACAAGACCGTATTTAAGATATATTTAAGTAGTTTAATCTCGCAGCATAAATAAGACGCTTAATTACATTTACAGACCCACACTAAGATATGGTCATCATACACAAACACAGACCCAGCCCCAGACCCAGAACAGAAATATAAATTAATTGGGAATCAAACTCGGAACTCTCTGCGTGTCGGATAAATGGCGTCGCAAAGCGAACTGAAATATTTAGTGATAATAAACAATGACTTAATTTATATTGCTCATTGATAAATATGTCATTATTTTTTCGTATTTTATATCCCTCACTATATTCATCCTCTTTTCGTATTTTTATATCCCTCGCTATATTAATTCTGTCCTTAGCGACAAAAAAGTCCATTACGACAACATTTGATAAATGCAGATTAATAAAGACACGTTCTTTAAAAATACACCGACTTCCAGTTTCGTCCGGGCAGGATGTCTCCTTTCACACTAATTAACAAGACATTTCTTTATCACAAGGCGATTAAATTACTTCATCGCATACACGCACGTATTCAGACATTTGCAAATTGCAGATTAAAAAGCAAATATTGTTTTTAAAATAATATTTAAGAAATTCGTTATTTATATTTTTATCAATAAATATATGAAAACGTTGTTCTTAGGCAATGTTATAAAAATTGAAATAATTTTATAATTACAATAATTGATATTTAAATATGTATAAAAACACATTATCTACTATTTAGCAACTCAATAAACTTTTAATAACAACTTTAATTCTATCAACTATACAGCGTGTTTCAAAACCAACTTCAGCACCAATAAGCCAAAATTTGGTCATGAACAATCGTTTCCAATAAAAAGTAATTAGGGGCAGCAGGGGATACAAACCCCTGTTTAAATTGATATGGTGTGCATACGGTGCAACGTTTTGTTAAATGCATTGTTACAGCACCTGGCTTGTTAACGGCATTCGAGTCGCCACACCACACTCTGTCATGTACGAGAATATTATGCTAGACTAAATTGTGAATATCGGATAACAATATCATTAACTTGTGTAAAACAAAAAAAAAACTTGAAGTTATGTTTCCCATTGTAGTAACATGCGCTTGTTATAATGATGTGTAGATTTTGTTATATATAAAAAATAAATTTTACAATAGATCGTAAATGTCAAATATTATTATGAAGTTAAAAACAATACAATTGAAGATATTATGCGCTTCACACAAAAAGAATAAAAGTAAAATAAAAAAGGCGCAGCTGTCATATTTTCTAAATGACACGTATAGATTTCGGTTCGATCCCGGGTAGATGTAACGAACTACCTTAACTTGTTTTGATTTATGTCTAAGTCTGGGTTTTTGTATGTCTTGTCTTTGTGTATTTAGTTTGTCCAGAAAAAATGTTATCAGTGTAAAAAGCTCTATTATTTTATTGTTCCTATAATTAAATCTTTTTAACGAAATAAAGCACACCCTGTAGCTCTAAATTAAAACTACTATTTTAAACCAAACAAACTTGGCAACGTAACATTTAATCGACTTCAGTGTCCTTCATCAAGTTCTAAATTAACTTTCCTCAATGCACGACTTACTAACCCAAGTTGCCCTTTGTGAGCTGCATTGTGACCACCTGGCTCATTAATGGAGCTCGGATCGCCAGCACAATGCGATATACTGCACATTTACGTCATACTGTTCGTGTTGCTTGTGTAAGAAAATATTACACGTCAGTATCATCATCAACCCATTACTGTCCCACTGCTGGGTACGGGTCTCCTCTCAGAGTGAGAAGGATTAGGCCGATTAGAGTTGTACAAATGAATCAACATCATATCATGACAAGTTACAAAGAAACCTCGTTAAGTAACAGTTGTCCGCTGGCCGTCCTGGCGCGCGCCGCGTCAGTGGCCCATTTCTTACAACCCATTGACTTTACCCATTCATCGAGCTTTCAAATGAAAGCTTTAATGCCTCGCTGCAAATGGGGACATATATTTCTTACTGTGCGTATTGCAAAAGTAGGTTTTAACGCGCAAATCGGCTTATACGGTTTACGGAACACTGTGGTTAATTATGATAAACGTTATACCGTTCATAATTTTATTTCGTGTTCTGTAATGTTAATGAGATGTCAAAATATTTAAATTTTTTTTTTTTTTTTTTTTTTTTTTTTATAATATCAGAGTAGCAGACGAGCTTGCAGTCCACGTGATGGTAAGTGGCTACTGCCGCCCATGGACATTTGTAATCAATCCCAGATAGGATTTGATATTCCTACCTGAGGTCGGCCACAGATGCGCCGCTACCCCTGAGGACTAAGATGGAACGCCTCGGAAAAGTCTGTCTCCCTTACCACACCCTTCAAACCGGAACACAGCAGCGCCTAACACTGCTGTTATTAGGTAGAAATAGGTGTGGCGGTGGTGCCGCCGGAGTCGAACCACAAAGGGTTCTACCACCTTCAAAATATATAGCATTTTAATTCATTTTCTTACGTCCCACAACAAATCAAAACGATGATAATTATGTAGATCTAACATCCGTAGATCTCGATGCACGTAATTAATGGGTTTTATTTGTCGGTCACGGATTAAAATGCCATACGTTACGATAACATTTGATACGGACTGGATCAAAATTAATAGTTTTCAAGTTCATAAATTTTACTTTAACCTTTCGACGCCTTGGGTAGCGGAGCAGTCAACGTACCATTATAACACGCACAATGTTGCGGGTTCAATTCCCTGACATGCAAACACTTTGATTATAATATTTAATAATATTTCAATAATATTTATTTCTTTAACAATGTTCTAGTGTGGGGCTATAGACGAAAGCGTTATCGCTATTTCACAGAATCGTTACATGACGTTTATAATAACGGAAACGTGGAGCATCCCCTCACCGAATTTGTGATTAGCTACTTTTTAATCCGGCTTTAAAAAGTTCCCCACAATAGGTCAGACACACGCGGGGTTATTCGCAAAAAACCTTTCTTTACACGAGTCGAGAATTTGAACAAATATTTTTATTACTAAACCAATGTTTGCCATGTCCTCATCAGCTAGGGTTGAATAAAACCGTCGTTCATCGGCCACCTTTTTCCGTTTCTATTCTTCACCAGATTTGAATAGAGCCGCCCGATCGATGGCATACCATTATTCCTGTTTGGCATGAAAGGCAATATCTCTAAAATATGTTATATGGCGGATCCAAGTTATGGCCAATCTTCATAACATATTCGAGAAAGTTACGAGAGTTCCCTTTACTCGCAAAGGAAATGCATCTTGGAACAAATGTCATGCACATGCGGTTAACGGTATTATTTATGGAGGGCAATATCTATTTTGCAGACGCAGTTAAAACGGGAACGACTCGCTACTTTGGTTAAATCGCAAGAAAGAAACGGAGGAACTTGATTGTGCAAATCGAGGGTTTCTGAGGCAGCCACTAAAAGAAATTAATCGGCGTGTCCGAAAAAATAAAACAAAAGGAACCGTAAATCCCACACTGGGCGAAGACAATATATCGCGTCGTCATAAAGTTGTCCCTCTCCCGCCAGGCGGCGCCAGTGCCCCCCCCCCCGTCTCCCCCTTCCCGCCACCGCACTGCACGCACGTGCGTCTCAGCTACTCGTCTCAGCCATTCAGAACACGCTCTTAACCCATAACATGCCCTACTACACACGCTTAAGGTTCACAACCTATATATCAACCCGCAGATCGCTGTACACAACCTATAAGTCACCATACGGCGTCGCCATTAAGCGCATTTTGTTTTGTTCCCGAACCGCATTCCTCGCGCCTAATAGCGATCGCATTGTCGATAAATGTTTGAACTTTTGTCCTTTTTTGATTAGCGGTTGTCGTTGCGGATACGATTTTTATTAACAACATTTCAACCTGATTTAATATTGCACAAACGTAACGGGTTGTGTGACTCATTTCCGTTACCGTGCTTTGCAATAATTTCGTAAGACCAAGCCGGTTAAATCCAGAACTTGTTTCTGTATTGAGCTTAACCCTAAAATTAACACGAAACACCCGTAAACAGAACCGAAAGCGTCACACAATTTCTAATAACGGTTCGTCGCTCAAATGAGTCCAATCCCCCATAGACCGCACCGTAAAGTTAATAAATTGTACAGGAGATTCGAATCATAAACAACATAGCGTCATAGCGGCATTATGCACCCTAACCGCACAACAGCTCCCCTGGGTATTGGTTCCTGACGAATGACCCAATAAATACCCATAAGGCAAAACGCGACACGTACAAAACATTCCGGGATATAAAAGCATTATCCTGTTAAGTAATTTATTTCTTCTTCAGGTAGCAAGTGAACGGTTATTTTATGGTCCCACTTAAACGTTCTATAATCCAAGCAGTTAAAGTATAAAGGGGGTGCCGGGACCCATAATGCAATGGCATAAACAGTAAAGAATTCAACCTGTTCAAGCGAACAGTCCATAAATCAAATTTTTTGAACGAGGATCTACAAGTATCATAAAGTTTATTTTAAAGTAATATATCAAGATCCAAAAATGTTTAGGAGCGTATTATAAAGTTTGAAACATGTTGAGAAAAATGTTTATGATGTAAGGACAAAAAGTGATGTAGAGCCTAAAGCTTATGTTCAAACTTAATATTACCTGAATCAATCGTTTCTTAGAACCCGCAGACGATAGCTGTTGAATTAATTATAATTCCATCACTGGACTCGAGTCCTTTCGGCTTTCTGAAACCTTTGGTAAACGAAAATACTTCAAAATGTTCATGGGCATATCCAAATTGTAAATGCCTTATACAGTGTGCATAAATTTATTCGGTGAATCTGAGACAAATAGGTATTATTTTTACCAATTTTCACAATCCATTGTCATATTTTCAATTTGTCAATTTCTGCCTACAAGACATTGAGTTTAACGGACGTAAGTTCAAATTAAAAAGCAACATGCACCCCATGCACTTATAGTGTCTACTTAAAACCATAAAAATTAAATAGGGGCCAAGTTCAAAGTTAATAGGAATTGCTCGCACGCTTCGTGTCATCTTTATATATATATATATATTTCTTATGTGCGTGTGTATGTCACTGAACTCCTCTTAATCTACTGGACTGATTTTGATGAAATTTGTTGTGTGCGTTCAAGGGGACTTGAGAATGGTTTAGATTCACAATTTAGTCCGTGGGAAAAGGTTTTTTTCTTAATTAATTTTTAATTCGTAAGTAGTTATAGAATCGGAAACTATGCATTTGATCATGTGATGATCTTTAGCAAAGTTGTTGTGCAAGAACCCACGAGGGCTTGGGAGTTGGTAAGACCAATTTTCGACAGATGGCACCACTGTCATTCCAATGCAGGTACAATTTTTCCGTTTTATGTATGTGATATTATTTCTTTAAAATGCGGGCGAAGCCGCGGGCATCACTGTAAAACCATAATTGGTAGATTTTAGTCCGATTAAAGTGGCAAAGGTCTCACCTTATTCAGAGATCAGATGATTCATCGAGAGAAATGTATGCAGCATCCCGGCGCGCTCAATACATCTACCCACTCGGAACCGGTCCGGTAACTACAGTATCAGGAACAGTAAATAGATGTATAGTGTCTGTGTCTTACAATTATTGTCTGATATGTATACGTAAGATATGCATGTGTTGCTTTGATTTATGATATTGCTTCAATTAATTATGGCTTTGATATCATTTTGTTTACTCGTGTTTCTGAAGGATACTATCATCGTCAATGTCGTTAAACTAATATTGTCCCTTTCTGGGCACAGTCTGGGCACTGGGAGAAGCTCCCATAATAATAATTTAGGCCATAGTCCATCACGCTGGTCAATAGCGGATTGGTAATATACACCTGTGAGTCCGTTTTTTCCTTCATCGTTAAAGGAAATATATCTTTAAAAATTAAGTGATTAGGACATTGAATTCATTTTCGGATATTTATTTTTTACGAAAACATGACAAACGTTATAATTCTTGATTATCTATGGCTATGGTTATGTACAAGCTTATCTAGTAGATCATATTTCAGAAGGACTATCCCTTAAAAGGCCCCTTACATTTACTAATACAAGCGAAAATAAAACGTTACACGTAAAGGAACATAATGTAAAACGGTAGAGTAAGAAGCTTGTCTGACATAATTAAGTAGAGAACTGGAATTGTTCCATATAAATTGATTGCACGTCCTTATTTACAATACTATGAATAGAATTTAGTTTCGCCAGTTATTAATAGCCGAAAATAAAAGCTTACATATAGAGCAACATAATGTAAAACGGTAGAGTAAGAAGCTTGTCTGACATAATTAAGTAGAGAATTGGAATTGTTCCATATAAATTGATTGCACGTCCTTATTTACAATACTATGAATAGAATTTAGTTTCGCCAGTTATTAATAGATAACGTAATTAATTAATTATATACTTATGATTTAATACATCATCAATAGTTATCTTCGTGCTGATTGGTACAATTCCCGTGTGGCATACTTTGAGTATAATTGTATTTGATACTTATTATTGTCCGCAAGTTTACTCGCGCTAAAATAGCTTATAGGTCTGTTAAGTTTTATTATTTTTAACCGCGCACTGTAGCCGGTCAAAAATGCAAAAAGTCCTGAATCCGAATTCCAGCCAGGAAAAAATCTAAAAGATAAATTTAATTCAATTTAATTCAAAAACACATACATGTCACACATCATTGTTGAGCTTATGATGTATATCTGAACAAAGAACTTATACCAATATCCATTTTCTAGTCGTCTTTCTAGTAAGGATTTGAACCTGAAACCCCGTGCATAGCGGATCAACATTGTCACTATTGCCATTGCCATTTCAACAAATGTACACTATTACCCAAAAAAAGGTCGAAAAGCCGAACCTACAACACGATGATAACAAGTATTAACACCACTACGCTACTCCACTCCAACAATACATTACTATTACAACAAAATTCCTAAAATTGCAATACAGCTACATACATTGTGCCACTAAACGGATGCAGAGTGTAATAACATCAGCCACAAATTAGGTTAGTTAGATTGCATACTATCTCCTAAGCTGTAGTCATAACTACACTGCTCTATCTACAGGGTAGAGTACGTAAAATTATATCAGAACCAAGAACATTGTCCTACAAAGATATTGGTTTGAGGTCGAACAAGATTTCTAGTAAAGAACCTAGAAATAACATTAAGCTTAAAATATTTGTAGGAAACACAGTTTATAATTTATAATACTTATTATTTAATGAAATAATTATATTTATTTTTTAATTTTAATATATTATATTTTTTCCAATACTGGCACAAAAATTAATACTGGCATGTCAAAAAAAACATTAAAAAATATGAGAAAAAAACAAATGCAATCTGCGTTCTTTTTACTACTAAAATGTTGCGTATTTAAATGTATTGTAATAATTGGTGTTTTATTTTGAAATCGTAATTTTGGTGAGTGTTTATTACAATATTTATAATTAGTACCTTATAGCAGCGGTGTACAGACCTACTGTATTCCAGTTTCGAAGACATTAACTTATTTAGGGATTGCAACGCATATAAAACTTGAAGACAATTTTCAATCTGCAGTTTGTTATTTTGTTAATCAATAATGTACATTTATTTTGTAGCCATTATCACTACATACAGCCAAAACTACTTTTATGATGATGCTTTATTACCTAAATAAAAGATGTTTAATTTACATCATACATGACCTTCATAAAAATTCACAAAATTGAAACACACGCTATAAAAACTGGTAATTAAAACGCATACTTAAGTAGCTATAACGATCAATTATTTCAATTCATAAGCAAATTTTAATTACGTAAATTGTATATTAAAATTATTATGTTTATACAAAGATTGCCTTCATTATTTCAAGAACTATCGTTGGAATTATCTAATGATTGAATCCAGCGAAACAATTTCACGGTCTAGGTCCTACTTATTTTATGTCTACGACCTCTATAGGTCAGATATAATGGTACCTACATTTCAATTACGTCGTTATATACTTATTGTTTATCGAAAACCCAATAGGCTTTTCATACGGCTTTTAACTTAACGTTACTTAACAAAAAAAACCACTACTATCAAGATCCTATCATAAATGTATTTAATATAAGTATATCGTCTAAACCAAGGCTTCGAATTATACATACTGAACCATATATTAAACCGACCCGGTCTTGGTAATAAATTCAACTTCATCAATATTCGAACATAAATTTTTATCCCTTCTGCCTTTGATCGTATATTTTAATATATCACATAATGTGGTCACTCGGACCCTTCTCGGAATTGGTGTATCATATTACTAGAGAGGTGTTGACACGCTCCCTTCGATATCCCGACATCAAACACGTTAACTACACCTAGATACGTAATTAACTCGGCTCGACCACTCAATCGAGTATCTCTATTACGGCTTATTGACTTCTGCACAATAATTCGACCAAAATACATACACTACGGGCGGGATTAACCGCCCACCCTTCAAGTGGCTCTGTTACTTGCCGTGTATATTAAGTTCGTCCTTAAATTATTATGTTTCTAACGAGTGTTTCGATAATATCAGAAATATGTGGAGTTCTTGGGTTTATACCATTTATTTTAATAACACGTAGTAAATTAGAATGTGTCGGGGACAGGTCTAGGCGTTAAAAGCGGATGACGTAATACCAGATGCTGGCGGCACCTGCACCGGACGACATTCCTTATGACCCATCTACCTGATTACTTTACCTGCTCTTCCTATAAAAAGGGTTGAAACACTTGGTCAGTACGCATTTGGTTTGGATGCGTCTCGGTGCACGGATCGCTGTCTGTTTCAATAGACTGTCCTAGCCCTCGCTATGGTTATTTTGCTATATAGTAGACTTACTGAATATGATAACTAATTTTATTAAATTATGCGATGCGATGCCATATACTCGACCGACTGACTATGATAACTAATTTTATTATTACTGAATTACTGTTCCCCTTAATGTCCTAATCATCTTTTCCCTACATCAGAAGTGGGATGGACCTACGTGCCCACATGGTCATTGTGGCGACCAATGGTGACGTTTATTAGTTCGGGGCAATGGCGCGCACATGCGTTTGGTCATTTTCTTGGGGAGCCTTAGGAAGCCACGCCATCGGTAAAGCCTTTGATAGCCTTTGGATGCGTTGATTATGGCGGGACTGAACGCATGGAGCAGTGCAATTTAGGGTGGACCCTAGTGTAGTATGACAGTTTATTTCATACGGGCGACACGTTGCCATTTTTATACTTATAATCACTTTGGGGGTCTATTGTTTCAATTTATTTCTATCTTGTAATTTCATAATGTTCACCTAATTTTGAGTGTTCACAGGATAAGAAACTACTATAGCTGCTTGTTGGTGGTATTGTAACGACACTGGACTTGTGTTGACCGCGAACGTACCGGAAGGTGGCCAAATAAGGCAGGATACTTTTTGACTCTGGTAAAAACAAGGCGGTGAGCTAGTAAGTGCCTTTTCGGTAAGTGACTTTATTATTTAAATATAATTGAAGTACTTGACGGTTTTTAAGAATTTGACCACCAGAAAGAATTTACTTAGTCTCTAAACGAATTTGCGGGTACATTCATTATTTCTTGTGAAAAATTTCTGAAGGTTGTCGCATTGATGCATTTTAATGGTCTACACGTTGCTCAATGGAGACACTGGTGTGTAAAGGCTCAATAGATGTGTTTGTGATATGGGTTCGGCGAAGATACGATACCGTAGAGTTCAGTGGCGCTCGCGTTTGAATTTAACGGTGTGTTGTATTGAGCAAGGTGAAGGTGGTTTAGGTTGGAACATTAAAAATTTGGGTTTTAATGTCCTTGATGAGCTTCCAGAGATCTCTCATTTTTTCTATATACAAATAAGGGGTGATTGGAGCTGAGCTGACTAAATTAATTTAAAGTAATTGCAATAATGACTTGAGAACTTGAGTAAACATGTTGATCGAATCTTACCAGAGGTTGTCGTGTAGCCGTAGTATGCGGTGGGCAGGCAGCTATGGCGGAGGTCTAGTTTCAGTGGAAACTATCTGTATTCATGTGAGTGGCTTTGCGTCAACGAAAAGTAACAGGAGGTTACTGGGCTATGCGTATCCATCGATCACATGTAGTGCTTAAGTGTCTCGAATGAATGAATTTGGTCTAAGGAATTATGTAGAAGGTATTAGTCAGCTAAGCTCTTGAGTTTATAAAAAAAAAAATCGTTGGAATTTATTTTACGCGTTTGAATTTAATATTAAAGGACTAATTCTTTTGTTTAAATGGTGTTGTAGAAAATGTGGAATCCTATACAGATAAGGCGACCGATCGATTTTGTGTAAAATTTTGTGTAATAAGAAAAGTAGTAGTAATGTAAAAGAGGTCGAATTTGAGTACGGTTGTATTGTGCGTTGAGAGACTATGTGATTTGAAATAATCTATTCATCATTAGACTTTTAGTTTTAACGTCGCGAATAACCTTAAAACGAGTTAATCAGGATTGGCCGAGCGGAAATTTTAATATTCGCTTGGTTTTTTTGCCTTACAGGAACAGCACACGAGGTCGTTTGATTTGTCACGATGGCCATATCGCAGATGGCCAATAGGGAGTTGGTTGTAGTACGCTAAGAGATGGCACTAGCTGGAGACATCAAAAATGGTTTGTCGGTGATTACGTTTGAGTATAAGTCTGCTCGACCCTCTAGCGAAGGTGGACGTTATAGGAAACTAGCAACGATGACTAAAACTATACTTTCCTTTCAGCTCAGTCTTCTTCACACATTTCGAAAAAAAAAGTGATCTTTTTTTAGCTTTTTCCTTATTCTGCTCCGAAGCTGTATAACTGACTAATGTTGGTGTCCAGTGAACTTTTGCGTTTCTCCAAATAGGGTTCATAGTGAATATTTAACAATTATTGGACCATGTTCTAACATTTTAATTAAATATGTTTACAGATACCTACTGCAAGTGAGTGGTCGAAGAGCACGTGGTCCTTGTGTGCCCTACAACGCCACAATTTGGACCACCGTACCTTCATTTCTATTTTTTTCCAACAAATTATTTTCTTTTTTAAAAAAGATGCATTTGCACACGTATGGAGTTTCTTGCGCCGCTTCTTCTCCATAGCGAGACCCCTTCCGAAGCGGTGGTAGTTTGTTGACTTTCAATAAGTATTCTAAGTACCTATATGAATCAATTTTGAATAAATAAGATTTGAATTTGAAGGTTTGATAAAAGTAAAGCTAAAATAAACTAGTTTTGATTTAAAATGAAGAAAGAAATCTGACTAATTTTCAAGTACAAGGATCCGTTTAAAGTCATAGTTACTTGATGGTGATCATTGTGTGTTGAAGTCCTTGACTTGGTAATGATAAGATTAGTTATCAATAATAATAACCCTCCCCTTTCTTTTTTCCAACAAACATAGTACCAATTTTTGTTAAAAAGCATCCAAATTCTCCGGCAGCGTCACATGTTCCTTAATATAATTTCATCCTGATAAAGAGGATTTATCCGTATTGGATGATATTCCGAAAATTAACTTGCCTAGTAATGATGTCTCCAACGTTAATATACCTAGTTTAGCTAGAAATTCAGATACATTATCTCGGAGAAGCTTAAAATTGACTTTGTAAGCTAGTTCTCAGACATTGAATAGTAACAATTAAAATAGTTAGATGAAACCCTATTTCTTGGTTCTCGAACGCTGTCTAATGACTCTGAAGAAACGTTATCAGTTGATTTGTCGTAATATGATGAAAGGGTAAGAATCTCATTTGCTTTTGCGAGGGACGATCTAGACCAGCATTGGATGAGCTGTAGGGGTCTCATTTGCTGTTGTGAATGACGATCTAGACCAGCATTGGTTGAGCTGTAGGGGTCTCCTTTGCTGTTATGAAGGACGATCTAGACCAGCATTGTGTAGCTGTAGGGGTCTCCTTTGCTGTTGTGAAGGACGATCTAGACCAGCATTGTGTAGCTGTAGGGGTCTCCTTTGCTGTTGTGAAGGACGATCTAGACCAGCATTGTGTGGCTGTAGGGATCTCCTTAGCTTTTGCAAATGACGATATAGACCAGTATTATTAAGTTGTAAGTATCTCATCTATGCTAGAAGAGACTACCTAGTATGGTTTAATTTACTAGTGTTATACAGTGGATTATGATGAGCTATTGAAATGGGTTTCTTTTTTTTCATGTACCGTATTTGCTCTTGCAGACATATAAAGATTGTACCTACGCACGAGGACGTGCGATTGTCAGAATGGCCGTGTCGGGGACAGGTCTAGGCGTTAAAAGCGGATGACGTAATACCAGATGCTGGCGGCACCTGCACCGGACGACATTCCTTATGACCCATCTACCTGATTACTTTACCTGCTCTTCCTATAAAAAGGGTTGAAACACTTGGTCAGTACGCATTTGGTTTGGATGCGTCTCGGTGCACGGATCGCTGTCTGTTTCAATAGACTGTCCTAGCCCTCGCTATGGTTATTTTGCTATATAGTAGACTTACTGAATATGATAACTAATTTTATTAAATTATGCGATGCGATGCCATATACTCGACCGACTGACTATGATAACTAATTTTATTATTACTGAATTACTGTTCCCCTTAATGTCCTAATCATCTTTTCCCTACAAATGTAATATCGTGTTGCCTCATGTATCCTCTCTGTGTGTCGTGAGTATATCACCCTAATTACTAGCAAACATAGTTAAACATCATTGCAGTGATGAAGTAAATCAAATTAGAGCAGGTGTAAGATCCGATGTAATTGAATTGATTTAATGAAGTAATTCGACGTAGTGTTAATCAAAGCTGTGTAGCTTGTTTGAGTCTATGTAGATATTTGGGTAATTAGATATTTGTTAGATAAATACTGTGTCCCAAAAAGCAAAATGAAAATACAAACATTCGAAAGCTTGATTGATTTATGATCCTTAATAGTTACTTTATGCCTTTTACTACTCCATATTTTTACGCCTAAACTATTTTCCTTTGTACTTTTTATATCATATTGCACAAATTATTTCATCAATTTAAATCAAAAAGATACACAATATGGCACGAGATGACGCTATCGTGGTGACTCGATCTCTACAGAAAACTTTTTAGTATTCCATATTTACTCAAAATCAAGTTGAAATTGTTCCGTCGATTTTACAACACTACTTAACCCTTCAAAGCGAGCGGTAAATTAATTTCGTGTTAATGGGACACTAATGTCCGTACATTCTTCTCTCATTATAAAACTAAATCAGCCCATGAATATTTCAAAGCAATACCAACAAAACAAAGACCGGATACAATGACAGCGCAGGATACGCGTCCGACACATTCGCGTCTAGACTCATGACATCAGTTATTAAATTGAGCCTGGTCTTAATTGGTGCTGACTGCTTCGCTTCGCATCTTGGTTGGACTTCGCCAATCATTAAAGTTCATGTTACTAACCTCAACGTTCCTAAGACGTGAGTAATTTTTGAAATATCATCGAAATACGATACAAATGATACCTACATTCGTCTGAATGTCTAACATAATCAAAATTAAGATTAATGTAACTTCAAAAAATCTACAAGAATGATTATAGCTTGATTGTGCTTGATGTGGATTACTTGATTGCGAAATCAGAAACAATGATTAAAACTAAAACGCTTAGTAACACAAAATATTTCATGCACATATTCGTACAGACAATAGGATTGCGTTGCCAATGCGATAAAATGTTCCCATTTCAAAGTCTCAAACATCTGTCATTCGCATAATAGCAATGTTTATATCAGCATCCCCAAGTTAGACAAACTTCCGCTCGGTACGTTAAACACCGGCTCAGTAATCCGCGCCGTAGCGTTGCAAAACGCAGAACAAACTGGCTCGCTTTGTGCACTAATGAGGGCCACGTGGCTGTCCCCCGCAATGCAGACTGCACAATAAAACAATGGGCTATAGTTCTGCACTAGCTTTATTCCTGCAGGATGAATTTTCGCGTGACTCCGGCCCGTTACTTGCGGACCGCAGTTCAAATAACTATTCCGTTTATGGTTCGAAATGAAATCGACTCTATTTCCGTCTAACGAAATGTCTGTTCCTATTGGATTTTCGGTTAAACTAAATAAGTACTTCAAAATGCTTCACAAAAAATATCTATACAGTTTACGACACGTGTGCTTTAGCGGCTAAAGTGTTTGTAAACTCGTAGAGTTGTTTCCACTCTGTTTTTTCTAATTTATGCTAATACTCTTTGGTGGTATCGTGGGTATATTTAGTTTTACTCAAATTATTTATTTCATAAACCAATCTTTATCATTTAGTACCTAACACGTGCGTTTATTGGTTCCTATCTTTGCTCTAAGGCAAACTTCAAAGTTTGAACTAAGTTTCGTAGACACTGGGGACATTATGATAACCTTTAATTACGTGAATTACAGTTTGAAACACTTGTTTAACGTTAGTTTCTCGATAAACACTAGGTTAAATCTAGATAAAACTTCAACCTGAGAGAAACGTGTGAACTTTTGATCGTTATGTTTGTACACGCGCTGTCACCAAACAAAACAACATAAACATTCGATATTCGGAGCGAGGCGGTTGAACTACGAAGCCCTTCTCTACAATTGTGAACTCGGAGGGCTATTAGAGCGATTGTTGAGAGTTCAGTAACATGAGGTCGTCGGTGCAACGTGATGATCGGTGTCATCGGTCCACTCACCTAATTGTGCGAAGACCTTGGGGCGGACGTTCTCCTGCCAGGCGGCGGCGGCAACGGCGAGGGTTGCCGCGATGAGGGCACAGCGCAGCACGAGCATGGCACTAGTCACAAGTCGACATCACTTGAAGAGCACTCGCGGCGCGCGGCTGAGCGCAACACAGGCGGGCGGGGCGCGCGGTGGCCGGCGGCGGACTGGTGCTCGGGGGAGTCGGGGGGCGCGCCTGCGCTGCCGGCGCCCCGCCGTCTCGCATGCGTCGGGCTGCGGAGTGCGGACCTCGCACGTGACGCAACCCTCCTCGCCCCAACGCACCCTCGCGGCTATCGCCGACCCTGCGACGTCATAATCGCGTTAAAAAAACTGCCTGCATATCCTAATGAACGCCGCTAAACCTGCAATTAAACTCTAAAGGGGCCGCCCGCGAGGCCTTTGTTTACGGGGGATTTTCGGTAGGCATATTAAAAATTCGTTAGCGACATCTCGAGGGCGTGACGGCAGTTCAACGAATCGTAAGGTTGCAATTACAACTTTGACTGTTAACAACGGGAATGTAGGGCCCATTGAGTTCCGAAAGCTCCTATTACTTTCCCCTTCCGCGGAAAAATCTGAACACGAGACTTTTTGACTAATTGACGTACATCTCGTAATGATGGGTTCCAATGGTCACGGACGTAACGACCGTAGATGCCTAAAGTTACCGCTTTTTGGAAGTAGTAGTTAGAATGTTAATCATAAAGTAACACGATCCGCTTTATTTATGAGGAGGTCGGAAACTATTTGTCTCTTGCCTTTAAATCATGACAGTAATCAGATTTCAATTAATATTTCTCATATTCTGCCTTACAGTCCTACAATAGATTTCTCTGTATCAACGACACACACATGAATTAACAAAAAACGAGTATACCAACCCCGACTAAATTTGTCTTTTGGATGTCTGCATAGGCGGGAATCGAACCCTTAACCCTGTAACTGTCAGCAATATAGTGATCGCTACGCAACGCGTATCTTCGGCCAGTTACATGTATAACAAAACAACATCATTTAAGTTAAACAAAAATCAGGATCATCCATTCTAATTACACACATCGTAAAATTAATCAATCGTAGCTAAACTAAATAAACGTGCATCGGAAGCGAGCGTAGCGTAAAAAATTAATTTAATGTTACAAAGTTCTAAATCCCGCGGCCCGAAAAGGGAAGTGTAACTTTATCGAAATAAAAACTTTTTGTACAACACTGGGGTCCTTGGTAGCGCATTCATTATTATTAATACACCAAAGTTGCTCCCCGGTAATTTTATTCAAGCTATTTAGAACTGTGTCAAAGTAATTTTAGTTGGGTTAGTGGAGATGCATTGTAGCGGCCGTGTGAAAATCGATAAAATAAACATTCATTGTGCATGACTTCGGAGCGTGCACTGAGGAATTGACTTCCTCTTGCACCCGTCGGCACTTCACTCGCTAAACATTTGCTTACTTCATTTTATAGCGATGTAAATTACTAATTATAGCTTTAATTTCCGCTTATCTCCGCTTCATAGAAGCCTCGCCTCTACATAGAGTAAGCACGAATACAATTTTTAGTATTATAAATCCCTGCTAAGTTTTTCTAACAAATGTTAAGCATAAAACATAATTGTTTTACATGAATAAAGTGCAAATACGAGAGATTTTTAATGCAAACTTACATGCAAAACTTTAATTTACAAAGGCGCTTATTTTAATTCATGCAATTTACACTAAAATTTATTTCTTGTGAAGAAATAAATGTAGTTTATGAATATTAACGTTGCAAAAACATTAAAAGAAATAATTCTAAAGCATGGTCATTTTATTGTGGATGAATGTAAGAGCGTTAGTCTTGTGATGTAGAGTTGTGGGAATAAATTTTAATAATTACATTACCTTTGAAATTCAACTTTATGTAATTTAATTGAATAAATGACGTCAGAAAGTCCCAAAATATGCGTTTATCTAGAGGAGGACCGATAGCTTAGATGTTGAAACTCGACCTCTCTAGCAATGGGAGTCTCAGGTTCAAATCTCAAGCATGCACCTCTGATTTATCAAAATTGAAGTGAAGAAATAGATCGTGACAAAACCTACATACTTTAGAGTTTTTTAAAAAGTTCTTATACTATGAAGTCTACCACTTCGTACTTGGCCAGGACAGTGAACTATGGCCTCTCACTTTGAGAGCAATTAACTTCGCAATCGTCCACAAAATCGCATTGAAGCATCGTAGACCATGCATTCCAGAGTGGTGGTGGATGCGACACCATGAACATGTTTTGGTTCACATGCTTATTTACGAATAACAAACGAGTACAATAGTTAGATAGTTTTTGTGTCATAGAACCGGTCACGGCTGCGCATCGCCCTGTTGTAAAAAGCCCATGAGCCACTAAGAGCATCTCAAGTAGCTCCAGATATAAGCCACTAGGAATCCGTTGGTGGTCATACCTCTACCAGCAAATAGTCGCGTATTCGTATACCATAAGGAACTTAACGTAAATTCCTAAAAAAAACTTGCTTCAACATTCGAGATCAAACTCATTACATACTTAAGACCAGAGCAAAAATTAGCAAACTTTTGAATGAAGTTAACGATATGATCTTTCTTTTCTAATGACGAATAATTCGCTCAGATCTCATACAAACTTCGCAGCCTCTAATGAACGTGGTCTGACCAGGGATCCTGCCATTGCTGAGAATTAAATGAAACTTTTCCCTTCCTCCTTAACTTCTCATTCCTACGTTTAAATAGTTTTAACTAGGTATATTAAGAAAGAATAGTATTTAACTTAGCAATTCCGAGTGAGAATTCTCGAAACAACTTTGTTTCGGATAGACACACAGACACGTCTCAGACATCGCCCGTATAATAATCCAATTAGCGTTAAATTTAAAGCCCTTTTTATAACAGAATTATCAAGTGAGAATACAATTCACTTGGGATGGACGTGGTTACTACCGCTCATGTACATCTGTCTGTATGTCTCTCTCACCACAGCCTTCCAGTCAGAATACAGCAGCGCTTAACATTCCTGTCATTATGCATAAATAAGTGCGGCGATGGTGGCTGGTGCCTCCGGAGTGACAACCACAAAGGGTTCCACTACCTTCAACCGTATACTGGTTGGCCGAACCAGGCAATGCAGTATATTATTCTAACGTAATAGTCAATTTAAAATACTTTTAACGTCTAGAGACATAAATGGGTAGCGACGTGAGGATACAAAGTTGGCCGATATTTTATTTCGTACATAAAATTACAAATTCTTTTTCCCAGGACATCGTGGTTGAGTCAAAAAGTTTATAAAAGCTAATTCGTTGCGACAACGACAACGTAGCTTAAACTGGATATTTTTTCAGTAAATTATTCATATGTAGCGTTATACTAGATCGTTATCGCTAAAACTTTTCGATGCTAGATTAATTTGGAATTTGGTGTCAGTAACACTAAAATTTGTGTTCAATCCAAAGTACTTCAATCCATATATGGGGGACGATGAGTCAGTCAGAAACCGTCGGAAGGAGTAGATGAATTTATTTCAATATGTATTTATATCATTACATTATTATATGATACAGTAGGGAAATGAACATTAATTGCAGATAAAGTGATTTACAAAACAAACCTAATTTTAAAATCCTATTCTCCTTCTTCTTCTGCCTATGATACTAAATTTTAAGTTTAGTTAAGTTTTTACTAAATTTTAAACAAACTTAAATCCAAAACACAACAGCGTATACATTACTACTTGAAGAAAGAAATAGGTGCGACATTCCACGAACTTTTCTACAACCGTTTAATTGGCATTCTTTCCTAATCGTAGAAGTAAAGTAAACTTTTATCCCAGTTTAAAGACAATTGAATATTCTCCAGTAGTTCGCGAGTCTCGCTGTAATCACTCTCCGAAATCTCGATAACTTTCCCGAGGGATTAGGAAACAAAACAAATCCTTGTGCACGTCAAACTTCAACTTAAGATCTATTATAAAGGCGTAGACGAGGAAGGTACAGTCGTCGAGACGTATTAATTGAGAGAATAAATTATAAATAACAAGCGTGCCTCCCGTCCCCTAGATATCAACGGTTTTCATTCGCTAAGCAGAAATAACGCTCAAATTAATAGAGGTAATACTTTAAATGCGAAATAATATTATACAGGAGCTATTCTAAATGGTACGGTTTCAAGTAATAGAAACTTTAGATATATTTCGAGGAAAATGTGATGTGATCCATGTGATTGGTAACATCATCAGTTATTGCTTGCAAATTCTAGTAAAAATATTCCAGTCAATTATAGGGCAAGTCCTCACAGACAAACGGATGAACAGACAATCATTAATAAGTACACGCTTTTACGTTTTCACTTACATAATATTGATGTAAAAAAGTTATTTTATATAGACTAAAAAGATTTGTTTTTCACAAACCAAAGTCGGGCTTTAAAACATCAAACACGTTGAAAAAGCAGTAATAAATCGTTTTAACACGTAAAAGAGATTTCAATTAACTCGTTTATTTTTCTAATCGAAAAAGCGCAGGTGCGGTTATATACCGGGTTTTCCGTTAAACCCACACCGTGTGGTTACTGCACGTTGATTTACTTGTACGTTAACATTTGTCCATTTTATTTTTTAGTTTAGTGCCATTTATGTGTATCGTTACGCTAGCTTTTAAATTCTATATTTGTTTAGTGTAGTGCAGCGTCTACTTTTTCTCGTTTTGTTGGAATAGGTACATACGTCTAAACAAATAGATGGAATTGAACCGTCCATCTGTGATTCCGTATCAACTGCCATTGCGTGTGACACAATTTTGATTTTTAAGTCATATAACTCTTTGGACGTGGTAGAGCAAAAACACAGAAATGAAATTTTAATATGCAAACGCACCGTTATACGAGATCGACAATATAATTTTAATATTAAACAGACCAAGTATGAATGTAGATTTTGCAACTGTAATTTGATTTACAAAATAAACGTTTGACAAGTATAACGTCTACACAACGTAATTATTAATTCCATTGTAATATTCATTTTAAATCAAAGCAATATATCACGGGACCACAGCCGCAAAGGAACTGTGGCGCCACGTCCCATCTTATAACTCATTATTTTCTGTGACAAGGGGACAAAAACTTCACGCTCATAGGACAAGGACATAGCGGAAAACCATATCAACCGTTGTGGGAAAAAAGTCGTTTTCTTTCAGGTTCGGATATCAAAAAACACTCGACATATTCTTGGCGGCCTCTCCGAACATCTCGAGAAAACTCGAGCCGCGGAAATGAACTATGTAGTGTCTTGTTACTACGTGACATGGTGCAGCTTTCTCGCCTGTTTCATGTTATGCGGAAAAATAGCGTTGTTCTAATTTATCATATCAACCCGTTACTGGGGTGTTGGAGCGGTCATGTGTGTCTGAATCAACACAGGGAATCCTAGTAGGGCTTAATCACTCACTTAAAAGCATAATTATAGACTTCCGAAGCATATTTTGTTCATTTTATACATACAACTATGTAAATCTTGAGTTTGTTAAAATACGAAGCCTGGACCTTTAGTATTATACCTAATATCCATTTTCTACTCAGTATTTAGTAATTACTCGTGTTAGTCACATAATACTAACCTCTTTTTTCTGTTAAACTGCATTCCGAATAAATAGCCCTTATGTACTAATCATCCCCTATTAATTTTAATAGATTTGAAAATAAATAATTCTGTAGGATTTTTACCTTTTTCCAGCTTAAATAAACAGATCCTTAAGTCTAATTCTAGCCTATGATTAACAAGATTATAGACAATGAATCAGTACCTATGAATTTCAGAAAATAATTCAATTATCGAAGGATTAATTAAAAATAGTCGATTAATAATCTTTTCCAATAGCGTTATTAATTTGTATTGATAAAAATCTAAACGAAACTAAAAACAGTAAAAAACAGAAAAGTTATAGATATTTAAATATTTATTCATAAACCGGTACAACTCCATAATTTATCTCTTATTTATGTTTTAGCAGACTGTTATTCATAACGAAATGTTTTTTATCAAAATGATTTAGGTTAATCCTTTGATCCCTGTAAAGCTAGTCGCTTCATATTCAAACTGTGTCTCACCTACACATATTCAGTCAATCGATACTTGTATCCAAGCGAAATATATAAATTGAGCTTGTATTTTGCTCGCGGTTCTATGAGTTTTACGTAGTTGTTTGATGGTGGTAGAACTGTCTGTGGTTCCACTTCAGAAGCAACACTTCCACACCTATTTCTGCCTTACAACAACAGTGTTAAGCGCTGCTACGTTTCTGCTGCGTAAGAAAGACATACTTAACCGAAGCGTTTAAACTTAATTCTGAGAAGCAGCACCGTTGCGAACCTCTAGTACTAGTAGAGTTGATAATAAATATTCACGGCCTTTTTTTTTACGAGGGGGGAAACCTTCAAAAGGTACCATATGCCGTGGGAGCGACACGGGGTTATGTGGGATTCTTACCGCACTAATAACCCCCCGGTGGCCGTCCTAGCTGCGTAGGGGACTCCGGGATCTCCAAAGGAACGCAACCGGAGTCCTCTTAGCGCGTTGCCCCGTCGGGCTCCGCCCAGGCGAGAGTGGTGCTCGCCACTCCGTCTGATGTGCACGACGGTATGCGACCTCATATACCGCCGTCCTTCCCAGGGTCGCTGGCCGGGCGGTTCCAGCTCCCACTCTCGCCACCCGCAACCCCGGAAGCCCCTTTTAGTTGCCTCTTACGACAGGCAGGGGATACCGTAGCCCTATTCTGGTCCCGGAACTACAGGGACAAATATTCAAGGCCTGCAGTAGCTACTTTTCATCAGTTGGATTGCATGCTCATTTGCTATTTGAATATTATATCAAAGAATAGAATATTTAAATAGTTTTAAACTAAAAAGTAAGGCTGCTTTTGCAATGCAAGTATATAATACTTCATTTCTGCATTTAAAACCAGTTCAGTTCAGTTCTGCAGTTAAAAGGAGTGGCAAATAAACAAACAACAAAAATAATACGTTATGTTTTGATAAGATAAACATCGAAAATGGCAGTTACAACTCGCAGTAAAACTCAAAATTTCAATTCATAAACAAATATTAAAATGTACCTATTTAATATGACCCCACATGAGTTTTCATTTTTGTTTAATCATGGCAATTCAACTTTAGTCAATCACATGACAGTCATAGTATCTAATGCTTACTTCCTTACTAATATTATAAATCCGAAAGTAACTCTGTCTGTCTGGTTGTCTCTTCTTCACGCCTAAACCACTGAACCGATTTTAATGAAATTTCGTACAAAGATAGTCTGAGACCCGAGAAAGGACATAGGATAGTTTTTATCCCGGAAATTCCACGGGAACTAGGGATGGCGATCCAAGATCGATTAATCGGAGTATCGATCTTTTGGACCAAAAAAATCGATTATTTTAATCAATATTAGTAACGATTGAATCGTAAACTATGCATTTGATGAAGTGATGATCTTTGGCAAAGTTGTTGTCTATGAGCCCACGACGGTTCCAGAGTTGGTACGACCAATTTTCGCCAGATGGCGCCACTGTCATTCCAATGAAGGTACGAATTTCCAGTTTTACGTATTTTAGTATGTCATGTTATTTTCTTTTATTTTAAACGCGGGCGAAGCCGCGAGCAATAACTAGTATAAAAATTTTTCGACATAAACTAGGTTTCTTTCATCCCTATACGTTCGTGTTGTGGCCACCCCTCAAAACGTCAAGTCTCACCGGACTTCCAACCAGCCCTCGTTCCGAACACTCGCCCTGAGTTATTACAGCATAATCATTACATTCTATTATTAATTGATGTAAGCACACATTTTGACGCACCTTTCTTTGCGCTATTTCTTTGAAAACGAAATTACGAATACACAGAGAGTGTACTTTGTCGGCGTTAACCTCTTTGTTATTATTATTTAAGCGCTTAATTCATTAAACCCATAAATAGTTTATATAAGAAAACATACAAAAACAAGTTTAGATCTCATTGATAAAGTTTGAAATGATTAAATAACTAAAGCTATAGTAAAGAAGCCATATCTGAAGTCGATCAAAAAGACCCGTATGTAACCTCTAAAACTAAAGGAATACGCCGAGGCGTATTAATTTAGTTTACTCTTACTTTAGTGTACTCTATTTCACAACACAAAACGGTTTTTTTTAAATAGACGTAGCAACGATTTTCGTTCCGATCATGTCCCTAATGGTGAGTGGACTACTATTAACATCGTTTTTCTAATACCTTTCCACAACCCGCCAACTTATTTTTGAGTATTGTGGACACAGCAATATTTGCACTGCTGCTATAACACCGAAATATGGGTAAGGGTGATTCCGCCCCATTCGAACCACGACCTCTACTAACTTTAGTCTTCTGCCTATTCTCAAACAATCATATTTTTACGAAATCTCGAAACTATGTGTGAATTATTGTTACGAGATCAAAAATGGCTTTTACCTACAGGTTACTCTACTAAAACATTAGATAATTGGTAAGCTACGTAAAAATCCAGCATTTGATAACGTGTCACAAACACAAAGACCCATCCCTAACATTGCCATCACGTTAGCATTAAAATAAAATCAAGAACGCCGAGCTAATATGAAAATATCGCGCTATGTAAAGAATAATATAAAGAGTAAATGTGACAGAACAAAAGCTTTCGGTTTACGTTTTATCGTTGGCTTGGATTTCAAAAGAATATAATATTTATATCCTGAGACATAAATTATTAGGTGTAGTGATTGTCGTTCACAGTTTAATGTTTTTGAACCGCTTAGTAGCAGTTTCGACAGTGATAATAATCGTTTTACAAACAATGTTGTTGTTAAGTTATAACGATTTTAGTTTACTATTTTTAACCGACTTCAAAAAGGAGGTGGTTATTAGTAGTCTTAACGGTCATTACTCTAAGGTGTCATTAGAATTGTAATTATACTACCGACTGCAGGTGTATTGGATACGAGAGATATAAAATCGATGTCAACCCATTAATGTCCGAGTGTCTCCGTTTTAAGAAGCAATATTTAATTTATAACACAAATATATCTTACAAAACTCAAAGTTACATAGCGAAAACGCTTCCAATCCCAGACTTAATCTTAATTGAAGGACCGAACTTTAACCACTACGCTATCACTACATTTTAAAGAAAAAACATTATAGGTAATGTTAAATATTTATGACATAATATAGATGTAGTATCTTCAATTACAACATTCTGCAAGCTATTTTTATTCAAGTTTGAAGTCTCGTTATACAATACATATTTTATTATAAACCCGATAGTGAAAAGCTGGCTGCCGACTGCCGCCTCCTAATTTGTGGTGAACGTCTAAGGCGGGTTCACTCACAATAATACGATCCTTGACACATTTTCGCTACTGAGTTCTTACCCACTAAAATAACAAAAGATATCGGCGTTTCACTTTACGTGTATCTTCACAATTGATATACGATTGGAGTGGAAGTAACCGAGTTGAGGCGATATTCTATCGATAAGTATAATGATATATCCTAAAAAGACTGTGTAAGGTAATATAAATATAAGAGTATATCATGAACAAAATTACCAAACAAACTTACAAAATCAAAACCATGTACTGTTTCATCGATACTTAGATCAGCTTTGATAAAAAAACCTACCAAGATGGTCTATTACTAATTTGTCGACTCATTGAGGAATTTAATACAACAAAAATATTACAAATAATACAAATTGCAACGACCTTCCCTCCCGCTATTCGAAATACCTATCTCATACATAGAAAACAAAACCTCCAAATTACATATTAGAATCATGTAATTTCAAATGTAACGTTTTAAAAAGCTTGTTAAAACATTAGAGCCCAAATGTTTGCGATTGTACCCGAAACTCATACAACGCTCTGCGCTATAGTTAGCGTATGAGTTAGCATCCCTAACACACAGATCGTTATGAAAACCCGAGGAAAAATTACCCATCCTCGAAATTAGTAAACAGACGTTGCATTTTGCATAAAGGGACCAGACAACGCTGTCGGATAATATGCCATCACCTTAATACGAAACAAACATGTCGCCCACGTTAGCCGAACAAAAAGACACTTTTGTGGGGAAACGAAAGCAAATAGGGAATCCGGGAACGAGAAACTTTTTGATCTGGGATTAATTTTCCTATGTGATGCGAGTGGTATTGCATACCACTGTTTTGCACTTTGACTGAGGTTTATAAAGCCATTTGTGAGGTTAAACAAAGAATGTGGCTATATTATCCTAGTCAACAAAAAGTGTAGGTATGTTTCTATTTTTTATCATGGATGAGAAAATCAAACAGATGATTTTAAACTAATATTGCAGTGTTTTTTATATTTTCATCGCAGATATATTTACATGGATAAGCATTTTTAAAATACAGTTGCCAAGCTAACATTATTACCTTTATTATATTATCTTAGACAATCAGCGTGGAAGAACGGCCTTCATAACGTCCTGACACGCAGGTTTCGGATTCGATCCCCGACCAGACACAAATTAAAATGATGAATTTAGATTTTTTTTTATGGGTCTGGGTTTGTGCATTTTGAATATGTCCAACTGTCCATATCACACACACAGAGACTTTTAGTGTAGATAGCGATATTTTAATAATTATATAGCTAACACAACAAATTGATTGCATAAAATATAACTTTTGCAGACCAACACGTTTTAATTGCAACAACTGTATTTGGTCCTGATTACCTTCCATTAATTACCGATGTTACCAGCAATTAGTTTCGATATGTCAACATATAAAATTAAATGCAAATCGCTTAACTATTCAATTTTAAAACTGTATTCGAATATTTATTTTATTATTCAATAACATGAATGAAGTTTAACCATTCGTGTAAGTTCATAAAGTGAATGATTGGCGAATAATGGATAGAAAAAACATGGCTGGTAAAGCCATTCGTTGGCAAAGCAAACACATCAACACACACCATGTATGCTCAACAGTATATTTCGTTTAGTCAAATAGTCACTATAGAGCGGCGTAAATGAGAGCACTTCATGAAAATAAAATAAAAAACGCTTCCTATTCCCATAGTTCTGTACTAGGATTTCCCATGATCACATGAACACAAAGACGAGTATAAAAATCCAGACGCAGAAAGGAGATATAAATTTATCATTAAGATATGTGCTTGGCCGAAGATCAAACCCGAGACCTTCTGGTATGCCTAGTGGTGGTACCGTCCATCAATGTATTTAGCTAAGACGGGAATGAGTTAATGATAATAAAGATGCGGACATTTGAAGATATAGATTCCACAATTTAAGTGGTCACCAACGCTTATGAAATACTTTACCGCCCGAGGTAAGTATAACGTCGTCATCATCATCATCATGAACCCTTTACTGTCCCACTGCTGGGCACGGGTCTGTTCTCAGAATGAGAAGGATTAGGCCATAGCACGCGCTGGCCAAGTGCAAATTGCTAGACTTCACATACCTTTGAAAACTTTTTTAACAATTCTTAGGTATACAGGTTTCCTCAAAATGTTTTCCTTTACCACTTAAGCAAGTCATAATTAACTTTTAATACGCCCATAATTTGGAAAAATCAGAGGTGCGTGCCTGTGATTGAAACCTCGGACCTCGCGATCAAGAAGCCACGTTTCTTAACCACTTGGCTATCACTGCTATATAAAGGTAACTATAACAGTTTTCATTATGTATTTAGTATATACTGTATCAAACGACAACCCACCAACCGCTCCAAAATAATATTTTTATTTAATCTTTCATATTTTCAAGTGCGGTATCAGTTTGATTCGCACCAAACGAACTTTCAAGAGTCGGTAAAGTTGCTTCACTTTAGTTGATTGGGATCGATTTGCAGATGGGAATAACACAGTTAATTCCTGATTTAACAGAATATTATCGAGCAAGAATCTCAGCTACGGTGAACTACAGCTAAAACTTGGAGTTTGGTAAAGAAATACTGCATCGGCGTATTAAATGGAGGCGCGCCAAAACGCAAGTAGATGATCTAACAAGTTAAATCATAAAAATATATGTTACTCTTCAGACTTGGCCGTTGTCGATATTTTTGAGCAATTGAGAATACGGGGAAATAATTTAAGTTTAAGTGAAGCAATTACAATTAAATTCGTGGATTCTTGTTTTCTACTATCCAAATTTATAGCAAATTTTTAAATACATGTGTGATATAAGTACCGGAATTTAAGGTTACATAATTATGGATATGTAGATGTGCATCATGTTGTCCCTGTAGTACCGGGATCAGAATAGGGCTACGGTATCCCCTGCCTGTCGTAAGAGGCGACTAAAAGGGGGCTTCCGGGGTTGCGGGCGGCAAGAGTGGGAGCTCGAACCGTCCAGCAAGCAACCCCGGGAAGGACGACGATATGTGTGGTCGCATACCGACGTAAACACCAGACGGTTTGGGAGGAGCCAAAAGTGCTCCCCCAGGGCAGAGCCCGATCGGGCATCGCGCTCGGAGGCCTCCGGTTGTGTTCCCTCGGAGATCCCGGAGTTCTCCAAAAAGCGTTGAGGGCGGCCACCGGGGGGGTTTTAGTGCGGTAAAAATCCCACATAACCCGGCGTCGCTCCCACGTCGTCGGGTACCTTTTGAAGGTTTCCCCCTCGTAAACAAAAAAAAAAAAAAAAAAAAAAAGGTGTGCATCATGTAAATGTTTACAGAAACATTTTGTACGAGTTCAGTTTTATAGATGAACCTACTAAAATTAAATTATTAATTACATAAATTACGTGGAACAATTACAACATAATTTTAACTCGACAATATGACAATGTTTAATTTGTTTATATTTTACTGCCCGTGACGCAATATTTTTGTTAACAATAACTTTCACAGAGAGTTATTCAAATTTAATTCACTTTGGTTATTCAAAATAAGGAATTACGGATTTATTTATCAATAAAATACATTTATCCGCATTTAATGTTGTTGTCCCTTGATATTTTTTATATTGGACGTTGCGCTTTACCGCACCCTTTTTTAATCCAGAACATCAGCGCGAGAAATGAATGCAGTTTGACTTATCGAGCCATAGATAAGTAGGTACAGATATCTCACCGCCTTGTAATTGAAGGAAGCTATTAAATGAATTAAACGGCTGTCAGTTCTGTCAGCTGTTTAATGGCTGTCATGGTGTAATTTACGCAGAACATACACAGTTAAGACATGAAATCGAAGAAAAAGTGCGAAGAAATATCGTTTCATTCGCAAATGATCTAAAAACTACATTTTTTTAATATTTTTCAAACACGAAAATAGATGACAGTGACAATTGTCAAAAGGTTACATTTTCTTGTTAGGAACGAATAATCTGTACTAATCTATGAATCCAGCAATCTTATCAATAAAAAAAAAAACATAAAACCCAAAAATATTAGCAACAAGAACATAAAAAATCATACACGTAACCGTAGATCAATCAATTTTCCGAGTGTGAGTAAACAAATTGGTTTACAACAGCACACAACTAGTAAGTTAAGTCAATAAGGCCATGAAAAGAAGTATTCACACGAGTGTAAATACGTATCAACCATTCAGTTCCAATCACTGTAGTTTGTAAATCCCGTAGAATGGAACATAATGGAACTAGTGCAACAGAGTTGGTCTGAAAAAGAAACGCGAGTAGCAGCCAATCAATCTACATTTACAATCATATGAGTATCGATCCCGACGGCTACCGGGACCGAGTGTACTTGATAATGATGTACGATTTTCTCACAATAGAGTAAGTTGGCGGATTAAAATAAGTATTGAAAATTATTTGGTTATACTTGCGTGAATGAATATTTAACGTTAATATATGACTAATAGGGTTTTAAAAGCTTAAAATAAAACTTATTATGCTTAATAGCTTAACTGTTATGTGATAATGGCAAGTATTTGGCATTGATAACAATAGAATTATTGCTACTGTCTGCTGCCAATATTAACATTTTATGTGGAACGCACGGAAATGCGGCCTCAGTAGCTCTCCTTATTTGATAAATTCTTTGGTCACATGATATACTTATTTTTTTAGAACATCCTCAACTAAAGGGTTTTTTTTTTCATTTCAAATCTTTGTTACATAACAAGGCATAATAAGACATATCACGGGTATATTTCACTCTTATTTCGTTTGTGATACGAATATTAAATTTATAATACCTTGTCGAGAAATGCATAAAATATTCAGATTAATATTTAAATAATCTACGGTCACAATCAAACGCAGATCAGTATCAAGATATTTCCCTCGCAGTGCAGATATCGTCAACGAATCGTTGCTCGGAATAGTTTAGAAAGACTTCATTTGATATACGCAGAGGGTAACTTTAATATCGGATAGTCTGATCCCGGGTCTCATCCGCCCCTCGTTCGCATATAAATAAATTTGTACACATTTCAATTCATTATTAAATAAATCAATTATTCAATCCAATCGTATCCACTCACTGAATACAATTGTGCCGTTGAAATCTCTATTAGCGAAACTTGCCGATAGCAATACAAATAATATTTTTAACGAATTGAAAGATAAATAGAAAATATATTAAATAACCTTCCACAATATGAAATTTCATTACTGAATAGAGCGTATTCAAAAAGATAGATTACAAAGTTGCATTAATGATTTGTCTTCTAGTAAAAATTTCAAGCGTTGCGGTGTTCTAAGCTGAAGTGTACGGTAAGACTGGTAAGATACGACACCTACACGAAGCATTTTAACCAAGTTCTCATAGGTAACACGTACAAAATCCTTACACACTACAGAATAATTTAATAAACGTTATGTATAATACAACAGATCGTCCTAATATAAATCTTCGAACTTATAGATATGCAAATCGACTACATAACTTATTTACTCACAAAAGTAAGTGAGTTAAAAGCTCGTCGAATAAATTCCCAAGTAGTTCAATCGCAGTAAGTTAATCGAAGACTAGGATAGTTTCCGACCAAACTTATAGGTATGAAATTGAATTGATGGCAAGCATGCCGGAGCCGCCGACGTCGGCTGCCGTGAAATTATCTCGCCAAGTGCAACATCGCAGATTAAGTGACGATCCTTACCTACTGGATAACCCACCGACATCGATCGACTGGCCCACTTTAGAAAATAAACATGAAAGAAGCTAACTTTGCACAAGAATATTATGTTCGTAGTGGAAGCGTGAGAATTTAAGTTTCGTGTATCAAGATTTTATTTTGGTGACTGCGGTGTAATGCGACATTCTACTGTATCCAGACCAGTCTTGGAACGATAATCCAATAGAATCTAATGGTTTATTGGAGGATCCGTAAACATAGGATATGATAAAATTTAGATATGATCAACCCGTGTTTAAATGTTTTCAAATAGCTTATAAGGCCTCCAACGTGTTTAACTTTTTTCCAATTAAAATAAACAACATGCAACTCAATACAAACTTTCTTAAAAACTGACTTGTGAACCAATTTCTTTTGATAAAAAAATCCTCACCTCACCCGATTTCGAACATAGAAACTACGGGCTTTGACCTGACATAACGTTTACGTTTACTTACACCACTAAGCTATAAGCGTTCCAGATATTGTTTAAAAGTGTTAGCGAAGTGAGAATCTGCGGATAACTTTCGTGTATATAGAGATTTTAGTAGTGTACCGAGCATTTTTATGTAAATTACTTGCGAAGGAGTGTGGAGTCACGCTTTTGAATGTCTCGCCCACAATGGAAGGAAGCTTCCACCCCCTGATTTCAACTTTTAAAACTCCGCTTGTTCATTTCTAGACGAAGTATTTTGAGACATATCTCTACTTAGGTATAGGCGAAGACGAACATTTTATCGTGGACAATACGAATGAATGGAAGGTTAAATTAAAAGTTAATTTAAATGTGTTTACTATAGGTACCTACTATTTATTAATTAAACATATGGATGAAAAGGATCTACTATGCAGTAGTAGTAATTCCAAACTTAAACTCAAGCAATCCAAAAAATAAACAAAAAAAACGTTTGTCTTCCCAAGCTTCTGCAAGAAACAAATCTTTCTTTCAAAAGAAACCGCTACTGCGACAATAACGAAAATTTCAAGCAACTAGTATACTGAGAAGATATTAGTTAACTCCTATCAATAACTCCACGACAAACAGTGTTCGCGTTGTTGCAATAGACTGCGCATTGAACTGTGCCTGATGACAAGAAGAACAGAACAAAGCTCGGTCGCCTGGTTCTCTTACATAATGGAAAAAGTGAGTACTTTTGAGAATTCGGAATTCCGATTTTGATTCCCACTTAGCATTCAAACCACAATCTCTTTCACACGCGCTCTACCAGTTGTAATTCGGGAGAATCAAATTAACGTGTCAGTTCGCTCGTTTTTCTTCCGAAACTTGTGTTTTAGCTCTCAGATAACTTTGTTAATTAAATTTTGCATTTTTTCTTTTTCCGCTAAGACGCTGTCGGATCCACCTGAGTTGGATTAAGCTTTTCATGAACTGTATGGGAAATATTAAGAAACTTTGCATGTAAGGCGCAGTTTATTGTGAGGCTGTTAAAGATAGATAATTTTGCTTTTTTACTCGTTTCTTAATTTAAGTGATTTACATGCTATAAAATATTACCGAGTAGGAAAGAACCTAATTATATCAGTAGTGTATAATGCTGCTGCACTCTAGTTTAAAAGGTGATGTAATACAGAGATGTTTACACGAAGGTTTCCAATCCCCAAGCGTAGCGACACATCTTGGACTGAATTCATCTTACATGCCCGAGCAAGTTCCATAAGATTCTTCGTATACATCCGAAAAAATAGCTCTAGCAAAAGATCTAGCTGTATAGTTCATAATCCAGACTGTTACGTTTATACGAAGACGGGTTCCCGAAATAGAGTGAGCAAGGGTTAATAAGAGGGCGTTGGTTAATTCGCGGCGAAGAGCGCTTGCCGTGGCGCGGGAGCGAACTACTTAACCTGATTAGTAGAAGAATCTTAGTCGAATCCTTCAATTTTTTATATAATCTATGCAACGATTTAAATCCATGCACTCATTCATTTAAAATACAACAGCAGTAGCATATAATATCAATTCAAGGCTGCTGTATATTATTATAAAAAAGATATAAAATCAGTTTGGTTTAATCGAGGAGACACCACTTCGGTGAAAAAGTATGGTTACTAGCAAACATATATACTTGCACTGAATTAAACGTACTTTAATTTCTACTATAATACAATATAACAGCAGTGTTAGGCGCTGCTGTGTTCCGGTTTGAAGGGTGTGGTAAGGGAGACAGACTTTTCCGAGGCGTTCCAGCTTAGTCCTCAGGGGTAGCGGCGCATCTGTGGCCGACCTCAGGTAGGAATATCTAATCCTATCTGGGGTTGATTACAGATGTCCATGGGCGGCAATAGCCACTTACCATCAGGTAGACTGCATGCTCGTCTGCTACTCTTATATTATAAAAAAAAAAAAAATAAAAAAAAAAAAAAAAAAAAAAAGCATAACAAATAATATAAGATGCAGTACCTACTTAATTTTTAAAAAATAAATGCAAAATTTTCCTGATATCACTATAGATTTAATATAGGTATTTTAAAAACCAACAATATCTTTTAAAAATTTGAACATCCAATAATTATGCCAAATTGTTGCGAGTTTCTCCGAATCTTTCTCATATGTTTCTCGCATAAATAAAACTATGTAAAACTCGTTATATAAGTTCCATTCAGTAATTCCATTATTAGTGCTCATATAAAGGTATTTTATATGTCGTATTTTAAAAATAAAAACGAATGATTAGAAATAAAATGAACGAGTAAACTCTTACATTATTTTCTACAAAGCGTACGCCTTTCCCATTTATTGAACTGTAGAGACGGAAAAAACATAACTTAAAGGCCGTGCAGATAGCTGTGTGCAATGGGGAGGCATGCGCCCCATTATCAACTAGAGAATTGTCTGTGAACATGTGTGTGCATACAGTTGCAATTTCCACTCAATGAGTAAGGGTGCTAATAGCTATATCGTTTTTATGTTCGATTTGTGTATAGCGAATGTTTTGTTATTAAAAATGTTTTTACATGAAACTACTTTTTCATGTATAATATTTTTAAATTTTTTGTTAATCAAGAGTGGACAAACTATTACTAGACTCACTGCTGAGCACGAATTTCCTCTCAGAATGAGAGCGGTTTAAGCCACCGCGACGGCCAAGTGCGACTTGGTAGACATACACATCTTTCAAAGTACGAAATTCATGGTTCAAATTAATTACGGGCAACATATCTCTCAAACATGAAGACTGTTAAATGAACATTCTGCATTTACAACAATCATAATATATAAGTAAACATGAAGCGAATGCATACATACTCGTATATAAGAATCCTACTATTAAAAATTATTATTTATAATACCAGAGGGCTTAAGCTTCACTCACTCACTCAAAGAGGTAATAAAATATATCTGAGGGCGTTAAGGACGTTTATGATAACTGATAGGTCAAAGTTCCAATATCGGCAAACTGCGCAAAACACATACACTCCTATTTTGCAAAAACTCAACGATACCTACGTTAGTAGCCAGAATCATATTATAATCACAGTCATGATATTTGTTCAGCAACCCATGATCGCTGTGCAAACATTTTATCGACGTAACAAAATTTTAATTAAAAACAACACACATGATCAAAAGTCGCTGATTTGATATGATTTTGTAGAATTGAATTTGACTTTCATTTGCAAAACTTCCGGACCAAATTTCTAATGATAATATTTATATTTACCGAACTCAATCGACTGTTAGGCGTAAGATTTCCTTAATTATAATAGTTTTGTAATAGTCAAATTAACACGTAGCATAATCATTCAGCATCATCATTTTCAATAAATTTCTATCCAATTAATAGGTACGTACTGTTCTCCTCTCGGAATAAGATGTGTCTATGTGATCTAAGTGTGGTTTGGCAGACTTCACTAATCATTGAGAACTTTATACTTACAGAACTGCTATATAGGTTTCTGCTATTAGGTATTACTTCAAATACGTTCAAAAATCTTAGGTACTTTGGACCGGATCCCTGAATTGAATACAAATAAAACAATATAACCGAGTATCAGTTCTCTCTATCTAGTAAATTCACCATTCGATGCGCCATCCATGTTCGGTGTGTGTCGTATTAATTTTTAAGTGGCATTGTGACAGCGTCCATCACGACGCGAGTTATGATGATTGTAGTGGTTTTTTACGGCTGCCCTTTATTAGGGAAAGTGGCCGTGATGTCTTCATTCCGCCATTTTGTCCCGATGTCATCTGTATCGTTTGAGTGACGGTCGCGAGCCCAGTTTATCACTCGACCCTTTGTAAAACGAGGGTTAAGTAAGCAGACGGTGTGACAGAAAAATTGCTTGTCTTTGCACTTGGAATGAAAGTTTATTCTTAGTTTTACTTAAATTTTATACGGAAAGGACGAAGTTACCAGAAAACAAATATCTACGTAGTCTGTATTATTCGACAAAAGGTTTTACACATTATTCCTTTTCTAGACAATATTATTTTTGATAACTATAAGCTACTCTAAATATTCTGACTATTCATTTATTTCATTTTTAGTCTACAAAAATAAACTATACACAGTAAGTGTGCCTTTTCATAGTGACACAGCATAATAAATAAATAACATTATTTTCCTATACGAAGCCTTACAAAGGGCGATAGGTATGCGTAGGCGGTAGAAAAAATATAACATCATCGTTCGTTAGACATCCCTATCAAATAAAGATGAAAATTATAGGACCGTGAATATTGTACCATAAAATTATATCGTTCTGTTACACAAATCCGGAGGCTGTTAAACATGGATCACGGCATTGCCTTCAACCGAATGTGAAAGGGTTGTTTGAACAGTATAATAATAGTGAGAGTTCAAGGGCAGACAGCAGGCGCCGATTTCAATATAAATATTATTGCAGTGCGCGCTAAACGCAAAATAACATTTGCATATTTATAACAGCCCTTAGCAAACATGGAGGGAATTGGCTACGGAGCACGAGGCTGGGTTTGTTTTTGACATAATGGCCCTTTGTCGATGGAAGCTGTTTTCCTTAGAGTCATTACTCAGCTTGTGTCTGTTGCCGCGAGTTGTGGAGAAAGTTACGTTTTGAAAACAATACGCGACATGAAACTGCGAAATTGCACGCGGAGAGAAAGTTTTAATTTGCTGAATATGCACTGCCTGTGGAAAAACGGAAAAACAATACCAATGTATCACAAATTGACGTATTGTGTGACAAATTACACGGATGTTTGCACATTTCGTCAATGTTTTTTATTTTAAAAAATATAGTGAAAAGTCTGTTTTTATCAATGAAGTTCTAAGTCAGTCACAAGCAGGTTTATTTATAATGATGTTGATTCTCAGGAAAACAAACCAAGAAATACATCGCATATATTTTTAAACCATGATACATGTTATATAAAATACCTACAAGTTCTTAAAAATCACTAGCTCGCGACTTGAATAATGGGTCACAACTTAACAATAGCCAAACGTTTCCGGTATGAAAATTGAGAAAATTCATACCGCATTACATTCTTGAATTTCCTCATTCCAGTTAAAACGGTAAGATGTGTCTCGGTTGAATTATTCGCAGAATTTAACACTACGTTTACACGTTGAATTCCAGGTTGAATTGATCCCTTCACAAAACAAAAGGCACGTGTCATCAGTAGAGAATGGTTGCAACGCTGTGTTGCAATTCTCAGTTGAACGCCATTGTTGCGATGGTATTCGAAGGTACATCTCAAGTTCGAATTCCGCCGAGGTCTCCAATTCTCTTTGGCAGACTACACTGGACTAACTGCACCTTAGTTTAGTATTGCACCGTAAACCAGTGGAAACTATTACGTTAGCCGTTCTCTATAAACTGAATAGCGTAATTACGTATGCTGTTGCCGAGTTGTTACTAAAATTGTTAGGTATTTCTGAAAAGAGATTAACCTTAATTTCGAAAGTAATATATCACTCTGTATGATTAGAATCAATTAACAATATATAGTCTATAAGCCATTTTTTCAAATATTTGTCCTTGTATGTAAAGGCTATCTTGGAAAATACAGATGGGTACAATTTCTTTCTTCCTTTTTCTTTCTTCCATTATGGGAGCAAGAAAAACTGTATTTAAATACACAATAGAACAACGCAAAATATAGATACGTATTAGTCCGAGTATATTTCGTAATCTTAATTAAAATCGATTGAAAGTTGAATGTTACCGCGACAAAGGCCATAAACACGATATTAATCAAGTATTACATATTAGCCTTAACTAATAAAAAGCTACGACCTACCATGGCGAATCTTTGAATCTCTTTTATCGTGGGGTGAACAAAATTTAACATTGTAATTTATTTTTATAGTCACGGGGAACGCAACAACCACTTCTGCTTGGTATAAAATAATCACATGGGTTGAAAAAATAAGGGTGGTTCTTGCGAATGTTCTAATATTTAAAGTGATAACAGGCGTAACGCTCCAATTTAATCTACTCAAGATTGTAAGTTTACGGTAAATATGAAAATGTAATTTACAAGCTAAAAATGTTTCCTGATTTAACGTTGGACAAAATGCTCTTCCCTCATAGTGAATATTTTTAAAATTTGTTTACGAATTTTTAATCGCACGACTCACTTAGATTAAACAATTAAAAATTTAGAATGTAATGATTTTATCAATTTCTTCGTGATTTAAAGGAAAAATTTCAATTCATGTACCTTTTTTGTCTTCATGGTTCAAGTGTCACCATCACTTAATCATACTTTCTTTATTAAAACGAAATAACAGATAAACATATGATTTGTAAACCTCTATAATAAGGCTGCATAATTCTAACTTGAATAAACTACATGTCTATGGTCGATACCCCTTCAATAGAAGTAATACGGTGTAGAATAATACGATCACTTTTGATAAAATTTACATGAACATTATTTTGTATGTAAATGAGCATCGCATTGTAGCGCATATAGCGATACATTTTCCACAAATGTTACGTTCATAATTAATAAGCTAATTAATTAGGGCCATTACAGAGCGACGTACACCATTTTAGAAATACACATTGTAGTTGCAGCGACCGCTATGGTCAGTCAAATTATTACCGAGGCTTGAAATTAATTTTATCATTTAGGTATTGCTATGTAAAGCGACTTTTATACGTTATTCTCGTTTGTTAAAAGCCTGGATATTAAAGTGGTTTTTATAGAAGTTATTTACAGAATAATACAAGCCGTAAATAATCAAAAGATTTAAAATTCGTTCTTCCACGAACGTAATTGTTATCGACACTTTACATAAGAAACAGTACTCTCCTTATTGACACTTTTTAGATGCTATGAAGAATTATAACTTCTTCAATAATTGCATACTGGTGTGTTGCAGTGTGTGAAACATTCCAATTTATTTATGAAGATTACCAAGGTTATGGCATACTTGCCTACCCCTCTCTGGACAGCGTGGGCGACTCATCAGGCATACTCATCAAGACGAGCACTCGAGGAAAATCGTTGCGCCCAAGTTTTCATAGCACTTTTTGCTGTGTTATTGTTTTATCCATGAGATTCAGGTAGTTATCAGGCAGACACTTTTAGTCGACCACATAGTGAGACTGTCTAAGTTTAGTCTAAATTAGTTTCAATCCTAGCAACAGCGTTTCTGAACGAAATAGTCGACTCAAACCTTGTATTCTATCACGCAATAATTGAAAGTGCGGTAATTTTAGTTGGATATAAAGATAGCATTATAGAGTTGATATTTTGTATTACAAAGATTTTACTTTTAACTCTCATCGCGACCAACACCCATAATTCATACATAACAAAGACAACACCCTAAAATCCTACGTATTTACGTGTCACGCCTATCCGGTATGACTCACTCCGAAACTACGTAATTTCGCAATGAATCATGGTTTACTTTATACAACGTTATGGTGTCATATTCCTTTAGTTCCATATGGAATTTCTTTCTTGGAAAGCTTAGATTTAACAAGATATTTACTTCGTAAGGAATTTTGAAGTTATGGTCTAATAACTAACTGTATCACTTCAGTGGACCGCTCTCCTCTTACTAAGAATGTAAGAGCCTTGAAATAGTCATAGCGAACCATGCTGACCAAGTTACCACTCGTATTTCAACAGGAATCACTGACATAATGGATATAAGATGCCCAATAAAGGCTTTGTAAAATGAAGTATATCGTCGCATATTATGCGCTTTATTTTTGTCATTTTTTCTGTGACTCATTTCTATAAATACCTATTTAATACTAAAAATACTATTCCATAAAGGGCCCACAGAAGATAAATCAAGGAATTTCGCAATATAATACTAACAAACTCTACTCCTATATTTTTATAAAAAAAGTTGTCCATAGTTAACTTAGTTAATTTTAATTCAATTGTTAGTTAACGCCAAGTAATTAACTCTAAAACGCTTGAGAAACTTGAGGGTTAAACATGCTGCAACGTTGCATCATAACGTAGAATTTCATCATAAAAAATTAAGGCAAAAGCTCGGAGAAAATGCGCCAACCCGAGTCTTATAGTCTTAAATTTTGAAGACTTAAACTAATTTTTAAGCGTCTGAAATAAGTAGTGCAGTCTCCTTAAAGCAACTTGGTTTGCATTTAACCACAAGATTTTATTTAAACTAAAACAGGGAAAATGTTTTAATAAAAATAAAATAATGAATAAAATTATAAATATTTTATTTCTCGTAGAGGCCATTTCTATTACGTACAAATCTACAACAATCTTCACTCCTTTGTTCGCAGGGAAAGCTAAGTCTTGTCATATTAAAAATTCAGAGCAGACTTTTCCTTAGTAACAAATTCAAACTGCGAGTTACGGAACGGAAGATTTAGACTTAACGTGCCATAATACAACGATGGAATGAGTGTAACTACTGCCATCATACTTTTGTATTAATCTACTAATTTACTGATAGTTTTGTCAACGTGCATGAAACTAACATGTTTAAAACAATACCTGTTGTCGCCTTCAGTGACTAGTACGTAGCTATTCGTAATAATTCTAACAGAATGTTGTCAGAAAGTCATCATTTTTTTTTTTTTTGCGGAACAAGAGATTATCAAATCATTACATTTTTGCAGTCAGAAAAGTGTACCAATGACGTGTTTTGTTGTAACGTCCTAAAAAATAACAATTGTCAATTATAGAATCCTTGCGCTTTTTCTAAACACAAAATTAACCTAATAAAGTTGAGTAGACTTGTTTAGCCATTATTATCATGTTCGTAGCTCCGTAGCATTTTGTAGCACTGCTACGATTACAGCGACAGTTGCTATTGTGCTACGCGCTACGCGAAATCTTTACGCTACGGAATAGACAATATTCTTCGCATTATCTTGCTTATATGCATCTTAATTGCCATGTGTTCTTTTATGAGTGCTGTTTTGTAGGGGAGACTAGAACAATTATTGCATTTATACAACACGATCTTTGTCCACAATATCAGTAGAACAGTTAATAATAAAAATAAATATAATAAAATATAATATCGTGATAATTTTAAACCCGTTTTGTTTCAAATGATAACGATATCGAATTATTGATACCTATTCATATAATGAAAACACTCTCACATAATTTAATTTATATCCCACTTCATAAAATATCATGTAATGCCATATTGAGTCGAAATAATTTACCTATTTGTCGTATATGCTATTACCGTTCACAATTTGTGTTAAAATATACCATAGATTTCTAATCAAAATTGTGGACTTGGTAAAGCATGTAATTTACTACACTGTCCCATTAAAGCGTGCCTCAAAATGATGATCGCATATTACGCGGCGAAAATTTAATCACCAATACGTGCATTGTGACGCCGCAAAATGTTTTTGTGCAAACACATGAATGACTTTCAGGGGTCATCCACACGACAGGGACCTTTCTATTAAAATTCTGCAAATAACGAAAGGGCACAAGGTATCCCATCCCTCGTCGACTTTCCTGGCTCGTGTTTAAAAAGGAATGTAATACGATGCCAGTTATTTCCATTACTAAGTAAAGGTGTTGGAACTTGGAACATAACAGATGGAAAGGTGAAACGAAGGGCGTAGGGGTTAAGTTTGCATTTTTCGCGGTTTTAACGTTTCCTTTTGTATAAGGGGTCAGTATTCCTGGGATTTTAGCAAAGCATAAAATGGTATTTTATTATATACAAGTGTAGCGAAGTACTAAATGTGCCCACATTCTTCACATTACAACCAATACCTCAATTCATCCAAATCAGAACCAGAAAAACAAATCCAAAACTGAAATGAACACCGTATCTGACTCGCGAAGACTAAACAAAGCAGGAGGAACAAAATAAACGTGGAGTGCCCATTTCGCAACACTTGGATTATTCTGAATTTAATTGAAACCGAGCAGAGCGTGCCCCACCAGGTCTGACTCGTAAAACTGACGCCTTCTCGGCGGAAGCTCGTCGAGAATCGTTTAGAGAAACAATGGCCACCTCGCTGCCGGTTGCAGACGACCTAGCTCTACCTTTATGGCCTGTAGCTAACTGGAATAACTCAAATTAAATTCTTAGTGAAATCATTTAAACAGTTCATTTGTTTTGCCAACTGCTAAATGATTCATTAGATGCTAAATAGGGAATATTATGTACCTATGTATTTATAAATACCTTTTTATATGCAATATCCTACTATTTAAATAGCTAAATAAGACTTATTGAGTCAGTATCCGTGCTAGTATTTGCTCAGGTAACTAGAACATAACTTTTGATTCCGATGACTCCAATACGCATGTAACTATGATAACACTACACATTACTATTTTATTGCTTTCATGTTTAGACTTTATTGCATAAAATAAATATTCTTGAGTCATTCTTTATACAAAGAGTATTATTGAATTGCTGTTCATAATATCACAAAGCTTTAAAGAAAACACTACCGCAACGAGGTCGTAAAAACATTTTAATTCAACAGTCCTTGATAATATCAGCATAAAAGAGAAATACCACAGACGAATCCGCCCATTACAAGAGCACAGACATCTGAACAAAAAATTACAATCGTCGGAACAAATAGAAAGTCGCAAAGAGTCTCCATGATGGTGACAAAGTTCAGCTTTTATATCAAATGCGACCAAGAGAATAACCATTAAGCATTTCCTTTCGCTCTGCGTGCAATAAATGAATGAAAAACTTTCTTCTCCAACTTCGAAGATACAATTGATAACTTGCCTGAGGCTAACTTTTTGCTTTCCACTCCATTATTGACGTCTGAGCTCGATGGAATCAGACAGCCTGTGATATCTTTAGCTTTCCTGATTTTCTCTTACTAAGTTTGCTGCAAACCATACCTACAAAGTTTGTCGACAATTGCTTAGTATTACCTAGTAGGTACTAATTAAAGAACCAATCCCCTGTTCTTAATAGATTGTAAAAGGAAAAGAATTATCAACGAGTTATTGATCAATACTCTTTGAAAACTCTCGTGTTTCAATTAAAAACGAGACTGGCAAGTTCTCGCTTTGCTGGTCAACTTTTATTAGTTCCACGAGTAGAAAAAGTAATCAAGTCTGCGATATATCGTACTCCTAACTCGAGATAACTCTTAATTGTTTGATGTGACGCTTCGTACACACGTTCAGCAACAATATAGCTTCATTTTATTTACTTTGAGAATAAATTTTAAGTTCTTAACACATTTTCAGGCAAGATTAACGAACTTAGAGTGAGAATATAATTATCTAGGTTTAACTTTTCTAAAATAATTATTCAATGAAACTTGGTTCAGTTTTACGATGCCTAATACATTTAAGAGTTTAATGTGATTTTAAGCAAGTTCTTCTATATAAATACAATTTTTCAGCTTGCTATAGTTTTATATTGCTTCGTTCTCAAATTGTTTTTCTTCTAGTATGGCATAAGTTGCTAAATACTTAAAAACCTTATTAACTTTCTTATAACGTTTAAAACTGTGACACTTTTGTTAGAGCAAACGGCACCGCAGTGAATTTTTTATAGGAGCTTAGCACAATTACTCGGTAGGGTAAGTAAAGTAGGTCACTTTGCATTTTTCATGTTAATTGAAATAGAAGCAGCTACCTTGCGCTTAAGATTCATTCTCAAAGAAGTTATTTTCTTCTTCTTTTAGTCGGGACTAAGCAAAAATATATACAAACATTTACTTACTTAACTTTGCAACAATACGGAAAACGGGCACGTAACGCAACTCTGCAATTATTACAACAAAGCGCGGTGCCACGTTTCCCAAGACTGCGATGAATGAAAGCATACAAAAACGACGTAAATGTACGAAAATGGGTCATCGAATGGAGTAGTGCACACGACCAATACAATCGGAGCTTGGGTAGTTCCCTGCGTTTGCATCAATTCTGAAGATTTTCAGAGTATATGAGGGGTCCGGATAAGCGGTTACGCGGAGTGGAGGACGGGACGCACACGACACGATGCATATACTACAATCGCTTCAATTGTTTTCTTTGTGTTCGAATGTCGATGGACGAGAGCAGGCTTTCAGCTTGAAATTCTGTCACTAACGTCCATATACGTCCATATTGCTAAAATGCTTGCGTTCTCGATAGAGAGTAGAAAAACTGTCCGATACTGAAAAATGTAACGGTTATGCAATCCTGTATAACGTAATATTTTGCATAGGTGCTATCTGCAGATAACTATATTACATATTAGAATGCTCTATAAAACAAAATCATAAGATTTATTTATAGATTTTAAATTTAGATAAAAGATCCTTTTATAATTTTCTTTTTATATCATTCCCTATCATCATTACCAATTTACCATAAACAACACAACACAAAGATCTGAATTTCATGAAACTTAAAAACTGAGAGTAATAAATCAAATTAGCACACAACAAACAGCTCAAAAATCTTAATATATTACTTAGTTTTTTATATAAAAAAATTAAGTAATATATTAAGATTTTTGATTGGCTTATACAAGCAAATGTTAAAGGGTCTGATTTTATAGCGGTCCACTTGTAATAATGAATGCTTAAATTTTAGTAAAACTGTTGGTAAATTTTAATAATAAAACGTACAGAACAACCTTTGATGTTTTGAAAATATTTATTGATTTCAGACATATACAAAATTTTATAAAAAAAACCAAACAGAATAACATAAGTCAACATGCAGGCAATTCAATAAAATAAATGAAAATTGAGTACTTGATACTTATGATATGGAAAAAATCTTGTAATTTTTACCAACAACAATTTTACTTGTAATTGAATGTGGGAAATGTTCTAATAACTACTATTATTGAATAAATTCTCAATGTTGTATCAAATACTCAATTTAAAATAATTTATCTACTTTACTCAGAATGCTTAAATCATAAAAATTGCTTCTAATGATTCTAACTACAAAAGACAAAATTTGCTTTATTTCAGATTAATTTTATTCAGCATTTTTTTTAAATGCAATATTTTATTATGTTATCTAAAAGTATTTCAAATAAAGTTTTCTAAAGTTAAAAAGCTGAATAGTGATCATTTCATTTTTAACACTTAATTTGTAAATCAAGTTGAAATACATGAGTTGTTATTCATGGTTTTGATGCCATTTAAATGTAACAAATGTTTATAATTTCATTTTCATAATTTCCAATAAACAAAATCATATCAGTAACAAAAGCATACTCCTGAAATAGTTTTGGATACACAAATCACTGTCTCATAAAACTACCTAGAAGACGGTGTATAAATTTTATATTAACAAACAAGTATTATGCTCATTTATGCTTTGTAAAATATTTTTCATAAAAAAATAATGTTAAAAATCTTGCTTTTGGCTGTGGTTGGGTATATCATTTAGCGTATGGTCCCCAATTCACCCCAGATTTCATATACAAGCTGTTCTAGCAGTAACATGACAATGTGTTTGGGAACCACGCAAAGAATAACTTAACCTAGAAGTATGAAATATAAACTCCAAGTTGGAGTAGGAGTCTCCAACAGTCCACTGTTGGAGTTTATATTGGGTAATTATCTATTAATTAGGGCCACTTCATTAGATAATTTAACCCAGCTTAACCACTATTGCTATGCTACATCACTTAGTTGCCGCACAAGTTGGTGTACGAAAGAATCACTTGTTTATTTAATTGTAAATTAAAAGCGAACAAAACATTCAAAGCGAGATATAATGCCACTAAAATAACAAACGAAATTAAAACTGTTTTTTTTATATGAACACAGACTTACACATGCATCTATGATAATACACACATTCTTAAATTGCTCATTTTTGCTCACCTAACGAATTTATCGAGTAAATAACAGTATCAGTTCGTTTGAATATGGTAAATAACACAGTCTTCACAGTAATTATCACAATTGAGACAGAATACAACGTTTAATGTCCACGTAAAACACAATTTTAGAGTTTCAACATTTAAATAAAGTATTTTTCTATTTAACAAAAGTCAACAATTTATTGTAAGCTAGAATTAAAGCAAAAATTGCACCCCTATTTTGTATAATGTTATTGTTATGCAGCCCGCCATGTTTATTTCATAGACAACAAACATAAGAAACGCCAAATTTGACATTGAATTTGACATTTTAATCGGATACTCGTAGCGAATATCGCAGGATGTGTAACATCAATGCTACACATTCATGTTCGACTGGACTAAATGTTTATAATTATTTTTTAAAATAAGAACTTATATTATTTTAGTAAACATAATTTACTTAATGTTTAGTAACTTCGATAATTTTAATGATTTGCAAGTTATGTAGTACATGGGAACAACGAAGACTCATAATATTATTTATTTCGCTTTAAATTATTAAAATAGTACAAATTATGTCTATCATAATAAATTATAAGCATCCTAAATAATTCAACTTTATTTTAAAGTGTTACAATGTAGGAAAACACAACATTGTTTGAATAACACTGGTAATGCATAAGTTAGCATTGAAAATCGCGGCTGATTCAAATAAAGTTCGCGTGACTTTGTCATTTTACAAATCAATTATGACAAAATGACAACATGAACGGCAGAACCGAAAAAAATACGTGAAAAATTAATATAATGTGGCTAAACACTATATAATAGTATGACATATAATAAACTATAAAAGTAACAAATTAAATATTTCTGTGATATGCCAGGCCCGGATGCTAGAGCCGATAACAATGTGCTTGGCGAGAGGTCCACGGAGCCCACGGCCACTGTTCACAGCGGTGTAGATGCAAAGACAGAGAAGAAATTAACTGTACTCGAAACTCATGGATATATCCTAGGCAGGACCATTGGTTCAGGTTCATATGCGACCGTTAAGGTATTTATATACCTCACAAATATTTTAAAAAGAAACAGCAATAAAAATTCATAAACAAATATTTTATGGAAAGGTCCTCAGGTTATTAATACAATTTATTGAAGTAATTGAGATTGTCGTACTGTAGGCCGATTAATAACACTGTGTTCTTACTAACGAATGAATATTATCGCATATTCCATTTAACATTAGAAGCGACTGTAATCTATATCAGTGTGTCTATGGTCATGTTTATTTGAGTAGAGTTAGCTATGAGTTTCTTAATTTTTTTGGAAATTAGAAATTTATACCCAATTGAAGGAAACAAAATAAATAAAATTATAATAATTTGACGATCCGCGTGGCGGAGCGGCCACCATACCGGTCTGACGCGTAAAGGGTCCCGGGTTCGATCCCCGGCCAGACAGATATCTAAATGATGAATTTAGATTCCTGTTTGTGGGTCTGGGTGTTTGTGTATTTGTCTATGTGTGTGTCCATGGCATCCACGACACAGGGAATCCTAGTGTGGGGCTGAGTGTAGAAAGCGTTTATTTTATTATTTAATGAAAGTACAATAAAGTTAGGCTGAAAGGCAAAAAGCCAAAGCCGTAAAACACCATTTAAAAAAAATTTTTTTTTGGGAGAAACCCTCTATTTAAAAGTAGGAAGGATTGAAACTTTTACATTACTAAGGACAGGTCTATGTTAGTATGTTATGGAGGCTGGTTATGTAGAGCGCTCTACATTGATTCTCTTCTGCATATTCCTTATTAGGTTGCATCAAGCGATAGACACAACTGTCAAGTTGCAATTAAAATTATAAGCAAGTTTCAAGCTCCGGGCGACTACCTCAAGAAATTTCTACCCCGAGAAATAGAAGTTGTGAAAGGGCTAAAACATGAAAATTTGATTCGGTTCTTACAAGCCATTGAAACTACTCATAGGTTTAAAACTTCTTTATGTACTTTAAGTAGCTTTACAAATCTAAGTACGCATATAATCTCTGTACGAAAGTTATGTAGTTTCTTTCGCTACTTCTCCATAACGGAAAAGTTTTCAAAGTGGTGATAGATTTGTTTACGTTTAAAAAGAAATATGTAGGTATAGGATCTACTTTTAAAATACTCGTAGTTGGAAATTGAATTTTACAGATTCACTATTCGTAATATAACGTTCCAATTTGCTGTTCACAAGTAGGAGTAAAATAAACAAGTAGTTTGCGATAGTTTAAGTACGTACCTACCATAAATATGTACCTATATAGTGTAACTTCATTATATAAAAATATAATTATCGGTTACTAATATCGTGTAAAAAATCTTTAAGGGTCTACATAGTAATGGAATATGCTGAAAACGGCAGCCTGCTAGATATTATACGCAAGGACCAACACATAGACGAAATTCGGGGCCGGCGTTGGTTTCGACAACTCGTCGAAGCCGTAGACTACTGCCACGAACGGGGTGTTGTACATCGGTTAGTAAAATGAGAAATACTGTAACAATAAGTAATTGTATTTAAGTGTCATTCACCTGATAAAAATCACCTAGGTTGTGATAATTCGTACATGCCTAATTGTACGTTCCAACGATATTTCAAGTACATTTTCCATTAAATTTTCAAATTTTTCAGTGACATAAAGTGCGAAAATCTGTTAATGGATCATGGCCTGAACATAAAACTATCAGATTTTGGGTTTGCCAGAGGTCACATGAAACCAAAGAACGGGGTTTATGCACTCAGTGAAACTTTCTGTGGTAGCTACGCATATGCGTCGCCGGAGATTTTAAAGGGAGTTCCTTACAAGCCACAAGATTCTGATGTTTGGAGCATGGGGGTCGTGCTTTACGCCATTGTGTACGGACGGCTGCCGTTTGATGATACAAATTATACGCAGTTATTGAAGGTAATCCTTAAAAACGTTTAACAATCGATTTTTTAATTGTATCCTTCCTGCTACTGTTGCTATTGAGGAAATTAAAAATAGGTATGGCAGCAGGACTATAAATGCGCGTTTTGACAATGTGGCCGTTGAAACCAATGAAAAAAGGCATATAATGTAATTATATGCCTTTAGTATGCCTTACAATAATAATTCCTAAAGCCTGTATAGTAGGTGACCAAAATTCTTATCATATTAATTATAATTATACAAGTACGCAACTAGTCACCTATTTTCAATTTCTTAATAACGTGATCCAGATATCTTACATATCTAAGGAATATAAATACTCACTAAGATTAACCTTACAAAATAAATTATTCAATATTGCAGCAAGTTCAAAACAAAGTATCATTTCCCCGCGAGCCCAAAGTGTCTGCAGAATGTCGGAAGCTTATTACAAAAATCCTAGCACCTCTCAAGCTTCGTGTCAAGATTCCTCAGATCCTTGCCGACGGCTGGCTCAACCCCAACCAAACATCCAAAGATGAAGATGTGGACAATATTCAGGTAAAAAACAAAAATAATCCCTCATCATTTTTCCTCAATGACGCCCCAAAAACGTGTAACTTGAATTTTTTTTCGAGTTTCAAGAAGTTAAAAGGTGGTGCGAGCTATAAACACAAATTTTACATATTTTTTTAACAAATTATTTCTTGTTACAGGAAAATACACAAGTAAGTAAAGATGAAATAAAAAGCGTAAATATTGGAACCGTAACATTCGACAGAAAATTAGAAGAAGTGAAATAGACGAAATATATTATGTAATCACAATAAGATATATTTAAAAAATAAACTGATATAATTTGCAAAACTTTATTGATGATATTTTATTTCCAAACTGATAGGCATCTCTGTAGGCAATATAAAAATATTATTTTAATTCAAAATACTAAGTTTACATTAAACGAACACGACGACTGCAAGATGGATGTCCCCTTTAAATAGGTGTTCTTGTTTCAATTAAGATTGTTATCTAACTGACAACATTTCTATTTGCCTCTTGCTCGGTTTTTATAATGTATAAGAGAGTTAACAGGGAGTATTTATTTTAATCCTTTAGATTCTATCTTTCGAACTAAGTTGTCGACCTCACAATTAGTAGTCGTTGCTATTCATATAGGTATGTACATACAGTCATATATCTTAAAGAAATGATAGGTAGTCTTTACTTTCCTATAGTATTATAATATCTACAAAATTCGTTATTTGGCTTTATTTAATTCGCTGCAGAAGAGATCGTCGTCTTGCATTTTTTCGGCCAAGATTAGTTCATTGGCCTTGGCTTTCCGTATGCACAAGTAAGAGAGTCCGATAAAAATTAAATATATTCCAGATGCGATCCAACAATTTACCGCAATCTGAAACGAGACATTCATAAGGCTAAGTTTATGATTGTATCTACCTATTATACGATATGTATGCGCTTAAGATTTATTTTATTTTTTATTTATATCGATTTGGGAAATCGAATGGGCCCCAGAAGTTAAGCGTCACTGATATTTATGAATGTAAAAATAGATAATAAACCCGATAACTTAACACGCCCTCATAAATACAGAACGGCGAAGAAATCCGGCTAAGATCAATGGGGTTCTTCTGTCCAACTTCTGAGCACACCTGATGTTCCGAACTAAACATAATGAACAGAGGCATCTATATAAATAGTACACATCTCTAAACAAATCACGAGTCATCAATTAATAAAATGATGGTAAGAAAATCACAAACCAAAGCATAATTATCCCTAGTTTGTTTTATAAAATCGTCGTAATCATCATAACCGTGGTGATCGGGCTCAGCTTCTTCAATAAAAGCAATCACCTCCATTTTGAAAAATATACCCATTACAAACTGTAACACAAAAAATATATGATTAAATTTATGAGTGATGAGATAATGAATATGTGATTTTATTGTTCCTTAATAAACAAAAAATAAAAACTTTCCATTGACATTATAAAGGACGACAAAATTGGAATACGCCCCGGGCGGCAATTCACGCTATGGACCTGGTACCTACTTCTTGGCAGAATATTCATAAGCTATGAATGTGTTCTTTGAAGGAGTGATAACCTAGTTGTTAAGAAACTTGGCATCTTCATCGAAGGGTCCGAGGTTCAATCCCTAAGACCTAAGACCTAAGAATAACCTCTGATTTTTCAAATTATGTGTTTTAAAAAACGTTATCCAAGGCATGTGAAGTCTACCAATTCGCACTTGGCCAGCGCGGTGGACTATGGCCTAATCCTTCTCATTCTGAGAGGAGACCTGTGCCCAACAGTGGGACATTAATGGGTTGATGAGGATGAATATGTAGTTGCTGATCGATCTCAACAAAATCTAATAGGTACAATCAATCTCTACAATATTAACATACATTTTATTGCATTGTCTGCCAACAACAGAGCACTATTATTGCCAACCAAACTGTGCCCTGCTTTCAGACTAATTAATAACAGTTTTTATTTCTTCACTAACAACGATATTTATATAAGTAGGTATCCTACGAATTTCAACGATTATTTCCGTTATTCAGAATAACTATTTAAATGATTTATTTCGCTAGAGCGCCTTTCTATTATACTTTTAGCATTTCCGATTCATTCAATATTTTAGTATCATTCAATAAATAAAAGTAAACAACATTAATTAAATGCAGTCAAAAATCAAACAAAAAATATTTTCCCTAGTAACTTGCCCCACACTACGATTTTTAGGATACAGTATCAGTCAATTCTGTATGTATACTTACTAGTTGTATTACTGCCCATATACTTAACATCATGCAGCAGAGTCCACAACCAAAAAGAGCACTCATTTTAAAGCTCTTCTGTATTTGTTATATAAAACTTACGCTGTGATTGTGAGGTAATAAATAACGGATTTCAAATCTCTCAAAATTGACAATGTCCTATTTGTTTTTCTACTTTTTACAGATTAGCTTATCTATGGCATGCAAAAAAAATGTCTATAACAATAAAAGTAAAAATGTTCATCTTAAGGCACTCCAAAAATTAGATTTATATCTTGTAAGCACCTTTTATTACAGCTACTGTAATCAAAAATAACTAATAATGTGTGTACTATTTTCTGTTACATTCAGCATTGCAAAAGTATGAAGATTTTTGAAATTATGTAAGTTTGTTTCTTATACATATAAAAAGATTTGCATTGTAAACCTAGGAAAAACAAAAATGTATGACACTGAAATGATATAAAATTTTGAAATCTTTCCTGTTATTATCATCATTAGTCTCTCCTCAGGAACGTGTGAATAAGATTAACAAAAACAATAATGTAACATTAATACCTTTAATTCAAGAAAAACTATAGAATCATTTTACAATGTACCTACAATTATTAAATAAAATTATTTTATGTACAATTCAATGTGATCACTCACAAATGTTAATTAATACTTTGCACGAAAACAGTTATGATATTATTACAACATTATATTTGATTTCATATAGCCTTTTTTACTTAAGGAAAAAGGCAACACAACTTTATCATTTAAGGTAAAATTTTTAACAATAGGGTTGAACAGAAATGTATAATTGCAATTGTTAAGAAACAATTATTTTATAATGGAATAGAAATAAATACATTTGTTTACACTCTTACTATCAGCAAATATTTAATAGATGTTAATTTCTTAGCCCATACAATAAATAATCTTGCCAACAACATTTAGGTCATATTTGAGTTTTTTGTCCAATTTTCACTATAAAATTCGGACACAAGCACTATTAGAGTAGCATAAAATGGAATGGAACTATTTATAACAACATGTACCCTTAAGTCAGTACATCTCCAAGTTTACATGCTGACAGAGGAACGGTTGTTCATCCAGAATTGATGTCCGGAGATCACTAATGTGATGACATAGAGTAAAGCAGCAATCCAGCAGTTGTATGCATTCTGAAATTAGATCATTGTGAAATATTAATATACAAAATATATTTTTTTAAGATCTTCATTCGAATAAAATATTATGATTTTTTTTTATTCCCACATGATTTTTCTACTATAAAATTATTTGTGAAAATTATGTATTGAATTTATTTAAACATTTTATTACTAGAAATTATTACTACTACCTATGCTATTGACTTATTAATATATCATATATTATTGACAAAATATATATAAATTACTATTTGCTGTTTGTTTTAAATGGCTGGTTTGTAGGTATGCCAAAAAGATTAGATGCATCTTTATCAAACATGTTAATATCTGACATTTATATTATTTTGTACGTGCAAATTTCCAATGTAATCATTAAAAATAGCTTTTAAATGGGTAATAAAATCTTTATGTAAGAAAAAAAAAACTAAGTTCAACATGACCAAGTTGTTCCACATAACTAGTTTTTACTTCTTAAACTACCTTGGTTTGAACTATTCAAGGTCTCCTTAAAAAAAACTTCCAATTATGATCATTACTTCATGTTAAGTGATGACTTAACCATTGAATGTTTGCATTGAGAAGTTTGGTGGTGAAAGGCAATTTGAGTTATTAAAGCCAAAGTATGTTAAAAAATACCACACTATTACCAATTATGTACACAACATTTAAATGTACGTTGAGTTATTGAAGATGTATTGAAATAAAAAAATTGGATTATTTACTGGGTCCGTTAAAATGTTTATTTTCTTCATTTATACCGATATAATTATGTAGCAGAAAATGTATCTTGAACTTACTAGATAGCCATAAAGACGTGATTATCATAATTGTGCCTTCGCATATTCTTTGCTATAATTCTTTTAGAGATATATTTTTTTAAAATAAAGGTGACACATATAGGTAAAAAAAGGGCTATGCCCCTATTTACTATTACATTACATGTTTGAAGACTGCAGATACTAGAGTACTTCAATAGGTATAGGTAATAGGTAAATATAATAGGTAACTTACTCTGGTGTATCCAGCCTCGACATCCGCGATGAAGTTGTCAATGGGGGACTTGTCGTTGTGGTGTCCACCCTCCTCTAACGGGAGATCTTCGAGAAGAGCTACAGCCCTGATATAGTAGAAGACGCCCATCAAAGTCTAAAACGATATCAGATAATGTACTTGTTGTCACGATCGACTTACTCATCAGTAACCAGTCTTACTCACCAATTGTATGATCCCCCAGATGCTGAGAACAAACCCGCATAGGGACAGCTTAGGGCCACACAGCTTACAGGCCATTTTGATAGTTTATTTTAATAAAATTACGACCAATATAAATTTAACTATCGACCACTAGCTGTCAGCAGGTGTCAAAAATCACACAAGAAATGAAAACTCACATGATCTTCTCCTGTCTATGGTAAATGTAGAGTATCGTGTGATTTAGTGTGAAAAAGTGTGAAGTTAGTAGTAGTTTCTAATATAATTAAATAAAAACCGAAGACACTTCTAACAGTTTTATTAATTGTAAATTTTTATTATTAGAAATCTTACTTTTAAAGTTGATAATAAATTATTAGTTTTGATAAGATAAAGCGTGGAATGGAACATATTTTATGTGTTGCTAGACTACATTTTAAGAATAAACGACAAACGTAGGAAAATATATGTGATTTTCTTCACACGGAAAATTGTGTCACTATTACATAAATTATTTAATTACTTTTACATACATTTATGACTTCTTTATTTTATAATTATCTTACAAACGATAAAATGTCGGCACGTACATCAATATTATTATTGTAAATTATAGTTGAAATAAGAGAACTAGTAAATTAGTTTATTAGAAGTTCTTAAGCAATAAATTACAAAATAAGCACCCAAATAATGTAATATTCATTAATGTTTAACATGTAATACTAATTAATTAGTTAAATATCTACCAGAAGATTAATGTGTTTTAGTCTCACAGTAAATATTTAATATATTGTTTAGTGGTGCTAAAATCTTAAATAAAATACTTTTAAATAAAATGAAAATCAATATGTAACTGTTTCGTAATTAATTAATAGGATAAACGTAACACTAATTAATTTTCATAACAAATGGATGGTACAAATTAGAAAGCGCAGTAAGCAACACTCAGTACGAATGCGAGTGACACATTTTTCTCATCCGTATCGTGATTGTCTTGTCTACTGACTAAATATAAATTTCGATAATGGTGGATCGCTTAGGTACGTTATTGTTTTAGTTGAATATACTCCATGTTACTATAAAAGTTGTTAATGAAGGTGAAATATGAGTGATGGGTATTCATCGGGAGCACCGTTGTCATTGTTTGCTCGGTCACTTACTTTCCTTTGACGTCAAACTTTGATATCACACCGCAATTTTTGTTGATAAAATTACTTTTTGCAGTGAATAGTGAGGCCAATGCTCGGAGGATTACTATGGTGGAGAGCTGCTTCGGCAGTTCGGGACAGGTGAGCCCTTTATTTAGCTTAGTGAGAGAAATTCAAAAGTTTTTGGGCCAAGTTTGAAACTTTTCTCCATCACTTATCAAGCGACAAACTCCGCGAGATAAGTATTCGGTAGGTACAGCGTATGGTTTGTGTAAAGATATCATATTTTTATCAATGCGACTCATTTCGCATACCTACGTGTTATTTTGTTTATCAAAAATATTTTCCCTAATTTACTTTTGTACTTACGCCCTATAAATTGTGATAAGCATGGGATGGGTAAGTAATATTAGGGAAACTCCACATTTGCTGTTAATTTTATTCAGATTTATATCCTACAATGAGTGTTATACAAACAAAAAATATTAATGACCTTTGAATAATTAGATTAATTAAAATTTGACACCACAATACATGATTAAGACAACTGTACTCACTAACACATCATTTTTAATGCATACATTGTTATTCAATTGTTTTAATTATAAAGCTGGCCTCTCATATATGCACAAATATGCAAATTCACAAGTGTATGGCAGCATAACAGCTATTTGTAAATTAATATGCAAAGTTTTGACTGGATTCGCAATATGCTTAGCTGTATCGTTTTTTGGCATACATTAATGCATACAAGTTACAAACATTTGCATAGTCTCCTACACTTAGATAATGTCAGTTGCATATACAAATGTAAACAATACATTTGTAAGCATGTCAAAAATGTAGTTATCTACTAATTAGGTATGTTTCTAATCTTGTTATTTCCTGCCTTTAGCATAAAATAAAAAGAACTGAGAGGTTATTTCAATGAGATTAATAAATTATTTTGGCTGTTGATTCAAAATTGTAGGCGAATATGACATTACAACAATCTATTAATCTACGAATGTATGTGAATGTAGCTTCACAAATGAGCGTGCACATAACAGTGCTTATTAATTCATTAATATGTATGGTGTTGTCTGAATATTTTTCATGTAGTTATGCAAACATAAAAATGTGAGTGTGAGAATTATTACAGTAACATGTATGTGTTTTTTTATAACACACAAGTACCAAATACTGTCCAACTGATACTATGTGGCGACTGCTGCCTGTGGACATGTGTAATCAACCCCAAGCCCTATAAGTTCCTCGCCTATCTTATATCAAACTTATAACACTGCTGTTATAAGGCATGTATAGATGTGGCAGTAGTGCTTTTCAAATTTAAACTGTAATGTAGAGTACATTACAGTTTAAATTTGAAACCATCTAATTGTCCATACATCTTTATAGGAAAGAATATTTTCTTTCAGCCCCTTGCAGAGCAAGGTAGAGTCCTGGTCGGAGAGGGTGTCCTGACAAAAATGTGTCGCAAGAAACCAAAGGCACGCCAGTTTTTCCTGTTCAATGACATTTTGGTGTACGGCAACATTGTTATAAACAAAAAGAAATACAACAAGCAACATGTTATTCCGCTCGAAGAAGTCAAATTGGAATCGCTGAAGGATGAAGGGCGTAAGTATACCTTAATTATTTAAATCCTCAAATGATATTAAGCCCATATATAAAAAAGCATGTGTGTACATATTCACATGTTTTATCATATACATATACACATGTAACATGTTATGCTTCTTTACCATATTTAATAAAAAATAGTGCATGTATCAATGTGTATACATAGGTACAAGATGTGAAACTATGTCCAGCGTCCAAAAAACATTTGGCTAAATAGGTTTTGTACAATTTCAGTCTCATATGATGAATCTCTTTATCCAAAATCTACAATCAGTAGGAATGTAATTGTGTGAATTATCAAATATAATTCTATTTATCTAGTGTATATGTTAATAATTTGTATTTGGACATGTAGTTTAAATATTGTTACAACAGTATCAGGTTAGAAGTTTTATATCATTATATGTGTGGACAAACTTATTTGTTCTGATGAAAAATATTACCTACCTACCTACTGTGATCTTTCGCTGTATGGATCTTAAAAAGCTTGATGTGACATTGACTTTATATATCCTCCAATACATGCATGATATGTTCTTATTTTAGGGGATATAAATGATTTTAGTCTACCTAACATTTAAGCACCAAACAATTTATTATGCAGCCTACATTATATACTTTTTATGAGAGTTTTATATACCTACATACTTTTCACTTCCCTACTATATAAATGAAAGATTGCAAGTAGAATATTTGAAAATTGTGTATCTTTTACATGATGATATTTCATTGTTTCTTTTTTATATAATGCTGGTACAGGAGAAGTTCTGTTCGTACATAGTAATGTGCAAATGATATCTTGCAAATTTCCCTCCATACTATATTGACATGAATCATCTGGTTGGTGAATCATAGTGTTGTTTTATTATCATTTTTATGTCACATCTATGGCACTGATTGTTTGACGCTTGCCAGTGACTCAACATTAAACTTTATGCATATTTAGTAAATTGTAATACCAATATATTGTGCTATATGTTTGAAGAACTGACAATTATATAATATTTTTTGACAAATATACTTAAAAAATATTAGCTAAATTAAAAGTCTATGTATATATAATAAGATATTATTTTTCTAAAAAACTTGTGTGAAAAATAAGGTAGTCTACATAATGTTTATAATGATAGCAACTAAGCAATATTTGGCAAAAGTGACCTTGGTTTTGAATGCATTAACATTTCTACTTTGATTTTAACATTCATTATGGGGCAATATCATATGACAAAAAAATACACAGCCGAACATATTACCTTCCTTTTCCTACCTTCTCTTTTTTCCAAGTCAGTAAAAATAGTGCATTCCAAAAAATGTGCAAATACTATTTCTGACAGTTGATTGATAACTTTCAGCTTATATATTATTTCTAATTCCTAAATTAATGAGTAGTATGAAAATGTACATAATATCAACTTTTGTTTTTATACTTAAGCCCAACAATAAAGCAGACATGCTATCTGATGGACTATAGTAACATCGCTTGTAAATACCACAGTATGTTTTCTGAAAACTACACCTATATCTTGTCAGCATTTATATGTCCAGTTACTTCAAGTAACAGCATAGTTACTCAATAACACACTCATAAGACACATAAGGAAAAAACGTGCTATATTTTATCTGTACTGTATAATTTTCCAGAATATCGTAATGGCTGGTTAATTCGCACAGCATCCAAATCATTTGCGGTGTATGCTGCTACAGCTACAGAAAAAGAGGAGTGGATGGCACACATAGAGAAATGCATAGAAGATCTGCTTAGAAAGAGTAACATATCTTATCTTTATTTAATTAATGATTCCATTTAACTATTTTTACTGTGTAATGGATACTCGCGACAGACGGTTCTTTTTTTAAATTTCTTTATTGCCAGTATTATGTGTGGTGATACGGAACCTAGAAAACTAAAACGAACTAGACATAGGGTACAAGGGTAGATAAATTATCTACTACTAGTACTTGTCAACGGTTTCTCCCCGCCACCGCAGTTTTGCCGTGACCATGATCCATGTAACTGGGATGAAATATCGGCATGAAAGAATTACAAAAAGCCATTGAATTATACATATTTAAGTACATTACTTATTTATGCATGTTATGTTTACAATATATCTTAAAAACTATTAAGATATAAATGGGGTTATTGAACTTTGATGTAACATGGTTAATTTTCCTCAATTGGTTGTACTAGACTTGTTTGTGTGAACTTAAAGGTGTATAATTTTTTTAAGAGTGCAAGAGAGATGTTCTTAGTTTCCTCTGAACCCTATAATTTCTATATAAGCTTATAATAAAAAAATATGGTTGAATGTAATGAAAAATGCATGGGTGGATTATCTCAATTACTATATTGACGTACATACATATTAAGCTGATATACCTCTTACTTTAGGGCTCGAACACAAAACTGCGATGCGACGCGATGTGAATTCGCAACGCAGAAAATTGCGATGCGAATTGCTGCGATGCGATATCGTGCGGCGTAGCGTCTCTCAGGGCGACCAACAACAACAACCACTGTGCGATGCGAATCAATTCGCAAGTTCTTGCGATGCGTCGAGGGAGCTCGCAGACTTTTGCGATGCGACGTCGCATCGCAGTTTTGTGTACGAACCCTTAGGGATGTTCATGATAATTTTATATACTTTCAAAAAGTAATTTAATTGGAAGAAAAATTTGCTGCTGTAATTTTTTTATGTAACAATGAAAAATATTATGTGTTAGTAAAGAAAATCTTTATCATTTATATTTTTTGTTTTTAAGGTGGCAAACAACCACCATCAGAGCACGCAGCCGTTTGGGTACCAGACAACGAAGCCGCTATTTGTATGCACTGCAAGAAGACACAATTCACTGTTCTTAATAGGAGGGTGAGTATATCTTAATTATATTTTACACCAATATTAAAATGGTAAAAGGCTTAAATAGCCTTAAATGGTTATTCTAGGGATGCATTTAGTATCAGAATCGTTATTTCAATGCTTTCGATGTAATAGCATAGATATTGCTAGTGTTGTTGATGTTATTTTTATCACTACCTTTTCTTAATGTATATCAAATCATTATGACATTAACAACGAGCACTGGAGGGGCGGCCACCTAGTTTTACTAGCAGTTTGATCTTAGCTTCCGACTGATACACATTCGCTCCACGTCCTCGGTGGAACGTATTCGGGTGTTAATTGAAAGAAAAAAGAAAAAAATAGTTTATTCAGGAAAATTGCAACACACAGTATAATTATAAATGGAGAAAATAAATAAATATACTGCACGGTTATAAAACAAATTAATAATAAATAAGACAATCAATACACATCGACAGTTGATCTTAAACGTAGAAATGTATTTAGAAAACTTTAAAATGACAAAAAATACCTGCTCTTACAACACGCAATAAATAAATACAATATTCCAGCATCACTGTCGCAAGTGCGGCTCGGTGGTGTGCGGGCCGTGCTCGTCGAAGCGGTTCGTGCTGCGCGGGCAGAGCGAGAAGCCGCTGCGCGTGTGCCTGCAGTGCTACGACGAGCTCACGCGCGAGCGCGCGCGCCCCGCGCACCAGCCGCCGCAGCCCGCTGTGCAACCAGGTTAGATGATACTTTTGATTGTTTTTAAGTCGTGTGAACTGTTACTCCTATGCGAGTGAAGTAAAAACAACCATCGGGCTTTTAAATGGTCTCTAATCAGTAAATACTATAGGTAGGAGTATAGGGAAAGTACAAAAAACATTTAGTTCACAGCAAGTTGCAGCTTGAATCTTTGAAACCAAGATTCAAGTAGTCAGGTGTGAAAGAACATTGAATGGGAATTTAGCCATAATATAATTCATTGAATGTAGTATATTATGTATCATGTAAGTAAATTAGAGAGAGTATTGTTACCGTCCGATAATCGTAAGTTTTGTAAAGATCATTAAAAAACACAGTAGACATTCTAATAAAAACTCATTTGTAAAATTATTCAAAATTCAAATTAGTCTTAAGATACTATATAACCTTATGGTTCTAGTAAACATAAGTGCACAATTTTAGAATTGTAAGACTATCAAATAACATGTAAGTTTCTAGCAGAATGCTTTAAATTTCTAGTGAAACCAGTAGTGGACACGGCGGGCTCGGGCGGGGACTCGTCGCCGGACGACGACAGCGACGACGAGGACGAGCGCGTCACCGCCGAGGAGAAACACGACGAGGTATGCACATACATACACACACACACTCACACACACACTCACTCACACTTATATTATAGTATAATAAAAACAAACTTTATAACCTACTCATGTCTAAACTTAAATGGTAGAGTCCGCGCCGAACTGCTAGTCCGCTCTGAATAGAATTGAATCGCGTCGCAACAGCAAATTGTAGATATTAACGGGACGAAAACAACGCGGGACCGCGTTAGTTTGCCCTTACGTTGTTACGGAGTATATGCTTGTAGTTGTGTTCGACCGCATTGGCTCTCTGACTACACCTGCACGCAACAACTTCAGAGCGGACTAGCAGTTTGGCGCGGAATCTACCTTATGTTTATACTTTATACCTTCCTTATACCTATATCTTCACTGGAAAGGCTAAAGTCTAACACGCAAGGTGGCCCTTTTGGGTATTAGATTTTTAGACTTTCCTGTGACCATATAATTCAGATTAACGATTAAGTATGTCATACAACAATTTACAAAGACTCAGAAAAAAATATCTTTAGGAAGACAAGTTTTAAGCACATTAAAATGGCACCGGATTAACCGCCAATTGTTTGTCTGATTTAAATTGCTCTGAACCTTGTTGAAAAATTGATAATAATTATAATCAAAATCTTAGATGAATCAAAAGCAATCCAGCGTTATATTGTGTAAAGAAAATAATAAGTTCCTATTTACTTATTTGATTCTCATACAAACCATAATGAATATTCTGAATATTTATAATTTTATTATAACAGATAACATAAAATCAGTGTAATATGACATTATTTGATGACAATAACACACATTCCAAGTATACAAATAAAATTACCGCCAGTAACATAACTTGTTTATTTCTAGGGTTTTACAAGTTATAACGGTGTCAAAAATGGATTTGGAAATAAAGTCACAACTGTATAGTACAAGTTGAGATTGTGTAAGTGGAGCGGGTGCGAGCATATCACGCTTTACTTATTTTGGTGGTTTGATTTTGCGCCCGTGTGGAGTTGTTCATTTGACTCATGTTTAGCTGGAGTGTAGTGTGTTGTTAGGATTTGTTTCCCACGTACAATCCATTAGACGGGGTACATTTTGCATGGATGTGGATGGTCGAATACGATTATATAGGATGTAATGAATAATTTTCAATAAAACGCAGTTTTATTAATATTTGTTTAGTTTACGTATTTTGGACTGCGAAGCATAATGCTTTTCATTCTTTGGCACACCCTACAGCCCACATAGATTGAAGGATTTTAACATATAATGTGGTGTCTTTTAATTCGTCTAAATTGTGGAAGTAACATAGCCTATGTTACTTCAATTTTACTTAAATACTAGCTGACAACGCAAACTTTGTGTTGCCATATAAATAAAAAAAATGTTAAGTGTGAACAACCCTTATCACTTAGGGGTATTCAAAATAGATAGAAATAGATAGTAGCCGATTCTCAGACCTACTGAATATGCATATAAAATTTGATGAAAATCTGTAAAGCGGTTTCGGAGGAGTACGATAACTAAAATTGTGACACGAGAATTTTATATATAAGATTTTAAACGGTCACTTCCTTTGTATCTTTATAATAATTGGGTACTAGTCCAATATAAATTAAAATTAGGCCATCCCCACCCAGTTGAAATATTTACTCTGTATATTGCCTCCTCATAATATAATTTATGATTTCCACCATTCCTGTACATTCATATATTATCTATAGTTTAGTTATCGTTTCTCATCGCAATATTGCCTACTTATTGGAGAATTGCATTTTTTTCGCTAATACATAGTTTGTTGTGCTGTTTTTATTAATTTATGTTTTGTGCATCGTTTTATATACTTATTGTAGTAAACATAAGTTGTTTCATATGTACATATTATTATTGTTTTGAATAAATTTTGACATATTCAAAACATAATGGAGTAAATTGTTATTATAGTTGAAACTGCACTATCTGCCAAATATTAAGTATAAATTCTTAAAGAGTATGTTTTAATTAGTACATTATAACAATTTAAATGATTTTGCTATTGTTTTGAAAAATCCTACATTAATTAGTCACTATTGCGTACACAAATTGGCAGTATTAAAATTAAAGTGTAGTGAATAAAAAATTATAGTTCAAAAAACTAAAAAACACGCTTTTATGATAAAATCAACTAAAAAGTAGAAAATAATTTTCAATCTAAGAATCAATTAAGGAACAGTAAATAGTATAATTGTGGAAAAAGTGTGGGGTGCTTTTCGAACCTGATAAATGGAGCACCCCACACTTTTTCCACAATTATACTATTTACTGTTCCTTAATTGATTCTTAGATTGAAAATTATTTTCTACTTTTTAGTTGATTTTATCATAAAAGCGTGTTTTTTAGTTTTTTGAACTATAATTATTTATTAATTTTTAGTATTTCTCGTTATAGCGACCACCATTATTCATCGTTTGTAAAAAAATCAAGTGTCTATCTATTACGATTTAAGAGATAAAGCCCAACGACAGACGAACAGACCGCAGAGGGTTTCGTTTTAACCTTTGAGTACGGAATCCTAAAAATCATTCTACAAGAGGGCATTATAGATATGTTTCAGAACATTTGAGTTATAGGGAAATAACATTATTATTTTCTAAACTAAAAATCACGATATAAAAGTTACGCCTATTGAAACTAAATAGCAATAATTATTATTTGCAATCTAAAGTTGCGATGAACTTTGCTGAAGGTGTTTGAAAAATTTCGCCTCGAAAATCGTTAATCCAGAGGATGTTGATAAGGACAATGGTACAAAACTATTAATGTTTAAAATATTGAATTGTCATCGGTCCTTAATAAGTATGCCAAATTTCGGGTTAATCCGACGTTTTGAAGGGGGTTAAAATCATGTTGAAAGATTCCGTTACATACTAACATACTAACATACCAACATACATACGTCTGAAGCTAATAAAAGCGTGTTAATAAAAGTGAGTAGTGAGTGAGTGAGTAAAATAAAAGTGACTGAAATTGTAGTGAATAAAAAAACCGTTTATTTACCAAACGTTTTTTCAGAATAAATTGATTAGATGTTAATTATTTTCTTCAATTTCCAGCCAAAGTTCTACGGTGACGGCGACAAGACTGAAGAGACCAACAATCATTCGTCCAAGGATTCTGCCAAGTGAAACTACCCAGAGACCACACTGTCCAAATACAGGATTTAATATATAAGTTTACATAAATTATTATTACACCTTAGAGTGCTACCATACCCACACGATCGATGGTCGAAAGATCGACGGCAGCAAAGAACAAACGGCTATCTACAAGTAGCTACTTGTAGATAGCCGTTTGTTCTTTGCTGCCGTCGAGATGTTAAACAGAATATCGATAAGCTTCAATTATCGACGAATAGTCGACAAAGTCATTGTATGAACGGTTCAGTTGTTAGTTGAAATATAATGTTGTGTTAATTTTTTCTTACGTGATTTTCCTGTGTTGTTGTCAAAATTTGTGTCAATAGACGGTTGTACGATTGTTGAGGGATGGTCGATTTAGATTTTCTATATTCCAGTTTTCAAGGCGTAAATCGAATTAATCGATTGAGTAAGTTTTAATCGATACTCGCTCCAAATGGTAAAGTTTATGTTTGTGTTAATAAATTTATGTTGATCACTCACACATAGAGAATGAACGAGAAGGAAATACCATTTCGGATTACATTTTTTAATGATACATTTTTATATCCATTATTAATTTAGGCGATACGAATTGATTAAGTCCATTCTACCTTTGATAAATAATACTGTACTAACACGTAAATCTAACAATTAAATGTAAAGACTAGTCGTCGGTCGCGTGGGTTTAGTACCCTTAGTAACACTGTTTAAACAGTGATTAAGGGCATTTAACATAGGCGAAGTAACCAAATAGGCTCTGAACAAAATTCGTGAAAATATTCATTTGGATATGATCCCGGATGACAAACATACCATATTATTATGATGAGTGTTGAGAGCCATTGTATTCGTGGCTTATATCTTAAATTAAATCTATTTGTTTACTTCGCCTGTGGCATAACAACATTAAATTACACTGATTATGTAGGGGATGGAGTATTGTATAGGACATATTTCACCATGATGGCCTTCTAAATTTATACATTACAATTAGGTAGATTTTGCTAGGTATTTTTTAATGTTTCACTGATTTTTAACATTGTTAAAATGTTACAATCGACTCATTGAAGACACGGACGAACTTTTAGTTACATTTGTAAGATGTAAATATCTTAAAACGTTACGTTTTTCAAACAGCTTTAAAATCGCTCAAATGTAATCTAAAAGGTAACGTTTTTGATGTAATTGCTAATATTTATTTACACACAATTAGCCTATCATGGTTCTAACATGTTTTAACATTGTCGTATAGGCTTAGTCTTCGTGTTACAGCTATGCATATTTAATATTTAACTTGAGTTAGCATATTTTATTATGAACTTTATTGTAGTTTATATTTTGCTATTATGATTGTTGAATATTACAGATTGGTTTACAAAATAAGGATGTGTCAATTATAATGTTCCTACTTCATCTGCGCTAACGTTAAAATCCTGCGTTATTGCACGGCGTTACGATAAGTCATGTATCTACTGCAATTAATATTTTTGAGTAATGTCTTTAGTAATTGACTAACATTAAACATATCGCCGTTAATTAATTAACGCATTAAAAAGCAGATGGAGCTGAAGCATTGTGCGGAGTTAAAACTATGTATGAAATATGTAGTGGTTACGAAATATAAGGTGGAGTGTGAAGATATGTATTTGCGAACCAATCTTGTAACGTTGTATGTATATTAGAATTTTAGATATTAAGAGGTGCATTGATAACGTATACTTATTTCATTTCAAAAGGCGATAATATTAAGTTATGTTTATTTCACATTAGTTAGTGCGTTTGGAAAGTTCGTTGGATACGATGAATATATTTATAAATAATCATTATAATGTAACATTAAGCCCAACTGTTAACATTACATAAGTACCGTTTCTGTTAATATCGAAAATAGCTAAGCGAAATATTAAGATATTGTTTAATTTCGGTTGACAAATATACAATATTATTTTTTAACGAGTTTATTATTTCATTTTCACTTTGTTATAAATTAATAATCGTATCCATATTTACTGTTATTCTGATAATTACACAATAATAGTTAATTGTGTATAGCTAATTATAATAGGATAATAATAAATGACAGTCTATTATATTTTAATTATTTTTATTTTGGTAAATTTTAACAAAATAATAAACATAATAGTAATATATTATGATGAACAAAATAAGATCTAAACGCTTATGATAACTAACAGTCAAATCTTAATTTTATACTTTACTTAGACATACAATTGGGTACATTGAAATAAAAAATATTTTTCACTACTATCAGTAATATCTCGAAGATAATCCTTCGCATAATTTTATGTTATTGAATTCATAAAATTCTATACAAAATTTAATTACATCACTAAAATATAGTATAGTAGTATATTGGAGTACACTGGAGCAGCGTGATGGATGCTTCCCATTTACTGGACAAAATATGCTTATTGGGACTAGAAATATTGCTAACTCGCAGTATTAGCTGCCAGTTCGAACCACTGTCTTAGTGCATCCCCCAGCACCGTGGGCAACGCTGACATGTCCCTCAAAATAAGGTAGAAGGGGAACGGGAATGTGTCTAAGTATGGAACAAATCCTGATAGAGTGTTGGTCACCGGGTCGAGTATGGGCCTTCTGATGTCCATTATTGAGTCCTGTGAAAAGAAAAGATATTTTTTAAATGTTTTCTATGAAGGGCTTCGAACTTTTCGTACACAATCAACATAGTGGTTCAGATGATGTTGCCATAGTGTCTCATGTTACAGTTAAAATGAGATTGAGTGAATTATGTATATGCCCAGGACACGATAAAGATATCCGATTCCGTGCGGATGTGGCAAAACTGTATCGGATGTGGCACAACGGTGGTGCCATCCGCACGGAATCGGATATCTGATTGTAAGAAATGAGCGGAAATAGTTTAGCAAAAACAAAATATAAGTTAAGTATACAACTCACCTTATTATCAGGGTTGTCAATTATAACATAAACCAGGAATATTCCCTGCTGCCTCGCGCGCCTCACCGCTTGCAACACCTTCGTTTCTCCCTCCGAGAAGATCCCCCTCCCATCGCTAACTACCACTAGCAGCTTAGCATTTATCGCGTCACTCCTCACTGCTTGCTGGTCGAACAACACCGTACAGAAGTCTAACAACTGAGCGATTCTGGTTTTCTTTTGCTCAAACCGTAGTTCCTCTAGGATCTTCGAGCCTGAATGTTCAGTGAATTGTTCCGTGAAAGGATGCAGTAAGCTTGGCTTTTCTCCAAAGCTTAGGACGGCTAGGTCACCTGATTCGAGAAGATTGAGTGCCTGAAAATAGAAAAAAAATATGGTAATTATTTTTGAGCCGGTTCAGACATTTGCGTTACATGAGCGAAAGTCGCTGAGCGGAATCTGAATTCTAAAGTGTTTATTGTTCGCATAAATCAGTACATGTGTAATATTCTTTTAGAATAGGTTTGAATCGTAGGAAATGGAAATTAAAAAAATTGTAAAGTGCACCTAGAACAGTAGGTACATTACAAATAACAACGAATTCTGTTTCTTCATCCAATTCGCACAGCTTTAATTTACTTTCATCTTTAATCATAAGCTCAGCTGTAGTTCATGCATATTTATTAAATTACTTTTGTTTACTGACTGGCACTGCTAAACAAGACAAGAACTTTGCAAATGACAAATACAATAGCCCTATTAATCTTTTGACGAGATGAATCACAACTTATTCAATCACTAGCGCCCTCTATACACAATAATACGGAACCTGTGACACCAAAGCGAGGCTTTCAAACGCTAGCTCCTTGCTCCTGTTGTCCGCCATGGAGCTTGAGTCGTCCACTGCGATGGCGATCTTGTAGTCGCGTTTCGCTGGCTTAGTGCGTCGGAGCCATATGCGGTCCTTGCGGAAGTGGGACGCGATGTATGGTATAACACGACGCATGTTGATCGAACGGCCCGTACGGAAGTCGCCTGTGGAAAATGTTATTTGTTTAAAAAAACTTTAATAGATTGATTACCTGACTGGAAGAGCGGTCACCGTGCCGATCAGACGCGTAGAGGAGTCCGGGTTTGATCCCCGGCCAAACAGATACTTAAATTAGGAAAAGGAATTTTTGACATATGACATGACAATATCCAATCCTAGTGGGACTGTGAGTGTAGAAAGTGTCTTATAATAAATATTGTTACTTTAAATATTACTGTAGTGTATGTGGGTAGGTGAGTATTTGTTTTCAGCGTATACGTAACTACTGTCATAAGGTCATGGTCGGCGGTTGTGTTAGTTTGTGTCCAACCGTTGGCCCGAGCGAATGCGTAGGTAAGCTAGTGAGCTTATTAGCATTGCTATTGGTATTAGGTACACTATGTAATGTGTTACAAATAAAAATAAGAATTCAATAAATACAGTGGTTTAGTGACCATCAAAATCATTCTTTTTCATCCATACAAAACTAAGTTCATCTAGCAAACTAAGTTCCTCACCAGCTTTCCTAGACCGTCCAGTGGGTTCTAACACGAGCCGCAGTCGCTCGCACAGCGCCCTGGCCGCCGGGGCAGCGAGTGTCCACGCACTGCGCCAGGCGCTGGCCGCCGCCGCCCCGCCCTGAATACGACTCTCGGTCATGCAGCCCCGCATGCTCACGTACTGCTCTAGGGTTATGTCGTCCGCATGCTCTTGGGTATCGTCCACACTGAAAATATGAATTGTATAATATAATGAATAATAACATTTTTTTTTGTTTACGAGGAGGAAACCTTCAAAAGGTACCCGATGCCGTGGGAGCGACATAGGTTTATGTGGGACTCTTACCGCACTTAAACCCCCCGGTGGCCATCCTCGGCGCTGCGTAGAGGACTCCGGGATCTCCAAAGGAACGCAACCGGAGTCCTTTTAGCGCGTTGCCCCGTCGGGCTCCGCCCTGGTGAGCTTAACGCTCGCCGCACCGTCTGGTGCATACGACGGTACCGCCGTCCTTCCCGGGACCGTTGGCCGGGCGGTTCGAGCTCCCACTCTTGCCACCCACGACCCCAGAAGCCCCCTTTTAGTCGCCTCTTACAACAGGCAGGGGATACCGTAGCCCTATTCTTGTCCCGGAACTACAGGGATAAATGAATAATAACCAATGGTGGTCTGTAATTCTGTTATTCTGTAAATCTTGTGGACTATGACTCCTTCTCGTCACAAAAAAGATTCATGCCACCCAGTGGATTTGGAAAGAATTGCTGATGATAAACAGTCTCTGTTCGAGTAAATACGTGCTTAAAAACATCCGAACAACAAGCATTACAAAACCCAATCTTAACCTAGGAGCGTGCCCAAAATCAATAATGTTCCAATAACACAAAACCAATAAAGTTCTATCAAAAATATACAAGAAATTATGATAAAACCTTTATATGTTTAATGGTTATGAGTATCATGACAAATATAATCAAAGATTTTATAGTTGCACTACTAAGTACATTATTATCTTATCACATTTTTTTCTTGAAATTCATACAAGATTCTGCAAATGTTTTTTAATAAGACAATGTTTCCAGGGAACCCTCGTAATAACGAAAACAAATAAGATACAGCACGTACCGTGTATGGTACGTAGTGTCCCGACCCCGGGGCACGGTTTCAGTGAGTACAGTGTCGCCCTCTATCTCCATGCCAGCCTCACCGGTTGGGTCATCGGTGCCTTCATTTTTGTTGCCAGTTTTCTCTTGGTCTTTCTTTGCACCGTCCTTCACTTTCTCTGGTTTCAGTTCTTCGGATTTTTCCACCTAAAACGTATAGTAAATATTATAAAATATTACGTAATATGGTAGGTGGCACTTACTTTATTAATATAAAATATTAGGCAACCTAAATGTGACCTATTTTTTACACTATCCAAATAGTTAACATACATTTATTTATATGAATATGAATATAATATAAAACTAGGTGAAAAACAGCAAGTCAGATTGTGATTTGACCCGCACAAAAACGTACCTAACTATTTAAAACACAAACAACTACATGTACTACAACTATAACAGCATTTTAAAAAGGGATAACAGTGAAGGTTGACAATAACCTGTATATCTTCCTCATCGACGTCCATAGGAACTTGTTCGTCATCTTTCAGTTTCTCTGCTTCCTCGTCTTCCTTCTGCAGAGTGGGTTGCTCCTCGGCCTGCTCTTTGGTCGCTGCGTCTATCGCCTATAAAATAAACAGGTGAAAAAAATATATAAAACGATGATATAACAAATAAGCTGAATAATACATGTCTACTAAGTGCCATTTAAATGGAGAGAGTTTCGAGCACGTTTCGGGTCGAGAAATCGTAAGCAACTATCACAAGCAATAATCGTCATAACATTATCATATCAAAATGTTTACATACAGGTGAGAATTAAAATCTCGCCTACGATTATGTCATACGAGACTCTCATACAAATCAGCTTGAATCGTTTTCAGTGCAAGATTTGCCTTTCGAGTTTAGTGGTTGTCTAATTGTAATTATAGGCACAAAGTGTTAGATGCTCCCATAGCAGCTTGATATTGTAAATTTGTACAAATAGTTTTTAAAACTCTTGCTTGAAGCCAGAACAAAATAGACATTGAAACTGTTATTATAAGATATAAATGCATGTAGATGTAGTACAGAACACAAATACCTATGTACGTATGGGTTAAGTTAGGTTACCTGTAAATCATCTTTCTTCGCCTGTTTCACATGTTGGTACGCATCAGCCTCTTGTTCTCGCTCGTCCGCCTCGCCGCCCTCCTCAGCGGCATCTTCCGTCTCCACGTTCAACATGCGCGCTTGTTTGTGTTTCTTCTCGTTTACGTCGCCTGAAATAATTCAATAATTAAAGTTATTTAATTACTGGATGTCAGACGTACAGTTGAACACGTAAAAACACTGACTTATTACACACAATAAAGCTTAAAACGTAGTATTCTGAAGTATTACATATAAGTTCCTTATTTAACCAAATAAGCACATACAAATCCACATTGCGGAGCTGTCAACATAGCGGTTTTACAGGATTAATTATTTAGTTAGCGGGATCTAAACTGTACCCACTTAATGGTTGGGTTTCGATTCCCAGATATCTAAATAATTAATTTAAATTTTTGTTCTAGGTTTTCACTTGTTTATATTCATGGCACCCACGACGTGGGAAAAATGTGTAAGGGTAAAAGTGTTCGTGTGTAATTTTACTGTTGTACTTGATAATCTTTTCTACTTAAAAATACTTTACTGCAGATTATAATGCATACCCAAAGTGCGATCCTTATCAGTGCGTCCAGGTTTGTTCTCATGTCGTTTCTCCGTGTCTTGTGCACTGTCAGTACGAGCCGCTTGCTTCTCCCCGCGGTGTCCTCTATCGCTCTTGTCCAGCTCCGAACGACCCTTCGTCTGCTTGTCTTCACCCACTTGCTCTTGGGCTTGTTCCTGTAATAAAATAAGTATTATCTTCTATAGTAATGTATTGATTTGAAAGCCAGTGAAACGAAGTAACACTAAAAAGAGACAAATACATACATCTATAGGATTAGTATACGAGAGAATGAAATAGAATACATAACAGTGATTCGTATAAAGTTTCTTTTATGCCAATTGCAATAACACTCCAATAAAGATAATTGATAAAATCAGTATGAATAGAGTAGAGTTGTTGTCTCTAATTGATCATCCGTTATCACTGTTTATACAAATCATAGGTATTCTTAAGAAATAGTTTCTGAGGCCTACTACGTGTTTACCTATAGTGGAATATTATAATTGTCTTAAACATTCAGAGAAGAAATCAGGAATTTAGTAACACAACATACACAAACACCAGGACTATTTCGATAAAAATCAACAGAATATATTTTTATTTATTTAACAATAAATATTTTACCAACCTTAAAGTTTTTATATTACTGTAAAGTAACTATATTTTGTAAAGAAATACTCACAGTAAGTTCTGCATCCTCATCCTTAGCCTGTTGTTCATTAGTATCTACATTATCAGTGGTTCCTCTATCCATATCTGCATTCTCTGCCTTCTCACCCGCTGAGGGATCATCACTAGACGGATTCGCTTGAGGATTAGCGTCTTGATTCTTTTCATCAACTTTATCATCTTCGTTGATTTCCTCTGGATTCTTTGGCAAATCTTCTTCTTCTTGGTTAACTTCTTGTTCTGCTTCTGTTGGATCCGGTTTATTTGAATCATCTTCTGGATTGTCCTGAGCGTTCTCGGTGTTATCATCATCAGGCCCTTTCTCTTCATCTTGTTTGTCGTCTTCTGGACCAGTTTGTTCCTGTGTGTCTTCTTTGCCCTGTTATACAACAGTTAAATTTTAAGGATAAATAACTGAATTCACTTTTACTAATGGTTCTTATATTTACAAAACAAGAAGAATATGATAAAAGGACAATGCCCATGAAAGTATGGACCGCCGTCCAGAGTTGCATCAAATTGAAACTTGTTGTGGACGATGTATAATTAACCAAATACTACCACCAATAATTATTTTTTAGATCAGCACCCGGGTTCTGAAGTTATTTACCGAAATGTTATATAACCTCAAAATCGAAAATATCCGACGATAGATTGATGGTCGGTTTTAACTGATAGTAGGTACCTATAATGTAGTTCGATTAACATATTCCATTTACTCTTAAACGTAGTAGGTAAAAAACCCCAAAATATCCTAAAAACCTAAAATAATGAATTCCGAGTATAAAATACCGCCATTTTAATTTTTAAGAACAACAATCAACATTTCGTCTTATTTTATCTTAAATGGAACCCCCTTGTTCGAAGAAACTGTTCTGATCGACAAACTATGTAAAAAAATATTTTTAATATTACTTTCATTTTGATGCATGAGAAAAATCATTAGTCAAAACACTAATAGATCTTATTGAATTCCGAGTATAAAATTCCGCCATTTTAATTTTTAAGAACAACAATCAACATTTCGTCTTATTTTATCTTAAATGGAATCCCCTGTTCAAAGAAACTATTCTGATCGACAAATTATGTAAAAAAATAAAAAAATAATTTTAATATTACTTTCATTTTGACGCATGAGAAAAATCAGTATAGACAGAAAAATACCTCTATGCAATCCTACTACTAAAGATATTTCATTTACAGATTAAATTGAAAATACAGTCTTATTTACTGCCATACCAACTGCTATACATTATTTTGTAAATATAAAAAAAATAACTGAAAGTTTATACAAGATATTTCGAATTCGCCTTTCATATGCATATTCCTATCTTAAGGCTACTGGAAGAAATTTTATTTTGGAGTCCTTTGTATTATATATGATTTGTTTACTTTAAATGTTTGCAAAAAATATATAGAAAAATAAATTCACTGACCTGTTGTTCTTCCTTATCATCTCCATCGCCCTCTTCATCGCTGGAAACTTCAAAACCGTGTTTATCATCTTTTTCCTCCGGTTCCTTTGGCGTTTCTTCTTCCTCAGTGACAGGAATTTTCGATACATCTATTTCGAATGGATTTTCCGTTTCTGTTTCTCCTTCCTCCTACAGATTAAAAAATATTGTAATGCTTGTTTGTTATGAAGCAAACGTCAAAATAAGAGAGAAAAATACATCTACTTGTGATGAAATTTTGAATAACAAATGTTTGTTTGTTTGAGAATGTTTGAGATACGAATGATAAAAATGAAAATCCTAAGGTAATCTTACATCCTCACTAACTTATCGTAATATCTGGTTCAGATAAAGTTAGCATAATTTTTACCTCATCTTCACCCTCCTCTCCGTCTAAATTCATGTTGTCAGGCAGTTCAAAGTCTTCCGGCTCTGGTAATTGTTGTTCTTTGCCGTGGTAGGGGTCCACCTAAATATCAAAATATAAAGGTCATCATTACTTCGATGAAATACTTGTTTCGTTCGCTTAATAGGAATAAAATATTAATTTACATATTTTTAGCAATCTAAATTTGGCATACGATTTTACAAGATTTTATTGTGATATAATTTCTCGTCAAAATCATTTGCGTCTATTTAGTATTACACTATAATGTTATTATAAAAGTTAAATTTATCACAATTATGATCTATCAATATATTTCTCCTTGCGTAATCACAATGTTACACCCACCTTACTACTTTTATTGCTCAGAAACACGTCAATACATCACGTTTTTCATAAGTTCCAAATAATATTTTACACTTACATGATCATCATCAACCTCCGGTTCATTCATTTCGTTGATATCTTTCTTCTTCTGTTTATCCTTTCCTTCCGACCCATCGTCCGTTCCTTCCTCTTGCTCTTTCGCAGCCATCTCTTTCTCTCCTGTACTCTCTCCTTTTCCCTTTTCATCTTTATCTTTCTTTTCTTGTTCTTCTTCTAGGTCTTCCTCGTCTTCTGAACCCCATATTTGCTGGTCCAACCTAAAATGTACAATTTACAAATATTTTACACGTTTCGTCTATTTTTTCTTAAGTGCACTAATTATTATATTCTTCTTATAGTAAAATAATTTATTTTCTAAACTTACTTCTCAGCAGCATTATCTGTTTCACCCATTTGCTTGTCTGCATCTTCGTTATCATCCTCTTGATCTGAACCATCGGCTTCTATTCAAAAATGACAAAATTAAACGTAAAATACAAAATTAAGGCTGTTTTATTCTATTTGAAATCGATGCTATTTTCTCTATATTACATAATTTTCTCGTCCAATATTGAATCGAGATAGTAAGTTGGTTTCATACAAGTTCAATTTGTACAGAGAAAAATAAAATGTTGTTATAATTAACAAATGAATTATTATTTATATAAAAATATTTTAAATATTAGAGTTATTAGAGTATACATTGTTAAGATTTACTTAAAAAAAGATTGGCGTTCGACAATTATTTCACAACTTATACCAGATTCGTATTCGCGAGTGACATTTCCTATTCAAGTCCATCATATTGCTGCTATGTATATAGTTTAATGCCTTTGTACCTTTCTGTTCAACATCTTGCAAGTGCGAGTAAAAGTCATCCGTCATGTTAACTCCTTTCTCTTCCTCCTTGCAGTCTTTATCTTCTTGTTTCTTCTCTTCGCCTGGACGTTGAGCATCGTCCAATTGATCCTATGTACATAATTTATTACATTACATACGTTATTTTTAAAATACTTTTAATGTCTAAAAGATGTGCTTCGCGTCCCAGGAAAATTAGTTTGTAACTTTGGTTAAATTTATAAAAATTATGATGTGAAAAATGTTTATTAAATTGAGCCAATGCGGCTTATGACATGGACAACCACCATGTCAATGATGCTGTTTATGATACTTAGTACAATGTAACATTGACTTAGTAAGAACAAGATACATATTGAAATATTAAGAATGGCACCTGATTTTCAATTCTCTCAGATACGTCCTTCTGTCCCTCTCCATCACCAAGCCCCATTCCTCCAGATTTGCCGGGACCATCAGTACCTTCACCGTCTTCCATATCAAGGTCAGATGGTTTACAGAAACTGTAAAAATTAATGATGTTTTAATCATTTTGTGGCAAATATAATAACTATTGGTTATTGCTAACAAATGATATTACGCACAATTTTAGGTATTGCAACTAAATAGTAATATTATTTTTGTTTTCTTAAAACAATTGTACATAAAACGCAAAAGTTCATCAATAATGAACACCGCTTCTGTGTATTGAATATTATAAATACTTGACCACTTACCCTTTCGTAGCTAACTCGGAGAATATCTTTAGTAGGACCGACAGCATCTTGCACGAAACCCTATGGACCGCTACTTTCTGTGTTACGAAATATTGCATAAACAACACCATTTGCTCCAAAATTGGCACCAATCGCATTACTACCGCTCTAACATTCTCTATATTTTGGTTAGTCGCTACGTATTGCACGTATTCTACTAGTATAGCTTTCATCTTATCGATCATAACTTCCATTTGTAACATCTTTGTATCACTCGAAAGTTGTTCTTGCAATAATTCCTTCAAATGTTTGTCTTCTAGAACCTCTTTAGATTCCTCTGTTGTCTTCTCACCCTCGATGATTTCATCGATTGCATTCAGAACGTCAATATTATCTGAACTTCTATTCATTGGCAGATGTTTCTTGTATAGAGATTGTATCACTAACAACATACTTGCTATTGTATCTTCCGTCTGATCAATTAAAGCGGTTGTATTATCAGTCATGGAAACGTCATTTGGTTCATCCAAATCATCAAGAGCCGTTTTTGTTTCACTTAAATATTTAGTAAGATTTTCAATACTCGTCAGTACTGGATGTTGTGGCAAAGATTCTTCTATGGATGTTAATTTGAATACAAATTGATATTCATTTAGTATTGCTTTTAAATCTGTTGCAAGATTCTCTAAGTTAGCTTTAGCATCGTTGGTAACATCGATATGATTTTGGGAAATTACAGGTAGCTCAGTATTATCTCTGCCAATTTGTTTAGGCATAGAATTCACCAATTTATTCAAGGCTGTTTTTTGTTTAGTTGCAACTGATATCACAGCTTTTAATTTTTTATATAACTGTGCCCACTGATCGCTATTCTTGAAGCATTTTGCAAGTGGCGAGTCTGACAGTACCGCATCAAATTCAGGCTCAAATTCCGAATTCAAAGTATTTTCTGGGAAGGATTTTAGGAGCACACTGAATTGATCAAGCACGATACTTATATGCGCATAACACTGTGTTAGAATTTCAATTTTGTCTTTGATTGTAGTTATATTTCTGTCACTGGGTTCCACCTCAAGAGCATTCATGAGATTATTGGTGATAGTGCGTAAGTCACAGAGATGCCTTGAATGTTTAGATATGGATCTTTTCTGGGAATTTGTCAATTTCTGCAAAAAGATACAGTACGCAAGTTAAATTCATGTAAAATATTTAAAAAAATGTTTACATAACACATTTACATTTGATTGTTGATGAATTTATGAAAAATATATTCAGTAAATATTTTAATGTTTGATACTAAAAAAGAATATTCACAAACTTAATTTAAATAAATCTATTTAGCATATCTTCATTTCCTAATGTTTCTATAATTATGAGACTGAAATTTATTAACAATCCGCTACTTCTTACCAGCAACTGAGCAGCAAATCCTTTGCACCTCTCAATATTTTGCACGCCCAGATCAGCGTGTGGTGTTAGCAAGGCCGACGCCAAGAGTCTGTGGCGAGCTATGTTCTTCTGGAAGTATTTCTCACATCCCGACCACAGTAACGCTAGAGAGGCATCACATCGCCTAAAAACAGAATATGTATTATTAAATGAATATGTGTACATGTGTGTTCTATGAAGAATCTTTTTGGTCTCGGGGGACTCAATAGTCTATGGCTTCATACCGTTTTGGAGCACCACTGTCGTTCCAATTTTTAAGAAACAGCATTATATGCATTACTGTGTCATACTTTGAAGGAACACAAACAAACTTAAGCGAACTGTTCCCACTTCTGGGGGTTTTCAACGCGTCTGTGGCCGATCTCAGGTACTTGGGTTTGTCTACTTATGTCAATGGACGACAGACAAAATGCCACACCGTCAAGTGCTATTTATAATCAGTCAGTAAAAAGAAATATAAATTCGCGAGAACGTTCAACCTCAACACTTACCTGCTCTTCAAATAGTTCATAGCTGCGTCCAAATCAACAGGAGGTATGGTGAAGTCATACAGATCCTCACTCGCTGCTAGTATTACTAGCCCAGTGCGGTAATTGAGACCCATTTTGTTCAGATACTTGAACAGGTCGGCGAGAGCTTTGCGCTTTTGTTGAACGATATTCTTAGCTTGAGAGGTCTGTTTGTCCTTTGGTGCTGTTGTGTCAATCTAAAATATATGAAAGTAGTAAAGAATTAATTAATAATAATAGGTTTGATAAAAAGTAGTAGAATTTACAATTATTTTTTATTCTATTTCTGTCAATCGCCTTAAATAGCTACATAAGTAACATTGTCGACATAAGAGCAAATCAGTTTTTACATCTTTGATTAAAGTAACCTATCATGCCGTTCTGAAATTATTTCCGGGGATCTTTTGTTAAAAATCTTATCTGTCCTTCGTAAAACATGTATAGTCCGCGTAAAACTGCTAGTCCGCTCTGAATATAGAAATGAATCGCGTCGCCATAGTAAATTGTAGGACTACACCTGTTCGCCACAACTTCACAGCGGACTAGCAGTTTGGCGCGGACTATACTATCCTGTTGACGGCACAGGTAAAACAAATGCTGCATGACGTACAGATATTCGTTGCGGGTCAAACGTTGTTAGTTACTAGTTTCTTAGTAACGAGCGATTTAAATATGACCAAACTTATAAGAAATATAGAATATACAAGAAAGATCAGCTGACTATCTTCTTACTGTCATGTTAATGACAGTTAAGTGTCGCTTCATGGGTATAATTTCAACCTTCGGCGAGTTGTAGTCCAACAGTGTCGAATGATTGATAGCAATTTTTCATATGTATTTTGTTAGTAGATTGGATCTATACTTACATCAAGCGAACTTAAGTGCGTATTGCTCTCTATAACGAGCGTCACGAAGTCGTCCAGCGCTTGCACCAACGACGGATACTTCGTATTGGTCATAGTGTCTTTGCAGAGCATCTTCGCTTTGTTCAACAGACTGGGCACTTTGGACAGCAGGCTGCCTTCTGTGATTAGGGAGGACGGCTGTTCCGCTTGGTCGAGGTATTTCTGTTAAACGTTACACAAGTTGAGTTTGAATAACAATTGGTAGAAATGCGTTTAGAGACTTTTTTTTTTATTTATGAGTAGGAGCAATAGTTTGGCTTCTGATGTTAAGATGTTAATGCTATCCACGGTCTATCTGTAAAATTTACGTTTTTGGTGTGGGTGTTCGTTTATTCGTCATTGTGTGTATCCTTGACAACCATGACACAGAAAAAATCTTAGCTTGAAAAACGTTATGATTTTAGTTGACTATAAATGGCCATTAAAAAAAAGGTAGTGTATTTAAATACATAAACAACAAACAATATTGTATTTTATTCCATTACATTACCTTCTCTTCCTTCCATTTTTGTAAGGGACGGCAGTGAAAGAAATTGTGATGATAAGAATGTGTAAAATAGCAATTTTCAATTTTGTATGCATTTAAAAATTTTATATTTATTAATATAAAATGAGTTGAATTTATTACAATATGAAGTAATATATAAGGGTACTTCGAATTAACAAATGAACTACCCCTGAGGACAAAGTTGGAACGCAACAAAGCAGCGATTAAAATACTGTTATGAGGCAGAAACAGTTTTCTAAACTACTCCGTGCTTTGGAAGTACATGTGGGAAGAAACACATGTCCTCGAAAGCCTAAAAGGGTTGCAGTCGTACAATGTGTACTAAACCAGTGTTCCGCAAACTTTTTGTGTTCAAGGTACATCTAGGAAAACTAAAATTTTTGGAGGTACACACAAATTAAAAAATAGTTTTTAAATAATATTAATCAACATTTATTGAAACCAAAGAATTAGATGAACGAGACAAAACGTTTCGCTCGTGAGCTCGCGTGATTTGTGTAGGTATTTTATTTACCTTTACTTACGTACTAAAATATTTTTTTTAGGTTACCTTATTTTTCCGCGGCACACCAAACAAATGATCACGGTACACCCCGCGGTACACACTTTGCGGAACACTGTAATAAACAACACTCACCTTCACATTCCTAGCCAGTAGTAGATGGTTCTGTATTTCGATCATGTACGCCCCGCCCGTTGGAGCGCTGGCCCCACCCGTAGCCCGTTTCGGCCGGTCCCATATGCCCACGTGCTCCACTGCCACTTCCGTAGTCTTGTCTACTAAGCAAGCTGTTACGTTCTCTTTTAATATTTTCTGTGATAAAAATGATATGCGTTGTTATTAAATAAAGTCAGTCGTATGATGTGAGGAATCGGATTCTACGTCAAAAAGGGCTAGATCTGAGTGAGTTTACTTGTATTTGTGTCTAAAACTTGGTATGTCTATGTGTCAGTGTGCGTGTGTATTTGAGTACGACCCTGTCTTTGTTTAATATGTTCGAGTATGACCTTTTTTTTATTCTAGTATACTAAATGCAGTCTCAAAGCATGAAGTTAATGACTATAGAAAAAGTGCAGAATAAGATTAAAGGAACCATTCAAAAAAAAAACAAGACATATGAAAAGAGTTGAGTATTTATTTGTATATGTTTGTGTGCATTCGGGCAAATATACAAAAAGATATTCTAACCTCAAATTCCTTAGTATGTTTGTGTAGCACCTTGTGTGCTTTATCCACAGTATCCTTCACACTCCAGTAGCTCAGGTCTCTGTCCCAAGAGCATATCTTCACAAAATCGCGCAGCTTCTTTTCAATGGGCGCCCGTTTCTCCTTTATGTATGTGGTCACTTGCGGCAGGAATTGTGAGTAATAGTTGTATGTGTTCCATAGAATTGATAGTAGCTCGTCTGTAATACAATAAATGCAATGAAAAATCGATGAAAGACAGATTATTGAATACAGAATTCTTCAACAAAACACGGAAAATCATATGCGTGTCAGAAAACCAAGGTCAGATATTTACTGACATGTCAATTCGGCAAAAAATGAGCCAACACAATCCGCGAATGTGTTGTTAAAGTTTTCTATAGAACTATGGTAGCTCCAAGCTGAGAAAGGATTTATTATCTAGCCTGTTAGAGCTCTCATTACTAAAGTCTTCTCCTTGAGCAGTGAAAGAACTAATGTGGAAATTCCAAGCTAAACAATTCCGCTTAATTCCAAACGTCTATTGTTTTATTCAGTTGTAAATTTCCCCTTGGCAAATGCGTACTTGGCACTTGCAACATAACATAGAGTTATAACTCTGCATGAGAACCTCATTTAGACATAAAGATGTTGACATTGATTTGATGACATGTCCGAATAAAAAAACAGTACAAGAAGATAGAAAGAATAAATAGATTGAATAGCTTTATTTTTATTTACCTCTCTTTTCACTAGGTTCCAAATGCACCAAATGACAGTGATACGCATACACTATATCCAGCCTCACTTCGTATTCAGCCAAGTTGGATTTCTCCATGAACTCGTTCAAAACCGATACGATTCTTGGGGCGGACACAGGATTTCTCGTATCCGCCTTCTGACCATCGTCTTCAGAATAAGTGTTAACCACTGAGTATAGGTAGAACCAGTACTTGTGTGCTTCTGACTGTTTTCTGTGAAATTGAAAGTGAAAGGTCTGAAAACATTGTGCACAAAAATGTCCGAACCTAAAATGCTACAATATAAGAAACTACTACAATGGCACGGCACATGTAATGTGTACGAGGAACGGACCAAATGTCCACGAAGCCTTTTTAATGTTAAATTATCAGTATGCAAAGATTGAATTGTTATAAATACAAAGAGAAAGATATTTTAGGAGTCTTAATAAATTTCATTGCTTCGAATATTTTTTTAAATCCCACATTTTGCAATACAAGTTATCTGAGTAAATAATAGAACAATCTATACCCGGGAGTAGAACAGTGAATCATAGTCAAAAATGAAAAAACTTACCTATGATACAAATTATTCAGACACTCCTTCCAGTGACTCATCTCGAGTTTCCTCCAGTTAACGATCTGTTGTCCGACCGCCAGCGATATATCTATCATGTTGTTCCCTTTGTGTGCGTTCTTGTTCCACTCCTCTATTTTATCACGGAGCAACTCCAGACCGGTGAGGAAACGAGATACCGGACTCGTTATTGGGAAACTTAGGATCCTGTTGACTATTACTATTATCTGTAAAGGTATTTTATATGTCAAATTCTAATTGTAATTGTAATTAAAATAAAAATAGAAGCATTGATGTGTTCTGGTTGGAAGTGTGTAGTGAGACAAGAACATTTACATATGCTGTACCAGTTTACCTCTTCAGAAGCAGCGACGCTTCTGTGACCGACTTAAGATATAACTTTAATACTGTTTGTTTATACTACATCAATGAAACATAAAAAAATTAGAACTCCGAATATAAGATAGATTTGTGTTCAGAATTATATTTTCGATATTTCTAAATTAATTCACCTTAATATGTGTACTTAACGATTTTTTTTTTGATTTAGCGTTGTAGGTACATAGCTATGATAGTGTAAATAGTAAGTTGACTTACATCCTTGAGCGTTGGGAAGTCCGGCCACTGATCCAACAGTTCGTTGGTGGCTTCCTTGACCTTTATTAAAAGCGGCAGGCATTCTCTCGTCTCCGATACCCACGGGGAACGGTAGAAATCTACTTTGTGGCCATTTGACTCTATAAAATAACAAAGATATACATAAAAATAAGCATGTTGGTGCAAAATAACTGGTATGATTTTACAAGGTATTCCTGGTAAGTTTCCAGTTGGCAAAACATCTGCATCGACTTTAGGCACTAGTTTTTGCTTGGGATTAAATGCGTATTGGTTACTCTTACCACTCATAGAAGAACGACAATGACCATGAAAAATTCATGACATTATATACCAAATCAATTACAATTATGTTAGTATACTACAGTCATTACATCCTTCCGTACATGCCACAAAATTTTAATAATATTACAGCATTTATTAAAACTAACATAATAATATTAATTTATGAATGTAAAAAAACACACTGATATGTTTGAAAAAATAGTAACCACCATAACTTTAATACTACAAATAAAACCTATTATGAATAAAAAAAATGATTTTATTTGAATAATAAGTTAAACAAACAAAATAACCCTAAGCTTAACACAGCCATTCTGAAAAATAGCCGTAAAACAACACTTACCATTCCCATCGATCTTTTCCTTAATATGCGTCAACAGTACCAACATGCTCGGCGACACCGTGCCTTCGAAGTCCGCATCCAACGCCTCCCAAGCATGTTCTACCACCTTACTGAACGTCGAATACCTCTTTATCAACGGACTGACCACATCATTACCGACCAACTTCTTAGGACCGACCAACCATTCCGCATACGTCATGTTACGAACGAAATTCGCATGCCATTTGTATATTAAAGTGACGTCATCAGACGAAATTAATAATTTTGGTTTAACGTCTTTGGGTTTCGTCTTTTTCTGTTCCAGCGTGGAAAGTTTGAACTCTGAGAAATCTTCGTCGGAGTACGACGGGAACATTTCCATTATCTCCTCCTGTGCGATCGCTTCTTCGTCTTCGTCTTCGCATTTGGACCTGGGATAAAGGAAATACATGTCAATTAAGCGACAGATTTATGCGTAGTTTAAAAAATAATATGGTGGTAGTATTTCACAACTGTTGCCGATTTTTAATGTATTATTTAAAGGTTTGGGAAGGCTGAGACATATGTGATACGAAGTAACCCAATAATGTACTTAAAATAGCATGTTGTGATTCGAGTGTGATAGTACCACCGTCATAACTATTTCTAGAGGCAATGCTAGTAGTCGGCCTTAGAACATCAATAGATCCCAAAGATCGACTTCCATGGGCAACAATGACCTACTTACCATTCGATAGACTGTAAGAAAAATTAGGAAAGATTAATATTATCATAAAAAAAGAAAGGTGGTAGAACCCTTTGCGGTTCGACTCCGGCGGCACCACCGCCACACCTATTTCTACCTAATAACAGCAGTGTTAGGCGCTGCTGTGTTCCGGTTTGAAGGGTGTGGTAAGGGAGACAGACTTTTCGGAGGCGTTCCAGCTTAGTCCTCAGGGGTAGCTGCGCATCTGTGGCCGACCTCAGGTAGGAATATCTAATCCTATCTGGGGTTGATTACAAATTCCATTGGCGGCAGTAGCCGCTTACCATCAGGTGGACTGCATGCTCGTCTGCTTCTCCTATATTATAAAAAAAAAATCATACTTCCTGACCTAACAAAAAATCAATAGTAAACTTACTTGGTGACATATAATGCCTCATCGTCCTGTTTCTTCCTCTCGATATCCCGTCTCTGTTTCTCCCAAGCTTTCACCAACGCGTTTAGCGTACTTAGAACAGCATTCACCGTCGTTGTATCGACACGCTCCATCGCCGTGCAGTGCATGTTCAGTTCTGATAGGTTCATTTTTAGAACGCTGTAAAGTAATTTTTTTTGTACAATAACAAATGAATGATTATAGTCGGGCAGATGTCTCAATAATGAGTAAAATGAATTTAGATATAGATTAGCAATTATAGAGATATTGAGGAGGCATATTTTTGCCGTTTGATGTGTGAGAATTAAGCATACGACCTTAGAAACTTTCTATTGTTCTCAAATCACACAGAAACACAGATGTTACTCTGCTGGGTAAGGATGGCCAGATTAATATTCTACCATTCTAACAAAAAATCGTAAATTTATTTCTACAAAATATTAAGATTTTACCATTTATATCATACTTACTCTAGGCACTCGGCTTCAGGGTCGACCGCATCATTTTCAGAAACCACATTCCGTTTCAACAATTGCATGAACCTCGACGTCACGAACCTATTCAAGAACCGCTCCTTCGACTCTCCATTCGGTACATTATTCGGGAACTCCATTAGATCTATCAGCATATCTTTGAGCTGTTTCCCTTGCTCGATCTTGGCTATTAGCTCTCTCACCAAATCATTTAGGGAGTTGACGCTGTAGATAATTTGAGATAGGGAAGCTTGTAAGGGTTTCGCTAAGTCTGGGAAGGCTTCGGAATAAATGCTTTCGATTTTCTTGTAAAATGCCTCAGCTGAGTATAGCCAAGATGAGCTTTCCCTGGTTACAGTATGGGCGTTTTGTATTATTAGTTTATTGGAGGTATTATTTTGTAACTCGTTGTACAGTGAGTTGCAAGTAGTTATCATGTTATTCGATAACGTGACTGTTGTTTTTTCGGAGAGAACGGATTTTGAAAAGTGTTTGCAGTCCTGTAAAAATCAAAATTGTAATTTATTTAAAATAACAATTGTAGTTTGTTTGCTGGTTATTGATTCTATTTGCAATAGCAAATCCAATCCAGGGCTAGTCTTCGTCTTATAATAATATGACCAAGACTAGCGCTGGATTGTAAGTGGATTAATGTGAATAGTATTTGGATTATATTGTAAATCTGGACTTAATAATAAATTCTGAGAATAATATGCGCAATCCCAAGACTAATAACTATAATCCTTAATGTGTCATAAGAAATACGAAATTAACATAAAAATATAAGAACAAAAGATAAAAGAACAATAGCTATCTTAAAAGTTAAAAACAGAGACTAACCTTCACAAAGGCTCCATAAGAAGGCGTTTTCGGCCTGAACGTATTACCAGAAGCGTACTTATGTACTTTCTGGAGCGTATTTTCCTTCAATTCCATAATAATACTGCAGTACGGGTGTACTTTCTTCAAGCTGTCCCTATTATCACTGCCTTCTTTGAAATAATCTGGGGAGACCTCCGAAGGTATCTCTATATCTCTGGTCTCCATAATAGTGCCGGTAACTACACCTTGTATGTAATATGCACTCAGTAGAGAATCAAACATTTTTACGTCTTCTTCAATATACTGAACCTTTAGACGGTATTTCTCGACGTGGTCTATCGGACTTATTTCAGCCATTATTTTAATGAATAACATACTTGTCATTACTGATAGCTGTGTTGTTAGAATTTTTATTTTTATTTTACTATTTTCGTCAGCGATTTCCGTTAAATCCTTTGATAGTTCATCATAAATATTATTAGTTTTTATAAGCATGTCGACGTAAGTTTTGTCCTTTATGTACGACTGCAGGTTATTGATGGTATCTGCGAAAATGCTCTTAGACTTGTCTATAGAATTTGTTTTTATTGAAATTGTTGATTGAATACTATTGACCAGCTGTTCGTATTTCTTCAATTCGAATGAAGTATCCGATTTCCTACAAATATTAATAATATATAAAGAAGATTAAGTACAATGTATCATACAAAAAATACTATTTAATTTAATATAATGGCAAATATTTTCTTTAAATAAATGAATTTGTAATAATAACAAAATGAAAAATAAAAATAATGGAGATTTCAAATAAATAAAAATAATGGAGACGTACAATTTCAGCAACGCCGTGGCATCCAAAGTACCCAAATTCTTCCATACAGTGTTCAGAATTGTATTTAATTGTATGGAATACTCGTCCACGTCTTTGAGTGGCACTGTTTCGTATGAGAGTTGTGGATTTGATCCTGCAACCACACAGTTATAAAAACACACAATTATAATTTTAAAACCGTGTAATAAATAATATAAGGGATGAATGTTCGCGGTGGTCAAAATCCGAAACTATATGGAATAGCGAAAAATGCTCTAAGAAGTAATGGGACAATATTTATAAAAAAAAACTGTTTTTGAAATACTATTTTTAATACGGGAATAGAATGAGTACCTTTTAATAAAAATTAAGGAATAATTTTTAAAAATCCCTTACATTCTCGTTCCTATAAATTATCATTAATTTTAAACAACTACCTCAGATTAAATATTTAATTTACTATTTTAGGACAGCCTATATAGTATTATATTCTGTTTATCGATTCTATATTCTAACTTACAACTTACCGTCTTGCGCTAACATCGTCAGCTTTTGTACATAGTATGGCATAAGAGGCAAGTTAGTTGACAACCGTGTGCTATTGTCAGGCACTGACTCGCTCACATCTTCAGAGTTGAGAGCATTATTTATAGTTAAGAATGGTACGGGATACACCACGGGCGAATTCGTCAGCATTTTGTAGAATTCATCCCAAAACTTAGCCGGGATCGAGGAAGTCCTGGAAAAAATGCTCCATCTCTGAATATTTGCAATAAAATTTATGTTATGTAAGTTTATGTAAGTATGTATAGTATTATTCATAGACACATATTTTTTAACTCAAACAAGAGGTTAAATCGGTCCGGAGATTTTAGATACGATACGATATATATACGAGAAACTTCTATAGCGTGGTTCAGAAATAATAGTGGCGCCATCTCTGATGAGGTGCGAAAAATGAATAGATTATTTAAAATAAAAAATATAGTTACAAAATTACAAATTCTTACCTTCTATTAAGTATATCCGAATCTTTTTCCAAAAGCTTTTGTACTACTAGCAAAAGATTTAATAATGCTGGTGGAAATCCTTTTATTACTTTGCTTATATTTACTACATTCATCAAGGCGTATTTAAAGTCATATGCATTAATATCAGATGAACCTAATGTTTGTATAAACTTGAGTAGCTCAGGACGCAACACATTTAACACTCTTTGTATTACGTACAAGTTAATAGGTAACATTTTAGTATTGGACATAACTTTAGGGCTATTTTTAGCTTGTCCTAATGCACTTTCGACATTATTTTCGATTGTTTCTAAAACGTCGTTATCAGTCACATCTAAGGCCATTGATACATCTAATACTGTTATGTTACTTGAAATTTTGCATAGTTGCTTATCAAGAGGTTGACCCATATCTAGATTTGTTTTATCGTATATTTTAGATCTCCTTACATTCATTTCGTGTTCATTGTCATTTTCATACAATTTCGGTTCACCGTACGATTTACGTAGTTTCTTACTCAATTTTGCAATTTCTGAATTGTCGTCATCATTGATTAAATTCATTTTAATCAAATCTTGATGGAATTTATCCTTTAGTTTACTGTTGTCTGGTAGCTGGAATAACTTTCCAAGCAAATGTTTTTGAAGCCATTTGCTATGAACGTGAAGTAAAGGTATAATCTCTTCTTTCAAAATTGGGGTCCTTTTGTTTTTCGTCGTTGTAAATATTTGAGTGGAACATGCTTTGAAAAATCTTTCTCGCCAATTCAATAATTGAAATACATGGCACGTCGAATCATCATCAAGTGAATTGGCTTTTTCAATTGCGGTTTCTATGTAATTGTCGATAACTTGAAGATACTCTTTACAGCTTTTAAGTATTGGATATTCCACAAAATCGTCAGTCATGCTGCCAGATGCCACTGCATTAGAATAGTCAATAGCCGAGAATTTGCCCTCAGACTCAAATGTTTTTGCTAAAGCTTTATGAAACTCATTATACAACAGAGCGAAATCTGCATTTGATTTGCTTATATTGCCTTCACTCATATCCAATGATTCCGGGTAAAACCTTGCATATGATTTAGAATTTTTTGTTTGCAGAAATTTATTCGCACACACATTTAACTCACGGACTAAGGCAGTTATTTTATCATTCTTGTCTGTTTTGAGGCTTTCTTCTATGACATGGTGGACAATCTCTAAGCAAATTGCAGGACATCTTTGGTAAGATGTTAATAGACTGAATAGGATGTCATGAGATTTGTCTAAAATCTTTGATTGCTGAATCGCGGGGCAAGCAACTTGCTTTCCGATTTCATAAGTAGAGTCTTTGCACAATCCTTTAACAGTTAACGTGTGACAAACCTCTTGACTGTCTGTTTGCGCGAAGTCTTCTGATTCCAATTCGTTTTCTAGAGCTTTCAACATAGAATTCTTTATTTCAGCCAGTGATGTGTTTACCGTTGAAGCGAAATCACCACCGCTCCTGGGTTTTATGTAAACGTCAGAGAAACTGTTGAGTAAGGCTGTTTTAACTGATATCCCCCGGACCAATTGTTGCCACGTTAAATGTGCAGCTTGAAGTAAATGTGAAACAGTTGGTCTATCGAAACCTGTAAACAAAGTATCATTTTATAGCACTGATTAATAAATTATACATTTAAATATAATGTTTTTATAATTAAGTGCCGACTGTGGCTATGAACGCTTCTCTGCTGTTATGTGGATTTTTTTGGACTGACGGAACAGACTGACAACTGACGAAAAAAAATGTTTGTTTCTAATTTTAATATTTACCCATGGGAAGTGCATTTTACATTATTTTTGATTAAAAAAATAAGCGTATCTAATACGAACCTTGCACAAAATCAGTCATTGTTTCGTGGCATCGTATACAAATATCATGGTATTGGCTTGACAGGCCAGCTGACGACAACAACGCAACCAAATCCATGTACGCAATCGTTTCTGACAGCGCTAGATCATAATAATCTGGTCTGAGCAAAAATATTTCCACCCCTCTATTCCTCATTGCTCTAGAAATTTCTCCGTATTTCGGGTCCATTGTGAAAAACACTCTGAAATTCGGATGTGGTTTGATCTCACTCATTTCTCCCCTTTCTGGTATACTTAGCACTCCATTTGGCTCTAACAAACCATTGAGCCTATCTAGAACTGCTGCAGATGTCAAATTCACATTGTCTAATAGAAGCCACGATCCCTCAATCATGGTTTTCACAAGCAAAGAATCTATCCATTCAAATTTCCCACCCACATTTATGGAAGAAGCTTTGCTTACTTTAGTTTGTAATTTTATCAAACTGTTCTTTATTCTTTGGATCGATGTAGAAATGTCGCTTGAAATAACATTTTTGTTCTCCATCAAATTATCACAATGATTAATTAAAAATTGTATTTTTTCTTCAAATTTCTTCATTTCTTCCGTCGAAAAAGTGTTATCAAGAAAGCTAGTTTGCATTTTCTTATATACTTGTAGATTAGTGAGAAGATTATTTGTTTTTCTTTGATTAAATCCAGCCGAAAGCCATACGTTTCGTACGACTTGTGTAGTAATTGTTTCAATTTCGTCATGTAGATTTTCTAGATTTCTGTTATAATCTACCTGTTCAAAGCCACCTAGAAGATCAGACACGTCCATAGCAGATGTAACGGGCACAACATGAAGATCATTGCCTGTTAAATCGGCTAATATCTGTACCATAGTACTTTTGCCTGTAGCATTCGGTCCAGCTAGTATTGTTAGCCAATTCATTTTAATATTTTCTGCCAATGCTTTCAAAGTTGGTAGTTGACTCCTCAGTACCAAGGAGTTAGTTTGTAGAGCCCGTCTGTTTTTGAACCCCTTTTCAATATTTCTATCCAGTGATACATCACCGATAATGATTTTATTATCATTTATATCAAATTGAGGATTGACGTGACTTCTCGGATACTCTGGACAAAATATCTCCTCATAAGATTTGGCCATCTTTTCTTTATCTTCAGCAGTTCTCATACGATTCACATAAAGCATGTCAACAAATTTCCCAGGTGCTAAAGTTTTACCTTCTGTTTGATCTTTTATCAACGCTTCGCACCATCTTTGAATGTCTCGTAGATTCATCTCCCAGGGGCCTCCTCTATGCCCCCAAGTTTGAATCTCTGTAATCTCATGCGCGACTTTACAGTTGAATTTCACGATTCGATGTAAAATATCTTTAGGAAGTTCATTATATTGAGCTTCAACAATATAAGTCAGATCATCTTTAGTTAATGTATCAATATAAACTTGAGTGAACCTATTTAGGAATGATACTGGCAGGCCTCGTCGAGCACCGCCTTGCTTTAAAGGATTCTGACAAGCGAACAATTTGGTCTGTTCTTTCACTTTGAACGTTTTACCCAGCTCAGGAATAAATATTTCCCCTCTGTGATCTAAACAAGCGTTAAGACCTTCTAATACTGGCTGAGGAGCCAAGTTTAGTTCGTCCAGAAGAATCCAATCTCCATTTTGAAGAGCATTCAGAAATGCTCCCTCTTTGAATGTAAATGATCCATCTTCAGAAGGTAGATCAGTTCCAAAAAGATCAGTGATGTCCTGAAATCATAAATAAGTAAATTATTAAAACAAATAAAGAGGTATCGAAAAGTCAAAATAGTTAAGAGGAATAATATACTTACAGTTTGATCGCTCAAATTGATGCGCACTACTTTATGTCCTGAAGACTTCGCTAAAGCGGTCACAAGGCTAGTCTTTCCTACGCCAGGATTTCCTTCTAGAAGAATCGCCTTATTAAGTTGCATCCCTCGCAACAATCGTAAAGTATTCGAACCTGTTGTAGGCGCAGAGAATGTGAAGTTTTGTACTTCGTTCGCATTTGTGTGTGGTCCAACTTCGACGAAAAACGGTTTGATTCCAAACTTCTTGTCAACCGCTTCAGTGGTAAACGTCAACTGTTTATTATCGAGTAATTTTATTAAGCTTTCGGTGTACTCGCTTCCAATATTCTTAATCTGGTCGAGTAAGAAGGAAATTGCGGATTTGCGTAATGTTATTAACGCGCTTGGATCGATATGGCCTGTGAGAGCAGTGCCGAAACAATCTAAGAAGGTCATACAAGCACCATGTACGTACGCTTCGGGTGTATCTAACAAGCCTTTGGTAACTGTTACAATAATAAACTGGACCCATGATAGCAAATCTCGAATACTGAATGGGAATTTATTTGTCACTTCCGAATTCTTCAACCAAACACTGAAATCCAGTATCGAGTTCCCGATACCCGAGTTACCATCTTCTTGGTTTCCTAGCGCGATACCTTGACTGACACTCTTTTCGAGAACTTTTAGTAGATCATCCCTGGACGTAACACTATCACACCAGATTTCTGTGAACCGGTTACGAAGCGCCGGCGATAGTTCCTTCTTACCGAAATCTCCACCAGGATTCATCGTGCCTATGAAATGGAAGTTCTCTACTGCCGTAATGACTACAATATCTGAACCTTCTTCCATTCCTCTCTCGGATAATACTAATTGTCTTTCAGGTTCCAATAAAGAGTTAAGTCTTTCTAAAACACTGTCATCCGCCAAGGATATTTCATCAGCTAAAAACATATGACCACTTTCCATCGATTTTATTAGAGGTCCATCTACCCACTCGAATAATCTTCCGTCGTTCTTGTATTGTCGTACCGGTCTTAAGCCTCCTAGGAAATCTGAACTCTCTGTGTGCATATGACAGTTGACGGAAAGAAGTTGGCGTCCACTTAGTGCTGCAAGAACTTGACAGATTGTTGTCTTGCCACAACCAGTTTCGCCCACCAATAAAACTGGCTCGTTGAAAATAAATGCCTTGGCTATTAACACCGCCAGCCTTCTCATATTGAAAGTCCAAACTACATGAGAGAACTCCTCAAGTTTATTATTAAGAAGCATCTCTAGAATATTCTTCGTTACAGGCGATGTATTCTGGTGATAACTAAACAAGTCATTTGCGCTTACTTTTCTTTTAATATGTTTCTCCAAGACTTCTTCGATTATGTTTCTTTCGTCAACCTGCCGTACTTTTCCAGCTAAAATAAGATAACCCTCATCGGCAATATGTTGATCCCAGTCATAGAATTTGTCTTCTGTTAACATTTCTTTGGAAGCTTGTTTGTATCTCTGACCCCATCTGAACAGATCTCTCAAAGTAATAAATCCATCTTTGCCCTGTACAGCCGCAGATCCGCGTCGCCTAACTTGCAACTCTGCCATAACTTCAATCATCTTCTTACTATATGTAGGCGGAACATGGCATCTTAGGTGAAGAATAGTCTCCAACTCCTTCCTGGGAATCTCATCAAAATGCAATTCGACAAATCTGTTTCTAAAGGCCCTTGAAAGCATTTTCCGTCCACCGTATAGACCGGGTGGGTTCTGTGTCGCGAATAACATGAAATTGGGATCGGCCTTCATAACTTGTTGAGTCTCAGGTATGAATAACTCTCTATTGTCATCTAAAACACGATTTAGCGCTTCTAAAACATCACTGGGTGCTAAATTTAATTCATCGAGAATGATCCAGTACCCTTTTCTCATTGCTTCAACTAAGACTCCTTCTTTAAAAACCAAACTGCCACTAGAATCAGTAGCGTATGAGCCGATGTATTCTTGTAAATCTGTGTGTTCGTGGTTATTTATTCTGACACAGTAATTTCCTGACGCTTTTGCAATGTAGGTGATCAAAGAGGTTTTGCCTACTGACGTATCACCCTGTAATAATACTGGAAGTCGTCCTAGAGAAATAATTCTGGCAATATCCCGAAGATTTTTCCTTACTGTAGGTGTCAATATGTAATCTTCCGGAATATTAATTTCTAACTTTCCTTGAGGAATCCAATGACCTTCAAAGAGTAAATAACTCTGTTCAGAGTGTCGTGGCTCCGGAATCAGTTGATTGAGTACTGATTTTACGTTTTTCTTTCCGATTACGGCTCTGAAAGAAACATTATGAATAAAATTAAATTAAAACAAAACAAATAAAGGTTCAACTAAATTATCATACACATAAAATCTTACTTAGCGATCATAGCTTCAACTTTAGGATGTGAAGACCTATCCAGTTGCGTGAGGAATGAAAGACAAAATGCTTCATACAAAGATCTGAGGACAGTACCACATTTAGCTTTAGCTGCAGCTGTTAAAGCTCTGCAAAGTGTTCTTAATGAGTAATGAGGTGCATTGCCTGGAAAAAAATATACAACATGTTTAGTGACGTAATACTGTCAAGTGCAAACAGTAATGAATGCTTTACAAATTGTAAATGTGATATGTGCCAAATTATTTCAATTTTTTCTTACCAGAACCATCTACCAAGTTAAATTTTGCTTCCTTCTTTATACCGGCGTAGAACATATAAATCGATTCTAATGTTGCCCCACTAAGGTTCATGTGGTACAAATAATCTCCAATGAGCAACATTAAGTCATTTCGTTCAGTTAACTCGTCAATGAAAAACTCTGTAAAACGATTTCTCAAACCCACTGGCAAATCTTTCTTGCCAACATCTGTCGCTGGATTCATGCACGCAAACAGTGTGAAATCAGGATGTCTTTTAATAGGAACTTTGTCTCCCTTTTCCAGAAGATCTATAGTTTCATTTTTATCTTCTAACAAACCCGCTAGGCACTCCAATATCTCGGCAGATGCGAGATTTATTTCGTCCAGTAACACCCAATGACCTTCCTGCATCGCCTTCACTAGGGATCCTTCGATAAACGCAAACGTTAGTCTTGATGCGGCTTTCACTTGTTGTTCTAGCTTCATTAACTTATGTCCTAATGACAGCCAAGCTTTCATTCTATTGTCTTTCTTGTCAGACGTTAGTCTACTGACCGCAGCCTTATGACTTTGTTTCATCAGCGCTAACAGAGCTGACCAATTCTCTGTCTCATAGCATGTTTCAATATGACTGAGAAACTTTTTATTTTTATCAACATTGTAGAACCTTTGAAAGAGCTCCAGGAATTCACCTTTAATAGGACGGATGACGTATTTCAGATCCACTGGCTTGTATCCGCCTAAGAGGTCTGCCGAGTCGGATTGTTGATTCATGTTGATTACTACAAGTTTATGTCCCGTCTGCCTCGCTAGATATTGCACGGATGAAGTTTTGCCGGTACCCGTTTCACCTACGAGTAGTACCGGTTCGTTCGACGCAACACAACACGCAATCCTTTCAAGCAAGCAGGCAGATTGACGAGTGAACGAAAATACTACTTGCTTGTTATCAAAATCAATGTTATCTATTCCCTTTTCCACGCGAGGTACTTTCGCTCTACCAACTTCTAAGGCGGTTGGATGGAGAGAAACGTTGGGCTTATAATGTTTACAATAGAACTCTGATTTAGTTTCAACGATTCCCAGGCAGGTACCTACTTTTTTGGCCAACTCCAATCTGTGTTCTGGCGACGCAACTGAGCAAGTGAATATATCTAATGCGTCTTGTAAGACCTTCAACGCAGACTCTGGTCTTGAGACTTCATAGCCTACGACTGATCTAGCGCACCATTTCATGAGATCTCTTGTTGAAATTAGTCTAGCACCTCTTATTATAGCTATGTTTGCTTCGTTCTCTGTTGCTGACTCAGTATTTTGAAGAGAGGTGTCGTGACTACCGACAGAGAACATCATGAAGACCTCAATCATCCTAGAGCATATAGTGGCTAATGCCGGGTACATCGTCTGTATGATTTCTCCGAGTTCAGACCTAGATAGGGGTTCGACGTTTATCTGAGTTAAGTGTTTCTGTAACAGTGTACTTGAGTTCGACATTTTTTTCTGAAATCCGTAATTAGTGATCACCGTCCTGCAAATGATGAATGTTTTTAAAATAGTCTTGCCTTTGTTAGTAATAGTTTTTACCTATCTTGTAATGTATGTGATTATTATAGAATCTTCTATAAAAAAAATAAGTTATTAAACTTTCATAGTGTGACTTGAATAAACTGCGCTTTTTTAATGATTATCTCTTTGTATATCTGAAGGCTTACAAATATCCTTAATTTCTTATATATATTAATTTGAAATCTTAAATTTGACATTACAGGTTTTGTTTAAACATACCTCTGTGTAACGAAGAGTTGGAACCCAGGCGTAACAGGCAGAGCGTCCCGGTAACCAGGCACACATAGTGTGTTTCTCTCTAGTAGGGAACTCAATGTTGAAGCTACATCTAGGGCAGCGCAGTCAATGTCCTCTAATAGAAGCCAATGTCCATTTTGAACTGCCTGTGGAAGAATGCGAAATTTAGACTTCTACTGTATGTTTGCTTAAATAGGCTGTTTTCACAATACATATGGTTATTGACTAAGAAGTAATAATATATACATTTATCAATTGCCATTACAATCACGTCAATAACACATATTAAAATAGTTTTAAGTCTTGAATTTATTAATGTACATTGATCTTGGCATTCATTAATAAGTAAGCTATGAATGTTGCAAATACGTAGGGATAATTCTTTGTACAGTTGTACATGTGTAGCTCTTTACTACAGGGAATCCCTGTCTTGTACAGCCGTACAAAGGACCATACAAACACCAACAACAGGAAAGGAAATGCATCATTTCTAAAACTAATTTGCCCCACCAGAGAACCAGTAATCCCTTACGTGCCTTCGGTAACCACTTCGCCAAGCGAGTTGTCAAATTCTCCTAATTATGTTTCATATTGGTGTAAATGTATAATAACCTGTATACAAATTTACCTCAGTTAACACTCCCGGCATCCACACAAACTCTCCGGGCACATCAGTACATTGGTGTGAACCTAACAGCATCCTTGAATCAGTCTGGTCACCTAGCTGAACCTTTTTGAAGGCAGTACATTTGCGACCGGTTATAGCTGCCAAGTGCTCTACTAACGATGTCTTGCCTGAACCCACTGGGCCCATCAGTGACAATGCTTTTCCTGTATGAAAAACATTGATTTTTTTAGAAACAATCCTTAAATGTAGCAACATTTTTTAGAGATTTCTTAAAAAAATTGCTGAATTGGTTCAAATTAATTTGAATTCCTGTTATTTGATGCATTTCATATATGTTTTATATGTTTATTTTAAATTTACCTCGAAATGTTTTAATTGAGCCTATGTTAAATGAGTATAATGCTTAAGAAAGTGGTGCACTTTAAGTACAAATTCCAGGAATATCCAGAATAATTTTAAAACAAGGCTTTCATTTAATTTCTAAGTCATGGAGTAAAATTTAATGTTGTTATTACTTTCACCTACCTGAAGCAACTGCTAGAGCCAAACTCCTTAGATTATTAACAGTGGATTTCACAGGCACCAAATTGCCTGGCTGGACATTATTTTCATCATACACTAGTAACATTATGCCATCAATGTTGACAATACTATTTGTACTTAGATTAACATCTTCTGAGCTTCCATTCCTTATAAAGCTAATTACTTCTTTATGTGCTGATATATTTTTTAAGGAATCTTGATTTTTCAAATTTAGGTTATCAGCTAGGATCTTTGATTGTGCTTCAGTCATGTTCGTTAAGATAACCATACACTCCTTTACCATCCTGTAAAAATAATAAAACATAAAAATACACTATTTACATTCACAGCACCACGCATGTACTCCTTATGCCGTGTGCTTTCGACACACACAAAGATGATTACAGATGTTTGTCTGGCTGGAGATCAAACCCGAATCCGTCTACAGTGAGACTGCTATGGTAACAGCTTCACCACATGGGTCATCAACAATTAAAATTATCAAGAATAACTAGCAGTTATAACCATTAGTAGACTAGTCTACTAACTATGAATAGAACATGAAAATATTGTAATACACATTATTTATTATTTTTTATGCAACATGTGCAGTTCAGTGACTAATGTACTAGTCAACCTTGGAAAAGGTTTTATATTTCATCTTCAGTGAAACAAATATCCAAATAAGGAATTTAGATGTTGACTTTTGTGTTTGTATAAGTACACCTTTAAGAATATTCAATGAATTTTGAATTTGAATTTGAATTACTTTTCAGAGGCATTCCAGGTTAATCCTCAAGGGTAGCTACATATCTGTGGTGGACTTTAGTTAGGAATCTCATCTTATAATGGGTTGATTACAGATATCCATGGGGGGTAGTAGCTACTTACCATCAGGTGGAATGCAGTCTACTTTTGTCTCATCTCATCATTGCTTATGTACTACCCCTATATTATAAAAAAAATGTATATGTAAAACATGCTCACCATCTAATTTCTGCATTCTCATGGTGGCTGAAATTCGTCACAAACTTGGTCCAATCCCATTTGGCTGACAGTTCATTTGGCAACTTTGTCAACAATGTATGACAACTGGACACCAAGTGGTAATCAGATATCTTAGGACGGCAATCCAGAAGCCTTCTTTTCTTAGGAACAACTTTGTAAGAGTCCTCATGGTGGATAAATACTTCAAATGGTGGCACCGAGTTGATTTGAAAGTACTTGAGAGCATATCTGAAATATAAATAGATATTAAAAACATATCAAGACTTAGGTCACAAAATTCACTGTATTAAATGTATCTTACACATTGTAATTTGTAACAGTAGTGATCAGCAATATGGTAATTTGGTTTGATATAAGAAATACATTCCTTTTTTGTCCTCAGCGACATTACATTATGAATTATGAATTACATTACATTATGAATTATCCATTGATAATATTTCTGTACTAATAAGGTCTTCGATCATATCATAAATCTAATGAGATTTTATGATCTTAGTGATTGAAGATGATAGCATTTTATGGTTTGTGTGAAATAATTCTATATTAATAATTCACATACAAATTATTAATAAATGAGGGTACTTACTGTAATACATCAGGGTGTTCGCTCATTAGCGCCAACACAATGGAATATCCCAAATGAAATATTTTCTCTGCATCGTTGCATTGGTCATAGTTAGTATTTGAGAAAACTCGCTTTAAAGGTATTTTCGCTGACACCAATGGCAGAAGTAAGTGTGGTAGGTATTTCTTGAATAATACTGCATTTTCAAAATTCAGGAAATAGTCTGATAATTTCTGTACTGCACCAGTAATATCTACTGAATCGTCTTTTAAGGCTTTCTGAAATTATATTTTGTTTATAAATGTCCTATTTTACAATTTTACTAAATTAAGTATTATATAGTGAAAGAAAATTTTCATCTTATGCGTTTTTGAAAGGTTGTAAGATCTTTTTATTAAGAGCATTCATTCAGACCGGCGCTGCAATCGGGCCTCTTTTATTATTGCAAATGTCCATATAAAATTATAATACACATTTATATTGTAAAGTAGATAGAAAATTTTACATACGAGCTTACATAGATTAAAAATTATTGGTGAAAATGGAATTAGAATTACTAACCCTTAAATTCTCACATGTTTTTTGTAGATCGGTGTTTTTGGTTTCAAGCCCTATTGCTTCAAGGGCTGATACAGTTTTATCACACATTTTCACATCACCTCTGAATTTCGAGTTTACGGAAAAAAACTATCTATATTATTTATAGAAATAACTTCATTTATTCCAAGAATAAACAAATCCGGTTAATAATCCCGCTTGAACAATCGTAGATCGATTCAACACGTGAAAGTTGACGTTAACTGTCACAACAAAAATTAAATTACTATTTCTAATTAAACAATCAGTATTGGCTTCGCGTCTTTTAGTTTAAAGTAATATCGTAATATCAAAGATATTTTAAGGTTTAACTGCGTATTTAAATAATAATAATACACTTTATTATACAAAAACAAACAGAAATTTAAGTACAATACATAAATTATTAAAGAAATAATAATAAAATATAAGGAATTCGCGTTCAGCGAGCGAAAAAAAAAAACAATTATCAAGTGTCAACACTGACAACGTTACAAAATTTCGCGATTCCTTGATGAAGTGGAGGCTAGAGAAAGAACCTTATTCCTAGTGATATTCAGTTGCGATTTGCCTCATTTCTACATTTGACATTTTATTGATTTTCTAGTAGAGACTACTCGGTCTGTAGACTCTGTAGGGAGATTTGAACATTTGCAGTACTAAAAATACGCGCGAAATAAAATCAATTTTGTGAATTTGTGAAATGTGAAGTGAAAAGTAAACAATAGAATGAATTTATATACATTTTTAATGTTGTTTTCATCCCTAATGACATGAAAAGCGTCTTTTTCTTCTTTCATATTCTTTCTTTTGTAAAATTCTAAAAGCTTTGTTTTTACAAATAAGTGCATTACTGTTTACTGTGCTAAATGGAGATGGAGTTTTATGATACATTATTTTTACGAAGTAAAGAATCCTTGCAGCGTACTGCAAGCAACAAGTCTTTTACTCCTAATCAATTTTCATCATCTTTACGAGAATGTTATACATGTATATCACACGTAAGTAGATAATTTCATATGTTTTGATACTTTTGGGTAAATCCAAGGTAACTAATGTGAAATCTTTTTCACAAATTTTTTTTTTGTGATTAAACTCTTCTTAGTTCGATTCCAAATGCACTACCTCCACGCCTCATTTTGCTTTTTGTAATCAACACTCAAATAGGATAATAGTCCCATCTGATATCGGCCACACATGCATTGCTACCTTTGAGGACTAAGTTGGAATGTCTCTCATGAGTGTAGCTATCTTACCTCAAAGTTGAACATAGCAGCACTTAATACTACTGTTATTAGGCAGAAATAGACCCCGTTTTTTTGTTGACGAGGAAACCTTCAAAAGGTACCCGACGCCATGGGAGTGACGCCGGGTTATGTGGGATTTTTACCGCATTAAAACCCCCCGGTGGCTATTCTCAGCATTTGTAGAACTCCGGGATCTCCAACGGAACACAACTGGAGTCCTCTTAACGCGATGCCCTTCAATCGGGCTCTGCCCTGATGATTACAGCGATATGCGACCACACAAACCGCTGTCCTTCCCAGGGTCGCTTGCTGGACGGTTTCAACTCCCACTCTTGCCGTCTGCAACCCCGGAAGCACCTTTTAGTCGCCTCTTACGACAGGCAGGGTATCTCGTAGCCCTATCTGGTCCGGGTACTACAGGGACAAGAAATAGACCCCTGCTACCTATATCTACTATTCTACCTTTCAAGGTGTATTGGGTAAAAACGAAAGTGTGCCAAAAATCAAGTAGGACTTTCAAACCTGCATAGTTTTTATTACAGAAGTCTATGGGTCCTAATAGTCATTACCTAACAGGTGGAGTAAAACCTCATTTGATTTTAATAAGAAACTGTCTTTTTAAACCTATTAGATATACATTATGACATAATTACGCCATTAATAATTTAATCTCATCTTTTCAGGGCCTGGGATTAATAAAAGATTTATTAAAAAGTCCAAATGCTCAATTAGACAGACTATGCATTTATTTAGAAAATACAATTACTCTCCTGCAGACATTGTTGGACCTGATAAAAAGTATAGTTGAATCAACCACAATGTCATGTTGTAGGATGAATCCATTCCCTACCATAACTGGGAATATTATTCAGATGGTGTTCATGCATTGTAAAGACAGGTATGAAATAACTTCTATTAAGTATGAGGAAACTGTAGTTTAGTGTTTTAAATTTGACACTAAATGTGGGTGATTGAGGTTCAAACTCAGATGTCTGATTTTTTAAAATTAGACGTACCAGACATTAATTAACAATGGCTATAATGGGGGAGGAAATCGACAAAGTTAAAAAAAAAGTTCTCAAGGGTGGGTGAAGTCTTACAATTCACCCTTAGCTCTGGAAAATGGGAAAAAAGTAAAATGTGATTTTTATAAAAATCAGTAGCAGGTTTGTTATTTATAAATAACATTTTTCCTTGGAACAATACCTGTTGGCATTTATGTAGCCTAAACTAAGTGTTAATACTTTTATATAACATATGTTACTTGTAACATAATGGGACATACAGGACATACACAAATAACATTTATTTTTACTTGCAGGCTCTCATAAAGATAAACTTTTTTAACTGTTGTACAATGTTTTCAGTGAATGTATTTATGGAAGTCACTTAAAATTAGTTGAGACACAATTAAAAGTCTTATTCCGCACTTGTCACGAACTACAGATGACTTATTTGATGACATTGGAGAAAAATTTCGTCTTCAACTTAACTGAGCAAGAAGAACAGGAAATTCTTATTGAAGGTATTGATTATTTTGTACATCTGTATTAAAGAATATTATTTTTATAAGCTTAATATTATCTTAAGCTATTTCAGGTACCAAAAATGTTTAAAACTTTGTGAATGTGAGATATTTCATTAGGATTTTTCCTATTCAGAAGAACCAAGTCTGACTAGAACAAATAATAACTAATGACACTTTATAAAATATGTTAAAATCTGTTAAGCCGTTTGGGCTGGACAGAATGTCAACGAACGAGGTACACATATGATCGAAAAAAAAAATCGTCGCAGTAGGGTAAAAATGATCGAAATTGTAATAATAAATTTGTAATACATAAATTTCTATATATGTTTTTTTTTACTTTTTTCAGCCCTGAACATCAACATGAAAATTGGTGTTATTGTTCAAGCATTAGATGTGAAATCACTTGCAGAACAATGGAAAGCATTTACTTTAATATGTGAGAAATATTTAGAATTTCTCCTAGAGAAAAATTATTACATTGAAATTACGCAGTCATTTGGTTCTATTATAAAGGATAACATCAGGACTGTATTGGAGGTATGAAGGATACATATCTTATATATAAAATTCTCGTGTCATAATGTTAGTTACTCCTTCGAAACAGTTTCACAGATTTTCACCAAATTTTATGTGCATACTAGTTTTTGCCCGCAGCTTCGCCCGCGTTTAAAAGAAAATAATATGACATACTAACATACATAAAACAGAAAATTCGTACCTTCATTGGAACGACAGTGGCGCCATCTGGCGAAAATTGGTCGTACCAACTCTGGAACCTTCGTGGGCTCATGAACAACAACTTTACTAAAGATCATCACTTGATCAAATGCATAGTTTACGATTCAATCCTTACTAATATCGATTAAAATAATCGATTTTTTTGGTCCACAAGATCGATTCTCCGATTAATCGATATTAGATCGCTAGTTCCCGTGGGATTTCCGGGATAAAAACTATGCTATGTCCTTTCTCGGGTCTCAGACTATCTTTGTACAAAATTTCATTAAAATCGGTTCAGTGGTTTAGGCGTGAAGAAGAGACATCCAGACAGACAGAGTTACTTTCGGATTTATAATATTAGTAAGGATTCAGTAGATCTGAGAATTGGTTACTATATATTTTTCATACCCCTAAGTGATAAGGGTTGTTCACCCTTAACATTTTTTATTTTATATGGCAACGCAATGTTTGCTGGGTCTGCTAGTATTTGTATAATATAATAATATGTAATGAATGAAGCTTTTTATTATATTGATGCTCATGGATATATACAATTAACCGCAATCATTTTGATTACTATCTGAGGTAGGTAGTATATTATGCATTGCTATTTCTGTGAACTATTTTTTTAAATAAAAATGTTTTTTATGTTGAATGATAAATTATTTTGAATTCCAGCTTGAAGAAGATAATAAAAATGTACTCAGGTCATTAAGAGTAGCAAATTTTACCATAAAGATATTGTCAAGACTAAGTAATGTATTCAGAAATGCACCTACAAATAATTATAACCATATTATAGAATTACTGGTATATATTTATATGTAAGTATGAGTATCATAGATCTTCCTGGTTACAATGAAAAATGTGTTTTAAAACTTTTCCTAACTATAAAATTAAACTATATTTTTTCGTGTATATTTCAATTTCAATACATTTATAAAATTTATTCTTATTTCATTATATTTTGCAATATGTCCAAAAAATTTGTGTAATATACAGGGTGAATTTTTAAAACGGGCCTTCAGGGCCAAATCCGAAACTATAAGGATTAGCGAAAAATGCTGAAAGGAGTTACGAGGCCAATTTTAATAAAAACTAAAACTGCATCATTACTTTTTTAAAATAACTTTTTCCCTAGCCGGGAATCGAACGAGTTCATTTTGAAAAAAAATGCACCGTCTATATTTTTTCCACTATCTGATAGTGTTGCTTATAAGGTTCAAAATCTGGAAAGTAATGATAAATGAAAAATATAAGAAAAAGCCTCAATTTTAAGAAAATACATATTTTTTCATATTAATTTGGCAGTTAAGTTCCCGCCATTCATTAATTTAAACATTTCGTGTATTAACATTTTTTTTGGCTCAATGTTTCTAATCATTCGAAATGGACGTTTTGTTTCCCAATAATTTATATTTTTATGTCCGACTTAGCTAATGTTATTTTTAGGACCATTAAACCATTAGACCATTTACCTGCTATGGGCGGAGTTTCGTTTAATAAATATGTAAAGTTGACAATTTGCGAGAATTACTTTTTAGAGTCAAATCCGAGTGATTACTAAAAAAAAGAGATATAGAAAATCATATTTAACGTTGGAACGAAGTTGTAAACAACAAACAATAAGAATTTACAATTTAATCAGTTATCTATTTTTATTAAAAAATAAATCCTAAAAACGGCGGTAACTTATTTGCCAAACTATTACTTTCTCATACTAAACCGTATGTCATAGTCATAACATCGAATAATTAGTTGATTAACCAACAAATTCTTTAATGGTATGACTTATGTCTGTTTCTAAAGAATTATACATAAATCATTTGTTATGTATAATCCTAAAGGATTAGTATGCCAATGTATGGAAAAATACTTATTTTCTTATAAAAAACCTTTTCCTTTAATTTGTCACATAACAGTGGAATAATATAGCGGTGTCATTTTTTTCAAAATGAACTCGTTCTATTCCCGGCTAAGAAAAAAAATATTTAAAAAAACTAATGATGCAGTTTTAGTTTTTATCAAAATCGGCCTCGTAACTCCTTTCAGCATTTTTCGCTAATCCTTATAGTTTCAGATTTGGCCCTGAAGGCCCGTTTTAAAAATTCACCTGTATATAACTGGAAATTCTTATTTATATGAGTGTGTCATAATATATCTTTATGTGAATAAGTATATATATTAATTTCAGTTTCAATTTTATTATTTCAGGCACAATCCGGCTTATTTTGAACTATTTGCTACCAAATCTCCACAGTTTGCAAACTTCATGCAGACAAATATTTTGAGTGCCTGTGACCGTCTTTGTGATATTCTCGTGCTGGATGGGAAGTTCCTGGATGTGAGTATAATTAGTTTTTTTATATTCTGTTTTGAATTACTTTACACATGTAGGAGAGCTGTTTTAGTTTTTACTTTTAGGTAACTTTACAGTCATATTATATACGTTGTGAGGGCGGTAGTTTCAAAATAGTAAATAATGCAAAAAAAAAAAATAACTTGTGCCACACACATAAACATATTTTTTACATATACATATTACACATATTTTAAATATGTATTTAATGAGCAAAGTTTAATATAAATTTGCTCATTAAATGTCTTTGCTTACACATAGTTTGTTCAAATAACTTTGCTCATGAAAAATTAATATGTGCTATCAGTCTTGTTTTAAAATTGAAAAAAGATATTTAATCAAAAAACATTAAATATGTTTCTAATGAATTCCATATTATTCTTAACATTTTCAGAATATTGCTGGGGTTGATATGATCAAGTTAGAGACAAACACGTTGTTGGGATACATCATTCTATTTATATCCCTCATGAAGGCGATGTTGCCAAAGAGATATGATAAGGCCTATAATACCAAGTTCAAAATGATAAATTGTATATTTAAGATTGTTCCTGTGGGTATGTTGTTTAATAATTTAATCTGTATTGTTTAACAGTTTTATAATTAAAAATGATTATTTATTGATTTAGTGCACTAGCTATATAATAAAGGTTGTTATACGTGTTTATACATATATAACAAACTTTGTTTCATTTTTAACTAAACTTGTCCTATTGCAAAAGCACTATTATTGATTTTGATTGTCTTGTATGTTTTAAGTATTTCTGTAGATACTCCGAACCTTATGGAAACATTATTTTAGGTCATTATTGGTACAACATAGGACTAAGGTTTCAAAGCAAAGATTTTGGCGGTTTTATTAGACATTACGGATTGTACGAATATTTTTTGGTTCATGCAGTTGCTTTCTCTAGAACAATAAACAATCAGCTGTATGTTGTGTTAGAAAGGCGTATGTATCAAGGTATTATGAGTACTGATTTGTATGCTGCCTTATTTTCGTCTCATTTGTGGGTACAAGTTCTTAGGTAAGTTTTATTTATTTTATTTCATTATGACCCTACCTTAGTGTTATGTAGGCATGACAATAATCAACTAACTGTTTTAGGACCAGAGATGATCTAGCATTGGATACTTTTCGGTCTCTAATCAGAATTTACCAAAGCTTGGAGAAACATCCACCATTTTACAATTCACCACAGGAGATTCACTTAAGATATACCATTCGAAAGATCTTCCAAGTATTATTACCTGAATCTAAGATGCTCATGAGTAAAATGATATCGCCACAAAATAGTGTGTGGTACACAGCAAAAGTTTGTGATTTGCCCAAATTTCAAAGAAGAAACATAGAAGGTGTCATGTTAGAAATTATGAAGGTGAATTTTCATGAATGCTTCCTATCGTCAGATGTGACCGAAGAAGAGATAAATAATTTGGTATGATTAATATATGTTTATTCTTTTATTTTTTTGTTAAGTAATTTGAAATGGTTATTGCGCTTTTGGAAATTGGTGTGGCAACATAGATTCTGATTTCGGGTAGAGTTCTGAAGTCAGTACAGTCCTGAAATCTTTTTTAGCCTATTAATCGCGTTCGTAGCCACTAGTAATCACTTACCATAAGGTGAATTTTCTATATAAAAATCACAGATCACCGATGTGTGCAAATTGAAAAAATCGTGTAAGACACACCCCACCTATCACAAAACAACAGAATTACTTTGCTGCTAAGGCAAAGTATTGAGGTGACGCTGCTTCAGACGAACCATAACATTTGTCTTGTCATTATTTCAATCTACATATTTAATTATTTCTTTTCTAGATACAAATTATGAAAATGTGTTCAACTTGCTCTTTTGTGGAAAACACCGCTCCAATGGAACAATATCTTGTAAAATTATGGTCAAAGGCATGCCGTAAAAATAAGTGTTATAAATCAAATGAGTGTTGTCCAACTGAACCTTTATGGAATTTCAAATATTTAGCGGCATTAGTCGTTTTGACGGAATGTATTGGATGCAAATTTTCCAATAGTGCGGATTTAGGACAGGCATGTATTTTTAATTTATCTACCAAATTGCAATAGATATGTGCAAATCTTATGTTCTCTAATTATTGTTACATTTATTTAGGTAAGTATGTGTTACTACTTGTACATGTTTTATACGTAAAAATATAATACAACATAGTTTTCCATGGAATGCAACGCCACAAAAGTGACCAATTCTTAGACGGCTTTAATAGAAAATTATTTTTCATCTTTTTATAACCCTGTACCTACTCGTAAAACATTAAAGTATATTTTCTAGGTTCTTCACATCATAGCAACAAAATTGGATACCCGTAACGCAGAAATGATATTTTTACTCTTCGATTTATTTTGTTCGTTAACTTTCAATCGAAAAAATTACGAAAACCAGCAGGTGATAGATTCTATCTTCAAAGATACATTGAAACTCTTGATGCATGATGTTCAAGCTACTATAAAGTCGTATGTACTGTACACATTGTCTAAGTATAGACATTTTGGAGATTTTCTCGAAATGACTTCTACGATATTAAGTCAAGATGAGGTAAAAAATGAATGGAAACTCATTTGTGACATGAGTGATAAATGTATTAACAGTATAGAATTGAAAGAACTTTTGATGCAGTCAGGAACTAATGAATTTGTTCACAAGTGTATCCTACAAAACTCCAATAAAAGTATACAATCGGAGTTCGACTTGGGTGATCCTATGTCTGAAATTGTTGAACCAGCTGCTAAACGAGCAAAGTTAAATAGCGAGGAAATAGACGACATTGTTGGAAGTTTGGAAAATGATGCTTTACTATTGTCTTCAGTGGACAATCTCACTCTCTCCGATGACTATAAAAAAAGGATTGCAAATATAATTGATAAACTAAAAAATATAGTATCTTGAATGTAGTGTCCTGTTTTATTATACATAGTTAAGGGAAATAGAGGTAATCCATAGAATAAAACAAAATATATTTCACATTTATATTTATTGTTGTGTTAAAAAAATCTTTACAAATAAGTGAAATATAATAATCATAACCATATATAAGGCCAGTGTTACACTGTCGTTTCGTGTGTCTAATGTAAAAATTTAGAAACGTGCGAAAGATTATAATTAAGACGAGAATGTAACAGTAAGAGGCAAAAATGCAATGACGGCAGTGTAACACCAGACTGAGAGAAACTTAAAATATATTTAATTGATACTCGGAGGTAATAAGACCTTAGCTCACGTGTCAAACAGTATCAACTAATATCAGTCGCACTTGAAAAACGGTTTCACCTTCCAATCATCGACAAAATCTGTCAAATTATCTGTACATTACTGTAAAACCACGCATGTCATGTAACACAGCAACAATTACTAAACGTTATGTATACTAGTTAAATATAAACACTCATCCTTCACATAACTAACCTACGCGTCCAATTCATGATTTCAAAATAATAATTGTGATGGCATAAAATACTTAAAATTGGCTAACTAAACAATAAAAATACGAATACAGTTATATTATTGCCATATAAGATAAACAGCATAACTTAGCCATCGCGATTAAGCATGAAGCTTAAAGCAAGTTTATACAGCTAGAACTTACGACGAATTAAATTTTCTAAATAAATTATTGAAAATAATACAGGGGAGTAAATAGCCGTTCTGGGATTTCTCCGAGTACTCTAAATAATATCCGAATTACTTTGTATACATATAGGTAGTATAACACTTATTTGACCAACATTCAAAAAATATAAATGGATAATTTTCTCAAATTAACATGGGTTCGTGAGCCATTTGAATTGGAGTTTATCCCTATACAAAAGTGCTCTATCCACAGTGCGTGTATAAATAACGAATTATTTGTATTGCTTGTCCACTTCAGCGAGTATTTGTAAATGTGAGTAACGACTTACACCCTATAATTACTACGCATTAAAAATTTGTCTCATTCGTGTTTTAACATACGAATGACCTAGGAAAAGGCTACGTACTTCATACGATCAACTAGTCCGCTATAATATATGGTCAAAAATTTACTTAACAATCCGATATAATAATAATGTACGATCGTACACAGAACGCAGCCAATAAGGCTAAAAATTCACTTGTACTCTGGAATACTGTCCGGCTAAAGTGAACAAGCGTTTACTTGACGAATTATTTTGTGACATAAAAATGCAGTTATTTGAGGCACCTATCGTAGGTAGTCAATTACTTATTTGTGCGATAAATTTCGTTAAATTACCTCGATTATAATCAACTCCATAAATAACAACTGTCACAATGTAAATCTAATTGCGATGATCCAATTGGAATGGTTCAGTGAGTGGACCTTCGAGTCGGCAGCACGTTGTTTCATTGAATACCCACATTCGTAACACTCGTAAACCTTTACGACCAACTACATTCGGTACTATTTACACGTAAATGGTGCGAAGATTTATTCATAAAACAACATGTTGTACTGTCCGTGGCGGTGTCAACATTTGAACTAGCCAATCTTTCGTCTTTTAACATTAAGCTTACACCAATCAACTACTCATTTGTTAAATGTTCTGAGGATGTAATAAGATCATTGCAAATTAATTACACAAAGTTTTCTCGACCATCTCGCATACAACTATAATAAGCACCGGTTTTCAGATTATAAATATTGCACACTGACATCTCAAATGGTAGCCGTTGATCAACAAACAAGATACATGATGATGTTGCCATAATATACAATGGCATGGCAAACATCATAGTAATCCTAACTAAATCTATACGGTTAGGATACAAAACCTACGTGTTTAAAAATATCATTTCTTAGGCCAATCGTAACATCTTACTTATTTCGGAGTAAGAATATAGATACAATTTGTAACCTGATTGATTATATGTGGCATCATTGAACCTTCGCTTAAACTAAATTGTCTTGGCACAAACAAAATATCAGTTTATCGGCGGACGATAAAACGTTCTCGTAACTTTTAGCTTGATACACGATTTACAAAATGTAGCTGAAAATAATATAATAATTTCAAAATAAAATATCGTCACTCAAATATTTTCACAAATAAAACATGATTCGTATTAAAAATAAGAATGATTTAGAAAAGCTAGTCGCATTAAATTTACATAAATAAAACCCTAACGTCTAAATACCCTCAGAACAGTTAATATGTATATATAAAATTCAGTTCTTTATTACGATTATTTGGCATCTATCACCAATATCGATATTCTACTTTAAACATGGTATACGAAGGTGAGAATACCTAATCGGATAATTCGCCTCTCCAAACGTAAAATCCATTCGAGGTCGTGCCTATATTGCACGACAAATGAATCCCTGCCGAACCTAAATTTCCTCCGAATCACGCACATCAATCTCCCACAACACGCCCGCGACCAGCCAACTCCTATTCGCTCACACAAGGAACAAGCGCCTAACCTCAATTATACTGGACCGTAAGCCGGATAAATTCGAAGCGAGTAACCAGACGGTTTTTCAATCGAGATTTATTATAATAACGCCGAACGATTCAATTCTGACGCCGTAAAATTAGCTTTGTGCTCGCGAAATTATTTTACTTTTCAATCACACTCTGAAGCTTCGACGATAGCTTAAGAGACGCGATGAACCGTAACCTAGGGTACCCTAAACGCATTTAGGAAGTTTTGACAGTATCTTAACAACTTACTATCGATCGAAGAGTCATAAAATTACTTAACGTCGCCGCTTCGGCTACGAAACAACCTTAACTATTTCATGCAAAAAACTGACTTCCCCTAAGAAAATCGAACGAATATTCTGTCTTAAGAACAACCATCGGGCAGTGTTTCTTAGTGTCCTAACCTAAGATCGATCTATCTGAAGTCACAATAACTTTAACATCAAGGGTACAATAACAACTCCGACTACATCTATTAACAATTTTGTATAAGGGTCAAGGTAGGATCATAAGTTTCGCCGCATACATTACGACGTCAATGTGGGAAGATCACTTAACGTTCAAATTTTACATCCCTCGATCCGATATAAATCGTGATAATTCGATGACGTATCGCGCTTCTCCTTTCGGCGTCGCGCGATTCCCTCGCCTCAAGCCGGAGCCGCGCGAGACAAAACACTCGCGGTCGACAGTAAGTTGTGAGTCAGTAGGAATTTACGCGTCTAGCGCGTCTTCGGCTTTAAGCGACCCCGAGACGCTCAATCGCGGGACAATATTCGACGCAGAGATCGTCAGCGTCCACGTGATCGTAATCCACGTGGAGGACGTAGTCGCATATTGTACCGCGGTCGGCCGTCTGTATGAGATGCGGATGGTGATGGGACAGATCTGTGTGAAGTAGAATTGGGTGAGACGATGTAGATGGGTGTGTGTGTGGCGCGGGCGGCGGCGGCGCTCAGGGCGCGCGGTACGCGACGGGCGCGTGGCGCGCGTGGTGGTGGCACACGTGGGGGTGCGCCACGTGCGGTAACGCCGCGTGCGGGTGAGGCACGTGCGGTAACGCCGCGTGCGGGTGAGCCACGTGCGGGTGAGCCACATGCGGGTGAGCCACGTGCGGGTGAGCCGCGTGCGCCTGCGTGTGCGCCGGGTGCAGCTGCCCCATGCTCTGGTGCTGCAGCGCCGCCGGCTGGGCGAGCGCCGCGTGCGCCGCCAGGTGGTGCATCTGCAGGTGTTGCATCGAAGCGCTGCCGTGCAGCATTTGCAGCTCGGGCGGCATGTGGTACAGCCCCGGGGTCTGTGGATTGAACGGCTTGTTTATTGTTTGAACACTATTGAAAAAAAAAACGTTCAAATAAAGTTGTGAATTCATAAATTAATTATGCAGCTTTATTACTTATTCAAAATTCACATTGAATGTTTTCAAAACATTTCAACAGAAATATTGATATCTTGGCATCTTGTTTTTATCCGCGTCAAACTGTTAGTCCGCTATAATTCATAAATTATAATACAATTTTTAAAATATTTTTAATAAACGTGTTTGTATATTTCTGATATTTATGACAAGCATCCACACAATTTAACTCAAACAAAACTCACGTGATGCGTGTGCGCGTGTCGGTGGGGCGGCAGGGAGGGCCGGGCTCAGTAGGCCGATGCCTCCTTGTACTCCGAGTTGTCCATAGTGAAGAAGTCCTCGAGCTTCCACTGCAGGGTCTCGAATGTGGGCCGCTTCAGCGGGTCCTTGTGCCAACACTCGAGCATGATCTCGTACAGCGCCGCCGGACAGTTCTGCGGGCACGGCATACGGTAGCCGTGCTCCACTTGGTGCAACACTTCGGCGTTCGTCATACCTGTGACAAATATTTATTCAATCAGAATTGTTTCGTGATTCCTAATAGGCCGTGGGGACAATCTGAGGAAGTTTGGCAGACCGCTATTATGCCTGCTTTCTTTCATCGATAAATACGCTGCATAGTCAGTTCCATTTGTTGTGTGAGTGTCAAGAAAACTGTGAGGAGTCTTATTTTTGGATAGGAGTAGGAAACCTTATACACCACAGAGTATCACCACAGTAGAGTTTTACAAAAACTTTTCACTTTATAATAGAAAGACGATAGTTACCTGGATAAGGTGTTCGGCCATACGTGACGAGCTCGGTGAGTAGAATACCGAAGGACCACACGTCGGACTTAATCGAGAACTTGCTGTAGTTGGCCGCCTCGGGAGCGGTCCACTTGATCGGGAACCTAGCGCCCACGCGAGCCTCGTATTCGTCCTCCTGTTAACAAAAAACACGATACATTGTAACGAGATGTTTCTACGCTAATTAAGCTTAGGCTGGCACGAAATGTTTCTAGGCTAACGAGCAGTTTTAAGCCATACATAGGTATAATAAGTATAACGAGGTATTGTCACGTCTTATCATAACAAAGTGTTACTAAGCCACTGAGGCTTTTCGTCATAAAGAATAAGGTGTTTAATGCTATGTCGTAAGATGTTTTAAGCTATATTATAAGGTAATAACCAAAACTTTTTACGTTATGATATATAACGAGATATTTTTGCGAGCTATATAGAAAGAAGACCGAGAATATAATGTACATTGGTTGACTTGAAAACAAGGGTATAAAGAATTTATCAGGACGATAGAAAATTATATATACCGAAAATATCAAGAAATCCCCCGCAAAAAAAATACAAACAATACGAAACATATCAATAGGGCACCGTGAAGCGTTGCAAACTAGCTTTCTATTTTGCGGTGTGTTTATGTTAATTGTTCATTACTTAGGTGTTTAATGTTGCGGCGGTGGTGCCACCCAAGACGATTAACCTCAAACCCGCTGAAATAACGTACGGTGCACTATTCAGGCCGGAATGTCGTTTGTTCAACGTCAGGGTTAGGAGGTAACGAGTCGTGCCACTTTTTTGTGCCAACGGGCGTGCAGTCCAACCGATGATAAGTGGTTATTGCGCTTGTTGTAGCGTACTGACATATCCTAGACACAAAGCACATCTCGACCAACTTTTTATATGATGCGGTTGAAAATAAGATCGAAGTCAAGTTTTAATATCATTACCTAAATATCCCTAATAGTATATCCTAAGGGGACTTGAGGAAATTGCTATCCAAGTGACGTATTTCCAATTAATCGTAGTTGCGAATGATTTATTACTTTTTATTATCACTAGTTTTATCGGTGATATGAGTATCGTGGGGAATTTTACATACCTACGATTTATCTATACTGTTCTCAAAGGTCTACGGCTTAATCTTTATGGGAGAAAATATGAGGTAAGAAGTGAGACGGTAACAGATTGGTATGATGACTTACCTTGATAAGCCTGGCGAGACCGAAGTCGGCGATCTTAACTATATTGGAGTCGGCGACCAGAACGTTTCTAGCTGCGAGGTCCCGATGGATGTAGTTCTGGGATTCGAGGTACGCCATGCCGGCGGCTATCTGAGCGGCCATGTCGATCAACTGTTGCAATTTCAGAACACGACCTTTGCCTGGGGGAAAGAGGAAAATAAAATTAATGACAAGAAAAAAAACAAAGGATACACAGAATTGAAAAATTGATGCAAAGTTATCAAGGAAAAAAGTAAAGGTAATAAGAATTATTGTTATAGGTAAAAGAAATGACGGTTTCATTTGAAAAATAAAACTTTTATAGGTACAGCTGAGACAAATCATTTAACAATAGATACATGATAAAAAATGTCTTTAAAATGAAATTATCAAAAATGGAAATGCATTTTAAAATATTTGTCGAATCGATAAGTTTCTTTGATTATTGGAGTTTACCCATTCTTACGTACCTTGCAAGTAGTCCAACAGCGACCCATTCTTCATCAGCTCAGTGATAATGTAAATCGGCTCCTCGAGCGTACAGACGGCGTACAGCTGAATCAGCTTGTTGTGTCGCAGCTTCTTCATTATCTGCGCCTCCGCGAGGAAATCCTTCGGGTCCATCGTGCCCGACTTGAGGGTTTTGATCGCGACCGGAGTGGTGTTGTTCCACGATCCCTCCCACACTTCGCCGAACTGGCCGTGGCCGAGTTTCCTGACGAATTTCAGCGACGAACGGTCGATCTCCCACTGGTCGCGCGTCCTGTGCGACAGACCTTCCGTCACTGGTTTCTCCACCTGGAAATGAGACGATACATATGAATTCACGAGGATCAAGCAGTACCTATCTACATTTGTAGCACAGCACCTTAGTATTTAAAGAAATCAGACTCTAGAATCTGGCTCTTCTGTTGATGTTTTGAGCGATATTCTGATGATAATAAAAGGTTGCTAAAAATAATCGTAATAGTTAAGTTAATTTTAGAAGATATTTCATCGCTGTAAATAAACATGTTTCAACCCAACATATTCTTGATATAAAGTTTTTATTGATATCGTCAGAACAGTTTTTATTAAAGTTTTGTGTTTTAAAGTAGGTAACGTTAAGTTCGCTGTTTTAATTAGCAGTATAGTAGTGCGTGGATATCATTTAATTAACCAAGTTATTGTCGTTAGATAAAGATATGAGATGTCGGTGCAAAATTTGAATTTTACGACTTTTATAATTTACGGATATATATTATGCTCGGATTCTAAGAATTTTGGCGCCACTTATATTATTAATTTTGTATAACCTGACGGTTACAAAGTGATGAAAGCTCAGAGAATTAATCGTCATAGGTAAATCCCTGTCAGAGCCACATGAGAGAAACATGTGACATAATATAATTATTATACAACATAATCGATCGTTTAACATTTCAAACGACGGTTTGTCTTAAACGGGGTGAGATAAAATATACATAAATTAATGTAACTTTTCCTGTTAAGGTAACATAAAGAATATAAACAATGATTCATATGAATGTCTGTTTATCATGATTTCATATTTATGTCGACCACGTTCATCTGAAGTGAGCGGTTCAGTAAAAATAGAAGCCAACAATGGATCGTAAAGAGCAATTGTTATGTTAATACAATTTACATAACCTTTTACTACTGTTTATACATAGTAATATTTATATGCTATTATTCAATGTTGAAACAACTAAGTTATTAGCTATTTAAGTGAATGTGGTAGACAAACAGGCACCGAGACACTTCGCTCGAAGAATAAAATGTATGAATTATTATCGACATATTGCATTCTCCGCTGGGTACGGGTGTGCTTTCAGAGCGGGGTTTAGGTTGTAATCCATCATCCAAGTGCAGACAATTGCAAGAGTTCACACATCTACTAAAGCATAGGTGTGTTCTTTTAGAGATCCTCGGATTGTCCTATGTGCGTAAAAAGGTAATCGAGGTGACACATAAATCGGTTTTTCCCTCATAAAGGTCAGATATTTTAAAAATAAACAATAAAAAACTTTACATACTGTTTTTTACACAAGTTTTATATATTATATAGTATTATATATTATATAGTAAGGCAGGTATAGTAGATAAGTTAAGTACATATAAAAACATCGAAATACTTTAAAAAATCATAGGTCTGTGATTTCAACCCCGCATGAGACAGGCTAAAATCCATACTGGTAAGCTATCTCAGTTTTTTATGCACGACTATTTTCATGATATTTAATTCACGACGCGTTGTAACGCGAAACCGTCGTCAAGCGTCGGTAGCGACCGCGACCACCCGCCTTCGTTATATTCGCTCTACAGATGAGCTGGGAATTATTCATTCGATTGGTTGATACAATTCGACAGACCTTGGCTTTTTCTATTATTTGCTTAAGGACATCTGACAAGGATTAAAGTTTGCAGTGGATTGATGCCCGCCGGGGATCACTAGCGCAAGATCGCCCAATTAAAACGCATTTTCAAAGACTGTAAGTCTATTCTAATTTAAAAGTAACCTTTTGAAGCGATATTATATTTTATATAATTCTTATCAATTTTATATTGTTCTTAATTACTCATTAGGAACAGAAATTAACAAAACATTTCCTAGGAAAATACCTAGTACCCGTAAAACGTATACCTAGGTATAACTCGAATTAGTGTTTATTTTATGCATCTCTACTATATTTTCAATTAAATATAGTAGAGATGCAATTCAATTATAGAGTTAGTTATTAGACTAATAACTATAACTGTTGAATAGCATCTTTTCTTGATAAAACATTATTACAGGTAGTTAAGAAGGTACATTATTACAAGATGTATCATTTATCGATCGTTTTTATCTGTGCAATTAGTTTATATAAGTCAGTCTTGTGGTTAATTAGATGTTATTTCTATGCGACATTTTTTTTCACCATTGTCGTTTAAAAAGTGCATTGTTCGACAGTTAATAAAACATTGTTAATAGTTCCAGCAAAGTATCAATTACAATGTAAGTGTTTTACTTTCTTCATATTCTATTAGTATCAAGTCTCCTGTAAATAAAATAACGGTATTAAGTCAATTACTATTAAGCGTCTATAAGCTCCAAACTATAGAATTAGAGCTTAGCTTAGGCCATAAACAGTACTCTCACAGACATAATAACAATTTCATCGATAATTCTCGTTAAGTACTCATTTTCCGATAACTAATAATAATTTTACTCTGTTCGTATTGATATGTAGTTTCGTTAAATAATATTAATTGCCCCTTCCGACATGTAAAGCAAATGGTAATTCTGACCTGATGTAATGGAGGCTGCTATAAATAGAAAGCACGAAGTTATACAATGTGTTACACTGGCGGCCGTGCTTACATTTTTGGAACATGTACTAAAATGTAAACATAAACTTAAAACATATGTGATTTTCACATAATACATAATTATTATTTCTTAAAAGATGAAATAAAATTAACGTGTTTCTTAAGAAAATTATAATAAAGCAATATCAAAAATAATCAGTACTTAACGAGGTCAAATATAATAATACTGTTTTTACGTACTTACATCGAAAAGACAACAACAACTTGTATGGAAATATCTAACCCATTAAATAGGTCGCGTCTAATTCCGTAAACAAATACTACATTAAACTCGAAAAATATTTACCTCACGCATCCGCCGTGCTATCTAGATCTTATAGCGAACCGATGAAAACTATCTCGATATCGCTTATTCAGTTGTCGTCCCTACTTTGTATAATACAAGTACATCACTAAATATTGCATGTTGCAATCGACGTTGCGGTGCAAACCGCATAAATGTTGAGGAATTGCACATCTAAACAAAGCCGAACATGAATAAAATTTCACAAGCGCCAAAGGTCTATAATGTCACCTATCACATGTATATTAAAGGCGCCTTCGCACTAGCGTTTGTCGTGAGTGTGCGCGCAACGACGCCGGCGCGACAACGACACGTTCACGTCTCGAAATTGTACCGTTTAATAATGTTAATGATTAGTAGAGTTTCGCCTGTTTCCATCTAAATTGAAGTTGCTTCAACCTATTTGTTTATATACAAGAATTAGTTCAATATTTTTTATCTGACTTTTTGTCTACCAAGAAGTCTATTCTTTTTGTCACGCCGTATTATTTCAACCTTTGCGCAACCAATTTTAAAAACGATTAATTAGATCTAAAAATTAGTTAAGAAAGCAAAATAAAAATATTTTTATACTCAGTTATGACAGATTAGAAAACGACAGTGATTTTGAAATTACAGACAAACCTACACAAGAATTTCATTAATTCCTACAGATTGACATTTATATAAGTTTATTACAGACGCTAGATGGAGTCATTAGATAATATTGCCAAGTTATTGTTCTGATAAGAAAGTCTACGCTTCTAGTTTCAGCTTATACGTCAATGCAATAATTTAATAAATTTACCAATCGATGTGTCACTGTCGATCTTAGAATTGATAAATGTAGTGGAATGAAAGCTAGTTCTCACTTTCAGCATAAATCTTGATCATGAAAAAATATACAATTCATATCGTATGAATAATGCGTGTTGTATTGCCAATCGATTGTAAAATGAACAGAACTTTAAGAACAAAATTATTTAAGAAAAAATATTACACATTTAAAAAGATCTTGAGGATTTCTCCATTATCTCATTTTTCGATTGTAACCAAATATTTCTAAGATTACGATTATATTTTGCGTAATTTTCTATGTCGAAATTTTAGGCAGTAATTTCCTTAATAATATCTATTAATTCTTATTAACAATGAAACAATCTGAGCAGAAGTCTGAGTATAAGTTAATTAATAACATGTGTTTCACTTACATAAGGGTATACTTATTTATATAGGTATTTCTTGGCGATTCTTAACTTAATTGGTCATTAAATATCAATAACAACAATTACAATTATTATTGATAAATAATTGATGTGTAATTTTTATAGGAATTGCGCTATATAATTCTTTCTAGCGATAAGTTACAAATCTTCCCTATTGAATTACGATGTGGCGTATAAATTATTGAAGAGTTTCCACGTACGGTACCGCTTCTGTGTAAGTGTGGTGTAATGGAAACAATGCAGTAAATTGCAACTAAATTACAAGAACGTGGACAATAACACTATTTTTATTCATGAGCAGTTATTGCTACGGCTCCGCTTGCTGGAACCATTGCTTACAGGAACTTTACTAGACAACTTAATCTAATACACTCCTTAATACAAGAGGCACCCAACGCGTATGTACTTATTTATGAGCTTAAGGCGTTTCAGGTGTGTGTAGCTTAAGTATCTAGTACCGCCGTTATCAATCATTAAATTTATCCAATGTTTTGACCACAAAAGATCCACATTTGACAATATTTGCTTACTAGACATTATCTACTTCGAACTTACACAGACAAAATTTGCGTATATTCATTATTGTTAATTACTGGTATATCTAAAGGAATGTCAATGAACGATAATAAAGATAACAGGACTTTTTTCGTCATAATTAGAATACCTACGAACTCCCAACATAATATACTCATGTACTCATTACTATTAATCAATAGACAATAAATTGAATGACGTGAGGTCTATGATAACAATACATTATTTAAAAGCATTTCATGTGCTCTATAAAATCAATTGTTAATAAGTGAACGTATTTAGGCTTGAACAATAGCTCATTAACAAGACCAGTAATGATTTTACGTCATTTATTTATTTTGTCGAAGTATTTGTTGATTATTGTAAATATGCCTAGCTGCAAAAAGTTTTATGGAATTTTACTATATTTTTTTTACTTACAACAAAATATATGGAAGCGTAGAAATTTACGGACAAGTTATAAGACAAAACACTTAAAAAAATAAATAAGAATAGAAAGAAAGAAAGAATATAAAAAAATGAATAATAAGATAGTAGCGTACTAATCCATGATCCTTACAACAAAATATAGTATAGGTATAGTTCCCTACAGAAACGCTTGGTTTGTGGAAGTTGCAGAAAAACATTGATTTCTATTCTTTGGATACAATCCAAGATGGAAAGGGTGAAAAGAAACAGAGTCATTTAATTTGAAACCGATACCACGCTGCTTAGAATAACTTTTAGAATAGGACCTGAGTTAGTCACAGAAAGAACTATTTTATATAATAACTAGAGACCCATCGCGACATTTGATTACAATATCAAAGTTTTCATACGGATCCCTAACACTTTTGGAAATATTCTATAGCCTATGTTCATCGCGGATAATCAAGGATTATAATGGTAAAAGAATTTTTCAAATCGGTCCAGTAGTTTCAGAGCCTATTCCATACAAACAAACAAACACTCAAACCTCTTTATAATATTAGTATAGATAAAATTCTCGTGTCAAAATGTTAGTTACCGTAATCCTCCGAAACGGCTTTACCGGTTTTCACCAAATTATATGCATATTCAGTAGGTCTGAGAATCGGCTACTATCTATTTTTCATACCCCTAAGTGATAAGGGTTGTTCACCCTTAACATTTATTAATTTATATGGCAACACAACGTTTGCCGGGTCAGCTAGTATTAATATAGAAGTATAGATTGGGAGAAAATGCCTGGTTATTGCCGCAAATAAATCTATCATTAATTTTTTTACAACAGATTTTGAACATCTAAAATAATATTTGAGCTGCATTTAAAATATCTGTACCTCAAATAAATATATTGTAGTTACATAAAATTATCTTGAATTTTAAAGATCGTTGACAAAGTAACATACAAATAAAATAAATGTGACGGTAATTAATTATAAAAACGATTAACTTAGATCTCTATTCTTCATCTACCTGTTATTGTCATTGATGACTACTGTCATTGGAATTGGTCTAATTGCAGACGTTAAGCAATGCCCGTTATTTACATAGTTTGTTATTTATGTATTCACGTGTACGATTATGCATATAATGTTGTTTCCCCACACGTTGCATGCTATGTGAGTAGTAAATTGTTATTTTTTTTAGATTCTACAATATTTAAAATTCTATTAGAGTACCAACCTCACATATTTTTAACGCGTGAGCATAATCAACGTAAACGAGTTAATAATTAAGACAAGAACAAATTATTCTTTATATTCAATGAGAATGGAAAAAATATTGTAATCACTTTAAGTATCATTTTAATTTTAAAACACTAACGTAATGGCGTTATAATTGTTTTTTAGCGTTTTTAATATTTTAATGTTCCACAGCGATTATCATATTCATGAAAATGTTAAACAAAATTAGTAATCTCCAGGTTAAATTTAAATCATTGACTTGATCGATAAATATACATAAGTATTTATTAAGCAGTATAATGTTTTATGACACTAATAATAAGGGTACCGTGAATCTAATCGATGTTGCAGCAATCTAGAACAAAAAGATTCAGGCTAACCTTTTGTCGTGCCGAAGCACGATCGCTGGCAACCTTCAGATTAACTAGTACAAGAATGCTATAACTTTTCCTAGTATAGGCTATAATCAGATAACTTTTTCCTCCCACATAGCAGTAGGTACTCAATTAAGAGTATTTGCATCTTCCTCAACAGTACCGATAATTCGTTACCTTACATCATGAGGATGACGTGTTTTACTTAGAACTGATATTTTTCTACTGTTACAAGCAATAAGTCAAACAATTGTTTTTCAAAATACACTTTTAATATGTTAAAGTACGTGACAATGCATCTAATTTCAAGCAATTTGAATTTGCATGAATGAGAGGACTGATAAGACGGTTGACTCACAAACCGATAAAGAGTAACGAATAACGATGACATAATTTAGATCGATATGAAAGTATTGAGGTTTAGAAAAATACTCAGCGGGCTGATAGTAGTTCCCGAATGTAACTCGCTACTTATATATAAACTGGAGTATTAGGATGACCACTCATTGGTTGCTATCGCTTGAGCAGTTGTTAAAGCGATTTTCAAAAGTTATTCGGCGTACCTATGCATCTATACCGTATCGTTGGCAGATTTCTCGCATAAAATCAAACAAGAGCCGTATGTCGTTCAAGCAACAATTTGTTAATCTCCGCAACTATCGGTTAGGCGATGGCAGGCAAAGGGCGGTGTGTCTTAAAGGAGTAAAGCGGATGTAAATTAAAACTCTACAATAGAAGTACAATTAAAATAAAACCACTAAAGATTTCTTTGTATGTTGGAGGAAGTAGACCTAAGAAAACAAAAAAAGTTACCAACATCTATTTCTAACTGCAAGAATCAGGAAATCCATATGATTATTATCGCAAATGACGTTATTGCGAGCCAGATGTACGAAGAGAAATTTAAGCTTTTTTCCACTCTAATGACTTTCAGTAAACTGCGTATTCCGGTTCAATCTGAGAAATATATTTACTTAACGCCAGTCATGGAGTCACCTTATTTGTTATTTAAGCCACAAAATCAATAATCAAATCGGTTATGCATATTATAAACTATGAAATTTTACTGTTAAAAGTTTTAAACTAAGCTTTGTCATATGATACGCTCAATAAAATTATAATCCGGTTTTTGTCTTATCGAAATATTTTATCCGAGGTATTCGGTAATCTGGAAATTAGCGGATATCGCATATTAACACATAATAAGATTTGGACACGGATTTTGCTGTTTCATTATGTAATAAGATTTTACCTGCCTCTTTAATACCTACCACATATTCGCACGCCTACACTGATATTTTACTTTTGTATTTCTACTACATTCATAACTGTTTAGGAATAAATACCAAATAACGGATACTAATCTTCTCCAAAGTATAGGTACTACTTGATCATCAGCTGTATCCTGTAATTGTATACAAAAAATCTTAACTAATCATCGAATATCTGAAGCGTCATTATTGAGGATATATCTGATACACCAGAGAACTAAGGAAAGTAATTCAGCCAGCCCCATTTTTAGGTTAGTTGCCCAAGAGGATAAAGTATGTGTACCTATATTATTACCTGTTGAGATATGTCCGAATGACACGATGATTGATCATCACGTCTTATTTATAAACCTGACCGTAGTTGAATTTCTCTACCCGTCAGTCTAACCTAAAAATTGGACAGACTGAAGACGGACAGAGAGACGTACGCACAATGAACATACCTATATAATATGCAAATAAGTATCCGGCTTTTCCGTTGAAGGATAAAATTTAAAGTAATAACGAAGTCATTAAATAGTTTAACACATTTTTGTAAAAAAAATATTAGGTACTAACTTTCTATATACCTAAGCATGTAAGGATCATGCAACAAAATGTTTAAAAAGGTAAAATTAACCAATTAAGATGAAATTAAGAATACTCATATCGCTTCGCTGACAGTGCAACAAATTTCATTCTTTATAGTACACGAGTAAAAAGCTTGTTTTTATGAATATTATCAAATGAACTTTCTAAGACAGGTTTATTGTACCGTATGAAAGACGACATCTGGATATGAACTATACAATTCGTTTCGATATATGGTTCATTGACATGCCAGAAGGTTGTCTTCAGTTTGGCAAGAGCGATTGGGTATAGAGTTGTGCCTATATCGAAACGGGGGTCACGTAGAGCCTTGACTCCGTCGATCGCGAAACTGGAGTGCAAAATCTTTAAGTATTTATCACTTATTAGTATATTATTCATTGTTGCATAACGATGTGGAAACACCGCCGCGTTGTGGACGCTGTAACTTAAGACGAGAACACACGATATACTAGTGCAAGCGGTCTTAGGCGTGTGTCTAATTACAAGGAAAATTAACGTGTATAGTCGTCACAATTTAATAGACCCATTTTGACACATGTGATATACAATTCGATAACCAAAGAAACCGATTTTTACGACAAATCGATTACATTGTGTTTTCTTCCGAATGCTTTGAAGCCGTAAGCTCTAGCTGTCACGTGGTCGTAAACTGCCTAGTAAAAAGTTGGTTAACAACATTAATGACATTAGGATGGCAATAGTCAAAATGGGCCTATTAAATTATGACGACTATAGATTAAATAATTAAGATTCGAGTAGGAATGTACTTCTGTCCATTTGTAACGAACTACAAAAAAACGAGATTTCTATGTGAAGCCGATCGCAGATGTGTTGTCACCTGTGAGGTCAACCCCAGATAGGATTAGATATTCCTACCTGAGGTCGGCCACAGATGCGCCGCTACCACTGATTACTAAGCTGGAACGCCTCAGATAAGTATGTCTCCCTTACTCTTACTCTTCAAACCAGAACACAGCAGCACTTAACATAGATGAGGTAGAAATAGGAGTAGCGGTGGTGCCACTGGAGTCGAACTATAAAGGGTTCTACCACCTTCAAATAGGTTAGGTTTATATCTAAACAGTTGTCTCCTATGTGCCTAATAGTTAAATAAAAATATCAGTTATTTTAAGCACTCCTTATTTTCACGGCGTACAAAACATTAACAATAAATAAATACATAAACATTTTTACTTTTTAATGGAAAGTAATAAGCTACACAGGCTAGCGTTTATTGCGTTTCTGCGTATAAATAAAAAAAACTGCATAGGCGTGCATTAACCTATGCGAAATATAAAGGAGGAAAAACTTTGCAGACGACTTGGCATATACACAGGACGCACTTCAAGTATGAGTCAGCGTCTGTTAACTTTGCATAGTAAGAAAATAATACAGCAAACTGTTTGTATCCACCTTTATAACAGTTTGGGTCAGAAGATCATTTTGCATATTAGATGCAATAATTCAAATCGTGGTTTGTGGTTTACCACATTTAATATTACATTTTTGAGAGATTTCTTTCGAATAATAATGACGAGAAAAGCATAGGTACTATGTATGTTGTGCACATAATTGCAATAATTTTGAAGTACGAAGAAATCACTTCTTGAATTTGCAAAAATCCTATTATTTCGTACGTATTTGTATATAAAAAACAATTTTTATTTTCATTTAAATATATATTATGCTAATTCATAGAACAGTATGCACCGACCTTTATAATAATGATACGGCGTTGTCATTGCAAATAAATAACTAAAACGCATAAAGCGTTACGTACACCCGCGCAGTCATTAAATAAGAATCTCTATACAGATTATACATAATTAGTTATTTCTACGTGCCGGTGTGGTAATTCTCGTTCATTTCTATCGGATAGGAATTTGCACGTGTTTTCAACGACATAACAATGTGTCGTTTGTACAAGTTGATACTACAAAGTGGTTAATTTTGCACAAACAATAGGGATTTGCGGTGACTCTAGAAGAATTAATAAGTATTAAGTATTGATAACTCACATAACCTAATACATAATACATATATTACAATAATGTTTAACGCCCAGTAATTAATAGGCCTACAAAGCTTACATAGTTCATTTATTCGCCCCTCAGATCTAATTATTCAATCTTTAAAAGGTGTCTTTTGAAAAAATGCGAATAAGCCGCAAGTTGTCATTTTCAGAAAATATAATTGTGTTGTTATCATAATGAATATAATTAAAAAGGAAAAGTTATGGCACTCCATAAAACACGTATTTTTATAATTTTATGTTTTAGTTCTTAAATAAAAAAATATACAGCTCCTTGGACTCCTGCTAAGGATTCCATAGAACTATCAATTCGATTAAAAGAAACAATTACGATAGTTTATCCATATAAGAACCATTACGCCATTAGGACCAATTGTAATACATACAAATTATGCAATGAACATTTAACAGTCCTGTGGTTAAAAGAATAATCGTAGCTCCAACATAGATAAATATTTCGTTACCATTAATCACTCCAAGTGTTTCAACAATGTTTCCAGGACATTCTTCAATACATGAGTCACACAGGGACTCGGGTAGGTATAAAATACTAGTTACATAAACAATGTGCAATTACATCGACGCGCTGAGCTCCGAGCGATAAAAAATAGCACATAGATGAAAGCTCAGTCGACGACAGGTGCTTTTTTGTACTGTAGTCCTTCTTTTATACATTATGTTCTACATTTATGTTATGATTAAATAAATATATTTCCAGCAACCAATATGATATCTGTATTATTTAATTAATTTATAATTATAGTATGAACAATTTCTATAATAAGTGTCATAGGTATACACGATCGAGGCTAACTGTAGGTAAGTAACTATTGTTACCGGGAAACATAATTATGCATTATTAATATGGTAATATTATAAATGATGAGTACTTAAATTAAGTGTTCAATAAGTAGTAGAGTACAAAGCACTTTAGATTTAAAATTAAATAAAATAATTTAAATTAATCTTGTAACCAAAATACATCTTCATTGGCAAGGCCAAAGACATACTAAATTGTCATTAATAATGAACAAAACAAATAACCAACAGGAAGCAAAAAAAGTTTAAATTAATTAATGTAAGGATTTCTAAGTAATTTTCCATTTAATAACCAACTAAACTTCTGTTAACTGAACCGTGTTCAATGCGGTGTTATTTCGAATGACAGCAAACGTAATTACTTTTGAGTGAAATTCGAGTTAAATGCCATACGGTTTAGGATGTGTTCACAGTTCACACAACGATTTTTATTTGTGCAGTATTGCCATTTTTTATTTGTAATCGCACAAAACTGGAGAGAGATAAAACTTTCTTATGTATGTTTAAAGCTAAGTTATGTTGTTTGTAGACCCAGTTTTAATGAAACTAATAAGTAAGGCATAAGTTCTAGGCGTCAGGCTTTAAGTTCTAAGTTTTAGTAGGTACTACACTTCAAAATGATATTAAAATTAAGTACATTAATATAGTATTTAAATATTGAAATGGCGGGCAATGTCGAGGGCATTAGCTAATGTATGCCCAAATATGCCATATTTGGGTATGCGACTGAGATTGTATCGTTAAAATGACGTATGGGCCAGTCTCGACTTTATCGCGATAAAATATCTTGGCGCAGTCTGAGAAATGCGGACGAGACCAACTTTGGTGCAATCATTATTGAGGTAGCCACATAGAAGGTACCGTTTCAATAATGCGTAATAACTGTCAAAAGAAATATGATAAGATGAACGCGTACTTCGCACTGTATTAAGGCACGATTAATATCTACCAGAACGCAGACACGGCTCAGACACTAATTTTCATATCTAACGTCAGTCAGCCGACAGCCATTCACAGACCGCCGTTAGAGATATTCATAGAGTGCACGCGCATCTTTCAAATGTTTCGTAATTCGATAGATGTATAAGCAGCAACGGTAACAGACATGTGCCACATACGGTGACTGCAGATGTGATCTCATCTTAAGATGTCAACCGAAAATGCTGCGACTTTTTGGGACACTTTTTGGGAAATCGTCATAAAGGTCACTTCATATATGAACACGCCCTTAGCTAATGTCCAGGAAAGCGTCGGTCCTTCTGTGAATTTCAAGCGCGACCGTTCAATGCCTCGTAATATTTCTCACGCGACGCACAAAAGTGTCCATCGAAAACCATATATTTTATTGCTCGGCCGATATTGAGTTTTGCAATTTATGCCCGTTCGTAATAATAAATAACACGGTTTAAGGCGAACTCGCGACCTTGATTTGACAGTATTATATCCACAATTGTACAATTTTATTCGTTATTTAGATACCCTATTCATTATATTAATGACACGGCTCATTAATCTGGAGTTTCATTAATCAACCTCGACAATAACACAAAAAGAACAACAAATCTTCATTCGACAGGATGAATATTAGTCTGTAACCTTGTTGATATTACCTGTTTATATTTGGCTTAGTATGTATGGTCAATGAAATTGAAAATATTATTACATGGAACAACAAGATCTCGTTAGATTTTAAGAATATTTACTTGTAAAATGACCAATACTTGATAAGTTATTACAAATAGGATAATACTAAACTATTATTCACAGATTTTAGTGAATTATCATAATAATATTAGCCGATAATTTAAATAGAAATAAAAAAGAAACTTACTATGATATATTTCTAATGACAGCGATTATAAAAAGAACAGCTAATTATACAATCTTAAGACGAACCTTTTATAAAGGACATAGATATGACATTTTAATGCCATACGCTCGCGATCGCGAAAAAATAAAACGTCTCAACAAAGCACCAACTAAAGATCCTTTATTTTTTGCAGACACCGAACGGGATTTGGGAGGTCAACTCCCTCGCGTCTAGACTAAACTGCAAATACAAGTTATCTGAACATATAAGGGCTTAAATTTAAAGTACAAGAAAGACGCCTTACTGGATTTTTTTTTAAATATACTTTTAAAAAGAATTTCAATTAGTGTGTATAAGGTATAGTATGGATAACATACAATCAATGTGAATAGGCGATCATATGGAGGAATGGCCAATACACCTGGCATAGAAGATTGTGAGTTAGAAGGTATGATAACTTAAATGATGAAGTTATATTCCTGTTCTGGATTCTAAGTTTTTTTAGCCTTTATGTTGTTAGCTACATTCACATCACACTCTTCAACCGAAACGCACGACTTGCTTTACGCAGTGGTTGTGATACCATCCCGATCGGACATCACTTGTTCTACCACCGTTTGATATAAGTAATTTATTTTAAGTCATACTATACACTACATCATGGCCGGTAAATCGTAGTGTTAAGAGTAAAAGCGAACAGTAAACATGAAATTAAACTGACCTGAACACACGGCTTGTTGAGCGACACACAGAGACCGTCTGCGTCCTTGCTGTAGTGCTCGACCAACTCCTGGAGGGTCCTGAAGGTGGTGCGCCGCGCGATGAAGAAACCGCCCTCATCCAGCTGCCTGATGCGGTAGTGCTTAACCGTGTCGCCGTCCCGTACTGCCGGAAGGACACACTTTGATTAAAAAACAATAGTGTTAATAAGGGAACAGTTGATATCAGTATTTCGAAATTGATCAGTATTCCTTTAATATAACATTGATAATATTTAGGCTTTTATGTATCTATTTTAAACTACAGTCCCAAATTCATGGTAACATGAATATTGCGGTAAATGGTCCAATGTATTGAAAAGATTATGAATACCTACAGCATACTATCTATCCATTTATGTCCTTTGGTTAGGCTTGGCTTTATGTTTTATGATGATTTCGACTATGAGTGCGTAATGGAAAACACACAAGCAGATTTCCTTACATTTTCCTTCACCAATAAAGCTACTGATAATTTGATTCCACAGATAAAGAAATACGTGAGTATAATAAATTTAAATTCAATTAAGATCCGAGGTCATGACGCTTACGACAAATATTTAATAAAAAGTCAATTTCCTTTACAAAAGTTCTTCTCACAGTACAAATATTATTTCAGTTAAATAATGAAGCACAGCTAACAGGCATATAATCTCAAAACTATTTATTATATGAATAGCAGGTAATAGCATCAAAGTGCAGTACAACTAGATTATTAAATTATTCACGCCGTCTGCAAGTTGTTTAAGTCACAATGCGTCACTAATCATTTATTTACGCCTGTCACAGTTTAAACTATTTTCATTCAGTATAAATATTTTATTGAAATTCAAGTGAATAATCTTGTCAAAATAATATGTAAATTTATCGAAAACAGATATTCTAGAAGAAATACTGAAATTTGTTATTTTTTGGTTAAAGATATAGTCATCTCACATTTTTATATGAGGTGTTATATATGCATGTGCATGTTAAATGATGAGGACAATGATTGCACACATTTTTCAAATATCGCTACATTTGGCCGTCATGCGACCTGGATAGGTATATTTCTGCGAAGTCCACATATGCGGTCTCATAACACCGAGTACTTGGAATGCCTCGTGTTCAACAAAAATAAAGAAACAATGATTTAACCTAAAAAAGAACGCGCACGACCGGGCCGGTCACTAGTCGGGCATGAGAAGTAGCGTACCTACATATACGTATTATATGTAAATTTTTGCCTTTTCATATACCGATCCAAAATTCCGACGGATCGCCGAGGCGTGACTGACTGAATAATAAAAAATAAAGGCATTCCAAGATTTCAGATGACTAAAGTTGTTAAGATTTATTTGTTTAGGATTTCCGAAGACGCGGAGGCGCAACACACACGGAATATTAAAACAATGGTCAAGTGTTTGCCAGTTACACAAAAGTGTTTGTTCTATAATTTCTGCGGCAACGTTGACCCAATTGGTTGCAGGTAATTTATTGCGTATTACGATAAATCATTGTTCTATATGCTTGAAGCTTGTATCAACAAGACCTATATGTATATTGTTCCTATATTTATTGCAGAAAAAATAAAACTTTTCTTCAATATATTATGATGACGAATAATCTAAAAATATCTATGAAATAAAATATGTTTTTACAAAAGTAGACTACTTCTTTTAAGGTGGTAGAACCCCCTGTGGTTCAACTCCGGCGGCACCACCGCCACACCTATTTCTACCTAGTAACAGAAGTGTTAGGCTCTGCTGTGTTCCGGTTTGAAGGATGTGGTAAGGGAGAGGCGTGGCAGTAGCCACTTACCATCAGGTGGACTGCATGCTCGTCTGCTACTCCTATATTATAAAAAAAAATCTTCTATATTTTCCCCTGTTGTGACAAGATACCTGGTCTACGGTGAAATGGATACGAGTTTCAAGTCACAGATTATCATCAGTCACAAATTAATTTATATAGGCAGATATGAATGAAAGTTATATAAATTCTAGGAATATTCAAATTGAGCATACTCTATGATTCGCTATGAGTCACTATCATAATAATTATTATATTTTGAGGGCTGCTGGGTGCGGGTTGATACTGTAAAAAGCTTTGAATAGGTAAATTATGAAGGACTTTCTTATTTCTAATGCCAACATGACTAAATATAATATTGCAAAAGACATCTCGAAACAAATTAAAAAATATAAGCTTACAAAAGAAGTTTTAAAAAATAAATTGCAACTGTCTATCACCAAGGAAGGGAAGAGACGGTTTGTTAAGAGATTCAATTTCAATAAACCCACGTGTTGCAAGTCAACGACCGTAATCCACTTGGATTGCTTCCAAATGCCGCGCCTCGACCTTGTCACTAAGGACCTTATACATCTTCACGACGATATATTTTATGAACATATTTGAAACTTATGGTAGTCGTTATTAATATTGAGGAAGAATTTGTTCCGTTACAGATTGCTTTTTATTTTTTCCTTTGCAGATGGTATCAGGAAAAAATATCGATAATCAATGAGGTATTACCTCGATTTCGAGGTTTATTGCGAGGTTTAGAGTCGAACAACACTAGCTAGCTAGATACATAAAACTTTGAACTAATCTAATATATATCCAATAATTCTCATCATTAAATATTTTAAATTTAAATTATCAGTCTTTCCTTCGTTTTATTAATTATTTAGTGTACGTTGTGTACATTTTATGTACATTTACAATATGTAATTCTATCAAGAATAAAGTCAAAATAATTCTGACTCTCCGCTACGGAATTTTAAAGATAAGTACTGAGGGCAGAAAACTGGTATTCATCTTTTAGTAGCTGGATTCCTATGTGAGATTACAATAATCATTATGTTGGTAAAAAAATAAACTTTAAATATAAACTTTACAACTGTTCAGGCAAGACAAACTTATGTATGTAAGTCACTGCATTATTTTTGTGCCAATCATGGAATAGGATTGACCATCTGGACAATTCAAACAGCTGTGCAATAAAAAGTAGACTATAAATCAATTACGTTGACTAACGCCTAATTATTTGATGTGGAATGAATATTGTATAGTATACTTAGACTCAAAACATTTTAGAACATTAGATTTGTATTGTAGCGTTCCATTACACTAGAATGATAGTCCTTTGTCTACTATACGTTTTCTATCTACTCGCTTATCTACGTGTAAACAAAAATTTTCAACATCGCTATTTACAATAATCTTTTTACAAAAATTTCAATCTTTTGCTCTTTTCCGGTGTTTCTCACATGGTCGTATTTTGCAATACCGAATCTACAATGAGATGCAGCCACGGCGGTGTCATGGCCGATCGATTATGAAATTACTGATATGAGTCAAACTTTTATGAAGATGTCTAATACAACTTCGTCCTCCGGCCATAGATCTTGTATAACATTTATTTAATTACTTAGAAACCTGACTTTCATTGAACGTGAAAGTTTGTTAAATTTATGTTTGCCTATTGTGATGCAGAAATTGTATTTTATCATCGGCGGTTAATGGATAGGTAACTGTCGTGTGCATAGTCGCTACTAGTTGCGCGTCGCAGTCATACCTAAACTTATACATAATAAATATATTCTATATAGGTACATAATGAAACTCTAATACGGACTGGCTGACGGCCAAATAAGAAATATGACAATGAAATTTTCGATAGGTTTACTTACTGTAATATCAATAAGTACTAAAAATAATGTTTGACAATGATGAAAGGTTATTTTATGTAATGTAGCTTTGTTTAAAAATATGGAAACCTTGCGGCTTTCAAATTCTAAAACAATTATCACAATCATTCCGTAAGACTGCATTAATAAATAAAATCTATTGTATTTCTTATATTAAGCATGACCATTTTCACGACATAAAACAACACGATTCGTATGATGCACTTAATTACATATTTTATACACGTCATAGGATTCATTGTGGCAATAGTTGTTTTCCTGTAAGTGATATGATCATTACCGAGTCATATTTTATATAATTTCTTACGCAGACGAGCGCCTATTAGCCATTGTACCTGCCTATACCAGTCGCCGTATTATAAAATCATTTGCTCATTTGTATTTGAGAGATACAATATTATTTCAAAAGTTATTAATTATTTTATTGTATCTAACCTCCTAGTGAATACAATGTTTTGTTATGAATTGTATTGTAAAAGATATCCGTTGCTTTGTAATAAAACTCTTTAAAACAATATGACGTGTCACTATCGAGGAACTGCAAATATAAAGGACATTTCGCATTTTTAATTCGCTCTCGTACTGAGTAACGAGGGTAAGGTTTTATAATTTTAACGTCTTTCGCTTCTACGAATTATGAGAACAGTTAAACTGAGTTTGACAAGACTTTCACGCAACGGTAGATGTCTTGTAGGGAGCGATATAGATTTTTTAAGAGAAGAGAGGGTCTATAGGGTGACTTTAAAACTTGGTGGAACAAACATGGTTCGAATATGAAGCAGTTCGTGCGTTTCGGGTGGCAGATACGGCTGACTTTCTGTAGGTATGTCTATGATCAGCTTCAGGTAGAACTCTATATATAATTGTCTTTTTTTATATAATATAGGAGTAGCAGACGAGCAGTCCACCTGATGGTAAGTGGCTACTGCCGCCCATGGACATCTGTAATCAACCCCAGATAGGATTAGATATTCCTACCTGAGGTCGGCCACAGATGCGCCGCTACCCCCGAGGACTAAGCTGGAACGCCTCGGAAAGGTATGTCTCCCTTACCACACCCTTCAAAACGGAACACAGCAGCGCCTAACACTGTTGCTATGAGACACAAATAGGTGTGGCGGTGGTGCCGCCGGAGTCGAACCACAAAGAGTACTACCTTTACCTTCGTTTTATCCGCGGCTATCACTACTTATCATCAGGCGGACTGCATGTACGTTTTCTACTTTGAACTTATAAAAAACTTTCTAGGGCATTTGCGTAAAAATCGAAAAACGTTGCGTCGCGCTCGAAATCACGTTAATAACACATCCTGTCCCAAGGTCAGCCAACCGAAAGCTGTACCGAGTAAAAGTAAAGAGTTAAACATTAAAGCTAATTTCCCGCGTCAAGGACAGGTTCTCACTCGTTTTTGATTGCTCTGCAAGTAACCATCCCATTATAATTTCATCTCTTCGCGGGGCTCCAGACTCGTTTCAATATATTATTAAACCAGTGTGCTTCTTTGGTTAATTTTATCCTTTAATCTTTAATACTGTGTTATGATTAACAATTTACTTACGAATTTTGTGTTAACTTTTTAAATAAAGTTTGATTCGCGTTAAGGTCGATTGAGTCATGCGTCTATTATACTCGTAATTTTATTGTCTGTTATAATTTTATTTGCTATTGAGTTAATCTACTATAACTCCGATTTATTATATTCCTCTTGAATACCTACCATAATAATTACCGCCATAGAAATTATAACGTTCTGTAATAATTCATATTTCACAATAAAATTATCGGTAGCCTTCGTGGAATCGAACGAAGAATAAAAATAATCTTAATTACGATCAATTTTCTTGTGTGTGGTAACGGCTCGTGCCTTCTGCCATTGCATAATGTCGTTCGATAGGAATAGCTTATTTCGCGCGATTTTTAATTCAGACTGTAACTTAGCGAATCAGAGGCAGTGAACTGAAAGTAGGATTTGTTTAAAATTCCATATGGCGCTTCATGAAGTAGTAAAGTCTGCGACTGACGTGGATTTGCGTTTGTGGTCGAGTTGATAGAGTTGGGCCGTTCGTAAAATTAAATATTATTATTGAAACTTAATTAATTTTAACTAATACTTCCTAACTTCGATCACTAGTTCTTATTAGTGATCGAAGCTTCCTAATGATAAAATTATGATGCATGTACTGTTCGAATTGTTAATCACAATAATTGGTATCACTAAATTATTTTTCCTCTCATTGAAATAATATATCGTATTATATCTGTATGTCATTTAAGAATTGTATTGATAAATTATTTCGGTAGAGTCGTTTCACCTCTTATATTACTCATATCACTTAACGACAAAGTGTTAATATTATAATCGATAAAAATAAATAAAACAGAATTGCTCGACTCTGTTTTCGAAAACTTTCTACATCCGTTTTTAAACTCGTATGTCTGTCTGTAAAACCTAAGCTTCGATTGATCGTTGTGAACGCAATTCGTAATTTATTATTCGATATGTGCTTGCCCATCCCTAATGGGATCCATTAGCTGCATTACTCGTGAAGTAGGTTAAATCTCTCTGCAGTGGATCTCAAGAAGATTCACTGAATATAAATGAACGCGAAACAAAACCACGAAATAAGAACATTGACGTATAATTTATGCACAAGTGAACCTTGCTGCATTTTATGAATTTTAAGTAAACTTTAAAAAATCTGTGTTTTTAAACTATTATTATCAGACACGGCGTCACTGCATTGTAATTTATTGTAACGTTAATGACAAGGAATTTTGATACCAAGGTAAGTACTTTATTAAAAGACGTGACCGTCAAAACTTGAATAAAAATAGGCAATGAAGAGCTGTATAATTCAGAGGTTACCGTGTAATTCGGATAGTTTCTTAAAACTCCTTTTAAAATTATTGTCCTCAAAAAAAGACTAACGTAATGGAAACCATTGAACACAGTTAGCTGAGAAAACGAGACAACATAATCTAAAAATACCTATGTATGAACATGAATACAATCTTGTGCACTTCGTTTTTTCATAGGCTTACGGTACTCGGGTGAATAAACAAGTGTTATAGTTATGAGATAGGTATCTATCGGGCTGGCCTTTGGTTGCATAGCTTTGTTCCCACGGCGCGTTCCAGGGGCACTTAGAAAAACTCCAACCGGTTTAACATCGGGATTGGATCTCCGAGACCGACTGTGGACGGGTTCTGTTCTAGAATAGTTAGTTTTGTGTGATCAGCCTTATGCCGTGGCTTAGTCACGTAGGCTGTACTAGTTAGTAGGTACTACATATAACACTATTGTTTACTAATATTATAATGAGGTACTTCGTTTATATATCAAAGGTAATGCGAGCTATTACATCGATGTTAATAGTTCTGTCTACTTTACATAAATGTTTCAATACAATTTAATACCGCGGACTCAGCTAGTAGGAAACAATTTTATTAAGAACCGAGCTTATCAATTGTGTTTATGTGATTATGGGTTTTTCAATTTCCACCATGGAATCCCTAATTATTTACGAAGAAAATCCACTGTCTATATGACTTCCCAAGGCATCCGGAATGTTTAAGTCAATTTCACTTATACATCTAAATCGATGTTTAAGATGAACACATATCGATTGACAAACAATATAGTTTTTAGCAACTCCAAAAAAATGATTATTAGATATGTTTCGCGTCGTAAAAATCAGCAAAGGTACAAGCACGGTAAGCAAGGTAAGGAAAATTTAATATATTTGTATAGATAAGTATCATTTACAGATTCATAAGTAAATGGATGTACAACTGATAGTTATTGCTGAATAAATCCACATAAAATTAAACTTTACAGACATGTAATACGTGATTGGATTTCACATACGTAATCAAAATATGTATAATGTTAACAAGATACTTAATATTGAATATTTAAACGAGTTAAACATGTTCATAACGGTTCTAATAATAGTGTTTCCCGCATAAGTTGCTCGTGTACCGAGACCCTTGTTTCGTCGTAAGGTGTCTTACAAAATGTGACCAGTTCGATCAATATGGCGATTTTAACGGTGGTTACAACTACGTATTAGTTGTTCGATTGCGGAAATAACACGTATATCTTTATTTTAGAGTCCTTCGTGGTTCTATCCTCGTATCTGATTGGACACTAATCTCCATGGGCGGCAATAGTTATCAGATAAATTGCACGCTCTTTATACTACTTCTATATTGTAAAAACAAATCCGCCATAAAGCAACGACATTTGGCCTTCTGTTCGGAAGAAGATTATGCCTACATCGACGTAATAGTATAATTAACATACAAATAAACACGTGAGTCACGTGACGTCTCGTTCTAGAATGCAACACACCTGTCACAGGGTAATATATTTATTTATTTTATCACCTGCATTTATAAAACTTGGGTAGCAAATGAGCTTGCAGTCCAGCTGATGTTAAGTGGTCACTGCCATTGACATCAGTAACTAAGTTCATATAGAACAGCAGTAGGTAATTGCTACTTCTGAGGACTAAGGTGGGTGCCTCATGAGTAAATCAGCATGCATCCACACCTTTCTACCAAAACGCAAGAAATTATTCACGCTTGAAAGGGCTGTATAAAAGTTAAAGGATATCACAAAAGCGCTAAGTAATATCTACTTATTATATTATTATTGTACAAGCAGTAGTGTCTATTCAACACTTGAGCCTCTTTAAATTTAATAGGTACTCCTTAGCTACTTGGCTACTTAAAAAAGAAAAGCTAATCATCGCCTTAGTACATCCGTAAATAACATTTATACATGACGACTCTTCAATAATCGTGAGATAAACCTATCAATCGATGATGCTATGTCGTGTCACAACACTTTTCACAACACCAAGTAGCCAACATAAAGAAGTGCATGCGTTAACTATGTCATGTCCTTATTGGCTATATGTCCTTAAAGCATACGATTGCAAAACAAGGAAAGTAGTTACAGCTACAAATGATATGTAAAAAGTGACCAGTAGTGTAGTAGATTAAATGAAAAATGCTAGGTACTTAGGAGAGAAGTACATACGAGTACTTGACGTATTAATTCCGCATATTGATAGGCCTCAAAAGTGCGTTTAGAAAGTGATTTAAACACGCGTCAATAAAATTAATCGATTTCATTAAATGCAAGCAATTATGATTTCTAAGAAAATGAATTATGCCTGTTACACGGGAGTTTCTCGAATGGATATTATTATTTTGGCTAGAGTAGATTTAATAGATTTATACTACAAGAAGGTATATGGGCAAATTAAATTAGTTTATTTAGTGTAACATACGACTAGGACATAATTGGAGGCATGTAGACATATAACTATATAACCATGTATGTACGTATCCAATAATGTAATTCCACAATCATTAGTTTCGTGTTGAATAATCCTATACAAAAGTACTGTTTCCTATTACGAATTTCCATTTGCAAAACGCAATGCGGTATCACCCGTTTGACATATACAGCGATAGTATGTTATAAAATAATTTACCTGATAGAGAGAAGTCGTTATGGCGACTCTCTGAGTCTCTGATAAGGAAAGCGCCATGCTCATTTTCGGGTAGAAGTAGCTTCTTCTCAGCTTCGATTCGTTTTATTTTGCGAAAATACCATCTGAAACAAGGAAATAATATGATTTATTAATCGTATTTTGTTAACATAAATGTATCTTATTAATTAAATATGTAAAATATGTCGGAAAAACTAAATGAAAATTAACACGGCTACTACAATTGAAACACATTTTTCGGCAAAGAAAGTTGATTTGATTAGTCTGAATATACCGAAGATTTGATACCATATAATTAAGTATAATTATAATGATCATGGGAAAATAGTGTTACTTCTAAAACAAAGACACAGTCGTCCGCGTATTTCACCCGGCGGCCAAATTTGTTAGCTACATTGTGCCAACATGACTACTGACTAAAACATCATGTACAGTGGCGAAAACATGTTAGATTACAGAAGATTAAAGCCGTTCTTCGCGATAATGCAGACCAGAAAGCGGGGCGTCGATGACTCAACTGAGGCGAATGAATAAGTATTTTGCATTCAATTCGCGTACGTTTGCCGCGACGAGAGCACAGCAGTTATTGTAGTAACCGTTTTTAACATAACAACATGTACTTACGGCATTGTAATACGCTACTTCGCTATATAAGATGTTTTTAGAACTTTCAATAACACTTAGTTTTATCATTTAGTTTTTAATCACAACGTAAGTTGCGACATATTGTTGTACGTGAATAACGACAACTTCCGAAGTACCTACCTAATAAGGGGGACTTGATAAAGATTTTTCGAATCTTAATAGCCTTTGCTTATAGATTTGAGGAATAATTTCCAGCTTTCTATAAATAAATCTACTAGGTAATAGTCAGATGACTGAACTCTACTTAAAAATAAAAACACAACAATATGCACTGTTTGTTTGTTTTTAAGGGCAAACTTTATATAAAAATAGAAGGCTTTAACCTGTAAAGTGGCGTGTGCTACTTTTTACCCCGAAAAATATGGAGCTCTCGAGTAACCATTCAACGTCGGGGAATGAATGTCAGTGGAGTGGCGCGTGGAAACAGCTGAATGGATTTTCACTCGACTTTTGCGAAAAAAATACAGGATTTTACAGGAACTAAAGTTACTTTTTATTCCGAAAATATTTGGAGTTTCCAAGTTTTTGAAGAGGTAAGTACAAAGCACTGAGCACGTGGATGAAATAAACTCAGATCAAATAATTGGAATATTAAATATCCCATAGTCATTCGCGCTATATAGAAAACACAAAATGATGCAACAATTATCAATTATTTGCATTGACACATCGCAACACAATAAGATAGAAGGCTAAATAAATATTAAAGGTAAGTAAATATCAAATTACATATAACAATAGTTTATAGAATCTTCTCGGCCCTCGCATATTTACAAAACATATTCCAAAGAGAACAAAGAAGAATATTGTATCGAATTTAAGAAAACGTAAAGAGGAAACATCAAGGTCGTCTTTTAATTAATTTCGAATCGATGGAATATTTTTGCAATTAATTATATCTAAGCAATGTATAAAGTTGCACACGGTGTTTATAAGAATACAACAACAAGACAATTATCCAATAACAATATAGATATTATCAGGTAGATAGATATCGGAGAAGTGTCAGATCCTGAATTCAAATAACAACTAAAATAAACTGTACATCAGTTTTCTATAGAAGCAGAATGATATCATTTTAAACATAATAGTGGTATTTTTTTAATAAAATGTATTTTTATGAAATTGATGTAGAAAACGAGCATGCAGTCCACCTGATGTAAGTGGATACTGCCGCCCATGGACATCTGTAATCAACCCCAGATAAGATATTCCTACCTGAGGTCGGCCACAGATGTGCCGCTACCCCTGAGGACTAAGCTGGAACGTCTCGGAAAAGTGTGTCTCCCTTACCACACCCTTCAAACCGGTACACAGCAGCTCCTAACACTGCTGTTGTTAGGTAGAAATAGGTGTGGCGGTGGTGCCGCCGGAGTCTACCGCCTTCAATTAATGCCTGCAGCAAGAACTTGGGTACCTTTATTTGAGATTGCCACAAATAGTAACGCAACCTTCAGAGATAAGCTTCAGGCGTCAATCTTTCAAAATATTTTATAGGTACCCAAGTTTTTGACAACCTTAGACAATTAACCTTAGACAATTTAATTTACGATTCACTCGTTTCTTACATGTATCATAATATCTATGGTGTTCGTGACGATAAACGTGCCATCGGACTTCGATCGTACTCGTAATTATCACTGTTCAATGGATTCTACGTAAAAGCAAAGTCCAGGACTGTAATTAAAGGAACTTCCCCAACGTACCGATCCTTATCGAGTACATGAAAGATGTGTCGTGTATTAATTACAGTTTCAAAATGAGAATCAGAAAATAATGTTTCGATTCATAACCAAAGTAAGAAAGAAATTTGTATTTATGACAGCCGCGATATACGATTCCAACGGTAACATACATTTTTCAAAATGAAATTGGGCGTAATATGCTTGTCAATTTTCTGGGTTATCGTTGCTCGCATATTTCTTGAAAGACACAAACAACTGCTGTCCGATATTTAAAGAAAATTATTGTATGCCATTAATATTTTTAATAAGAAGTTAAAGTCAGTTTTACAACACCATCATCAAAAATCGACACCATAAAATGTTCTAGTAATTATCACAAGTTTTGCGGAAAAGGCTATCAACTTTTTAATTATGAATTTATTTCAATTCCTTGGCTTCAACCTTCAATTTTGGAGATCTGTATTTCAACATGCTGCTCCAGTGCGGATTGGTAGATAACTATCAATCTAGTAAAGTTCAAACAAAACTGCCCGTAATATCTGACACACATGGTCGCAGATAGAAATCGGCTTTGATTATGCCATTATCACAATTGCACCATCACGATTGCAATCATGATAAAAATATTCCCGTTTCGTATGGCGCGACATGCCCAGACAAAAAAGATTAGATAGGTATTTGAAACTAATATTTTTTGTCGACATAATACCTGATGCAAGTGCTTTTTTAAATAATACGTAATTGCAACCGCTAAGTCATGTTGGAGCAGTGTGGTAGAGTCGCCCTCAATTGAGAAGAAGGCCGTACCCAGCAGTGGAACGTAATGCAGCTAAGTAACCGTTAAAGTAGCTGTGATCAGTCACAGCAGTGATAGCCTAGTGGTTAAGAAACTCGACCTCTCGCTCGAGGGGTCCGAGGTTCAAATCCCAGGCACGCACCTCTGATTTTTCGAAGTTATGTGCGTATTAGAAATTAATTATCACCTGCTTAAACGGTGAAGGAAAACATCGTGAGGAAACCTGCATACCTGAGAAATCTTAAAAAAAAAAAAAAAAAAGTTTTCAAAGGTATGTGTAGTCTACCAATACGCACTTGGCCAGCGCGGTGGACTATGGCCTAATCCTTCTCGCTCTGAGAGGAGACCCGTGCCCAGCAGTGGGACATTAATGGGTTGATGATGATGATGATGATGATGATGATCAGTCACATATTTGATGTAAATCTGGTAAGAGCTTTGAGCATTAAGAACATATCATATAGGTACAACATGTACAGTTTGTATGCGCATACCTTCTACTGTAAGATACTTTGGTTGATATGTTCATATGTCAATGATCCTTTAAAAAATATATTTTATTGTGTTGTATTTTTTACCTAATTCTTTATAAAATTTACATGTTTATAATGTGGAATTACGAGTGGGTGATCTTCACATTTTGAGCAATAATATTTTAATTGTACCTAACTTTATGTTATCAAGATCTTAAATGTATTTTCACAATACAAAGCCTTACATTATATTTTTGAATAACTATGTGGAATAACGTTAATATACGCACGTAATAGTACGAAAAAAAATTAATATTATATAAGAATAATAAGTCTAAAAACAATTTGAATTAAAATAGTTGCGAATGATGTTACAACCGCTATATTTCACAAATTAGTAGGCAAGTAGGCACCTATAATTATGTTATCTTGGTAACCACGTCAAACAGAGCACGAACCGTCTGTTTTACACTATTGTTTGTAAGTAACTAGCAGACGAGGATAACAATCAAGCCCAATGCCGCAATATTCATAAAAATATTCCGTGAAAAGGGCGCGCGATCGACAGCTTTTATTACCCACAGGTTAGACCTCGTCACGTGCTAAGGGCGTCCTAAGGGTCATAGATAGGTTACTAGTCGTTAATGAAGGCCTTTCGCTACGCATACAGAATTTATTGACTCGTTGAAATCATGCGTACGCAAAGACGGATTCAATAACGTATCGAAACTCTTGATTACCATTTGCCGATAGATTGATATGTATCGAGTGATAAGACAGAGATGTAAAGATAAATGCAATTTCGATAATTAATCCGCTCTGTAATACTGGCCTAAAAATCGATAATAAAATCAGTCATTGCAAAATTATTACAGTAAGCAAACACGTAACGAAAATAGACAACTTATGCAGCTCACTTTGTAATTCTAATTTCAATCTCATTTAAGTTTAAAAAAGGAGAACTCCATCCCTTAATTAAAACGAAACAATTCATTATCCTCAGTTAATTACTCACGACGCTAATTTATCGTCAGTACAAGCGGACGAAAATAAAACGACCGACCGATGACTAGGACTAAGTTGCGTCTATTTTTATACGCAGCCTTACAGTATAACGCGGTTATTAAACTTGTGGCGCGAGTCGATCTAAGCCAGGCATTCCCAACCTTGATCGACGAAATAGTTTTACTATCGCACGTTTATATTTATCGTACGTCTTTTATAGAAATGGAAGAAAAGGTGTTTAGGACGTAAATAGAATATCGAATACACTTTTGACTATTTCGGTTCAATTTTACTTTGACGAAAAATCGATTGAATACCCTTGGGCCAGTTATTAATAAAATCAATCTATTCATTGTTTTGCTTACCAAAGATCGAAATTTGACAATCCTGCCATCCAGACAATTTTGTTTTTACCAAAAATGGGCGTAAGGGATCTACTTTTTAGATAGAATTTATGACAACACTATAATACCTATAAATAAATCGAAATGAAATTAAACATTTAAACCAAAAACCTATGATTTATTCGTAAAAATGACAAGTATTTTTACATACACATACTATAGGAATATATAAATCATTTCCAATTTTTAGATCAGTCCAGAATACGTCATTTCCTATAATATAATAGGAAATGACGCCGATCTTTCGACGTTCTCGTGGTCCACGAGTTCAGAGTAGCTTTTACGGAGCGCGCGGGCGACGTTAGATCGACCTTGACCCGCATATAGTTTAAGAGAAATCGTCACCTCGATCTTATTAATCCTAACCTCACGCTATGCATTATCGGTTTTAAACAATTACACTAACCTCAACTAAGAATCAATGTTAAATGATATACGGGTGCAACCTCTACAACGACTGATATATTATAATCGTTCATAATAAAATAAAAGTTTCAGCCTGATAAAATAACTTACATAATGTTTTTTGATTATGTTGACTATTTTATCTATCATTTATTTACGTTTATAAGAGAGGGTTCTACTCAAATTCGAGTTATTCAAAATTGACATTTAATGAATGCGACATTTCCGGGTCATATTAAAATTTTATTACAATTTTGAAAATTATATTGCGTAAGTTTAAATCCGATAAAATAAAAGCAACACAAAATATTAAAAAAAAAACTTTGTATTTTATAACAAACAGACCACGTGATTATTGAGAATATTTCGAAAAAAAACGGAGGCAAAAGCGAAAGTTGGTAGAAGAAAGTTAGTATTGCATATGAAACTTGAATTTCGGTTATCTCCACGCACTGTATGAATAGAAGGAAATACTACTGATATTTACGTAATCTGAGGAAATAAAGCTTTATATTTTATAAACGTAACCGCAATGATAATCGTCATATTTACAATATTACTTAGCTTATTATAGCTTGTTAATCACGGTTTCGACGTCTATGAAAATATTAAATAATGACGACGAAGAATGAAATCGCCAATAAAATGGTGGCGACTGAATTATGTAAATGTTGTAACGTAACGATTATATATTTTTGCATCTATGTAGTACCTACCTGCCTACGCATTTACAGAAACCTTATATAACCAAATAAATGAAGGTGGTAGAATCTGAAGGTGGTAGAACCTTTTGTCTTTCGACTCCGGCGGCACCACCGCCACACCTATTTCTATCTAATACCAGCAGTGTTAGGCTCTGCTGTGTTCTGTTTTGAAGGGTGTGGTAAGGGAGACAGACTTTTCCGAGGCGTTCCAGCTTAGTCCTCAGGGGTAGCGGCGCATCTGTGGCCGACCTCAGGTAGGAATATCTAATCCTATCTGGGTTGATTACAGATGTCCATGGGCGGCAGTAGCCACTTACCATCAGGTGGACTGTATGCTCGTCTGCTACTCCTATATTATTATTATAAAAAGAAATGCCATTATTTAAATTCAAGTATGTTTTGTTTTTTAGATCTACTTTTAATTTAAGTTGCCAAAGATAGCTAATCGATCTCAGTTGCCAAAGATTTCAAATGAAAAACCTAATCAAATAGTCTACGATGACTAAGTGGCAACAGTATAGTTTATTAACTCGTTTGCAGTTATATTTACTCTACATGTTTCAATTGGGAGATATTGGAAAGTTCAAATATTAATGCGCAAATATGACTTGGCTTCATTGTCTAGAAAATGTTGAGTAAAAGTGTTAAGACTTAGAGGCAATATTCGTTATAACAAGTATTGAACGAAGACAACTATTCGTGACCTACTTGTGGATTTGTAAAAGTAATGGGAATAAATTTGCAATTATTAATGTTCAGTAGTTAAAATAACTGAATACAAAGTTGTTTAGTTTATATACCCGCTTTATATGGCAGTATGACTTAAGAACATCTAATAGATACTATCTGTCATATTAAAAGCTGTCGCTTAAAGTTATGTTTTAATTAATTTACGTTCTTCCGCTCGCGGCACTATGCGTTTATCTTATTTTATACTTTGCACCTTTCATTATTTTTGCAGTCAATTAGTGTACAGCGTTCAATATTATTGTTATTTAGTTTTCAGTAATTACAACTTAGGTATGTAATATTTTGCTCTTAACTTTTTGTTTTTCAACTTTCAACTTTTGCAGACTCTTAAATGACATAAACGTTCTAAGGCCGGCCATTGTTATCTTTACATAGGTCGGTTAGTTAGTTATATACATTATATATTTTACTTTTTATTAAAAACTGCATTAAGCATATGTATGCTATTGACATATTATTTACTAAATGCAAACCAAAATAATATTTAAGCAATCAGGATAATTACATAAAACAGACAAATCCTACAATAGAACTTATGTGTAAAATGAATAGTACAAGTTTCCAAGCAACTCGAATTCGACGTACAAGCCTTTCGTAATACAGTAACATGTAAATTCAAACGTTACATTACTGAGAAGCGAATAAAGCGCTTTATGGACATGGTCCAAGCTAATAAAATTGCAATGGTAGAGATAAGAGTTTTTAATTGATTTCCGTGATCTAAACACACGATAGGTATTTTATATTTAGTTAACGGGTGAAGTGGCGATCGTTGAACTTCGCGTGTCGATGCTGCTTCTATTTTTTTGCTAAGCCAGTCCAACCTGGCCCCAGGTTGCTCGCTAGATGGGTAATCTAATTATAGGACCGCCCTTAGAGATGAGCGAAACGATTGATTCATTCGAATGATTGTTCGTCTATTCGATTGATTCATTTACTCGCCTACGTGTAATATTGCCATTTTCATTCCTTATAAATGTATAAGTCCTTATCTGAATATTATTATTAAATTTAAAATTACCTAAAATAAGGCAAAAGCAATTAATGATTGTTAAATATAGATTTGTAATTAATTATTCAAATGCTATGCGGTTACATATGAGTATTGAAGATTGCATTCGATACACTTTTGACAAAACTATTCGACAAATCCAAAAAATAATTCGATTAAGCAAATGATGTCAGTGTAAGCGGCCATCTCTAGTCTTGTCTTGTGTGATGGACAAGTGTGTAAGATTGCGTCTGAGGCATCAAGACTAGTTTTTAGTTCATCGCTAGATACTGTTACTAAGCTTAACACATGTCGCATATAATTTGCAGTTTCATCGCACTTGCACATTGCGTTATAGGCATTTGCCAAGACGCAGTCTGAATATCGTGTTGAACGCAACGTGTCACAGTAGCTATAGGTGTGTTTAAGTCCACGTGAGGTTAATTCAATGGGTTATAATGATTAGTTCTAGTAATTATTCGATAAACGTAATGGAAATTGGATTGAGCTCCGCGATGGTTTTAGAATTGCATTGTGTGTTTGTAGACTGTAGACGCCGTGGGAGAAAATTTGTCACGTTGTATGTCACGTCGATATCACTTGCCTGTATCGAACCCTTCAGAGACCACGTTTTTACAGAGTGGAGGTCCAGCCACGTGAACAACCGTGCATGGCATTTAAAGTTTACATAGAAACACTATACATTGTCATTGTAAAAGTTAACTACATTACTCAATAGATTTGTATTAATTAACGTTTTTATTTTCACATAATTGTAGTTAATTGTTTAATTATGTTTTCCTATTAATCTTTATGCCTTTCATTATCCTCACAACGAACATTATTATAAATTACCTCCGCTTAATCACGTTGAAATTAATATTTGGTGAAAATAATATTTTTTGAAACATTAGCTGTTTTAATAAATCCAAGGTGTACGTAAAATGATGCCAATAATTCTTTCTTGTGACAAGATAAACATCATATAACATGTTACCCGAGACATTGAGCTGAACTTCAAAATGAAATATAACGTAAAGAGGTGATTCTTTTGTACGGAGATGCATGAACCAAAAACCCCATTAAAGATAATAAAGTAAACGGTATATTCGCAAGCAATATGGGTTTGTCCGTTACTTATTCAGACAAGTGACAGATAAGGATAACAGACGCATATCGAGACATAGATTGAATTTTCAATAAGGACTTCCCAACAGCTAGTCATACTGAGAATAACTTATACACATACCATAACGACATAGTTAAATATTCAAGGATTTGCATTACGCACATTATGCAAGAAGCCTTCAGATCGTAAACAAACAAAATTGAAACGTCGCTGACTAATTTCACAGCATTTGTCAAATTGACAAGCTATACATCTAACGACCGACTGAACATTTCCGTTATTTGTTCATTTTAAGAATTGTCACATAATATTGTTAGAATGTTTTGTAATATAAAAATCACGAGTCGCCGTGTTCGTATGCGTTATACCCTGATACCAGTCAACCGATTAGGTATATGCAATTTATAGGAGAGGATACTTTTTGTCCCGATAATCCTATCTAATGGAATAAAAGTATGGTTTTCATTTTATAAAATATTCTTTTCCTGTGTTGTTGCTAGAGAAAAGTTACATTTTAGTTTAAAAAATATTACAGATAACTCGTGCCTTAATTGCATCTCATAGTCGCCAAGTATCGTGTACACTTGCCAAATGTTTACCATCCAAAACATTTTTTATTTCTTAACATGGCGTAACTAAAAATATGAATCGAAAAAAGTTGTGAAATGTGGAAATTGATGTATGTTTATGGATATAGAGCGTAATCCGATTACGTATTTAAGATAACGAAATCTTTTTTGGAATATACTACATTTTCTAATGAAATTATTGTTTGTCGACAACACTGCGAAAATTTTCCTGCCATTATTTCTGACTTACAAACAAATACGCTCGTAGTTATATTAGGCAGTGTGCTAGCGTCACAATTGCAATTATTTATTATTAGCAAATTACAATGAGTCGTAAAAAATTACTACCACTTGTTGATCGATTAAGGGCATGATGCGAAAAACTAACTCGCCATCTATTGCTGCGAATTATTGATCGAAGGCGAAAATATTAATTGCGCGATGTCGCGCTCATTACCATATAAATTATCTCATTAAGGCTGTGACGCATAAAATCTATATCTTTATAATAAATTAAAATTAATAATCAAATAATAAGTTTGGCCATACAACGCGGCAACGCAGCCAGCATTCTTGGGACTCTACCGGGAGGCAGTGATTTGGACTCATTGTTTTATATTTAATTATTTAAGTTTTAATATTTCTTTTTTTGTTTAAATTATATTTTTTGTGTATATTGTATATATATTTTAAGTTTGTAAATAGATAGATATATTATATATAATTATGTTAATTAAATAATTCGTTCACTTTAAAAAAATTAATTTGCTTGTTCGAATTTGGAAATAATAATCTTCTTAAAGTTGGGTATATTTTTATGGTCTATGATACCAAAATATTTTTTGTCTGTATCTTGAGTAGTCTTATAGATAACATATAACAGAAAACAGTAGGTACATATTGTTTTTAACATTAAACGCGTGATACGATAACTCGAGCAAAGCCACATGAAGAAGTTAATACGTACGTATCATAATTATGATGACGAATAACATTGCTGTCATTTGATACGATTTTGATTACTTAAGTAGATCGATCGCTTGTTACAATCACTAATCATTCGTTGGAACAATTATACCTATTAGGTATCATTAAAATGTTTTTAAAAAGATGGTTCTTTAATGACTTAAATATCTAAGAGAAATTCTTACATCGATACGCTATCGGTGTGAGGGCCAAATTGTGAGAGTAGAGTATAAGCTGATATAATAATGTAAATTGTTTTAAATTTTATCACAGTTATCATCGATCCATTTAAGTACCTTACGTTTAACAGAAATAATACGTTTTGATAAGCTATTAAATACCAAATAAAATTTTACGAATATTTGCATTGAATGACTGTGAAGTTAGGGTTATTTAAACCTTCCGATTTATTAGGCCACTCGATATGAAACAGTCTAAAGAAAGTTATAGTACCTATTAAGTAAGATTAATACTTTTGCAAACATTCAAAATGTACTGACAAGAAGAGCTTACACATTTATCATACGTATAGGAATATTGGAAACATATTTATAAGGTAAGATTATATCAGCGGCGGGCGGTGCGCGCGCGGCTCGCGTGCATAAAAAATAAAAACAAACCATAAAACCAGTTGTATTGTTCTTCTACGGCGGACGACCTCCGTCGACCACTGTGATAAGAACGGCCATTTCTATCGATTTTCCAACACGTGTGTCATTTGAACAATGAAACATTTACATGGAATTATAAATCGCCAATTGAAGAGTGATCTAATGGCCATAATTACTGGGGCTCAATTATCAGGCCGGATGAAATTGTAATAATATTCTTTACACAGCCAAAGACATTGTAAGTATATAAGATACTTCGACTTACACACGTTAAGGTTTACAGTCTAAGGTACAGAGTTTGATGTTCAACACAGGACACTGTCCAGAGAAAAGTCCACAAGTTTCACGATGTGGGAAAGTTTAAGTGTGGGATTACGCGTTTTTTTCCTAATGCGAATACATTCATTAATGACATTATAGCTAATTCATGTCTTGATACTAATTTTAATATACATTAGTATAACATTAATTACAGTAGGTAATAAGCGATTCCTTGACATATGAGGGTGATACATTTACATTAAGATGTTGTAAGCACGTTTTAGGTCACTTGCACAACTAGTTTATAGATGTAAAAAACCACAAAAAGGTAAAAACACATGTAGGATGCATATCTTAGACTTTAAACGCTCCATAGTGATGTGCACATTACTAGCGCGACAATCATAACAAAAAATGAATGAAACAACTCCCACGATTCGACCTGTGTAGAAAGCGATATTCCTCTGTCTCTGTATTCGAGTTAGTAAAAAAAACTATCAACGTCGCGAAGCAGCACGTCACGAAACGATACCCAAATCATTGCGTTGGAGCAGTGAAAGTGAACAAAAACCAAAGAGCAATTGATACGGTTAGACAACTATGTAGTGCATTTGCATTTCAGTTCTCATTGAACAAGCCAATAAAATAACTGTAACTGTACTTTTTATTCCAAATGCGTGTCCTTTCAGTTTCCGTATGCATGATTTGTTCTACAGGAATAAATTAATGGCAGCGTCATGGCATTATGAAGTTTCACCTTTGTCGCTATCATATTCCGTTTCAAATAGTTAAATACACAAACACCATTACATTGTATTAGATCACGCACTCTTAATAAACACACCACGAAAATATAGACGTATTGAATGTCCGAAAAACACAAAACAACTGTGGCGATATGTAATATAATTTTATCTGAAACAATTCAATTATTTATCTTTGACTCCTAATCAAACGGAATTTAGGTAGGCATTGTGATTTAAAGATAAAATGAACATCGTATATAACACGCATTAACACGAGCAGCACAGTATTTAAAGTTTTAAGATAATTTTTCATACAGTACATTAGATTACTAATTATAAAATAGATTAAAGTCTTAAAGTAACTGTTTGAAACTTAGCTGTTATTTCAACTAGCTTCTATAATAAAAGTAAGATAAGATAACGGAAATTTGAATCGGATCTGTAGTGCACATAATGTTTAACTTAAGTGGGTTAATTTGTCTTCCCGAGAAAATTTCCGTGATTTCAAGTTATGCGCGTAAAAACTCACAGGAACCGAGTGCAAAACAAGCAACAAAGTGTCGGTGCGAATGTATTTGTTTGTTTGAAAGTCCCCGGATTTATTCTGCACAATAGCATTGTTGACATCTTTGAACACAACACGAACGGTTTTCAGAACGTTTCGCACAAAACGAACATATTCCCACAAAAGTAACAACGACTGAATGACGTTACATACCTGTATTTAATATATTTACCGGACTGCGTTATGTTAATTTACAATAACAACCTACTTTGGGTTTTCTACGGTATTTTATTGAGTCATCTCTGTACAAAATTTAAACACTGGTTTTAAGATCAAATGCTTGATGCTTTTTAAAACGTACGTATGGGATAAATAAAAGTACGTTGAATTTAATTGCAGTCCCCAATAATCATATCAAGCTGAAATATGTGTTCGAGATTTCGGAATTTAATGCTTAGAGTTTGTGTCTAAGAACTAGTCTTATTACACATTAATACTTAAACTTTAAACGCCACGAATTCAAACTTTATTAATATTTCAATACCGTTATGATGTTAGGAAATATAACAAAACTCCAAGCTACTTAAAGTTACAACGATAGAGATTTTATTCCATTATAGCATATAGTAGATAACTACTCATTCATGTACAAGGTATTTCAATTTCATATAATGAGTAGCAGACATAATATCTAATATTCAATGCAGCGTATCAAACCGATCACGGCAAGGTGTGTCCGTGACCTACGAGTCTCTATTGATACTGTGTGCTCTAGAATTATAATAGAGTAGCAATGTTTAATAACAGTAAGTAGCTATGCTCATAAAGTAAATAGGCCATTAAAATTTTAAATTATGAATTTATGAAAGTATTTTTATTCACATTGTCTCCGTAATCCGTCTCTTTTCAACTGCAAGGTATAGGAGGACCAAAACATCTAATAAGCTGATGTAGGTACTTTATTTTATTCCATCTTTTTATGGGATGTAAGAAACCTTTGTGTAACAGTATCGAGCATAATTTTGCTTGTTTTTAAAGAATATAGTACTACTATAGTAATACTTCCATATATTCTTAAAATCAAGTTGCTGAAACTCATCAACAGACATTTATCTGCATTTACACATTAGGGAAATTTTAGACTGTCGCGCACAAAAACTAGTACAAGGAAACAATTAGGTACTTGGAAGTCCAAATTATGATGAGGCCGTATTATTGATTTGACTTTAAGTGTTTACGGAAGAATTAATAATCAATTGCCGGATTACATGAAAAACAAAGCCAATAATTAAGATATACTTAAAAGCATTTACATTTGACTGACATTTTCCTGCTAACTTAATGCATATGTTTTGACGTGGATGAGTGTAGAAATAACAGTAACCGTAGACATAACATGTATTACACCAACAACCCCATAACTATTTAAATCTGATCACAGATCTTCCCTTAAAATGACAAGGATCAAAGGTTTAGTGCACTATTATGACGAATTACGTGCCTATCACAAAATGATATAGACAAATACGATTTTGTCTGAAACACCAAGTTCATTGTTTGATGATGGCAGCTAAAGCGGTAGGCGCACAAAATTCATATCACTGGACTTTAACAGCACACATGTGTTACATAGGAAAAAACAATATGACTTTATGATTGTGCAACCAGAGTAACCCTCAAGGTTGATCAGGGAAACCGACACCGCCACGTCCGTGTATCTTGCCTCACCACCCGCCGCTGCTTCCCGCCTTCTCACTGGCGCGTTCCAGTACTCGTACTTAATTGTTTCATTTTACTTCACAACTAGTTTTCGTAACAGCATATATTGACACATACTTAATATACAAGCTTCATGTTATTCTACCTACAATTGCAAAGTGACCGGTTTAAGTGTATCGCCATCAGCCTATTAGCGGCCGATTGCTGGGCATGGGTTTCAGAGTGAAAGAGATTTAGGCCATAGTCCACCGCGTTGCCTAAGTGCCAAATGAAAACTAACTTAAGTTTCACACACTTTTGCGAACAATTTTTTGGACAATTCACAGAAGTGTAACTTTCCTCACGATATTTTTCTTTACCGTTGTAGCAAGCGATACTAATTAACTTCTTATACGTACAAAACTTCAATCTTCAACTTTAAAAATCAGAAGCGCGTGCCTGAGAATCGAACTTCGGTATCTCAGATTGAAAGCCCGAGTTTCAACCACTGGGCCATCAGTGCGCCATTATATTTAAGCGTATCGGCTGTCCTAATTGTATTCACCGTGAGGATCAAGGAAGTGTGTATAAAAATAAAATCACGAACGGACGAGACGTCGAAAATTCCAATCACAGCCGCTTCCGATTGGATGCGAACAGTTTTTGTGGTCACCTTCACGGCTCACTTCCTGAGCCGACTTCCAATCGCCAAACTGCGGAGAGGAAGACGTCGTCGGTGCAGCGACCGACCGCGGAGCGCAAATGTAGCCTTGGACGCGAGCTCCCTGCATTCTAATCGGACGGCCTTGCGGAAGCGCGTGCCTCGGACTCGCTCTCGTAACACGCACCTCGACCGGCGCTTTATCAAGACACAAGACATCCGATCTCTTAGGTTCTGATAGGAGTCTCTATAGAGTACTTTGTTCTTTCCCTGGACGAACGTGACGACAAACGTCCGTTTTTAATAATAATCGATCTATCGAATGTTATGCCCATCACAGATCCGACTATCTATCAACATCCGACTAATTTTAGTCCTATTCTATTTTTTTTTCAAGTCCTAGTCCTAGTCGGTCTTTAGAGGTTGTGTCGGGCTAATTCAATCATTAAACCTTAAGAAGACGTGTTGTTTATCGTCAGCCTATTTCTGTTTGCATACTAAGAGACATTCAAAAATTTCCTCTTATAACGATAGGAGTTAGTCATAAATAATCGTCCTCGGCAAATAAGTAGAATCTTTATACAAAGTTCAAAATTTATGGCTATTTTATATGGATACGCTTTTACTTTTTGTTGATAATGAGAATGAGATAAAAATCACGATTTATTACGTTTAAACAGGATAACGACGATTTACAATTACGAAACCAGTTATTATTGACTGGAAAGAAAGCTTAACACATTCCAAATGTCTACCAGATAATACATTACATGTAAGTACCAAGCAAAGAGTTAACAACGTCCATCGTTATTAGTCATTGGAAATGATTAGCACAAAACTGTGGTTCGCCGCGGGCTGTGAGGTTGTAACCAGTTTTACACGCTGAACGGGTCGGGCTTTGGTTAAGTAGACCGATGTGACTAGTTGCATAGAGGCATACCGATGTGTCCAAAATATTTAAATATACGGCCAACCCTGGACCCCTCTACGTCTTAAAGTTATGTTAGTTAGAGTGTACTACTTACGGCATAGTATTCAGCTTCATGTAGTTGTCTAGAGGCAAGTGATCCGAGCTTTTATTATTGACAGTTGTTGCCGATAATCGCCGTGCAGTGCGCATCCAGCTGCCCCTTTGTCTTCTGAACCCCTTATCATTTTTAAGCAACTGAAGATGTCGTTTAACAATGTCATGCCATTTCCATTTTACTGTAGCTGGTGAGTCACTCGCCGCATCTTCTTTACATATTTGTAACCCGTCACTAAACCGTCTCATATTCTGCAGATAGAGCTCATTAGATTTTGGCGGAAGGCTTCTCCTTCGTTCATCAGCAACGATTCCGCTATCTTGAGAGTTTTGTTCAGCTATCCATTTCGAAATAAAATCATTTTTATCACAGACATGAGCAATCACTGGCTCTTCTTTGGGTGATGGAGGTATCCAATCCAGGCTCACCCACTGACTAGATTTTGGCTTAGACTTAAAAATTACATCTACGTCATCATCGCAGTCCGACGAGCCGATCGAACAGACAGAAGTTTTTTTTCTTCTAAATCGCGAACGCACAATAGGCTTAGATGCTGATATGGAATCGGGACTTGTACCGAATTCTGTAACTTCCTCTTTTCTAACATCCTGTAAACTCTTAATCGTTTCAATGTTAACATAAGAGTTATCGGAGCACGAAGAGTCTACACTAAACCTACTTCTTTGTATCGGCTTTGATCTTATATTTACTTCGTCGTTACAAATTTCACCCATTCCGCAACCAATTTCTCGCTCGTTTGTTAATGATATTCTCCTCTCATTGGACTTCTCATTTTCCATTTCTATAATCTTAGCCATACTAGGAAAATTATTTTCTTTGCTAATTCTACTAAATTTTTGAGATCCTTCTCTTTCAAAATCTCCATTGCTAGTAATCGTAGAAAATGAATTATCTTCATTCAACTGAATTATCCTCGTTATTCTTTGTGGTATTTCATGATCTTCTACAGATATTTGTGAAGATAAATTATCATTTTCGAATTCTATTATTCTAGTAATTTTTTGAGGAATCTCCCTATCAGATTCCGACCTTTTTATTTCGGAACTAAAATCGTCTAATTCTATTATTCTGGTAATCCTTTGAGGACTATTTTCTCCACACGATTCCGGGAACGAAATTTTTCTAACACTATCTTTTTCAGTACTCTGTCGAATATCGTTAGGTACTATAGTGTTTCTACAATTGCCATCTGAATGACGTCTAATTGCTGGAGGCGATTTACGCCTCTCGAAAATTACCTTTTCCTCCAATGAGTTACTTCGACTTTTCGCTTTCTGTAGCGCACTTTCGGACAGGAAAACACACGGAACCTCCACTTGCATTGACATCTTGCGACGTCTGGTATTGTTTTCCTTTTCTTTATTGATGTCATTGTCATTGTTGTCGGGCACAGCCGTATGAGGCAGGATAATGGGTGTCCCCGCCACCATACGTAAGAAGTCCGTAACGGCCGCTATATGTGCACCGGTAACGGCTCCTTGCAACTTAACGCCGGACACTTGGTGAGGAACAAGTTGATTATCGCGCATACACCATACTACGGGCAGAGCCCCTTCCGACACCATCGTCGTATTGTACTTATGAAAGCCTACAATAAATAATAGTTTTAGTTCAGAGTCATGTAAATGATCACCTAAATAAGTTAAGTCACTGCCTGTTTTCCGGGCTACAGCCTACACTTTTAAAACAAAAAATGTTGTAATATTCGAACACATAAGTTTGTAGTCGGTCGGGCGACATAGCGCGAACGCGGCGCGGTTACAAGCAAAGCGGAGCGCGGCGTGCGTGCGCGTCCGGGCGCAGCGGAGGTCGCGAGAGATAAGGCGGTGAGAGTCGCACGCGCACCGCCGCCGCCCGCGCTGCCCCGCCACCGCTCCACACCATCTCCTTCGATCATACATCAATTTTCATCTGATGCACTCCGCCGGCGAATTATGTAACGGTTTGGATGACCCATTAAACCGTTAAACACTTTTCCGGATTTCATTTGTTTTCGACATAAGGCACTGCAGTTATAAAACAGTAATAGATGAACTCTTGTAACCTGCATTTTGTAGAGCAGTTATGCGCTTGCCTATTTTATATACGCTAATTTGTGAGGTCAAAATACTGAAATTGAAGTTTAAACGTAGATGACATACTTTATAAAAAAATAAGAAAAAATCTCACATTATTTACATAAAATATGCAAGTATGTATACGTAAAGTTTTAGCTTCAGTGACGCAACACTATCGAAGAGTTAAAATTAGTAAAACATTCGCCTACCGCGGACGTCGTTTATTGTCGTGGAACGATTAACAGCAATTTAGATTCTCCGTGAACCATTACTGATTACAATTTATTGGCATTTAATCTATTAAATGTGCGGATGAATTTTAATTGTGCATGTCATATAACTCTTTGTATTGAGTGTGGCTGTTGGCTGAGGTGTTATTGTGGGCGTAAGTTATCTCGTGGGTCATCCCGTCGGGTACAGTTAGTTTTGTTAGTTAGGCTTTTGTGTTGGCCCTATTCGTGTCAGGGCGGTCCATCACTCGGCCGTCGAGCCGATGCAATACCGCAAGCTTTGTGCACAGCAACTACAGCAACTGAATGCACGCCAGCGGATACTTCGTTTGCCACTATAACGGAAATGCGCCAGACACCTTTTAATCTCGTCGTCTACCATTAATTCTAATTTTTATACAACAATGCGAATCTGAAATAGCCATGGAACAATTCAATTGTTACGACACGGCTAATAATAACGGCGACATTCTATGAACCTAAATTTAGGTTGTCGTTTTTATTTTCTGACATTCAAATAAAGATTTACTTGAATGTCAGAAAATTAGATCGTATAATAACGTTTATATTTATGCAAAGCAATACAATTGCTCTTGGATTTTCGGATTTCGTAATGTATGCATTTATAGACAGTGATTCATACTGATAGAATTCAAGATTTAAACAATTCATACGAATGTTAAGAAAGTTATTGACAATTATTGACTTTTCATCGGGGAGACATTTACCTACCTTTGCATTTCTTATTTAATTGCTTACAAACGAACAAAGATCTAATTGTTTAATTGTACAGATAGAGGTAATAGATTAAAGTAGACGTAACAAGATAATGCACTGGAAAAATATCAATTAGTAGTTATGCCCGACCTCGGACGATAATTGACTTTAGACAATCATGGTTAGAACGAGGTTTTAATTAATAACTGATACAGATTAAGGCAAACGAAACTAGATGAAATGATATAAAAGGCAACTGTTTAAAGATCTTCTATTTATAGATAGCCCATAAAACTGTGTCTGGTATTTAACATAGTAAATATAAAGTACAAACAAAATTTGAATATTTATATACGGAATATTAACGTAGCGTAGTTTTCGCTACGAGACATGATTCGCAATGATGAAATCCGTAGACGAACCACCGGCTTACCGACATACCTCTCAAAATAAGCAGGCTGAAGTGGCAATGGGCCGGCCACATCGCTCGGAGGACCAATAACCGATGGGGAAGAAAGGTCCTCGAGTGGCGACCAGTGTAGACAAAAGAAGTTCACGCCGCTCCCGACTAGGTGGACCAATAACCTGAAGAAGACTAAGGGAAACCGCTGGTTTCAAAGGGCACGGGACCGGGTGAAGTGGCGCCAATTAGGAGAGGCCTATATCCAGCAGTGGACTTCAAAAGGCTGATGGATGGATGGAAACGTAGCAAAAAATGTCAAGTGATAAAACGTCAATGTTATTAAATATATTACACCGTAATTAGCGCTACTATAGGTATGCGTCATTGTTAATCAATACTTCTACGTCAAATCTGATATAGGTTTTGATTAACTTCCTCAGTATGAATTTTTCAAACGGGCCTTCAGGGCCAAATCCGAAACTAAGGATTAGCGAAAAATGCTGAAAGGAGTTACGAGGCCGATTTTGATAAAAACTAAAACTGCATCATTACTTTTTAAAAATAACTTTTTTCCTAGCCGGGAATCGAACGAGTTCATTTTGAAAAAAAAATACACCCTCTATATTATCCCACTATCTGATAGTGTTGCTTATAAGGATCAAAATCTGGGAAGTAATGATAGATGACAAACTAAAGGAAAAGGAAAATTTTGGAGGAAATACACTTTTTTTTCATACATTGGCATACTAATCCTTAAGGATTAAACATAACAAATGATTTATGTATAATTCTTTAGAAACATACATAAGTCATACCATTGAAAAATTTGTTGGTTAATCAACAAAACAACTTAAGCGATTGGCGATAGCCAATAGACAACGTATAGTGTACGTACTAAACGCAACTATATGCACAAATGCCAATCAACAGTTAGGCCTGGCGCCGGCGCAGCTTGTGATGCGCCACCCGTATCTGGGACAGACAAATCAGGTATTAATTATCCATACAACGCCTAATCAACCTTTCTGTAGGTCAGCGTTGACGAATTGCGCCTTGAGAGGTTACCGGAACTTGATCGATGTGTTTACACCTCAAACTGTACAGGACTTTTTACGTAACAGGAAAATAACATTTATGTATTCCTCAAAAAATATGAGTAATTAATTCTTTGAAGTAAGTTAACTCTTACGTCAAATTTAGTGTACACAAAATTTTTAAACATGGCGCTTTAAAACTTATTGGCTTGAATGTGTCAGAAGTAGCAATTATGCTCGGTTACTAAAGTGCCCTTTATCAGTTCATGGTCATCTCGAACTAATCCTAAATATTTAATCTCGGTCTCAGGTTCATTGATATTCCTAAAGACGAAGGTAAGGGTCGACCAGTTTTAATGGACGTATTTTTTCCTGACGACCACAGCAGCTTGAAAACTTCTGCCACAAGACAATGTTATTATATATATATAGGCATAGTTATTTTTCTAAAGAATTTTTGACGATCTTAATGCAGAATACTTTTATTTACAATTTAATTTATACTTTGTGGGTGCCAATAACAACTTAATAACATGTCAATTTTTTGCTTGTTACCTAATTCCATCTAATTAAAAACAATATACATGTTTACTACAGTATTCGAAAGTACGAAATTGTTTTTTTCAACGATGACTAATGATTGACGGAAACTTGTATACTGGTTAAATCAATCATAAACAGTGAAATACACATATTTATTGGTTAGGTAATGGTCGTATGGCCGTCAAGTAGTATTACTAACACGTAACATTATTTCAATTAACGCGATGCAAACGACCTCCGACACGACACCGATGATAAACTTACTCCCGAAGTAAGTTCGAAGAATTACTTTCGTTTTAACGGAATCGCGGATCGCCAAAGTAGCAGGAAAATGTCTTCAGTTATCTTAATGTCACACACGTCATGCCAAAACCGTGTTAGATACAGGCTGTAGGCGACAATCGGAAATAATTAAAAATTAATACTAGAAATCTTTTTAAATAAAGATAAAAGCTTATCACAAACCTTGATTAATGACAGAAGATAGGACTCGCTCCAAACTTCTTGATAAAGCAATCAATCACGTTAACGCATCAAGTTTAAAAGAATCGTCGTGTGCACTACAAGGCAATAAAATCACGTATTAAATGCCCGTTACAAGTAATAAAATCAACGGGTTCATATTAAGAAGTTGTTATCGTCTAGGTTTCATTCATAATTGAATGTTATACGGTATACGTAATCGAAGAGTCATGATTTCAAAATGTCTTTGTCCCTGAAGGTCGATAACTGTCAGGGTCGATGACGTGTCAATTTCTGGTGTCCGCGTCCAAGAAAAACAACTACGGATTACATGCGTATATTATTCATTATGTTCAATATGAATAAAATAGGTATCTATCTATTTTGCTTTCGGTGAAAAGTATATGTGCTAAACAAGTTGACGTCATCTTGAAACAGACAAAATTTGCTTGCTTAATAAACAATCAACGAATTTCTAGTCTTAACAACAGTGTGTTACAGATACTGATAAGAAGATCCACGAGATGAATGGGGATTCTACCCGAAGCCGATCACACACGAGGTGTCACTTCTAAGGAGACGCCGCCTCAAGTGTATGAATGAAAACTTTTGGATGTATAAACATAATGCATTCATAAAAAAACCTTACATAATTTACTGCCATAAATTATACACGTAACGTTATAAAATCTATTAATGTCAGTATAAATTGTCATAGAAATTTATTAGCTGTTCACTTTAGCTTTAGTTTATTCGGTTTCACGTATATTTGCAGAATAAATACTGGAAACTACAGTCAGTTATACCAAAAAAGTATAGTTTGATTAGAAACTAGCCACTACTTGTTTTGGCGGTGTCCCGTGCTCGTCTGCACGTAGCATCCATTACTAAACAAATATGACTTAGATAAATTCGAAGATATTAGCTATATGACGGATTAAGACAGAGTGCATATGACGTACGTGATAAGACATAGATTATCGAGTTAGGTTGGTACAATACCTGTCATCCATATCGCACTAAAGGTTCGACGGAACATGGTCCCATGTTTAAAACCGTCAATATGCCCATCAGTGAGAAATTGGAAGTCTACCACGAACCACTACCACTACCTATTTCTGTCTAATAACAACAGCTGAGTTCGGATTATTATGGGCTTGAAGGGTGTGGTAAAGGAAATATCGTTATACAAACATTGCAACTTAATCCTCGGGAAAAACAATGCGTATGTTGTCGACTACAGGTAGCACTCTTATCATATCTGGGATTGATTATATATGTTCATGAACATTAATTGCGTGGTCTGTCAGTAATAGAAAACATTTAACTTAACTTAGTAATTGAAAACATTTCTATGTCCCCGCTAACTTTCTCTTTAAATAATTATCTAATTATTATAACTGGATGAAGTCATAAAGTAATTAATTAATATAGGTAGTCTTTTTTAGCTAGCTGTGGTTAATATATTATATTGTTTAATTTAACACATCATTACTTTAACCACTTACGGGAAAAGTATTAACAGTTTTTAATACCTAAATGAACACATCGACAGATTTTGGTTTTCACGATGCAGTTATAAAACAATAAATCATTATGGTTTTCTGACTATTCCATAAATTAAAATAGCTTGAGTAAGTTTTAACACTTATTACGTAAGACATTTGTGTATCATAAATTCTAAGTAGGTAGTTATATACTTGTGACGTAAGTAACATATATAAATGAGATAATATTTATCTCGCCTATTATTTTACCTTTTCTCAGATATAGTTGCAGTTCTCATGGAGGGCTACGGAGTTGAAGTCACAAACAGAATCAACCGTGGCATCTATTAAATGCTTTTATGATAGGGAAAGCCTTAATGTGCGATAAAATACTAAATCCAAAAGTTAGCAATGCAAGTAGCTTTCGAGCTTGGAGATGCTTCCATCTCCAAACTCGAAACTTCTTCAAGTATGTCTTTGTTTGTAGTTTTTTTTTCGAAACACGAAAATTGTTGTCATAATTTCAATTGTCTCAGATCTATCGGTATTATTACGTGCAAGGACTCAAATTAATGTTAATATTTTACTAAATAGTACTACAATAGAGCCAGTTATTTGGGTAAAGTGAATTATGAAATTTATCTAAGGAAAGTAGAAAGGACAGGGATCACACGTAAAGATGGACATGATTGCTACCTCATCACACCTCGTGTTCTGATTTCTGGGGATACACACTTACTCGAGGCATTCCAACTTAGTCTGTGGCCGACTTCAACTCTAACTTGAACCCTGTTTAGGGTTGATTACAGAGGTCGTTAGGCGACAGTTGCTATATACCACAAGGACTGCACGCTACTTTGCCATATTATTAAAAATAATGAAAATGATCAATGGTATCATCTTAACCTTAAGCAATACTAACCTCGAATATCGATTCGCGTTAACGTTTGTGTAATGTTTACGTCACCCGGTGAAACCTTTAGACGTTATAGTTCGCGGAATAGCCTCACCAACCATTATGGTTAAAGTTCTTCTAAGTTGATTGTTTTTCTTATAAATAGGCTGCATATTAATATTATGAAGGAACTTCCTTGAGCCAGTAATAATGGATTTTTTAAAGTACCTTGCGTGATTACTTTAGGAGATTTGGTAATTGGGGAACGACAAGACGAATCATAACGATATGACTGTAGCAGACTTGGCGTCATCGATTTATTTTTTTGTTTTTGAAAGGTTAATTTTATTGTTGTGTAATGTTGGACGTGCACATAATTGTATGATCATATAAAATGCTAGTTAATTTGAAACCAAACACGGACACTTCAATTTGATTTATTTGTGTAGATGTTTAGACCACATTCCATAAGCGCGTAGCGGCTCTACGAGTTAGCTACACTGGTATCATAGCGTCGTCGGCACCCGACCGGAAATAGAAGGTATTATCCAATCTGTAGCCAAATTTCATTTGAATTTATTGTTTTGTATATGCATCTCGGTTTTTGATAAAGTATACGTTTATGTTTACAAATAGTTTGAGGTCTAATGTGGACTTGGTTACTCGGTACTTTTTAAATATTTAATCTAATCTGGGCCTGAGTGTACCCAATGTAACAACACTCAAAGAAAAAACATAATAATGATAATAATAAAAAAAAATACATATGAATAATAAGGACTTAACTTGGCGAATAAATTAAATTTTCTCATATCTTTTTGTCATTGCTTCTTTTTATAGCTCTTTCAAAATAGTAACGAGCGAAAAGTAGAATCCCGAAACGAAATACGAGTAATACTTATTAACGACAATTAAAGCTACATTAGTAGGAAATAATGTGGAGATTCTAAAAAAAATTTTTAACAAAAAATACAACCGACTTCTATGTCACTACAAAGTAAAAAATAATTCAAATAAATGTTGGTTTAGTACATATTTCTGAAGTCGGCGCTCATATTAGATACGCTGTTGACATCGTTATCCAACGAAATATATTGAGCGCCGACTTCAGAAATATGTACTAAACCAACATTTATTTGAATTATTTTTTACTTTGTAGTGACATAGAAGTCGGTTGTATTTTTTGTTAAAAATTTTTTTTCACCCTTTTTAGTGATGACATAATAACATTTATATTAATACAATATAAAATTGTATAAACGAGATCACGAATTAAGGTAAGGTCTGAATTTACATTGATTGGAACCGCCCGCTCGCAGGGCGCTGCCGCGCCCTGCTCGCTTAGTTTTATATTGTCTTATATGTTCCAACCTAACCTAACTAAATAGTCAATGATGAACTGGCTTTGCAATTTCATTAGAACCTACAGCAAATATCTTCAAACACAACTCAATTATTCCCATTGGTTGAGGAGTTACATATTTTGTCTCCGAGCCACATTATCAGATCCTCAAATAGTCAATGATAAACTGGCCTCGCAATTTCATTAGAACCTACACCAAATATCTTCAAACACAAGTCAATTATTCCCATCGGTTGAGGAGTTACATATTTTGACTCCGAGCCACATTATCAGATCCTTAAATAGTCAAAGATAAACTGGTTTTTCAATTTCATTAGAACCTACACCAAATATCTTCAAACACAACTCAATTATTCCCATCGGTTGAGGAGTTACATATTTTGTCTCCGAGCCACATTAGCAGACCCTTAAATAGTCAATGATGAACTGGCTTTGTAATTTCATTAGAACCTACACCAAATATCTTCAAACACAACTCAATTATTCCCATCGGTTGAGGAGTTACATATTTTGACTCCGAGCCACATTATCAGACCCTTAAATAGTCAATGATGAACTGGCTTTGTAATTTCATTAGAACGTACATCAAATATCTTCAAACACAACTCCATTATTCCCATCGGTTGAGGAGTTACATATTTTGACTCCGAGCCACATTATCAGACCCTTAAATAGTCAAAGATAAACTGGTTTTTCAATTTCATTAGAACCTACACCAAATATCTTCAAACAAAACTCAATTATACCCATCAGTTGAGGAGTTACATATTTTGCCTCCAGAACCCACTCTGATCCTCATCATATTTAAATGGGACCAACTTGTAGCAATTGTCCACACACGAAATTAAAGGCATTAAAATAGGTTCATAAACGGCGAAGTTATGGCTGTTATATTTACATGGGTGGAGGAGTTCCCCTCTTTTTCTCCAGAACCAATCGATGGATCCTAACCATATTTAAATGGGACCAACTCGCAGCTCGTCTCTACACAATAAAAAAAGAATTATTAAAATCGGTCCACTAACGGCGGAGTAATTGCTGTACATACATAAAAAAAAAAAAAAAAAAAAAAAAAAAAAAGATACCGGCCGAATTGATAACCTCCTCCTTTTTGAAGTCGGTTAATAAAATAAATACAACTATATCTATAAATAGAAACGAGAATTTTCCCTAAACAAGAAGTGCAAACACAAACAGTGGGTTAGTTTACTAATAATAGTAAAATAATGATTATCAACATCACAACTTTCCTCTAGCGAGCGTTGGAAACGTGAAGCAAAAACGTTTGGATTTTCCTTTAGATTGATAGAAATTAGTAGCGAACGTGTTAATGACGGTTCGAATGGCTGTCGGTGTGTATTTATGTCGACCAGCGCTAGCACAGTAATTTCGTGGAAGCGGTCAACGACGCGCCATTGGCGCCAGGAGGTGGCGCCCGGTCGGGCATTCGCGACGCTCGATTTTTTTTCTCCCCACATCACATGTATCGCGATAGTGCATCGCAACTTTCATGCGTTCTTTCATCCTAATTAATAAAATCGCACGTTCGCATTTTTTACACGCCATGTGCTCGGATATGTTTGACAGTATTTTCGTTTTGGTCAGTTACATTATTTCTTTACGCTTGATTTTTTTTCACACTTTTTATAGACCAATGATCGATTTAAGTGAATTAAATACATAGATACTATTTATACTTATTTACGAAATGTTATTTTTTAAGTAAATAAAAAGTAACCTTAGAGTGGTGGAATGTAAAATGAAACAAGCTTACTGTTTGCACTTTCTATTAATACAACTGAATACAGTTTTTATCGTAGTATATATTTTTAAGCGACAAAATTACCTCGACAACAGTATTTAAATGAACTGATGAATCACGAATCGCGTCGTGATCTGCGTTTATTGTTACGACGCTCATAATGTATAGCCTCGATAAATATAGAGTTTAGTAAACTGTACTACTGTCCTTCCATTAACTACTGTATAAGAATCCTACGATATATTATTTAGTAGTTTCATACCAAGGTATGTATTTTTATTGTTTAGTACACATAAAAAGATAAAGTTCAGAAACTAAAAAACGCCTACTACGTTCAATGTACATAATTAAATGTATGCATACTTGGCGATTTGAATTTAACAATGAAATAAGTAAAATTTACGGAACAAAAGAAAATGAAAAGCAATATTACAAATAAATTAAAATAATATTACATTAATCACTAATGCATTCCTAAAAGTAGACAATGATTAGTTAAATAAAAAGAAACCGACTAATAGCGGAAGAATTCTATTTAGAAAGCTAGATACGATATTTCTACTAAAGAAAGCAAAGTTTTTAGAAGTGTGACTACAAAATTAACGCCTCCTATAATTTATATAAGCACTTATGGTATCGGAAAAGTGGATAGGGTTTTCACGTGTCTGTCATGCACCGGCACGTTCTACAAGAGGTCTTAATGTCGCGACTTATACGGATACTCGATACATTGTAGGCGGGTAGTTACCAAGATTAATGGAAGTGTATCGACACGGCGTTTATAAGGCTTTAGATCTTAGATGTCAAATTATTTATTTATTTTCTTGTGCTTGTAAAAAAATGCAAGCGAATTTGTTTAAAACTATATATAGAATAAGAAAAATGTTTGGTGTATTTGGATTGCTTAAACGAATTTCTTTAGATTGTAGAGCTTTGTTTTATCTTTTCAGTGAACATATTAAAGCTTTTGTTATAATTTTGAATAGGTTTTTTTAACCGTCAATTATAAACAATAATCGTATGTTCACCACTCTAATCATCTAATTAATCTATTCAAATATTGCCTACCAAAGATCGAATTTTCACAAATTTTAGTATGCAGAAATTGTCAAAGATCAATGTTATTTACAACAACATAACATTAATTATTAATAAGTTCATAACGTAAGAAGATATAGGTACTATCATAAAATGAACAACGACATGAAGAGTGCAAAAAGAAACCTAAGCTTTCGGTGTAGCGCTGGTGTAATGTAAGCGGATGCTCGCTGGTTACATTGTAAAGGATCAAGCTCATTGATTGCCATCTTCGATTCGAAGCGAGCACGCCTAGTCTAGTTTTTGTTTGATCATCATACAGCTGGTATAAATTGTAGGTCTAACCCTTTGGTTCATCATAATATCTAAGGATAAAAACGGGAACCTATTACTAAGTATCCTGTCTGTCCGTCACGGTGCTCTATCTCTGGACCCTTAATAGATAGATACTTGAAATCATAACAGAATATTATGTATAATCTGACCGCCATAACAATACTAAAAATAAAAATATCTTGAAAATAAACAAACAACGCCACACAAGATACGCTTTTTTGCCGTTTTTCGCTTTATTTATTAAACCGTAAAGGGTAGACAGTTAAAATTTTCACAATGCACGCACGCAAAAGTAAAAAAAAACAAATGAAAATTTATGGTACCTACGGAACCCTCCATGTGCAAGTTCGACTCACACTTGGTCAATTTGCCATACTTGTTATATTCCACTGCTGAGCACATGTTTATCTCCATAATTGAGAGTATATCCCACCTTGCTGCTCCATTGCGAATTGAACTATATTTTTAATCTAGTTAAAATAATTTTGTTCAACCCTTATCAGGTCTTATGCGACTAGTTCCTCTCCCGAACGTCATGGTATAAACTTAGTTACCGCGATTCGGTATGCATGTAGGTGACACGCTGTAGATAACGAAATTCATATTAAGATGTTGCTGATACTCTTTTACACGTACTTGATCTTTAGTACGGAAACTTGTAACAAAGCAAAAAAGCTTTGGTAAAGGGATTTTGCAATCAAAGACACTTAATTGAATGATTTGTATTTGTATATTATTTACACAATGTTAATGACTATAAGCTATGTATTATGTATGCGATGTTGTAACGTCGATGAAACCACAGAATGCAAATTGTTTTATCTATAAATGTAATAATAATAAAAATAAAACAATATTTATCATAGGTATGGAAATTCCTATGTACAATACCGTCAAATGAGTCATGGTAGCATAAACAAATTCATACGTGAGCGCGCACAAAATCTAACAAAAAAGAACAACAAGCTAACAAAAAAGAAAATATTTTTAAGAGTAATACTTCATGTTCTCAGAAAATTAAAAATCTAGATTGGGTCAGTAGCATAATATATGTTCAAAAAGAAAAACGTATAAAAAACGAATCTAATATTCTAATTGTTTAGAATACGTTCAATGAACACATGCAAATTGTACATATTTACCGCGATGGGTATACGAGTGAAACAATGGCACTCAGAGAGATTGCAACGACGGCGTGCCGTCCGAAGGGAATTTCGATTTAATGAAAACTGAAAATTATTATCGGCGTAATGTGCAATTTAATTTGCCTGTCGTAACGTTCTCCAAGTACGTCAATCTGCAGATTACTGTTTAAGAGGGTTCTAGACGCGGGCGTAGAAAGTTGCGGCGCGACTCAGCGGCGCCTGCGTATGTCCTGCACTCCGCATTCTCCTGTCCAAGCTTTAAAACACAACTAAAAAGCGCAAAATGTCTCCGTTCAGCTAAACAAAGTATATCGTGGTGCTTTGAGTACAGCGCTTCTAAAACTGCGCCTCGCTCTGGCTGGGGTGTTGGGACATGCCTATTTGGAGGTCATCGCTACGTTTGACAATAAGTGAATACGTAACAGTATCCTAATTGAAAATAACTATTTTTTCCCCTTTGGTTACCGCTGCTCGTATTCACGTGCAATAGACAATTAAAACGCAGAAATATTTGGGAAGGTTTCTTGAAAAAAAATATATTTATCCTATAAACTTTTAGAAACTCTGCACCATAAGATAGAGAAAATAGACAATTATCGCACACATCCAAATGCGCACGCCTGTCCCGGCTAAGAATAAAACTCTAATGAATAGTTTGTTGCACCCAAACGCTGCCATTTCATAAAATGGACTACAAAGTCTCTGACGCACTTAAAAATTGCCTCTTTGATTTTTGCAATTGTTATACTTATATACAATAAGCTTAGTGTCTCCGTAGTTATATGACTATTTGTATGCTCTATATTAAATCAAATTCTTCATAATAATTTAAAACAGTTTTAGATCATGTCATGGCGTAGGTACATAAATTGATATATAAATGTTTTTTTGTTTAAAGTGTGTATACATTTTAGTTAAAGGATTTTAATAATTATACATTTATTTCGAGATAGATATTACGATCTTGAGTACTACGTGATAACGTCAATAGTATAATGTAGAGTAACTGGAAACTAAATAATTTTCGAATATAAATCCTAATGAACGTGAGAAATACGTATTTATCTGCGTCATGTAAATTAATAGGTAATACAAATGTATAATACATATATCTAAATATAATCTTTACATAATCATTTATCACAGTAATATCCGTCAAGTATTAGCAATGAGCATGGACGTGCGTCAATTTGTGACGAAAAAAATTGAAACACACGTCAGTTCGAATCTCCTGAAGTAAAATGTAAAACCGATTAGTTGCATAATGATAAAAGTTGTATGAGAGTAGGAAAATACGTCGATAGCCTGGCGCGAATGAAATCAACACCGCATTTCTGCTGTCACAGTGTCGGCTAGAACTGTACCATGTCAAAAGCATTAAAACTATCCGACAGCAATTTTGACAACTTTTTTCGATGTATGACTAATCAGTTACGAGTATACGAGAGCAAGAAAAACAAACAAAAAAATTAAACATTTGTCAGATACAAATGACATCAACACTGTACAAAGCTGTCACAGTGTCGATTGTAAATTCATCGTGTCAAAAGTATTAAAATTATCTTATTATTTTTCAAGTCTTAATTGTATAACATTAACAAACTTAATTAAATAGGAGAAGAAAAACGTAATACTTAAATTTTCAGAAATCATTACCATACATTTACTGTCAATTCTGTCATCATTTGTAATTTCAATTCTTCTACTCATGTCAAAAGTATCAAAACTGACATAGGTTTTCATGTTTTTTTATTGTACTCTTTGGCATACGAAGGCTCAAAAGCAGGCTTTGATTAAAGTCTTTGTTCATGTACAAGATAGAAGGCTTCTACGAAACACGCGTTAGGATGACGTGTTTGTGTTAGGATTCTGCTCTATCTGTCCCCTGGGACATTATGACTTTTTGCCTTAGGTTCGCTGTAAGTAAGTGACTCATAGTTATTTAAAGAAAACGTTAATTTTATGCCGATATGTTGTTAACAATTATGATGTACATAATTGTTGAAAGTTCCAATAGTACCAAAGTAAATAATTTATTGTATTTAGAAACATTCACCACAAATGTTATGTGAAATACGAATGTAAAAAACAATACGCGTCCGTATATTACGGCATTGTTGAAATAGTGCTAATCTTTCGCCACCCATAGTCTCAGAGGCATTACGAATACTAATCATAAAGAGAGGGAAAACGAGTTAGAGCGGGGTGAGGATTTCATGAAAGAGAAGCCTTAACCTACATTTCAAAATGATTACAAAGGAATGTCACGAAGTAGCAAAACATTGTTTGGATAATGGAGGTGTATAAACAATCGGCGGTGAGTGCGGTCGCGGCGCGGCGCGGCGGCGCGGGTCGATGAACGACCTAGCAGAGCTCCGAGGCTGCTTCCTCCGCCGCCTGGCGCCCCCGATCCGTCTGCACTAGCGAATTAGGCTGCCTGTCCAATAGACTCGTGCGACTAAGATTAATTACTAGGAAAAATACAACCATAACGTAAGTGCGTTTAATTTCGCAGCTCTGGTGGTAACGGAGCGACGGCTAAATGACACCCTTTAAACGAGGAGGATTAAGAAGAATGTAACCAGTTTTATCGAAAGACATTAACATATTCTTTCTCACATTTGTCTTAATCGCCTCTCGTATTTCATATTTCTCCTTACAGCTCGTACATACCCAACAAGGAAAATTAAACATTCACCACTACGTTTTTGGGTCAACCGTCTTAAACCCGTTTCCCAAATTGAACCCATTAATCCACCAAACATTCAAAGTTTTTGATATACGTGTGCGTACATTTAAAAGAGACGGATTACATAGCGCGGTAATTAACATAATTTATATTCGGCTTCTATTTTAATTTGCATTAACAGGATATCGTGCATTTATTTTAATAAATTTCATGAATACTTTATTTTTTGCCAAAACATATAAATTAGAAATAAACATCGAGGCTTCTCAATGGTTATTGAAGAGTTTTAAATGACCTAATATTTATTGAAAAAATGACGTTTTATTATTGTGGCGTTCGTCAATTTATTAAGCGACCTCACTTACACTTTTGCTGATAGGTCGGAACCGGACGTATCAATATCTAAGTGAGTAATAATAATTACATACATGCGAGCCGTCCGCGGTACACATACCAGTTTCGGCGTTGCAAAACTCTCACTCGCGGATGTCGCATCTCGCGCATGCGACGCTTCATTACCAATAAATTGGCAGGTAGCAAAAAATATCATTTTCTCTGTTCGTCGACGTTTCTAATGATCATATCTGGGTCAACGGAAATTTACGACGCGAGCGATCACTGAGAGCCTTTTACATCATTCCTCGGTCACCTGGCGGTACCAGGATCCGATCCGACCGACACACCGACGCGAACGCTAATTGGCGGGATTTTTTCTTTATATTATTTTCGAGCTGACAACTAAAAATATTTACCGATTCGCGATCACTCCGATATTAATTTGCAATGCAATGTCAGATCTGATTTCGTTTGATTTAAATTGGTAATTAAGATTAGCCGAGACTACTTCATGACACTTTGGTAGAAGGTGAAAATCTGTTGAATGACAGCCGCATTCGAGATTGTTAGGTTGATATGTGCAAAACAAAAAACAAACCTGGGAATATAAGAGAAAGTATCGTTAAAACAACTTAGGAAACATGCATTTAAAAATGATCAATAATAAAATCGGCGTGGGCGGCTGGCACGGTGCAGTGATAATTGAAAGTGCCATCACTTGCAGGCACTTCACTGAGACTGTACCAGATAGAATGTGTGTCAAGTCGTTTTCACGGTCTTGGCGTTCGTCTATACAAAATCGACCATGACATGGGTGCTTCGATCGTTGCGTGGGAGGATTTGCGTACCATCTGTTCAACTCAAAATTTGTAGCAGGGACACTTTGCACAGTTTTTATATTTGTTTGTACAACCGTTTAAAGTCGATCTACGTCTGTTTTCAGGATCTCAGGGCCGCTCTTCGTCAACAAAGGCACGTGTATATAATAATTTACTATTGTTTTTACTATTACGTTTCGTCCATAAGTTTCAGGCAAGGTTACGTAAGTAACACTGTCTTATTCTTATAACGTAATATTATTTTGACGACACACGTGTTGCAGCGGACATCATATTGATCTCACACGTGGAGGGTTCCGGATTCCATCTCAAGCCCGTAATACACGTAAATAATTAATTTATATTTTCTACTTTGTATCTTTGCTATTCTCAATATGAAATCCTTATGTGGAATTATAAAGGTAGTGCAATAAAAGTTATTCGTATAACAAGAATCTAACTGATTTTTACGACAATTTGGTTATACTTACAGGTCTTATAGTAAAATTTAGTAAATATATAGGCGATACCATTGCTTACTGCATACTACATTATATATACAACATTGTTTAGCGTGCAGAAAAGAAACCAGATAACCTAACCGGGCCCAATCTAGCTATTAATTAAAATTGACACCTTGGAACAAGTTTTTACTGCAATCCCATTTAAGACCCTGAAAAATCCTGTACTCGTATTGACGTTCTTTATTATTGGACATTACCGTATAATTAATGAAATTGTAATGGGTCTTGTTCGTTAGGCTGGTGATTTATTCAAGAAACTTGCACTAGTTGCGAATAGTTAACCCTGTTCGTCACAAAAACTAACTATTTCGCACGGTACCGTTAAAATGCGTCAACCGGTGCCCTAATTCGTTCGAGTTATGGTGTTGGCACGCTATCGGCTGGTACCTATGGCACGCACGTTACATTACCCGCTCCTCGAATGCAAGGGAAAATGTTCTGACCATTCTGTAAGCGGCACAACGTGGTCGTTTCAGTTTCGTCACATCTGGACACTTTCTAAAGAAACTGCCACGAGTAATAACTGCAAGACGAAGCCAGCCTTCCACTGGAAACATGCGATAATAAGGTATAATTGCACACCACCTCTGTGACTATATTTAGAAGCACTCTGGAACTAGCTGCGCGCATGCGACTCGTTCAATTACGTAAAGCGGTTGAGCCATTTCTAATCTAAAAATAATCGCAGGCTGTGCGGCCATCGGCGCCAGTAGGATCGCACGTGAAAGTAAAGACAATTATTTTTAATCAAACTAATGAATCAATTAATTACGCCAATTAATAAAATGTAGCGCTCGGTCGGAGGTTTCGGGTGAGTAGGCAGTACGCTATACAAATGATTAACTGATTTATGATTAACTGATTTACGATTAACTCATTACTATTAATAATTAATAATTTATAATAATCTTGGTAGTCTTAAATCACTTATTTAAAATGTTAATTTTGAATTGACGGTATCTATTTAAAAAGTAATGTTTGGTTTTATTTAAGATGTAATTACTTTTTTATTACATATTTTGTATGTTAAGTACAAATTGTACAGTTTTAACCGGATTAACATTTGTTCCGGCGAGTTCAATAAGCTATTAAGATTATCCTACAAATTCCACACGGCTGGAAAAGAGTATTATCGCACTAGTAAAGTTTCCTTCGAAGTCTAAAGCGTAGGTATAAAATAAAAGTAGCTTCAAAGGGTTAAGCTATTAATAGAAACGTAAGAATGTTGGACATGAATATTGCGTTGAATAAATTATTTTCATTATTTCGTAATGATCCTAAGGATTGCGTTAAATTATTCGTGATATTAAGAATGTACCTACCTCTGTGATAAAATACCTTATGTGTTAAAAACCTAGTAACGTTCATATAAATATCCATTCCAAATAGAAATAGCAATTCAAATGAAAATTGCTTAAAACTCAGTAAAAGTGGCAAGATAAAAACTTAGCAAATTTATCTCTAATATTCGTATTTATAGCACGTTTCGTTTTTCGTCCTTTGACATAAACAATCGAAGACAAAAAGGCATTGAACAGTTTGCAAACAAACTCTTCAGGAATGTTTACCGCTGAGCGATTACGCGTATTTTCGCGTGAAATGTCATTAGTGATAAGTCATAAAGCAACAAGTCTTTGGATCCGCCCCGTCGCCAAGCAAATGATAGCTTCCCTTCCCTAACGGTGAGTGCGGGAAATTCGCATAGTAGACGCGATTACCGCCTGGCGCCACCGATATCAATTAACCACACGATTTTATCACCACAAATTGTCTCGATTTTTTAAATCTATAAGTTAATTATGTTGGTTACAACTCATTAACAGTGAGTTTTACTCTAATTCACAAATAAGCCCAGTCTCAATTTTAAGTTGTACTTAGATAATAGGATCGATATATAAATATGTCGATGACCTATACGATCAACTACATTAAATCGTATTATGATAGCCAATATGAATTACATTGAAATACATTGTGCGCCAACATTATAGGCACGAAGGTATGCTCGCGGTAAGATAAGAGTTTGTGACACGTCTCAAAGGTGAGATGCGATATGTCTAGTTCGATACGTGTTTGAAGGGACATGAGGGGCAACGCTCGCGTGCCCGCGACACATCGTCTGCAATGACCTTAATTGCACTAGCGATCTGGGGCACTGCTCTCTCTTAAATCAAACTCGAGGGCCCTAGAACCCTACTTATCCGCGCGACGACGTGTAGATCATCCGCCCTAGCACGTGAATGACTCGCGTGCCTTATGCAACCGGAGCCAATGACCGCTCGGCTTGTTCGTGTTCGAGCCGTACTTGTGTCCGATGGGATCAATCGCACGCAGCCAAGATAATTTTATTTACTTTACCTACCGATCGGATGTTTTGTGAAAGGCAGGCGACGAATGATCATCTCAATTTGCTTACTACGATTGCATAACCGCCGTTATTCATAAATACAAAACAATTTAATTTTCGTTTCTGCTCACAACTAAGTGGGAATGATTGATTGGATGTAATAATCGGCCGCATTCAGGTGTCCAGACGACCGCACCTAGACGAGCGTTTAAAACCACAATTTATGTTAACCGAGTGTAGGTTTACAACGCTAGGACGAGAGCGGGGCGGTGAACTCGCTCGCATCCTGTGTCTGAAGACGTTGATGTCGGCCAGCTATCTCTACTAGGAAATGTGGGTTTAAGAATCCGTTACCGCCATACCTCGTCTGGCACATCATCACCGTTGGGTCAATTGAACGTCGTCCCTCCTGGTGCCGTATGCCTAAATATGGAAGTGATAAAACTTTTTCTACGTTTATTTACCGACCTCTTTATCCGGCAAAGGAATGCACATTCAGAATACCTTATTATTATAAATTTTGCATTTGTTGACATCAATTCCTGTGGTGCGAGTGATAAAAATAGAATAATTTTACATAATCTGCGGGTAATAATCTTTAATCGCACCCGCATGTACCTTTTATTAATTTTCGAGGACACTATTCTCGAAGAGTCATGAATCTTACACGCAGTAAGTTTAATGGCTACAAAAAATATATATTTATTGCGTCACCCTAAACATAGACATGATTTAAATGTCTATCGTATTTATTGTCCAAATCCTGGGTGAAGGTAGAAACTTGAAACCAGTGTTAAATTTCAAAAACATTTTTTTATTAAAACATAAATCGCTATACGTTCACAGCAACCGAGTCCGTTCCCACGGCCGCTTGTTCGCACAAAGGGGTAATAATATGTAATTGTAGTTGGTGTGTTCGTGAATGTAAATTGTTTATTGCTAATGGGTGATCAGAATGCGTTGGTAAGTGTCGTATGTCGGTTGACGCCGCGACCACGCGATTCACCGAACCGGCGACTTCCTGCCAATCTAGGCATGCGCCATGAATAAACACATTCTCTATGTCTCACTTTACGTACACGAACACGATCTAACATTTCTACAAAATATTTGATTGACGTCATTACTTTTCCATCGATATTTTTTGTTTATGACTTAACACATTATTGTACCTTTGGTAGGTACTTGCGCACTACCAATAAGTAGTGTCTATAACTAATTTCTAAATTTTTGAAAAAGCTTTGCTTGGTTGCTGAGGGTCAACAAGATAAAGTGCAATACCTTCAAACGTGAGTTAATAATCAAAGGGTATAAAAAGATAACCTTTGTTTCAAAACAGTGAGACATTGAAACTCTTGCCAAGGGAAGCTAATGGTCATTGAATGGGGTCACGTAAATCCGGAAGGAAATTTGTGGTATCTATTCATGTACTAAATACACGAGCTCCCATTAAAACGGAGATACCCCAAATAAATTCCGCGACCGAGTATTATGAAGGCAACAACTTCCAACACTTAATAATGTCACCTTAATAATACAAAATCGACCAGAAGCCGACATTGTTTACTAAGTGGTGTTGAGTAAACATTAAAAGCCGAGCAGTAAAATGTTACAGCGTCGTAACAATGGGACACCTGGCGTGTTTCGAACGGGAGCTAAACGTTAGAAATGCAATGTTTTCCAATACTTAGAACCCGTAAAATGTTTGCTTTGCTGGCTTGGGCGGTTTTATTCAAGCCATCAAACAGACCGTTAAGTAAGCTGCAGTGGAACCAGCTATTAGGGTCGATGCAAACGGCTACTATTTCGGCGACGCAGACGGAGCTTTTTGTGTGACACAAGTACTTTAAAATGCGTTTACAGTTAAACGATATTCATTTTTAGGCACACATTATGTAAACAACAATTTGTAAACATAAAATCAATAACGTGTAATACAGTTGGTAAATCGCGAATACTACTACAGAAAGTATTGTTTTTTCTGCAAATTATGTTCATCGTCAACATTGAAAATCGGTCAAGAAGTAAAAAAGAGGAACAGGAAGAGGCCAACACCTTATAGGGAATAATTTAAATCGTTCGTTTCCAAGAGTGGATCACTGCAAAAAGCTGACATCCGCTCAAGTGGCTCTGTAAAAGAGGTACGATTGACACAAACAGACCAGAGGAAGCGAATATAAAGCTCTTATTTATCATCAACAGTGAAATGGATCGAGAGGTGAAAAAAGTAGGAAGAGAATTGAACTATATTTGAATAATCTAAATAATTCTCTGAAGACTGGATCATTGTAAAAAGCTGCCTTCTGGCATTCTCAGAGTGCAGAAAGCTCATAGCTAAGAAAAAGAGGCATGATTAACTCACATAATCCTGAGTATCACCATATTTACCGTGTAAATTCATCGAAAATCAAAAACGGACCAGGAAGTGGGAAAAAATACTGAAACACACCAGAATCACGTACCTATAAGGGATAACTTAAATAATATCCTTTCAAGAGTGAATCACTGTAAAAAGCTTCCTTGCGCTCGGGCCCTTAGCTAAGTGGCCGTGTAAAAGAGGCAAGATTGACTCACATCATCAGAAGAAGAATATCACCCAATTTACCGAGTAAATTCAAGAAAATCAAAAACGGACCAGGAAGTGGAAAAAAACTGAAAGACACCAGAATCACGTACCTATAAGGGATTACCCAAATAATATCCTTTCAAGAGTGAATCACTGTAAAAAGCTTCCTTGCGCTCGGGCCCTTAGCTAAGTGGCCGTGTAAACGCGGCACGATCGACACATACAAAGCTAAGGAACTTCGCTATTTTAATATTTACTTTACAATTTGCCTGTTTGACAAGGAAGCCTTTTCCTGTAACTCTGTCAGTTTTACCTAGTTATGCAACTTCTATAGAATTGTTAATGTACAGTTCGAGAAATATTAGATACGCCATATGTCACCTTCAAAGATAAATGAGATGACGTTTGCGCACTTGTTATATGATTCTGTAATCAATTACCATAATTCTTTATTAGATTCCAAAGGAAATACCGCTTACCGTTCCGACTACACGGTTAATTGAAAATATTTGCTCTTATTCTTAAATTCTAGGAAACTTTTACGCTATACGTACAAAAGCTATATGACAGTAATACTGAGGATTACAACTACCAGAATCTTTTATTGGATTCATATCAATAGTCATCAAATGACTTAAAATTCATACAAGTCAAAATTAATCGGGTTATTCTGCATTATCAATAAAGTATGATTAAGGTTAAAGGATTAACATGAAAGTTTTTATTCATAATTAATACCGTCATCGGTACGGTAAAAAAACGAAACCACATACAAACGATCGTTTTCGCTGAACTCGCCCACGCTTTGTAGTTTCGCGAAGTGTTTAATATGCGACGGTGTGCAGTAATAAGCAGTATTGGTGCACTTGTAATGTGTTTGTTATAGTTATAGCTGACCTCGTTTCAGCAGCGGGGAATTCGTGCGAAACGCGATGCACTTTTAATTACATATTTCATGGCAACCGCTTTATCGTCCATCACTATTAACTTTCTATCTTACAGTTGTAGTATGTATGAAATATTTCATATATTTATTTGGGCAGTCACAGCTCAACAGTCATCTTAATTTCATGTCATTTCATCTTCTCATACTAGGGGCCCAAGGGGACAAATCTCAGATATGCATAGATATTTCGAATATGTGTGTTAAAAATTACTATAACAAAAAAAATACGTATTATAACAATATGATAATATATTGTTTTAAGGGTGAAACTAAAAATCGTACAAATACTACATTCCTGTAAGCACTTAATAATTCACCCTCCTTGAAAAAGTCTATTTCTCAAAGCTTTGTGCCTTGCTGAGATAATGAAGAGTCGTTGACAATTATCAGGGCATGACGCGGTAGTAATTACCATTGCTGGATCGAAAGTCAAATCGTGCTATGGCGGGTTACACAGTAAAATCCGTACTGAAACCTCAACAACAAGTATGTTAATTCGGTTCATAATAAGCGCGTCTGTCTACGTAATTTATTTTGCTGACTGCATCTATAACGTAATAGAAATAGAAATATATTTACAGAAAAAGATAACTTTACTGAAAAAGACAATGAATACAAAAAGTTGATGCACAACAATAGCCTTAAAACATCTAGTTATTCCCTATTTAGAAATCGCGAACAATAGAAATTTCGCCCTTCAGACCAGATTCAGTGGCAGAATTCGAAACGATCAAGTCATTGCACCTAACAGTTACCTTTCACCTTTTTATTTTCATATTAATAATTACATTACAAGAGATTAAACGTCGTTCGTTAAACAACACGAGCAATATGGCGACGCGGCTCGCCTGCAGATCGTCCGAATGAATAAATCATATAACCTGAATAAATTTAATTCCGCTTAAGGAGCGTGTTAGTACCATAATTGAATATGAATGCAAAATAAAATTACGCAATTTGAAATTTCCAGACATCATTAATTTTGCTAATTGAATGTTACTACAGGCGTTTAGCTCTATCATCTCTCGTACATTATTTGACTAGTAATTGAATGTGCGATTTAAATGGTTTTTTATCACTCGCTGCATTTAGAAAAGATAACAGATTTTATAATTATTTTATTTAACAATGGTAACAGGAGTGTAGAGACGTGCTTCCGGCTATTATAAGCGGGTTACACACTACTGTACTTGATTTACTTCCTTTATTAAAAATCACTATTTATTTTTGCTTCCCAAAGATCGAGAGACAAATTGATTGCCGAAACATCGGATAGATCGATTCTTTGTTAATAACGAGCATAAAAGTATAACTACATAAGTCACACAGATCTAAAAAATTGGCTGAACTATCTTTATTCGGCATTTTAGTTTAAACCGATTTCATTGCTGAGAACTGATCTAGGACAGAGTATGATAATGCAGATCGTATTAGAATATAAATAATTCCAGTTTTGCCGCAGAATTACTATATACTGTCCGTTAAATCTATCCAAAACCCGATGTACGATGAACTGCTTGATTTTATGAAAATATTTTAGAGACGATTCGGATCGTACTTTGTAGAGAATTATTAATGTTCCAATAAGACAAGTAATTAATTGGATAGGCTTTTTTCTTACACGACTTAAGTTAAAATTTAGGCGTCTGGGGCATAATAACATAATTTACGCAATTGTACTTCTATAATGATAGTGTATAGTCAACCTAAGTTTAATGCGGTCTAACATTTTGGCAAATGTACGGGAAAGTTTAATGCAGACAGCACCCAAGGGGCAAAACAATGTACTTCAACTTGCCACTATACCGGCTACATTACATCGGTTGAGGTATAATTATTCTGGGAGGTAATGAGTTCCATCCCAGTTTGTGAATATAAATGACAACGAACTGTTTCATACTACTAGCTATTAAATTGTATGTAGCAAGCATAACATATTATTATTTTAGGTTCTACCTTTGTGATTCAACTGCAACTGAAGAGGCCTGTAGACGATTGCCACGGCTTTTTCTTGCTCATAACAGAAGAATTACACGTTGTTGTATGTTTAAAAGGTGTTGTTAATTGATATATATTTATCAAAGGCGTTCCAATGTACTAACATACAAAGTATCTGTGCCCTTAGATGTGGGTCCGACCATATTTGGGGTCAATTCTAGATGTCAGATCTAGGGGAGCTGTGACCACATACTATCAGTTGGACTTGTTACACATTTGCTACTTGTATTTTAGTTTATATTAAAGATAAAGCGTTGCTGCAATAATGGGTGACGAAACACGTGACCTATGCTAGACCAGAGCAATGCAAATTACACTATTAACATGACTGCTCTTAAGGAGAAATAAGCAAGTCTCGCTAACTGATCTAACCCAATACACTTTGTTGCACACATTGTGTGAATAATTTATAATATTGCATGCTTGTTAATGACGACAAATGCAGATTAGATAAGAATCATTAGTTAGTCGTAAAGCACGAATGATATATGTAACGAAGTAATGGAGTTTAATATGAATTTAGGCGCCCTGCAACTTTTAGACTATAATCTAAGTTTAACTTTTATACGGTGGTAAAGTAAACAAAAATAATAACTAGATTTCTTATCGTTTATGATAATAACTACTTTATGAATATTCATAGTATGAATTGAAATATATACTTTCAGGTAATATATTTTTCTGCAAACAAATTCGCCCTTCACGGCCTATTCGACTGTTAAAATGTATCGAATTGAGTAAACTCAATACGCTACATACAATACACAAACCCGTTGGCGACAATATTTACAATGCAGGCATACGTCAACGTTATCGTTGACGCACCGGAAGTACTGTAAGGACGTTTTTGTTTGCACACAGTAATCAAATATAAATTTTCCGAATCACAACATGTTGCTGTCAGGTGATCGGTCTCTTCCTAGATACAATAACGACACCACCCAAAGTAGTGGCTACTTTGTGTAGTCGAAATTTGTATGCTCGGTGCGTTAGCATTCTTCGTTCTCATGACTATTAAGTGTTTCCGAATAGGGACTATGTGAAAAAAGTTGCTGGTAAATATTTACACACATACTTTATTGATTACTACACACACATTTGGTAGCAATGACAGCTTTGTGATTTTAAATTCGGCTTCTCAATCTGGGGCTTTGAATCACCTTTCATTTTTCTGCGTTATTTTCATATTAGAAATTAATTATTGTTTTTTTAGTTTTCAAAATGGCCGGGAAGACACCACTTGAACTTTAATGGGTTAGCGAAAATTCGATTAAATCTTGTATACTGATTGTTGAATTAGAAGTCAAAAGCCTGATCAAGTGGCGCCAGACGCTCGGATAAGAGGTTAATGTAGGAAGCGCTTCAATCGACATTAATTAATGCGTAAACGATTGGCAATGTCGTTAATGAATATTCATTGATGTGGGAAAAATGCAGTAGATAAATGTGTGAATCTTAGGGGCCGGTCTCTATAAGGTACTTTACTTACCACGGATTTGTGATTACTGATACATTTTCCTTTGTGTAAACAGATCTAATTATTAAAAACTTTATAAGTAATTTGTATTATAAAGTTTTTAATAATAAAATAGTCGTCATATAAGCTTGAATTGCGTTATGTTTTTTAAAGATAGCCTCAATTTCCTCGGAATGATTATTATCTACAACATAATCAAAATCATCAGATCCTGATTAATTATCATACAAGTATTGCTAGTATAACGTGAACATAAAATTTAGATTATCTTAATAATACCATAAAATGTATAACCTAAAAATAATAAGACGTACCTCTAGGTACACGAAAACACATATTCAAATAAAATTTTGCAAAATTTGTTCTCCAGATTCACTTTTATATCTTTTACTTTAAATTTACTTAGGGTGTAGCAAACACAGGCCAATTAGTTTTGACGAAAATGCTTTTTGTTTAAAAAAGCAAAGAGTATTGTCCTGAATCATTATTTATTTTTGCGGACATTGGACGACAATAACTTTTTTACAAAATTACACACAATATCAAGGCTTTAGTCGTTTAAAGCATTAATTTTTGTTACAAAAAGGCAGTTTATGTTTTTTATCGCTATCATGTACGTGCTCCGATGTTTTATATTATTTGCATAATTTAATGATTCATTGATAAGCACATCCTCTTGGATTAATATTAATCATCACTTGAATATGTGGGCATATGAAAGAATCGGGTATTTTAATGATCCACGCAGTTGGTCACCCACCAACATTGGTATACCCGCTTGTCTACAGAGAACCCAGAAGGGTTCAATCCCCGCACAAGCAGATATCTAAATGATATATTTAAATTTCTGTTCTGGAAAATGTTTGGCCACACATCGTTTTGTAAAAATTGTTTTTTCTTGTTATTTATACCCCATTAACGAATCCGTCGAGTAAAATAGTTGCGACTGAAAAACAATTATCATACGAAGTGGGTACTAACCTATTTTGCTGTAGTCAATTTATTTGCTGAAATAGCAAATGAACTGCATTGTTTACATGATATACGATCATTGCAGCTTATGAACATGTATTGTTTACAGAAACTATTCCTATTCATAGTGATGTCTTATGGCCGTCGCCAGTAGATGCTTCAGAGTTTAGACCAAAATATAGGACGACCCTCCCGCTATAAGACAGCAAAATAGGAACACCATAAGAATAGGAAATAAGATATATTTTCCGAGTCTATTTTATTTAATATCTTATATATAAAATTCTCGTGTCACAATGTTAGTTACCGTACTCCTCCGAAACGGCTTTACTGATTTTCACCAAATTTTATATGCATATTCAGTAGGTCTGAGAATCGGCTACTATCTATTTTTCATACCCCTAAATGATAAGGGTTGTTCACCCTTAACATTTTTTTATTTATATGGCAACACAACGTATGCCGGGACAGCTAGTAATAATATGGGAGGAATAAAAACGCGTCGCATCGCGTTAAAAGAAAATCCCAAATTTTCAAACGTTTCCGACGAACCATATACTCGTACCTACTTTCGCTGTTTTCTAGTACAAATGCGACAACGGCCAGTTCGCCACATTGCCATTGCGCAACCGAGGCGTTGTTAACATTCGTAATTATTATTGTAATAGCGTTCTAATCTAAATTGTGTATATGCAGCCGGCCAAGCGTGAAAGCGCCACCTTTTCCAATCCCATAAATCTTTACTTATACTGAACGAAAAAGGTGAAGAAAAATCTATTACAACTCTAATGAGTTACGTTACGGTTACATTAAAGTTATCGGTAAATTGTTTTTATATTACGGATATGCTATAAATGGACTATATTCGACTTATATTTAGTGATGAGGTAATGCCGCCAATATAAATATATTATACTATAAAAGCCCGAACTGACGTTACCGTTTTCACACTGACGTTGTTCAATTAATAGTCATCCTATAGCAATCTTAATGGCCCTTAATTTAAAATGTTAGCTAATAAGTTAATTAATATGTTTTTAATGGATATGTCCATTGCTTGTAAATTAAAAACTTCATGAAAATTTAAGTCAAATTATACAAATACAGTACAAAAGAACGAATACTTAACAAGAGGCCAGCAGCTCGTTTAAAAATATAGTACAGTTAAAAGGTAGATAGATTACCAGCAAATAATTACAATTGCTAACTGTTAATATTAGTTTGTCGATATATGGTGTTTCTTACTATTGGAGGCTGAGACTCATTTTGGGTCATTGCGTCATCTCAGTAAGGAGGCAACTTTATCGAGAAGACATAGAAAGAAGTGCAAACAAACAATACTTATAAAAAACTCAAACTCAACTGCTTAAATATATAGTTACTCCGTTAGATGAATCCAACATCATCTTATATGTTAAAATTCCATCAAGTTGTTTGCCTGTCACATGTGCCAAAGAATGAGACAAACATACATAAGTCAAAATAATAAAGTTTAATCAGTAGAGAATTTTTTAAATGAAATTTTTAGTTATCACACTTGTTATTTTATGATTAGATTTAGATTATCTAAATCTTATATCCCAACACCTTAATAGACAAGTTCGTGTGAATTTAATCTAGGCAATATACTTAAATAAACTCTTGATTATTCAAATTCAAACACCTAACGTGGTGGAGCGGTCACCATACAGATCTGACGCATAGTGTTAGGGGTTTGATCCCAGGCTAAACAGATATCCGAACAATAATCCTTTAATGGATTTGATGATGCATGAAATTTGTAAACTGCACGAAAGTATAATATTATTCACAAGTGTTGGTTATTCAAAACATTGCGCTGGTTAATAAACATTGTTAGGAAGTTTCGCAATCAACTACACTCATGACTTTTTATTGTAGAAGTGCCAACAAGCATGCAGTCTACCTTATTGAATGTGTTACCTACTGGCACCTTTAATGAATCCCAAATAAATTAAAGAGTCTTAGTTGATATCAATGAGTTACCTCTCACGACTCACATGTGCATTCCTACTCCAGAGGACAAATTGAAATGTCTCATATATGTCTTTATCTTACCACAAGCTTCAAATCAGAATATAGCAGTCATTAACACTGTTGTAATTATTAGATATAAATACTTAAAAATTGATAAGCTTATATGGAACAATACCAGCAGAAAATATATAATATAATCTTCAATTTGGCCCTATATTAGGTTTGTCAGACAAATTGACTACTTAATTGTGTAGCTTCCAATGTATAGTAGTAGGACTGGTTTGGTCAGTTGGCCAAAAAGAACCATTGTGCCTATTCATGCCAATTATATACCAATAATAGAATTATATTGTAAGAAGGGTGTGTACTGCAGGAAATATAAATAGGATATAGTAATATAATTCACAGGAGTTAGTAAATTTTTCATGAACCTCATGTTGAAACATTGAGGTTATATACACCCATTTACATTAATAATCAATCTATCCAATGCTTTGCCAAATAAAGATTGACAATGACAATTTCTTCATACTAAACATTGTCAAATTTCAATCTTTGGTAAGTATAAGATGGATTTATTGGGGATTGAATAAGGGGCTTAAATCTACAAAGTACTTGAAAATTCATGACTTGTAAAACGTCAACAGATAATTTTCTCTTATATGAAATCTAAGTCACAAATGTCATAGGGAAGTTTTTTGTTGTAAATATCTCCTTTCTATTTTTGTTCACACTGTAATCAGTGTAAGTGCACAATGTATGTGTGCATTCCAGTTACACTTTCACTTCATACAGCTATGATTCATATTTCCTTTGCACATTATATTGATTTGTTCCTTAATACTACGATTTTCATTTTTATTCCATAAATATTGTGTTTTTATGTCAGAAAATGGATAAATAAACAAGATACGAAATATCCAAATAAAGTACCATTTCGATTTAGTACCTTGTTTCAGATTACATTAAGAACTACGATAACGCGGCGAGTAACGCAATGTGGATCAACAAGTTATAGATCGAAAGACACCACTATCACAAAGTTGTGATGTGCTAATTAGATAAAACCATACAACATGTTTATGAACAAATTGTAGTTATTTACAATGACGAGACGCTACGCCCACTGCACTGGCCAAATGGGTAATTTCAGTTATTAATTAATGCGCGAAGGAAAAGAAATCGCGCAGGAACCGCTCACTGGTGTAACGATTGCATAAATACAGATGTGATTACTCACGGCTCGGCCTCTATGGACTGCAAACGGGCAACATAGTTCGACGGAATGTAGCCTTCTTGTTTTGTTTTCTTGCTCCTAGCCAGCCACCAGTCTCCCTGTGTATCGTTCAGGATCTCCAGATGCTCCCCCTTTCTAAAACTCAGGTCCTCATCCGTCCTAGCATCGTAATCATAAAGGGCAACAAAAATTCGGGTGGGAGGGACCTCGCTCGTATCTGGTCCTTGATTTACGGTCGATCTTATCGGATCCGGGGGCGGTGTCGGCACAGGCGTCTGGAATTGTCTAGGGTCCTCCTCGTGCGGATTTGTCCGCTCATTTTTGTTTTTAGAATCCTTCTCCCCTGTGCTACTAAAACAGTTCCCCATTTTCTCTTTACAAGGTGAGACTGGTACCACTTATTTTATGTCAAATCACACACTTATACGAGTCCAAACGAATGTTCAGGATTAATATATCCATTAACATTTTATTATGTCACATGAAAGTCAGTAAAAGTAAACGTAAAACATAATTTTATTGTAAACAAAGAATATAAAACCCCGACAGGACATTACTACGGGCAGCCATTTTGATGCGGCATAGACAAAATCTTGTTGCGTTAAAAATACAGACTGAAAATAACAATACCAGCAACAGTAGAGTAGAATTAAAAAAATAGCTTGTGGTTTTATTATTTATTCGGAATGTTTTCATTCATTTCAGTCACAAATTTGTGTTTTAAGTTGTAATATTTAAAGTAGTCACTTATAAAACTGATCAGCATGCCTAATATAATATTTTTATGAACAACTTATAGATCCAATTTTTAATATGGCCACATTATAATAACCCATTTCCCAGTGTGTAGTTTTATGTAAACACTGCCATCTATAAGAGACACATGGAAATAGTTGTTCTAGCTAGTACGTAACTTGAAACTGAATAAGAATGGTTCTATTCATAATAAAGTACTACTGTGTCCCGTTAGATAGCGTTGTATTCAATGTATATACGATTACGTATTATTATGTGGTAGTAGAAACTATAAAACGATTTAAAATTTGAAAACGAAGAATACACGAGTGGACAACAACGAGTGATGAGATTAGGTAATATTATTTTTATTACATAATTCAATTAACAATAACAATATTATATTCTAAACATTTATGATCAACGCATTTCTTTTTTTTTTTGAATGTGAATACAGTATTTATTAACTGAAAAATATTTACAATTATAATTAAACTTACAGAAAATTAAAAATAATAAATTGAACTATAAATATAAAATAACTTATTTACAAAATTTACATATATACAAAAATTAAAAACAAAAAAATAAAAACAAAATTTATTATTAAAACATTTATTATATATTATTTATTTTTGCATTGGCAAGAAGGGGAATTTATTTTTGCGTGGGACAGGAAGGGTGGGTAATTTTTATTTTGTTAACGAGGGGAAACCTTCAAAAGAGCCGTGAAACAGAGTTATGTGGCATTATTACACTAAAAATACCCACATAATATACTGCTGTCCTCTTAGGGATCGCTGTTCGGAAGGTTGAGCTCCCGCTCCTACCGCCCGCAACCCTGGAAGCCGCCTTTTAGTCGCCTTTTAGTCGCCTTTTACGACAGGCAGGGGATAACATAGGCATATTCTGGTCCGGAATTACAGGGACAAAGGGCAGGTTATATGCCACCCTAAATGATCGACTTGCGACGCTTCTGATCATAGGGACTCCTCAATGTACTATAATGTAGCCTGTACGGTCTGTAGTGTTAGTATATAAGTAACGTTGACGCACTATGATTGAAAATCTCGCTGCTGTTATATTTCTGCTCCATTTAATCGCTCAATTAATTTTCAATCTAAATTCTAATAAAAAGTAAAAGAGTAAGCCGTCGTGACCGAAGTGATTTTTAGTACACAGATATGTACGCATTATTTTCATACCTACTCGTTGAGTACTGACAAACAGGCATAGATACTATTATGTAAATAATTGCTAACGTGTATTTGGTCTACATTCGTGCGCGGCGTTTTAATACTCGTCATTGTTCGGCAAGTTATTCGGTGCATTATTCGCGATACGTTGTAATATTAATTTAAAAGATGGACATGTCTATAAACTGGCCTGCCTACTAGTTTGTTATTTTGTGAGCGCTCTAGCGCGTCAAATCTATCAATTTAAATCCCTATATTACTCTGTCTATACGGACAGAGAGGGATAATTTATGCACGAGCATGGTGCCACTGCCTACCTGTTTATTACCAACACCTTCATAATACTCTTATCGCGTAAGGCAGCTTGGTAGCTCATTGATCCGACTATAAATAGTCTAGAGCTGAAAGGAAAACATTTCCTTTGGGTGTTACGCTTTGCGGGTTCAACAATGAAATAAAACAATGTCTTTCTCTTGGATACTGACCTTTATTATGTATTTTTTTTACTCAAGAGCCCTGGTTGTTATATAAAAAGGTCAGTTGATTGAAGACAAAGAATATTATTACCTATCTATTTACTGTTATGTTTGATATTGTGCAAATAAGCACCAATTTAAATTTATCCAAATAACAGGCCAAATTTAGGGTTAGAATAATCACTTCGAAATTAATTGGATACTACGACCTTATTTATTTCTGCTTACAATAAAAAAAATCAGTTTATACATATAGAACTAAAATAATAATAATACGATGTAGTAGGTAGGTATACTATTGTTACGTGCGGTAGAAATCACATCATCTATTTTTATAACGTAAATAAATATACGTTCAATGTTTTTTACAAAGTTTCCATTTTCCAATACCTGTCAAATTACATGTCTACCTAACTATAAATATAATGACATCTAATGTTTGGAGTACCCACTCGCTCGGTTTCAGCGTTGGCTTGCAAATTGTCCATTAACATCTCATTACTTAGCTAAATGACATGGCTAGTGCTGCGTAAATTAACATTGTGTTGGCTACCTGTTTGATACCTATTATGATAATTTTTAATTTAATAATGCATAAGTAGGCAATGATAAGCTAGTGGTTAAGAAACTCGGCCTCTTGATGAGGGGTCCGAGGTTCAAAACCTAAGCATGCACGTTTGATTTTTCAAATTTATGTGCGTATTAGAAAATAATGATCACTTGCTTAAACGGTGAAGGAAATCATTGTGAGGAAACCTGCATACCTCAGAAACCTTTAAAAAAGTTTTCAAAGGTATGTGAAGTCCACCAATACGCTACTACATAAACTACATACGTAATGGGTTGATGATGATGATGAATGCGTAAGTGTCTATTCACTACACCATACGCCAACGGCAAAATGTCGTCAAAGAGTGGTTGTGTCGTTGCAATGTGTTTACGTTGTCGTTACTTTCAGTACATGTCTTTGCTATAAAGTAGCCGGCCTCTAATGTCGTATTTAGTCGTGTTGTGGTTGCGATTTGGTCATATTATGGGGTTATAATTGAATTGTTAAATTTGGATGATCTGCTCGGAAGAGATAAATGGGAGGATTAATAAAAAAACATCAATACAATTAAAAAGTTCCTCTCTCATCCGCTATGGGGTATCCGGATCCGATATGGCAGGGGTTTCAGTAATTAATTAAATTATCGGTTTTCATTTCAGGAACTGATTGGTTTTACGGATTGTTTCCGTGATTGTCTGAGACTTAATATATATTTGTGTAATAATAAGTATATAGTTTACTTTTTTTTTATAATATAAGAGTAGCAGACGAGCATGCAGTTCACCTGATGGTAAGTGGCTACTGCCGCCCATGAACATCTGTAATCAACCCCAGATAGGATTAGGTATTATTACCTGAGGTCGGCCACAGATGCGCCGCTACCCCTGAGGACTAAGCTGGAACGCCTCGGAAAAGTATGTCTCTCTTACCACACTCTTCAAAACGGAAGAGAGCAGCGCTTAACACTGCTGTTATTAGGCAGAAATAGGTGTGGCGGTGGCGCCGCCGGAGTCGAACTACAAAGGGTTCTACCACCTACTTGATATTAAGTGGTGCATATTAACACTCATGGGTAGAATATCTATTTCCAATCTCAAATTGGATAAAAGCTCTACAAACTTCAACAAAAATCAATCATCATCACATCATCATCACAATCATCAATCAATCAATCAAGCTCTATAATTCTGCTATAAGTGTGGCGCTGTTGTTCTTGTATAAGTGTATAGTTTTTGCTATACTCGGATTCAGTATAGTGCTACGACAATTACAGCGTATCGTAAGATTCGTAACAGGCTATTGAAAGGAGGTTCGGTATTGCGATCGGTGAGAGTGGGAACCCAAACCATTTAGTCGGAGGCCCGGCCATATTATATATAGTCATATGTAACCTGTAATATTATATATAGTCTAGTTTTTTTCGCCAACTGGCAGTTTTATGCCGTAAAAGGGGCGCAGCGAGACCTCAGAGTCCTCCAGAGGCCAAGACCAAGGGAGTTGAAATTCTGATATCTGACATGGATTCTGACTTGGGATTCCCAGAAGAATCCCACGTTACCTATTGTCTCTTCAAGAAGCCGTGGTACTGTGGCGACCTCCCGCTACTTGACAAGAGATGGCGCCACGAGTATTCTGAACCACGCTATCGAAGTTTTCTAAACATCTCGCATATATACAAGTTCCGAACTGAGACTGTCGGAGCACGGCCGCTCCCCGGGCATGATCACCTAGCCCGGCGGGAGATTTCCCTTTGCCAAAGTACCTTTTGGTATTTACCTTTCGGATAATAAAACAAAGGCGTGAATAAAATAGGTTCATAGTGTAGCAAAGGTTACCAGATAACTTTCGATAAAGTTGAAAGGTATATCTTCAAAATCTTTAAGCTTACACTCTTCACGTACGTATAATATGTGCGAATACATTGCTGTGTGAAATGTAAAGTGTAAAATCAATTTATATGTCGATATTACTTCTCCCTATCCTTTGATATTTGGAATACGTGTACATTCAATTATATGTTATGGAATTTTATATTACAGATGTGAATGTCGAGTTTTGATTAAAAATAAATGTTACAAGACATGAGTAAGTCTTTTTACTCGGTTTGTTCAGGATTGAGATTTATAGTTTTTGTTTAAGGTTTTCCAAGTTACGACCTACTTTACTATTTATGGTTATACAGAGGAACTCTAAAGATATAAGGTATACTACTAGAGTTACAGTAACTTTTTGATGGTGGTAGAACCCTGTATGGCTCGACTCCGACAGCACCATCGTCACACCTCTTTCTACCTCACAACAGCATTTCTACCGCTAATCTGTGTTCTGGTTTGAAGGACGTGGTAAGAGAAATACTTTTCCGAGGCGTTCTAGCTTAGTCCTCAGGGGTAGCGGCATCTGTAACCGACTTCAGGTAGTAAAATCTAATCCTAGCTGGAGTTGATTACAAACGTCCATGGGCGATAATAGCCACTTACCATCAGGTGGACTGCATGCTCGTCTGCTACTCCTATGTTTAAAAAAAATACAAAACACCTTCTCTAAAACTAAATTGCAGATCACGACACCTTCTTCTATAATATTGAACTTACCTATGTTATTAATTAATCCTAAAACAACGTGGTGGTGTACATCTTAAGGCTAATCAATTTGTTTTCGGGAATCCTCACTCGATAGAGGTATAGGCGTTTAATTAATAGTCCTTTGTAATCCTATTCGAGAAGTTCCATTAGTTCCGTGAACCCATTACCCTTGTATCTTGCGTATGAAAACGCTGTAGAACAACACTTAGCGGGTGGAACTAATTAAACTAGGATCTAGAGAACCATGATGGCAAGCGTGATTATCGAATAGTCGTAACGCTATCGACATCGTAACGAAACTATCCTTGGTGAAAACATTTAAATTGTACCTATAACTATTTTAACGAAATGTACGAATAATTTACCACACACAATAGTGCTTTCATCGGCATTATTTACCAAATACCTGCTCACATTATGAAATAATACAGGAAATATTATACAGGAACCAGGTTGATATTAAATCCTATATTAAAATCGTTGACAAGGGTTTTGGTGGGCGTGCCCTATCTCCATTGTAGGATTTTGTAGCTTAAGGTAGGTTCAGGAGTATCAATATTTGAAATATTCTACTAAGATATCTTGAATAACTTTCTCATGACAATTTACTATACATATTGACTGACTATCAATTTTGCTTTTATGAAAATATTGAGTACGGAAATAATTATTGTAACATTGATGGAGAAATCAACCTTCTAAAATATTATTGCTGAAATATTTGCTATGACAAATTAACAGCGTCATCATCAACTCATTACCTACTGTCCCACTGCTGGGCACGGGTCTCCTTTCAGAATGAGAAGGATTAGGCCATAGGTAGTCCACCGCGCTGGCCAAGTGCGAGTTGGTAGACTTCACATACGTTTGAAAATTATTTTTTAAAGAATTCTCAGGTATACAGGTTTCCTCACGATGTTTTCCTTCATCGTTTAAGCAAGTGATAATTATAAATAACTTCTAATATGCACATAAAAATTAAAAAATCAAAGGTGCCTGGGATTTGAACCTCGGACCCCTCGATCAAGAGGTCGAGTTTCTAAAACACTAGGCTATCACTGCTTTTAAATTACTGCTTTTAAATTAAGATCGTCGCTCGCTTGATTCTTGTTTGTTAATTTAGACCTTCCCTTCGCTTACCATTCATGCTGATATAGATGCTTGCCCACTAAGGTCTTCCGGCTAGGCCATCAGTAATGACTTTCTCGCGTAATCCGATAACAAATGCTTGCGCGGGACAAAGGTGGAGCCTTATTTGTTTTCGTAGAGTAAGGCATTATTAAGCCTCTTTGCTAAAAGTACTTCGAAGTTTTAGTCTTTTAGGTCGTTTGGGAAAAAATGAGAGTGAATAAAAAAAAATCGACACCATAAAGTAGGCTGAAGTGAATGTCACAATTTTGCAAGGAGTAAATATATTTGAAGAAAGAGCAGGAGCAGAAATATTAAGATTTTTTTCAAATTGTGCCTTTTGTAATTTTGATGTTACGTATTTTGATGTTACGATATGCTTTATATGTAAGGGACCTTGATTTTATAAAATACATATTTAGGTATTTACTTAAACAAAAAATTGTGTATAAAAAATGTTGCTATAGGTAAATACATACAAATATTAAATGGTAAATTCACGTTAAAAAGAGATCATTATAAAGAATTACAAACCAACCTGTGAAGGCATTGTGTGAATAAGTATAATAAAATATAAGTAGGGAACTAACTTTTGTGAGAAGCGGACATGGGTGGGGCAATAATCCGATTAGATGGGTGGGCCGATTTTGGAGGTCTGGAGACAAAGGAATGGCTTCTAATTGCTTATTTTTCGAATAAAAGTTTTTTTGTCAAGTATTTTTGCCAACAAATAAAATAATTTCAAAAAATAATGTAGGTAATAGGTAAGTAGGTTTATGCAAGTAGTGCAATATATTGTAAAAATCCGAAAAAAACTGTTTGAAAAAAAAAACACATAAAAGTTGCTGACCCGTCGAAATTTGGATTGTATTGTGAGAGCCTTACTCTCGTGAAGTCCTGGAGCAGTAGCCCTGCCTGCAGCTCTCCTCCAAGTTCCGCCCTGGATGGGGCAGTTCCTAAGGAAAAATAAATAATTGAATGTCGAAATTGTGTTACATTTCGCACGTTAACTAATACATTATTTTCTAATTAACAGTAGTTAGAGGATGTAGCATAGTACCTATCTTGTATGTCTCTTTATCATTAGGTAATCAAATGTTAACGTATTTTACCTTCGAATAATTTGGTAGATACACACAATTTAAACTCAAGAAAGTGAAAGGCTAATTCATGTGACTAGAGAATCAGTAGGTAATTTATTTTAACTCCAACCATTATGTCTCAAGTCCTACAGCTGGGCATACACATACATACAGCTGGAGCATCAGCGCTTATGCTGCTATTCGTATAAAAGCAGAATGTTAGAGCAAAGTGCGGTTTTGTGGCCTCAGCAACCGTTTAGGATGTTTTCAAAAAGTCCCCAAAAGATTGTTAACTACTGTCAAATGCGCACCAACAACATCAACAGCGACCGAGGTCTTAACGCACCCATTTGCAAACACTCATCAAACTTTCGGCCTCGTACAATGATGCTTAACTTTGCAAATCTGTTACTCTATATACGAGCACCACACTACACGCGCCTCATACTATATAACAACATTTCTGCAAACAATTAACAATATATATATTTAGCAATAATGAAACTACAATAATATGTCTAAAAACTATGTAAATTAAACACAAAAAGCCAAATAGTAACTACTAAGTAAGTTCATTTTTCAAGCACAGACAAGTGTCGTTCAAAGCCTCACAAAATTGATATTAATTTCACGGTCGAAGTGCTTAATACAGTTGGCAAAGTTGAGAATAGTTTCTGTTATGTCAACCGGGTAGGAGGTTCAGTTTCAGATGTACTTTGTAATTATGTATATGTAACCGTTCTGAAACTCGTGCAGACTGCATTTTCATTATTTTAGTTTAAAAAGTGCATAATCATTTAATTTTTTGGGTTCCATTTGTTTTTTTTTTATAATATAGGTATAGCAGACGAGCATGTAGTCCATCTGATGATAAATGGCTACTACCGCCCATGGACATCTGTAATAAACCCCAAATAGGATTAGATATTCCTACCTGATGTCGGCCACAGATGGAACGCCTCGGAAAAGTATATCTCCCTTACCGCACCCTTAAAACCTGAACACTGCTGTTATGGGATAGAAATAGTCAGAAATAAACTAACCATGTAAATTAAACACAAAAAGGCAAATAGTAACTACTAAGTTCATTTTTCGGGTACAGACAAGTGTCGTTCGAGTGTCACAAAATTTATATTAATTTCACGGTCGAAGTGCTTAATACAGTTGGCAAAGTTGAGGATAGTTTCTGTTATGTCAACCGCGTAGGAGGTTCAGTTTCAGATCTACTTTGTAATCCATGATATGTAACAGTTTTGAAACTCGTGCAGACTGCATTTACATTATTTTAATTCTGGAGGACTTTTACTATTTGTCCAAGAATCCATCCATTTTTTAGACTATGGTTTATATCGGGGTTCGACTGTTGCTTACTTTCTAATGGTCTGAATATGATTTGAATTTAAATCGGGTTATTTTTATGTAAGAGAGAGGTTATAACGTATACAAACCATTAGGTAGTGATTGTACATACCATCACTTACCATCGACTGATGTTCCATTTCGTAAAAAAACGTCATGGCCAGTCTATTTAATTATCAGCAACCAACTCTTGATAAACGGAACCGAAATCGCAGATGCTATCCCAACACTAAGTCCGTTACCTGTGAACGTTATCTGCAAAAAGGAAAACGAACAAAAATAGATAGTACTACACGATTGAATCACAAGGAGTCCTTGCGTAAAAAAGCTCAATATGTCGCATATTGAAAATAGAGACAGCATATTTTTTCCCAGGACAACACTTTCAACGTTGCGCCATAGTGCATTCAACTCCGCATATGCATATTCGCTTTTGCATATTTAAAAGGCGCGTCGACCACGATCAACAAAGAGCTCACTCACGTCTCCATTTGCATATAATGCGCTTCTTGAGCCAAATATTTCTTATTGAAACTAATTGCTATCGATAATACGCTAATGCTACCGTCGCTAAACAGGAACGCTTATAGATAGCAATGCGGCATTTTAATTAAACTCGCAAATCAAACGTACAACATATATCACCGTGTGTGAGGCCATGCATAATCAGCTGGTTATATTATATTTCATTCGCCTAATGCCTTGAATATTACTGTGTGATAACAGTCGCTAAAATGGGAAACGAATGTTGAATGTTTTCGGTTTTATCGATATCTGTTGCAGTGGGGACACATGTTAGGTACAATGCATTGTAAATAGTACAACTAAATCGTCGTCGACTCATTACTGTCTTACTGTTGGACTTGGGTGTCCTCTCAGTCTTAGACTGAAAGGAGTTTTATTGTAAAACGGTAGATTACACCTTTGATAACTTTTTTAAAGAATTGTCAGTCGTGTAGGTTTTCTTGCGATAATTATGTTTTCCTTTGGAATCTCTCTTTTTGGGTTTCGTTTCCCTGATTACTATTTTGATTTTGACTATTTAGAAACAGTGAAGGATTGAGTAGGTATATAATGTCAAATTTGTCGATTTCGCTGCCTGATGGTAAGCATTAATTGCCTAAGGACATCTTTAACCAACATCATAAAATATATAACAGGGGGTTTACTCGAAGCCGATATTCACAGATAATTTGTCACTCCTGAGGTGTAAAGTTGAATTATTAATTTAATACCCCGCTCTGAAGTTTAAAATTACTCACTCACATCACGTAACTTTTCACCTTCGCTCAGAAGCAGTTGCACTAGTAGTGTCATAACACGAAGAGGTTTGCAACAAAATATTAACACGATTAGGTATGAAGAATATGACGAGATAATATGAGTTACAAAATAATCGAGAAAAACATGAACTTTATTTGAGTTTGTTCATCATATCTTAAGATGCTGACGGGACTCCCGAAGTTATTAAACTTTGTTAAAGAAATAAAGTTTAATTCAGTCCGACTTTAGCGAACCATGTCCAAATGTACAATTCAGGACAGTGAAAAGTTTAAAAACTTAATTGAAACAAATCAATTAAGGTAAATCTGTAAATTCCCTCAGGATATTATTTCGAATAAGAAATTTATTTAATTATCTGGTGCTTACTTTATTTTATTTTTAGAATTTTCAGGAAATAATTACTTACAGTATACATTTCTGATAATTGCTTAGGAACAATTTAATTAGATAATTAATATAATTTTTATTATATAGGAGTAGCAAACGAGCATGCAGTCCATCTGATGATAAGTAGCTACTGCCGCTAGAGTCGAACCACGAAGGAATCTCCACCCACTTCAAAATCAAAACTGAAATCCGTCATTATTTTTCTTATATTTAATACGCCAATAAGACTAAAATCTCATTGTATCATAGAACTCATCTTAGTGCAGATGTTCTGGTAGTGCCGTGTCTAAATTGATGCCGTTTTTACATAGACGATAAAAACGTCTCACCGTTGTGAGCGACGTGTGAGTGAAATCTAATATAAACTGATCTACTCTCGGACATCTCTCGGACTCTATATTTTCGTAGCAGCTACAATAAAATGCTAAGAATACATTTCAAGATTGAAATCTACGTACTGAAAAAAATCATACATAATGACAATACGCCCTTTGGTTAATATGATTACTTTTTTATGTACATAGGTATAATCTAGATATATAGTTTACTTTTACTAAGTCAACTCTTACTTTAAGTAAATTGTTTGTTTGTATGCAGGTATAAGCCTGCATGCGTTTCTGGTCCGTATGCGTGTTACTTACAGGATGCATGTCATGTCATAGATAAATATTTTTTATAATATAGGTGTAGCAGACGAGCGTGCAGTCCACCTGAGGGTAAGTAGCTACTACCACCCACGGACATCTGTAATCAACCCCATAGACGATCACATATTCTTACCACAGATACGTCGCTAGGACTAAACGGGAACCCCTCGGATAAGTACATCTCCCTTACCGCACACTCTAAAACCCAGAACACAGCATTTTTCCTGTCATTTAAAGCACACGCACGGGGAACGTAAATATTGTAGCTAATTCACGAATGTGAGAACCACACGCGAACATAATTACGAGTGACAAGAAAAAGGCCTAGTATTCTGAAGCTACGACGACTTTTCATGTCATGCTATTTAAGGGGGTATTGGAAACAAACTTTTAATTGCTTTAGCGGTAAACGAAAATACCGTGAGGAAATCTATTTTCCTGAAAGTCCCCGTTTGAAATTCTCCACTTCACATGTCTCCACAGGACGTGTGAAGTGGTGAAGTAGTACTCGTATCGGAGACTAATGGGTTGGAGATGGAGCCTTTTACGCTTCAGCTGTATTCCAAATTATTAAAATATACACATTATTTGTTTTTTTTTTACTATCTACAGTAAAATCTCGTGTTCAAAACTCATAAGTACTAAGAGAAGTATAAAAAAGGTTACAATTACGTTGATTATTTGTTATTAAGTATTGGTAAGGATAATAAAATGACTTATCACGACAAGGTATTTTAATGTACAATATATTGAAGTATACCATAAGTTACATTCAATATATATATACGAGTATGCTTTCTACACGTTTCACTTTAAGCAAAAGTATATCAAAGTGAAAGGGGAATACCAATAGGTCCTTACCTCACTCAAGCCTGTCAAATGGGATCAAATAGCTTCGGGTATGGTATCAGCAAATAAGTAAGTAAATACCTATCTTCGTTTAATCAAAGTAATACTACAGAATATGTGACGTGAATTTATCTAACACGGTTATTTCGACTTATGTTACTTACCATTCGGTGGATAGAATGCTCGTTTGTTCTTTCAATTTGATAAAAACTTAAGATTATTCTTTAATTACTTAAACGAAAGAGATAATTTTCCATTTAAATTGTGGTGATTTTTAGTATAAAATTTATGTATAAATTAAAACAGGTGCATTGATAGAAATACTACGTAGGTATGCTACTCGTGTTATATAATCGGGGAAGAATACACGTGTTGCCACATGTATGTAGGTGGCCTATGACGTCATTGTACGGACGAATCACAGTTTATGGGTGAAGATAAATAATAATAACCTGATTGAAAAATAAAATCAATTTCATTCTAAAGACACAGAAAATACTTAAATTACAGACAAAAATCATCTTCCGAGTTTTGAAAATAAAATTGTATCAGGAAACACGTAGCCCACCTAATAGTACAAATATCATTGCCGCCTATAGACATGGGTAATCACTGTTACCAGATGAAAATACCATTAAAATCATACATCAAGTAATCAATAACTACGTTGGAACACCTCGTGTGTTTTGATGGAGACCCTCCATCAAAACACAGTTGCTTACACTGCTGTTATACAACAGAATTCAGAACTAGATGTAATGGTGGGTTCCAGCAATTGAGTCCTTATGAAAAAGGAAGTTGGTAATGTCAATAAAATAACTTCGCAACGTTGCTATTCATCTCCAGAATTCAATTTCTTACCTGATTACTACACCTATATGTACAAAAGATGTTATCTGGCGCTGACTTGAATAAGACGTGACCCTCATAATATTAAGAAGACAATTAAGTATTAATTGAAATTTTGCATACCTCTAAGAGGTGGAATATAGACAAGGTGGACAAGGTAGACAAGGTGGAATAGAGGACAATTTTGACGATATAGCAATATTAAGGTAAGTTTTGAAGGTGGTAGAACCCTTTGTGGTTCGACTCCGGCGGCACCACTGCCACACCTATTTCTACCTAATAACTGCAGTGTTAGGTGCTGCTGTGTTCCGGTTTGAAGGGTGTGGTAAGGGAGAAAGACTTTCCAAGGCATTCCAGCTTAGTCCTCAGGGGTAGCGGCGCATCTGTGGCCGACCTCAGGTAGGAATATCTAATCCTATCTGGGGTTTATTACAGATGTCCATGGGCGGCAGTAGCCACATACCATCAGGTGGACTGCATGCTCGGTTAGATATAGGAGAGGACATTTTTATCTTAAGCCGATTACTTGCGTTTGCAGTCCTGAGGATTGGAAGGTTGTCTTATATGTAAGTCAGTCTGCATCACTGCCTTTCACCAAATCGCAAAAACTGCTTAACGTTAGAAATAAGCGTCGCGGTAGTAAGTTAGTACGAGTAGTATACCATCCGGTCGAACCATAGGCTTTCAAATTGTGTATAAAAATAATTAAGGCTTGCATCATATTCAGTACCACTTATCTACAACAAAATATAGGAAATGTAGTGCCGCGCGACTGTGTAATACCTTATTCAACGATTATTTATCCATACGAGCAGTCTGCAAGTAAACACGGTGTGGCGTGGTACACTGGTGGGCGGTACCGAACGATATATTAATAAGGTACGGCGCTGGCAACATGGAAATTATGAACTTATTCCACTTGAACTGTACGACTTTATAGAGTGAGACTGCATGTGAACAGTTTTTTTTATTATGCTACGTTTTGGTGGTAAGTACTTTTTTGTATTTTTAGCCGATTTCAATGTGTAGGTTGTTATAGTTTTTGTAAATCTGTTCGTTGCTATGTGTTTTAAGGGTATCATAAGGTAGAGCCTATTCTTATTTATAATCTATGAACTATTTACGATATTAATAATTTTCTTATCGAACATATTTAACCATATTTAACATATTTTAACATATTTAATATTTTTTTTTATTTTTATTTTTTTTCATATTTAACCTTCAATAATCCGACCATAGTTCTATTTATATGAACATGGTGAATATATGTATGACGATGACTCCTAAAATATCCTCCTTTTTACTGCACTTCTTGATTAATGTTCTAAAGTTTTATTACCTCTGTTAGGTATTATAAATTTACTTTATTACACTTTATGACTGACAGACAGACCTCGTACATCTATCACATTCATAAACGTTATTAACGTTTTGTCCCACTGCTGGGCATCAATCCTCCCCTTCACAATGAGGAGCAGGTTGAATTGAAAGGTTAAGATTGCTTTACATTACGGTATCACGGTGATCGCGGTCAACAGTATATTACTTAATAGAGCAGATAGAAGTACCTGCGGGTACCTAGGACGTAGGTAATCTAGCAACATACTCCCATATAGGTAATGCATCATCATTATATAGAATAAGAATTAATTCATACGTACGTTTCCGAGGCGTTCCAGCTTTGCCCGCAGGAGTAGCGGCGCATCTGTGGCTGTCTTCAGATATTAATATCTAATCCTAGCTGGGGTTCATTACAGACGTCCATGGGTGGCAGTAGCCACATACCATCTTGTCTGCGTGCTTGTCTGCTACTTCTTTATTTTTCTCTTCTTTAAAAAATCAAATCAAAACAGAGATAGTATTCGATTCGATTGGGCTATATAAATTCATACTACAATCACTACAATCCACATACCTATAAGATAGTGTGTATATTATCATATTAAAATCGTGTACGCTTGGTGCGTGTCAAAGGAATATGCAAAATACCACAAACTATCAAAAACTAATGCGCCTATCGTCCGATCCCTGGGGTCGGTAAAACTTTATTTTGTTTTGAAACCCGAATAGTGTGGTCAAATTTTGATGAAAATTAGATTTGTTTTGCTTTATACAAAAGTTATATTGAAGTAATTGCTATACCAGTTACGTGTATATTACAAGCATTTGTATTATCTCAACTTTTTTAATTTAAATTTCGAAACGATTTTAAAGAATTGTTATCTACAAGATATACAACTTTAACAGTAAAAATGATTATAATATATTTTTCTTGAAAACTGAAGAAATACATATTTAGAGGAGTGTTTTTATAATATTGAAATATTTATTGACATTACAAATATTTCTATAACTTAAAAATAAGGAAATTAAAGGTACGCAAATTCTTGCATATACAAAGTGCATGTGAAATCTGATAAGACTCGCAATAATGTCTTATTTTAAGTTGCAAATATTTCAATATACATAACATAAACTTTCCACAATTTCTACTAAGCATCATATACTTATAACAGTTTCAAAGTCTCAAAGGTATACCTATAGGTAGTTTTTCATATTGTTTACATACTTGACGCTAAGCTACAGCTTTTACTAGACCATATCCCAAAGCAATAACGTTAATTCGTATCGAAATAAGACTTCAAGTACAGCGTTTCGAAGCAACAGGCGGTCGTCGCTCAGTACAGAACGTCGGTCGGCTCGGGCAACTCGCGCCCTCACATAGAAAATGAGAAATACTCCTACAATACATTCAGTTTGTATTCGTGATAACGTGCTGAAAAACCTCGTAAGTAGACGCACGCTCTTTTATCTTTTCCGCACTATCGTGTAATGTAAACTGAATTTGGCGGTTTGTATTTACGTTACGCTCTATAAACAAATACGGTGTTAGTATCAACAGTCTGATAAAACATTTTAACTACTGCCTCTTAGAACGTAGAATGTTTGGGTTAAATTCCGTTTTGATAAAGTTTTTCTAAATTTTTATTTTAACAAGATCTTATTTATAGGCAGTTGCTATGTTTTGTAACCGTTTTCTGTTCTGTTTTTTCATTACTGTTCTTTTTTTGTCATTATCATGAACGACTTTTGAATATCCTCAGGTAAAAAGTTTTTAGTTCTTACTTTATCTTAATAAATTATAGATGACAAGAACTAGAACTTAGGTGTGTTATTCTTCAATAAAATTAATAATTTTTCATACTTTTCAAGATTAATATTATAATTAAGATTGGTAAATATAGCCGTTTTTTTTTATTCTTGGGTACTTTTCACCAACATTATGATTGCAAGTGGTGCCCCTAGAAAAGCTTTTTAGTTATAAATAATGCATTATTGCCACTTATTCCCGGAATGTTTGCCACAACCGCAACGTGAGTTTCGCGTTTGAGTGATGTATTTGGGACGTCTTGCCGTTTTTTAATTTAAACAAATAAAGTTAGTCTACATTTGTCATAATGACTGTCGAAGCGGTGCCAACAAATATTAATCACTCTTTTCATAGATACTCGGAACAAAGTTTATTTATTTACGTATACATGGCATGATACAAGTAATATATTAGGTGCTAGAACCCATTGTGGTTCGACTCCGGCGGCACCATCGCCACACCTATTTCTGCCTCATAACAGCAGTGTAAAGCGCTGCTGTGTTCTGGTTTGTAGGGTGTGGTAAGGGAGACATACTTTTCTGAGTCATTCCAGCTTAGTCCTCCGGTGGCCGCATTTGTGGCCAACCCCAGATAGGATAAGATATTCCTATCTGGATCATCCAGATAGGAATATCTTATCCTATCTGGGGTTGATTACAGATGTCCATGGGCAGCACCAGCCACTACCACTATATAACCACTATATAATAGCCACTTATCATCAGGTGGACTGCATGCTCGTCTGCTACTCCTATGTTATAAAAAAAACTTACTTTAGAATAAATACCTGTTGAAAAAGCAGTTATCAGCGCAATGAGATCAATCGATCTCCATATAGCATATTCGTTTTAGTGCCTAATGATACAGAGCTATATGATTAAGTAACAAATAGCAGGGGTAGCGGTGATAGTGGTTGAAACTGGGGCTCTGAATCGGAGGGGCCGGGGTTCGAATCTCAGACATGTTTATCTGATTTTTCAAAGTTATGTCGGTATTAATTATAGAAAATATTTATCACTTACTATAAACGTGAAGGTAAACATTGTGAGGAAAACTACACGCCTGAGATTTCTTTAGAAGTTTTCAAGTCTACCATTTCACACTTTATCAGCGTATTGGACTATGTCTTTAACCCCTTACATACTAAGAGGGCGTCAGGCATCGGTATATGACGGGTTGATGACTATGTAATTAACGTTATCCCGAAGAGTGTTATTATACAAAAAGATCAGTACATAATTATAATTCACGTAACACTAATTTGGCGAACAACTCCTATTTAAGTTGTCCTCACTAGAGAATAATGTCTTCGCAATATATTAAATTAAGAACAGTTCTCCTACCGGCGGTTTGCCTCCGGGTACATTGTATATTTTGTCAGACATAGTACACGTTATTGCGTTAATTAATTACAAACAGTAACTCTATATCACATGAAAGTAATTCGGGATAGAGCGTGTGTACATACTTTCAGCGTAATTGATAATCGGTTCTATTAGCCATTTGTGATCATAGGCTTAGGCAAAATCTGGATACGACAATACGAGTACATAAGTCGAGTACATAAGCCAGTCTACATAGTTGATAATGAATGTTATTTTGTTCGTCGTCACCTATTATTCTCCAAATGCTGGGCACGGGTTTCCTCTCAGATTGAGAGGAATTAGAGTCCATAGTCCACTTTGGCCCAGTACAAATTGGTGCAGGTACTTTAAAAACCTATGTGATTTTTTAAGACCTCATATGTAGGTCTCCTCATGATTTTCCTTCATGGCAAGTTTAATTTAATTCGTAATATACATAGCTTTGAAAAATCATAGGTCCGTGCTTGGGATGAGGACATCATACGCTACGATTGTTCGGTTTAAAAGATCATAATCTCTACCATCTGATAATCTAGATTTGAACAATCTGAACCCATATTGCAAGCTTATTTTGTCATAGAATACCAAAAAATATGAGTTTACTGCTACCGATATATAATTCTTTAATTATGTTGTGATACTTACTCGTATTATAATTAAAATAGTTTTGCACTCATAACGTTATAAAAATTATAATATATTTTTGTAATTAACTTTTTATAGACACAAGTTCTAAATATATTAAAAATGATCATAAAATGGAATACTTCGAAGTAAATATAAAAGCAACGAAAAAATCTAATAAAAACAAACGACATTATAATGGCGGAGTGAAGAACCATATGATATTTTAATATATTTAGTTTTTGTGGGCGCTTTTGTTTACTATATTTATATAATGTATTTATTATTAATTATATATTATTATTATATTAATATACGTTACTGTTGCGATCAGTATTGATAAAGTTTATTTGAAATCGGTTTTGCTTTTCTTTGTTTATAAGTTTTTTTATATAAAATGTATAAATATAGGACTTTTAATGAAAGTAGATACAAGTGATCCACTTAAAGTAATTTATTAGCCCACTTTCTTTACACCTGGGACCAATCTCAACCATTCTAATGATACCAATTGACTCGTTTCTAGGATAGGCCATTTAGATAGTGTCTTTTCAATCGATTCCGTTTGTCAAATAGAAAATAGTTCGATTTGCTATCAAATAAAATATATATAATTTATTTCTTATCTATTTCTACAGATAGGTGACGTATTTTTATCTCAATGTTCTTATTCTACTTAAGAGCATTAAAATTTAGAAATAAGTAAGCTCGCAACTGTGGTGTGTCTAATGATTTCAAAACACGATCTGCTTTACCTAGTATTTGTTAAAATATTCATCTCAAAATAAATTTCATAATGACTGTAAAATCATAAGTTAATTATGTCGTATTTTAAGTAAAGATGAAGAAATCATAGAGCTCTTGTCCTACAAATCGAATCAAATACATTTTATTTTTAATCCACACGCCCATTAAATTTGCCTAAATAATCAACAATACTAAAATAATCAGACAATTGATACATTGAGACCACAATGGTATCGATTACAATGTCAAAATACTTTGCATTAAATTTACATTATACTACATATATTTGTATAAGCCACACGTGTTCTTGTATTAATCCAGTTGGATCTGTAATTTATTTAAATTGCAGTTGATAAATAATTCATGATAAACATTGGCCTGTAGGGTTGCCAAGTGATAACTTGCACAAACATGACATAATTTTCAGTGAGAAAGACGGGGTACTGATTAAAAATTCTCATCAGGTTTTGTGGTTTATTGGGCTTGTCTTTCTAAAGTTAAATCAAAATATAACATGTCTGTTTGAACTCGTTCGTTAACAACTAATGACTGTCTCTCGGATGGGTACGGGTTTCCTCTCAGATTGGTTAGGGTCATAGTCCACCGCGCTGGCCAAACGCGAACTGGTAGATTTTACATACCATCTTTTCTTTAAATATCACTGAGGCGTGTGTGTTCTCACGATGTTTTCCTACACCACTGTAGCATGTAATAATCAAGCAAAGTAGCAAAATATAGCAAATAAAAAAAACATACAAATAGGTTTTCATTACAGTTATTTATATTAAGCAGGAATTTTTAATTACTCCGAGAAACTCTGAGTAGGTACTCTTTTAAAACTATAGATAATTTGCTTGACTTTTCTAGGTATTATAAATGAAACCTAAAATAAAAATATTCGCTTGAATTCTACTCTACCTGGTAACCCTGACCCCATGGGGTCCTCTTCATTCAATAATGCCTGCGCAGTTGCTTACATAAAATTAAAAAGATTAAATTTAAAAATATTAATGCTCATAATTAATTGGTTTCCAACAGTGATAGGTGCACAGGTGTTTAGATGTTTTAAAAACGGTCACAAAGTATAGGATGATACTCTTCATAATCATTATCATACCTCATATCGATTTCTGGGCACGGGTCTCTTCTTAGACTAAGAGGTGTTTAAGCTTTAGTCCATTATACTAGCCGAATGCAGCTTGGTAGACTCACAAAACTCTGGAAATCTTTTTAGTGTTCTCCCAGACATACATATAAGTAGATATTCACCATATTTTCCTTTAGCATTATAAGTAATAAATCAAAAATCAATACAGAACTACGAAAATTCAAAGATGTCTGTTTGGTATCGCCGGACTCTCCCGTGAAACTTCACAATTCGTTAATTGAGCTCTCACGATTTTAATCACTTGCGCACGGTATTCATAAATAATATTCAATCTTTCTTTTCCTTCGATCTTCGGTAGGTAAGAATTTCATAGATTGGTTATTAATAATGGCCGTTAATAATGCCACAATACGATAATTGTATAATGTAAATAGAAAAAAGAAACTAAGCATTAATTTCTTTAAAATCTAACTTGAATTAAGAAATTAAGAATTACATCGTCAAAATCCTAAACTCGTATCATTTCAAATATTCGATGGTAATGGTATTTTTATATGAAATTACAACTGTGAAATTACCATTATCGCCGTTTATCGACAAAGTTGAGAGTTGTAAACATCTCAATCTATTGAGATTCTCCTTGCCAGTTGATTTGCCTAATAAGGAACAGGTATTTTCCACTAACAAACTATTGCAAACACGTAAGTCAATAGCGGCAAATTATTGCGGTCCAGTAAGCCTACATCGTCGCTACCTACAAATTAGTCTTCCTTGTGTACATGGTACTTGGTATTTGATTGATATTACTGCTTGGCATACATTGATCGATATGGGCGTGTTGTTTGCAAATGTTTTGAAGTTGCAAGAACTGTTTGATTCAACTATACCTGTTCTGTTACTGAATAATTGACGTGTAAGGTACTGTACAGCGGTGTTATAGAGCAGTTTTGTTGCTTAGCGTTTAAGCTTGTTTGGGGTTAATTAATGATTACATGTCCGTAGGATGGAGTGACCTCTTATCATCAGGTGGACTGAAAAATAAAACCTAGGTTAAAATGATAATATTTAAATGCTTAAAATTTTTGCACGCCTGTGTGGGGTAACATTGAATACCTAAGGAGAGCTGTACCCAGCTGTGGGACAGTAAAGGGTTGATGACAACTGTTGTTTACTTTTTGTGCACAAATACTTAGGACACCTGCATGAAAATTTCATTTTAAAAACCATTGTAGTTGACATGTACGAGTGCGGTGAGGAACGGAAGTTTATAGGAACTAACTAGATATAGTATACGGCTCTCAAGCCACAATTACAATGCAATGCAGGGTTTCATGCGCCTTACCATATGTTAGTAAATATTTATGTAGCAGTGCGTCCATAATTTATCTTTTGTTTGTATCTCGTAGCTTTGTGAGTTTATGTATCAAGTAGATGGATGCTAGCAACTTGTAGCTTATCAAAAGGTAGCCTTTGATGCTTCCAATATTCTTAATGGCGTGGACGAAGTTCAAACTTTACAAGCTACTGAAAACCGCTGTTTTTAAAACTTTAATACAGGTAGTGGATTTAGAAGTGAATTGAAATACAGTCACTCGATCTAAACGTACTGGCGTAGCTCGATGAATTCTCCTTTAGAAGGTGTGACGGGAAAGATTTAAAGATCGCATTGGGCTTTCTACCTATTTGTGGGCTTATTCGTATGATAGATGTCGATGCATTGCTCTGAGGTGCTGGCGTGATCGACTCCTGGAACCACACAATATCCGCCAACGGGTGGTCGACGCAATCCTGCCGAATTTCAGGGCTTGGCTGAGAAGTAAAGGTCGTGTGACCTTCCGCCTGACTCAGATACTCACCGGACATGGCTGTTTCGGTGAGTATCTGAATAGGATAAGGAGGGAGGAGACGGCCCAGTGCCATCATTGTGGGTGCGACGAGGATTCTGCACAGCACACGCTGCAGTACTGTCCAGCGTGGGAGTCTCAGCGGCGGATCCTCGTCGAAAACGTGGGACCGGATCTCTCTCCATCGGCCATCAGCAGGGCGATGGTTCAGCGTAGCGAAGCCTGGGATGGCATGATCACCTTCTGCAATGACGTAATGTCTGCAAAGGAAGACGCCGAACGAGCTAGGACTCCGGTCCGGTTCTTTGGAGATGCCGGAGTCCTCTACGCAGCGCTGAGGACGGCCACCGGGGGGGTTTTAGTGCGGTAAAAATCCCACATAACCCCGTGTCGCTCCCACGGCACTGGGTACCCTTTGAAGGTTTCCCCCTCGAGAAGAAAAAAAAAAGATGTCGATGCATTGCACTGACATCGTAACATTTGTTTACATCGTGTGGCGTCAGCTGAACATCCCTATCTTATTAAATTAAGAAAATTTCCTAAAAGACAAAAGAAAGTTCCTTGTCACCTGCTTAACATAGTTAGAGTAAGTTATAGACTTACCTTAATGGCCTTTGGCACGCTTCTATTATGAGATTAAAGTCCCAAAAATAAGGGAAAATGTTAATGAAATGAATCAGTCACAAAATGGACTACTCGAATAGTTAAGTCTATCTTTATGGGCGAGATTATTCATTTTTACGGCGGATATTTTCGGGTTTACGACCTAACAACCTTACTGTTACTTTGCTTTTAGACGGTTAGCGCCAGACATAAACCTATTACAATGTATGTAATGTAATGTATGAATTTACTATTGTGTTACAAATGTTTCATGCCAATTACAGTAACTTATAAGGCACATTACCTTCGAAATGCATTGGCATTACGATACACAAAAAATCAAGTATTTTTTTCAGAATTGCTAAATTTCTATGTACCTACTAAATATGGAAATTCAACTTCTAATTTTATATTTACAGGATAGCTTTCTATATAAGAGTTTTTTCTTGTAATAGCAGTGTTGAATATAACAGTGTTGTATTCTATATACTTTTTATCCCGATATTCTCACGGAATCGGAAAATTCCAAAAGCTTCGCGAAGTAAAAAGAAATATGTATGATTGTATGTGTATCTAAAAAACATTCCCTACGAAGCGTATACGTTTATCTAATAACTGAATTAGAAACAATTGAAAGTACAGATTTAGAATATTCCAATTCCAACTGAGAATTTCAATCGCTTTTCAAGACGATGGAAATTCTCGCTGTTCGCCGGCGACAGTACCTACCGCCACACCTATTTTTACTTTATTAGGAAATATTTCAATCTTGTGAAGTTGTTTACGAGCTTGCCATCGGATTTCTCTAGAGAACTCTGTTATACATTAATAAACGCGAAACAAACGGTAAATATTATAGTCTAGGTTCAGTTATTTCATAGCAACCTACTCTGGAGTGTGGGTTTCTCCCCACATCTCTCGAGGAGAGCTGAAGTTCCACTAAGCTATTCTTATAGTAACTAGAAGAAGAATGTATGGATTAGTGGCAATAAGATGTTTAATATTCACCCATAAGATCACTTCAATTTAATAAAATTCTTGGTATTTCAATGTTTGCGATAAAACTCTAAATAAAACTTAAACTTATCTATTGAAACTAAATTCTCTTTCGTTTAAAGAGATAAACACTTTTAAAAAATACACATTTATTAACATAAAGTGGTAAAAATCGTACTCATACATGTTAAATAAGCGTAAAAGTTTTTTCGAGAAGACAGGCAAAATAAAAATAATTAATTATACGAATAAATTTAAATAAAACTCGTACATTTATTTCAAGTGTTAATAGTAGTACATTATTTATCCACAAGCATTGTGTTCAACAATGCTGACATAACAAAGAAGCGGCAACACATCCATTATAACTTAACATGACTTCAACCTATTGTTGGCTTCGCGAAGTGTTGACTTCATAAAGGTAACTAACTGAATGCGAAAATATATTTGTAAGCTGAGATTTGCCTTAAGCAATGTTACTTAAATAGAACATCAAAACATACACACATACAATCGTTCATATGGACACACTTATGGACACATGAATATAAGGTCTTAGGTCTATATGTATTAGAAATTAATAATCACTTGCTAAACGGTGAAGGAAAACATCGTGAGGAAATCTGCATAACTGAGAGATTTATAAAAAAAAACTGAAAGGTATGTGAAGTCTACCAATACGCACTTGGCCAGCGCGGTGGACTATGGCATAATCCTTCTCATTATGAGAGGACACCCGTGCCCAGCAGTGGGACAGTAATGGGTTGTTGATGAGGATGACGGACATGAACTTCTGTGACTAACTTCATGTAGAACTTGAAGCGGACCGAACCAGAAACCACACCTGAAAAGGGTGTGGTGGTACCAGACCTATACAGGCTACCATAACTATACTGTCTCTTGGTAGAGCCCTTTTGTTCCTGAAATCAATAGTTCTATTTGATATGATTATAGAGTGTTCTCAATAACAACTTTCCTGTTCATTTTATTAATTGGCAGAATATTAAGATTTATCGACACCTTTCTAGTGTCATTAACAGTCCTCCTAAACTTTTTAAAGCAATTAATTATACCTGTTCTAGATATAAGAGATTAGAGAACCCAATACCAACATCATTATAACTTCGGGAATGTCAGTAATTTCCACAAAACAAAAATTATACGGTCCCAGAGAGATTAACTCCAACCTGAATTAAATTCGTGTCAATAGCTTCAGATTAGAGCAGGTTCGTAGCAATCTCGGGAGTTGAATAGTTTACAAGAGTAGTTTTCGAGTTAAATTAGCTCGTAAATGATATTGATTAACATTACATTTTACAATTCCCAATGTTAGATTGGTTTTGATGAAAAAGTAGACAGATTATTACATGAAAATTGAGTATATTTGTAAGTTTTCGTTTAATATTTTAGTTTATTCTTTAAGTATTATTACCTCGTAAATAGATTTCGGCTGGAGTAGATATCAATCGGAGTGTACTCGCCCATCACACTATTATAAATAATGACTTCCGCCGGGAAAAATAAGGGAAGATTGAACGTTTTACGTAGATGATGATCACAGGGATTTTTATTTATACGGTTTTAATCATAAAATTTTATTTTTACTTTTATATTTTTGTTCTGTTGCTTGGGGAGGGGTTGGGAAGGTATTTATTGACTTCAACATCGGGTTGATTAGCGCATCGTAGGACCTTTACTCAATACTTTCCCGCGGCTTCGCCCGCGTTAACGAAAATAAATATGACATACTAACATACATAAAACTGAAAGTTCGTACCTTTATTGGAATGACAGTGGCGCCATCTAGCGAGAATTGGTCGTACCAACTCTGAAACCTTCGTGGGCTCATGGACAACAACTTTGCTAAAGATCATCACTTGATCAAATGCATAGTTTACGATTCAATCCTTACTAATATACAGACAGACAGACAGACATTAGTATAATATTAGTAAGGATGATTTATGTAATTTTGTATATTATACCATATCTACTCGTAATATAGTCGTGAACAATGAAGAACACAAGCCTGTATAACTTCTCACATAGAAATAATTTAATAATGCAACAGCATCAGCTCTATAAATTAATCTCACTGCAAAATGTGTGAGCGGGACGCGTGGTTACCTTAGCAGAATAGTTGAAGCTTCCTTATTTAGTATTAAGATTTAAAACTATATTCTTGGTCTATAATCAGATCATCTGTCCGCTAGATATGTATATGCAACATAAACAATTGGTCAAGTGCAAGTTAAACCCGCACCTGGATGGTTTCGTACCACCATTTTTTTATTTCTTATTATAGCAACCATTGAAGCACATGCATTGTGAACATTAGAACTGTTTATCTATAACGGTTCAATAGATAAAGCGAAAAACGTCGAAAATGCCAGTTTCTTGTATGGCGACACCCATTTATTTTCAACTATTTTTATTTTTAAATTTATTTGTTATAGCAGCCACGATTATACATACTCTGTAAAAATAAGTGTCTATCAGGTTTGGGTTCAGAGATAGAGCCCGGTGACAGACGGACAGACAACAGAGTTTTAGTAATAGGGTTCCGTTTTTACCCTTTGGATATGGAACTCTAAAAACAGTAGCGATATCAGCGATGTTCCGATGAAGTAATATCATGTCATTCATAAGTGTTATCAGCTTAATAAGCCAGCCTGTAGATACCATGGTATCGCTGGCCGGTGATACTCATCTAATATGTATTTGAATGGCGATGAAAGTTTAATAATCAATATTCCATTACTGTCCCACTGCTGGCCGTGGGTTTCTTATGTTAGTTATTTGTGGATTGGCAACTTCGCAGTTTTATGCAGAAGGTTCAAGGTGTTTGCCTTCAGTACAAAAACAAGTAATAATATTCTTTCAAATTATTTAAAAATTTGGATATCAGGACTGGTATCCGGACATCGCGTAGGTTGTAAACTTTAAAGTTTCTTTATTTTTTGCACAGAAATAAAATTGTAATGCATATTTTCATGAACAATTTTGCTCTACCTTAAAAATACCCGTCTGGTAGGACTTCAATTCCTTGCCAGGAAGACATAAAAGTAACTTGTAATAATTGCGGATTTGCGGAGTGAAGGTATGGAGCACTACCCATCCTAGATAATTCGTTAATAATTGTACATTTTTAAAAGTCTATTTTCTTACGCAATTCTGTTATTGACCCGAATGAATTTGTACCCTGATGAGAACAACGGGGAATTGATGACAGAATTTAGACGGAATTCAAAACTTGGCATTGTTTGGCATTTTAATTAATTTTATTAACTTACTCAATATGTTTAAAACAAAATTAAACAGAAATAATAATTAAATAAATTAACCCACAACCTCACCAAAGAATTACATCCAAAGAATGAAAATGAGTTTAAAAATTTTGATTTTAAACTCATATCTCCGTATTTGTGGTTAGGGTAAACGCTACAGTTCCAAATTTTCGACGTAGCTTTAAAACAACTGGGCTTTTAACTTGGCATGGATTAAACAAAGTTTCATTGGTTACAGATTTTAAGTTAAAATTATGGAATTCCGAATTAAATATTCGTACGTTGGTCGTTGACAATTTCGTTAAATAACTTTTTAAAAACATATTTCAGTGAAATGTTCAGATTGAACTTTAAGAGAATTTTTACAGATTTAATTAAGGACCCATTTACAGGCATGGAACATGTCGTTTCAGACAAATATTTTTTTCAAAATAACCTTCTTAATGTTGGCAAAAACAATACATGTCAAGAGCGGTCTATATACTCGTATCCGGATATCTGATGTCGTGTGTACTTACACGATTTAGTCCTACGTGGGAACTTATAAGTAAATCTGGATGAAAATACCCTGCAAACAGCCTTACCAAACGTATGTACACTTAACCTACGAAAATGTATAAATACTTAACGTTTTATATCAAAATATTATTCCTTCGCAATACTTCGTGTGTTTCAGCAAATATTTAGAGATGCTTTGAATATTCCTAATGCTTCTAAGAAATCGATATAAATGTCAGAGAATACAATATATTGTATCGATATGGAGCATAGTAACCGCGAATTTAATGTTTGTTGTTGGAACCTTTGCACGATACCAAATTTTTATTTTGTTTGTGTTTGTTTTGCTTTGAAATATTTTGGAAATTGTGTCAATTCTAGAGATACACAGAAAGTTAGTATAGCAAGGGATACTTTTACTATATTTATATGAAGTAACATATTTAACATACAAATTACAAACATTTTTTTGAATGAAAGTACAAAATGAATGGACAATCGCGCAATGACATAAGTAAATGCAAATCCAAGAGGTGTAAATTTTGACAAATATTAAAATAGTCTTAAAATGTTGGTTTCATAATTACATTTTGAATTATAAATACGCTTTATACGCATTCTACACTCACAGCCCCACACTAGGATTCCCTGTGTCGTGGGTGCCATGGACACACACAGAGATACATACACAAACCCAGACCCAGAACAGATATCTTAATTCATCATTCAGATATCTGTCTGGCCGGGGATCGAACCTGGAACCCTTTGCGCGTCAGACCGGTATGGTGACCGCTCCGCAACGCGGGTCGTCAAATAAGTTGTTTACGTTTGAAAATTGTTATTGCGTCAATAATTATATATGCAAGATGGTTTGAGCGTCTTCAAAATCACCCTTGGCGCCTTACGGTCGCACCACAAACAATGTGATTCTCAAGTTATTGTTGTACCCATCTGTTAAAACGTGTTTAATGAATTTACATATTCTTACTTCCCTAAAGTATTGTCTAATATTTAACGAATATGACTAGTGAGATCAGTCCAAAAAACATATTGTTTATTTAATGTATGTAGAGGGTCTAAAGTGCGTTTCCATTGTTATGTGATGTACAGTTGTACACGGTTTTTGGATAATGGACTATTTATTGCGCTAGTCTCTATCATTTCCATGGTTCACAAGACACGACATATAGTAGAGACAGTGACACAAACATTTGAAAAATACTAAAAATTAATAGTATAAACTGTAAAAAGATCATCATCATCATCAACCCACTGGGAACGGGTCTCCTCTCAGAATTATAAGGATTAGGCCATAGTCCACCGCGCTGGCCATGTGCGTTTTGGTAGACTTCACATACCGTTGAGATTTTCTATAAATCTCTCAAGGTATGCAGGTTTCCTGACGATGTTTTCCTTCACCGTTTAAGCAAGTGATAATTTATTTCTAATACGCACATAATTTTGAAAAATCAGAGTGCCTGAGATTTTAACCTCGGACCCCTCGACCGAGAAGCCGATTCTCTTAACCACTAGGCTACCACTGCTGTCTGTAAAAAGATGGGAAACTGCAATAACCTTCTTATAACACTGTTAAACCAGAACTCAATTGCAATGACAATATAGTAGGAACTATGAAGGCTTCTTTCACCTTTAGAATTGTTTAGGAAAATTTTCAAGTGTTCAGGATTCTTATTCTATTTCGATTTGGTAAAAGACACGCTATACTGCGTTACGTTCTACTATATAGTCGTGAGCAGATATTTAGCACTCTCTGAAAACTTTATCTAAACCTGAATAATCTGAGAATTGTCCTAGAAGCGTTATTTTGCTTTATCTGGATCTAAAGTTACAGGTATTAGGAACCCAATTCGTACCTCTAACTACCGACTAGTATAAGATGAAAGTTTAAACAAACTAAGCAGAAAAAGTTGGAAAGAAGCCAAAATTTTTCTGACAGTAAAACTAAGTATACTTGAAAATACATGATCATTTTGTGAACATTTCATAATATTATTCTCCGTCTCAGAAATAGTTTAACACGAACCGAAGTTTAACGTAACACTCTTTCTTTAACGTTTAAATTCGTTTACTTTGGAAGCTAAATAAATATTACGTTGTGTGGTTGTTCGTTTTTATTGTAAATTGCTTTCCGGATTACATTACATAGGTTAGGCTAAAGACTGAGAATACAATATAGGGTTCGTATATGATAAAAAGCGTATTAGTAAATTTTACATTTACTTATACACTAATTGTATTAATTAAACTAGCTGTGTTTGATCGCGGTGGCTCTACCTATGTATATAAGGTAGTAAGGTGGTAGAACCCTTTGTGGTTCGACTCCGTCGGCACCACCGCCACACCTATTTCTGCCTAATAACAGCAGTGTTAGGCGCTGCTGTGTTCCGTTTTGAAGGGTGTGGTAAGGGAGACACACTTTTCCGAGGCGTTCCAGCTTAGTCCTCAGGAGTAGCGGCGCAACTATGAAAAGCCTCGAGTAGGACTATCTTATTCTACCTGGGGTTGATTACAGATGTCCATGGTCGGCAGTAGCCACTTACCACCAGGTGGACTGCATGCTCGTCTGCTACTCTTATGTTATAAAAAAAAGTATCTGTTTTTCGTGGAGAAACCCTTCATGGGTTCCACTCGGCTGCGGGGCAGCGAAGAGGATATGCCGGCTAAGATCCCACACTGTTCCTCTGAACGCCTTTTGTCGGGTCTACGGGTACTCTAGTAGCACTCGTCCGCGGTCCCGACAGCGTTTGCCCGCGTCCGGACCCTCAGTTTACCTATTTATATACCTAGTGTTTGTGGTACTTATGTTTTGATATTGCTTAATAGCGACAATAGAATTATCCGACATCACAATTGTTATTAGCGTATTAAACTATTATTTTTTATTTTTATCGTGTCATGGCTTTAGATTACCATTTTGTAATTATGGAACTTGTCAGGAGCCAAAAATAGAACAATGAATAATTTGAAGCCGTGAAGAGGCGAAATTAAATGTTGATTTATTTGCATAATTTGTTCTCTTAGGCAAGTCAGCAAATGCAAAGAGTTGGGAGGGCTTAATTTTATAAGATTTTTAACCGACTTCAAAAAGGAGGTGGTTATCAATTCGTCCGTTATATTTTTTTATGTATGTACACGAATTACTCCGACGTTAGTGGACCGATTTTAATAATCCTTTTTTTATTGTGTAGAACGAGCTGGAAGTTGGTCCCACTTAAATATGGTTAGGATCCATCGATGGGTTCTGGAGAAAATGAGGGGAACTCCTCCACCCATGTAAATATAACAGCCATAACTTCGCCGTTTATGAACCTATTTTAATGCCTTTAATTTCGTGTGTGGAAAATTGCTACAAGTTGGTCCCATTTAAATATGATGAGGATCAGAGTGGGTTGTGGAGACAAAATATGTAACTCCTCAAGTCGGCGCTCATATTAGACACGCTGTTTACATCGTTATCCAACGAAATATATTGAGCGCCGACTTCAGAAATATGTACTAAACCAACATTTATTTCAATTATTTTTTACTTTGCAGTGACATAGAAGTCGGTTGTATTTTTTTTAACTTGTCTTATTAGTTTATTTTATATTTAGGTATTTGAGGGTAAACTCCTGGAACTGAATTTTAAATCATTTAACTCCAACCGATTGAGCTGAAATTTTTAATATATATTTGGTTTCGATGAAAATACAGTTGATTAAATTAGTGACGTCATTATAAATTCAATGGTCTCAAATTTTATTTTAAAATGTTATTGATTTATTAAGATTTATGCAAAACATGCACTAATTTTAAAGGTGTTATTTGCCTTTTTGTTTCAAAGAAGATTTTTTTGCTTATACAATTTTCGTTATTATTCAAATATGTAGTTAAAATTGGCTTATGAAGCTAAACTTACAAACCTAGAGAAATTTTAAAATTACAAATAAATAAATTTTCACGATAATATGTGGGTATTATTATTTTATTTATTAATAGCAATAAATATTCAGATTTCTGGCAAAATAAAAACCTCGAGATCAGTGTTCGGCTTCATAGAAAGTGAAAATAAAGAGATATTGAATACTGCAGATGTTGTTCTTTTATAAGACGTCTATTTTAGAAGCAAAGTATGTTATGTAAACTGCAGTCCTCGATACCGAAACAACCCGCTGTGGCGTGTATAATCGAGTTCATTCGGACCGCAAATGCCAAGGCACAGCCAGCTTCGAATTCCGCAGAATACAGAACAATAATAGTTATTATTCGACCATTTTCAGTACAATCGTGCTTTTATAAAATAGCCAAATAATAGACTATAAACTGGCGCAAAGTTCGTCGCGATGTTTCAATTCATTACAATTTTGCTGAAACTTGTTCATTGAATTTAGACAGCATTGAGTTCAGCAAAGATTATGGTAATGTTTCGTCTTTTAGATTTATTGAGTATTTTTCGTGTATTCATGAGTTGGATATCGTGGACCCTTTATGGCTAAAGTTTGTACTAGAATGTGCTTTTTCTTTCACAGATAACAGAATGTAAAGTGCGCTAGTCACACGCGGCTCGAATGATATCAATAAAGCCGTTTACGGAAGCAAGTGCCGAGCAGTGTTAAGTGATGAACAAAGGAGAAGTCGTCCGCGATCACAATGCTAGCAGACGACGACACCCGACCCAAGTACAACTCGACATATCTCGGAATAAATGACACTTACAACTTCTTCGAAGACACCAGTTTTATTTCCCTTTTGAAACACAAAGGCAGCAATAGCAGTAACATTGGCGAAGTCTTGAAAGTGCTCGAGAGTTGGCGGAATAAGTATAATATATCTGTTGTCAAGGAATGCTCTCGATCCGATTATTGCTCCGGAGAATTTAGGGACTTGGTTCTCGCTTACAACAATATACATGGATACGTCAGCTTATTGGTAAGATATTTCACATATCCTATGTTTTATTGAATACTGATTCTTTTCTATCGCTTCGTAGGTTAAACTTAATATGTGTTATCCCAAAAAACCTTTTTTTAAAACGCCGTCCTTGATACAAAAGAACTGTGTAACAAATTTAATGTGTGTATCTGTGTGTTCGTCTATGCCATCGGAACAAATGTACCGAATTTAATTTTAGCTTATTTTGTAAGAAAGGTGACTTGATCGAGTGTTATTAGCTAAGACTTAAGATATCTGTTTACCTGTTTGAAAATCATCAGCTCATTTTCTTTCTAACTTTACTTTAGTTATAAGCTTTCTAATATTTAATTACCACACCACTACATTAGTCTCAATCCTCATAATAGCTTCATAGACAAAATGTCGTTTAGAGTAAATAATAATGCCATCAAAAACAATGCTTGTAAAAAGATCCAAGTCTCGCCATTCAGTTCTTCTACCGTAAAAAGTTTTGAGATCTATGTAAAACCAAGCCGGTAAATGTATGCAGTCCCTACTTCAGGGACCTTCTGTCTTAAGGTATTATCTCACTATCTAACCTAACAACATCTCATGGGACCATACCAATATTAAAAATCTTTTATGTTCTAAATAAATTAACGTGGCAATCGTACTGCAAGTCATCATATCGCATCACACAGGTTACATTAGTACGATTGCCACGTCAATTTATTTAGAACATAAAAGATTTTTAATATTGGTATGGTCCCATGAGATCTTGTCAGGTTAGATAGTGAGATAATACCTTAAGACAGAAGGTCCCTTAAGTAGGGACTGCATACATTTACCGGCTTGGTTTTACATAGATCTCAAAACTTTTTACGGTAGAAGAACTGAATGGCGAGACTTGGATCTTTTTACAAGCATTGTTTTTGATGGCATCTCATTCCTTTTTGTAGATATTTCTACTCTTTTCCTTTCCGGTACCTTCTACTAGTTGAATCTCAACAACAGATTTTTTAAAGCCAATAAAATTTTTGTAGTTAGTCTTTGTAGCTATGTAAATAATCTTGCCATTCATCATCACTTTCATTCGAACATGACAATAAATTAAATCTAAAAAAGTTACTATTTTGATAACTGAAATTATTCCCATTAGGTATCCTCAGGAAAAAACATCTCTACTGATTGTAATTTATTTATTTATTTATTTTTAATAAATATTTATTATTATTATTTATAAACTTTTAAATCTTCAGATATGCCTGTTCGGAAGTCTAGCGAACGCGTTAAATGTTGCGGTTCTGACACGACGTGACCTTGCATCAGCGCCCATCAATCGTCTTTTGAAATGGCTGGCAGTAGCTGATGTTTTCGTCATGCTGGAGTATGTGCCCTTTGCCATATACAGTTATTTGGTAAGTGGTTATTTTCATGAATAGTAGTGGTAGGCAGTGGCGTAACTATAGGGTGGTAGGACTGGCAAAATGTCACGGGCCAGGGCCTGACGGGGCCTACGGCCCAAGAAGCTGCGAGCTCAAAAGTGACCAAAAAATTGAATGCGCCACTGGTGATAGGTCTAACAATTGTTAAGACTAGATCTATACAAATACATAGGCAAACAGGGAACGATAGGAAGGCATGTAAGTGAAAGAAAAATGCATTCTTCTTGTATTTATCTCCGTTGAAAGTCTTGGAATCATATGTTTGTGTAGACATAGACATTTTACAGCCGATTTGTAGTCGGATGATAGGTAGGTGTAGTATTATAACGATGTCACATAAACATGGATATCAAAAGCGTTAGGTACATAAATTACAAAAAATTGTAAGTTATCAAAATTAGATTTACAATTGATTGGAGACATCACAGATGCTGATTGTAGTAGTTGCTATGACAGTTTCATAAAAATGGAAATTTGGAGCAGAGTTTTTGATCAAGGTAATATAAAATGATATGAATTCTAAGCAAAAAACGTATTAGTGTACAACAGATAGCATTTAATTTCAATTTTTCGGAATTGAGAAAACTTATTTCAATATCATGAAAATCAAATATAAAGGTAAATTTCGTCCATTAGATGAGAAGCACCTTCGAGGAATATTGATATGAAGTCATATAAGAAACGATTGAACGGTAGAAGATTTATTACTAGAATTTAACCTCCCCAATATATTGAGAACGTACAGGAGGTATACTTTACCGAGAAATCTTATTAAATTTTCTACGATATAAATATTGATTTCTTGCGAGAGGTTGATATGTGGATAATTTAAAAATCTGTCACTGACATATGAGATTTCTGAGTAACCATAAGACCCATTTACTTAACTACTAATACTTACGTTCAAATAAATATCGATTAAGAACCGTATTTGAAAACTTCAAAGCCTCGACATTCTTAATTTTACCCACTAAGGACATTATCAATTTTTGGATCTATTTACAGATCCCGATCAGTGTCTATACTGGGACTGTAACTAAAATGAAGTCCAAGACCAACTTTGGTGAGAAAACTGGCTTCAAATTCTGGTCGGATTAGGTCCTACTTAGAGCTAGAAGGTGGTAGAACCCTTTGTGGTTCGACTCCGGCGGCACCACCACCACACCTATTTCTGCCTCATGCTGCCTCTACCTCAACAGCAGTGTTAAGCGTTGCTGTGTTCTGGTTTCTGATGTGGTAAAGGAGACAGACTTTTTCGAGGCGTTCCAGCTTAGTTCTCAGGGCTAGCGGCGCATTTGTGGCGAGCTCAGGTAGGAATATCTAATCCTATCTGGGGTTGATTACAGATGTCCATGGGCGGCAGAAGCCAATTACCATCAGGTGGACTGCATGCTCGTCTGCTACTCCTATTATATAAAAATGCTGGCTACCCGTTACTCCTATCAATTATTACATTTATGTATTTTGTGATATGTTTTAGTAATTTTGTTGTTGGCAGTTGTTCCCGGGACAGGAAGATCGGCCCTATTCCTGGGCGGTGTACATGTTGTTCCACATGCACTTCACGCAGATCTTGCACACCGCCTCCATCCTGCTCACACTGTCGCTCGCCATCTGGAGATATATTGCTATCAAGTTAGTATTTAATTATGCTTTATTCTGAATAATAGGAACTTTCAATGTTATATTACGTCGCTTTGTTTTCTATTTTGAAATGTATATTTTATTTTGGGTTAGAGAATTGATCGCTCTCAAGTGTCCAAATAAACCAATTTAGAAGTTTTCATATGTATGTATAAAGTTAGCGTACATGTAGCGTTGAAATTTATTATTTTTATATTCAATGAAAATTACACACTTCTAAAATTATAATATGTACCATTAGAATTTATTTATTGTTCTTTTGCCACAAAATCAAGTAATTTGTATGTTAAGATCTAGGACATTAATTGGATTAATCGATGATAAAGCTTTGATCTATCTATAAACTAATATCTAGATAAATAAATTTGAGCTAATATTACATTTTAATAAACTAATAATTATTCAAAAGTTTTTTTTAATAAAATGAACCTCGAGATATCTGAGTACATTACAGCTTTAAAATGCAAAGTATAAAATTTTCCAATGAATATCCGTGTGTGCGTAGCGCACCACTTAAAATGCTTTATCATAGCAAACAATCGATTACGCTCAACAAACACAAAGATAATGGTATTTGAATATTAAAAATTAAACCCGTTATTTAGCATTCACAAAAGTCGTGACAGACTACAAACTTTGCGAAGAAGATTCTCTTCTGATTTCTCATTTATTATTTAAGACAAATGATTTTCAGAAATGTAAAACATGATAGCGTAAATTAGTCGAAAGTTGCCGTGCCGGAAAAATCAAAATAATCTACCCATTCAAAGTCTCTCGTGCCGACACCTAGTCGGCCCGCATGGCTTACTGGTCACTTTACCGGTCTGACGCGCAAAGGGTTCTGGGTTCGATCCCCGGACAGACAGATATCTGAATGTTGAATTTAGAGGTCTGTTCTGGGTCTGGGTGTTTGTGCATTCGTCTATGTGTGTGTCCAAGGACCCCACGAAATAAGGATTTCTAGTGTAGGGCTGTGAGTGTAGAAAGGGTTTAATTTATTCATGTTAAAATTCATCGAACTGTTTAGACTACAGTATGGGAAACATTTTAATTAATCATATTAATTAATCATACATATACATTCACCCGACAATGCTTTATTAATTATATGTAAAAATGATGGCATTTAAAAAAAAGGGAAAAGAGAATAATTATCATTAAAAAAAAAGACAAACCCACTGAGTTTCTTACCGGATCTTCTCAGTAGAGGTCACGTTCCGATCCGGTAGTAGTTTTAGAAAATATTGTAACTGACAATTTGTAAGTGCCGCCGTTGGCCTATACAAAATAAATATATTTCATTACATTTCATTTCGAAAATATTACTCCCTTTATGACGTGTAAAATAAGTAAAAATTGCCTAATATGATTTTTGTGTTTCGTAGGTACCCATCATATGGTCCTGCGCTATGTACGGACCGCCGCTGCTCGTTCGCGATCCTGATCAGTTTTCTGCTACCACCAATACTTTGCATACCATCATATTTTGTAAGTATTATGAAATTATAATAATAGGAGAGCACAAAGTTGAAATTTTTCGTGTAATATAGAGTAATGCGCGTGTTTCCGGAATTGGGCTACGCACTCGTGCATCTTTCTATAATACGTGTCATATCATGTTTCTATTATATGTGTGTACAAAATTAAAAATATTCGATGGATTCACATTTCACACAACGTTGAATTTGTATAGAGTATTTTAATATACTTTTTACGGAAGTTCCCATAGGAATGTATTTCAAAGGAGGTAGGTATTAAATTTAATGTTTTTTCCCGGTAAATGTATCAACTGGAATACTTTTATTTACTTCGGCAATAATCAATGTCGGACTGATTTATGGCGAAGCGTGGCCCTTGCTAGTAAAGTTCTTCGAAAATGAGGGTATTTGTACGTTAACGAATAAACTATTGGACGCAATTATCGGCCTTCGGCATAAATATGCGGTTATATACAATTACCAGTTTTTTTTTAATTTTTAATATTAAATGTTATGAATAAAAAATATTGAGCCATAAGAATTAGTCAGGCCCATTCTACATATATCAATCACCCAGTAGCTTACACAAAGTCCTCAGGTAAAGCCCCGGATCCTCAAGTAAGTCTGTCTGTTATCGATTTTTTTTTTTATAATATAAGAGTAGCAGACGAGCATGCAGTCCACCTGATGGTAAGTGGCTACTGCCGCCTATGGACACCCTTCAAACAGGAATACAGCAGCGCCTAACACTGCTGTTATTAGGTAGAAATGTGTGGGTGTGGCGGTGGTGCCGCCGGAGTCGAACCACAAAGGGTTGTACCACCTTCAAATTATTTAGATTTTTACAATTATTTAGATTTTTACGGTGTTTAACATACCTTCACCTAGTTTTTACCAGTTTTGCGAAAAAGTTTAGCCTTATGCAAAGAATAGTGTCGTACAGTACAGTAACGGTTGATCAAACAGATTCGCTTTCGCATAGATAAAATGAGAAAATGTGTTTGTAAATTCAAAAACTATTTATTTATTCGAAACATATCTTATGCTTTTGAAACATAGGCAACTAACTATTCCGTAAAAATTAAAACCTCTTTAATAAAGGACTTAATCCTTCTTTCTAAAAGTGCTAAGTAACTTTGAAAATTGAATGTATTAGGACGAGATATACACGTACAGATGAATTTACGAACAAGGAAGTAATCGTCAATCCATTACTGTCCCACTGCTTAACACGAGTCTTCTCTCAGAGTGAAAGAAATTTAGGCCACCGCGCTGGTCAAGTATAGAGTAAAGTAGAGTAGACTTTACACGCTTACCTAATTTTAGAGAACTCAGAACTCTTTTACCTAGAAATCTTTTAAAAATCTGTTTGTAATATGTATTACTATTCTTCTGTGTAAAACACTGTTTCAATTTAGAAAATCAGAAAACCTTCATCGAACATACTTCCTTTCAACCACGATCATAACCGCATCGCAAGTTAGTTAGTTGCTCTGATTATATTAGTTCTTGATTAATTAAACGAGAAACTTCTCTGCTTCCGACACCATGGCATCTTACCGAGTTTAATGTAATATTAGTTGGTTTCATGGCTTTGTTTATCACCCAAGTTTGGTTATTTATCCGAGAAAATATTATTTGTTAGTGCAAAATTATAAATTTAATTATTTAGTCAAAATGAAAGTCTAGGTCATGGCTGGTATTTTTCAGGTAATATGGAGTATATATGGAGTTGGTTACAGATTTTCATAGACAGCTCCTCAGTTACATCAATCTTATAAAAAACAACGTCTTTTGTGAGCAAAAGCTTATGGAAAATTAGATGGTAGCCTATTTTATGTAAAATATTATTTCAGATAATTCCTTTCTTGTTTCGTAATGGTAGGAGTATATGTATGTGTAGTATACGTATGTATGTATTATGTCAGAAATAACCACCGCCTACACACAGGGTCCCCCATTGTTTATATTTCCCACACTTACAACTGTATATAGTCAATATCCCACCTGCTGGATAACACCATTTGTTTACTTAGGTTACGTTAATGGTAATTACGACAAATTTAACTGTAATTAGGGATCTAAAATAGCTAATTAGAAGTCAGTCAGCTTTTGATGTATTCAAAGGATTACGTATTATACCTACTATGTATGTATGTATTTATTATACTAAAAGAAAATAAAGTTTTCTAGAATTATAATGACGCACCCGGATTCTTGAGCGTCGTGAACACACTCAAAGACAAGTATAAGAACACCCAGACCCAGAACACACAAATTAATCACTTTAGTGTTTGTTTGTTGGTATCATACACACGATTTGAATAATTTTATCTAGCTTGATCATGATGTTTTTTGACTCAATGATACAAGAGATCTGATGATGTCCGAAACAGTTTTTTTTTTAATTTAATAAACACACACGCGTAGAATATGACTATGTATACACTATATATAGATTAGTAGAGATACTTCGCCGCCTTCAAATTGAATGAAGCCACAAACGTCTTATTAGTAAGTTCTTTTTTTGAATTCTTGACAAATAAAGACATTTTTAGAGAAAATTTACGAATAAATAACTAATACTGCGTATTTTACATAATAAATAAATAATTATTTTAAATATTTTAGGGACATTTTAGCACGGAGACGTGGCAAAACTTTTTTACGCAACTATTTCAATTCGCAAAACTGGGTACATTTTCTTGTTAGGAGTGAGTAATCTTTACTAATCTATGAGTGTATAGGTAATAGATAGATTTCATTATTTTAACTAAATACCGCTATTCGGTATCGTAAGGCGAAATATAAATTGTTCGTGAATTTTACACGTGTTTTATTTCATAGGGTGCAATGATCTTTTAATATCAAGTAAAATGCTTTTGTTACATAAATCAAACCAGGTTCATTGTTTCCTGAAAGAATCAATGTTAAAAAGCTTCTTTCAATTTGCGCGAGGGCCATTATAATTTCGCCTGCAATAATGATTTCTCATCTTACAATCCCCTCAAGGTGTTTACAGATGAAATGAAGAACAAAGGAATTATTGTGATATTGATATTTTTCCTTCGAGTTGGAAACTTGTACGGTTACGGCCAATATTCAAGTAGATTGTACGAATGTTATTTGATATTGTTTCGTGGAAATAAACTTAAATGGAGGTGAACATTATTCTTATGTAGCAGAAGTATACGAGCTCGTAGCCCACCTGATGTCAAGTGCTCTCTACCACCAATAGAGAATTTAAGTATTTTTACGATTTTCTGAAAACTGATCACGAGTATCTGATCACGGCAATTACGAGTCAAGTGTGTTCAGGCTTCCGATGAGGTTTGAAGACTGCAGTTCACAAATGACGATCGACAAGCGCACGTAAATCTTTGCCACTAACGGTCACCCATCCAAATTCCGACTGCGCCGGTCGTCGCTTAACTTTGCAAATCATTTGAGATCTATACAAGACGCGGGGCTATATGCGAAGTGCACATAGCCCTGCATATCTTCTTTGCCTTATAAACTATATATCCAGTACTATGCGACTTGATTTATGTTGACTGAAAGAGGCGCGGTAAAACTTTGTTATATACGAGTAATATATCACTTTAATTGATTAATTCTTAGTTCTTAATCCATAACATCGTTGACAAGGCACTATGAAGAAATTGAATTATCTTAGTCAAATGATTGATTACGGTGAGGGTGGCGTGAAGGAAAACAATTATCGGGACCGCCCAAGGCTTACGATTCACACCTTAGCCTTCGGCAAATCGATTTCTTATCCACGAGACCCTAATCCTATTGCGTTAAGAGCACTTTGATTCCGATTGCAGTACGAGATTTACGTAACGGGTGATTTTGTGCTGTTTACTTTTTTGTGGTTTTGTTTTTACGACGGTAAATATGCAACTAGGTTACCTTATATTGTTGTTGTTGTGGCTTAGAGTGCGTCATTGTAGTTATGAGTCGTCTACTTCGATGAACGTGGTAGAGCCAATTGAACTCAGGTGGCACTATCACCATGATTTTCTTTTTTATTTCTGCGTACCTAATAGCATGTAGTGTCAAGAGTTGCTTTGATCTGGGTTGAAGAACGCGGTAAGAAATGTTCGCTTACTCGTATAAGTACAAGTACAAGAATTTCAGTTTAGTGCTCAAGAATAGCAATGTGCCTATAACATGCCTTCAATCCTACCTTGAATTACTTACAAATGTTCATGGACGGCTATTTGCGAGGTACGAGGTAGACTATATGTCTCCTGAAAACTTCGATTTTATTTGAGATCTTTACTTCAGATGATCGCTCAGTCCCTCTTGCTCATAAACGCTTTGCCATGCCTTAGTCAGAAGTTCTTCTGTCCCACATAAGACAGTCGTCACGTCGTCGAGATACAATGCGTAGGCTTTGCACATGACAGTTTGATAAGATAAGATCTGATGCAAAATTAGATTTAGGACTATTTAAAAACAAAAAGAGCTAAGAGAGAAAACGATTTGCTCGTTTTAAAAATATTTCAAATTACAGCCTTGTGTATTGTTAGTACCTACGTGATAATATTGCTTCGATAATTATTAAATGGAGTGTTCACGCCCACACGTATTTATGAAGGTGTACTTATGGCACACTTTTATATAATAAGTTTAAAATTAAACTTATTAAAATCATGATTAGTGGAAACAAAATTACAAAATATGTATCACATTTTTATGTTTTTTATGTTGTTTACGAGTACCTAGGTATTAATTAAGAAAGTGTGTTATACTACTTATAAATGCACGATAATCTATAATAATAGCTGAATAGTCGAAATGCCTTTAAAATAAAGAAAAAGGATTTTGGAAGGCGTATTTAAAAATACGTTCACCTCTGATAAAATCTAGAATTTCTACGTTAAAATCTTAAAATCGTAAAAATCCAAAACCGCCAAACATTTTATAGCGGTGAAATATTACGGCTATAAAATCATATGCGGACGCATTTGTTCATTTATTGACCGCATGTGTGGTTTGTATTTTTACCACTTAAACTCTACTTCCTATATCTGAACGAAAAATAACTGAAGTGGTAGTAGAAAATATTTATTAAGCATTAACTAATGAGAAATATTGAGAGAACTAAACATATAGTACGAGCTTCATGTATTATAGAAGTACTTGTATTCTAAATACTTTTAAGTAAATAGGTAATCCTAATTATTAATATCAAATAATTTCTGTTTTCCAGGTATTCACGATACACGAAGATATTACACTAGAGAGTAGGCCATCGAAAGTCTACTTCGTCGATTCGAATCACGAAAACAGCTTGTATCAGATCAACTTCTGGGTACATGCAGTCGTCATCAAGTTGCTACCGTGTGCCATCTTGACTGTGATCAGCGCTTGGCTGATCAGAGTATTATATCGCGCGAATAGCAGAAAAAAGGCCTTGAAAGGATACAATGCTTGTCCTGCAGACGCGGTTGTGAACAGCAATGGTAATGTGTTTACAAGGAAGTCGACGAAACGGTCCAAAGCTGAACGGAGAACCGATCGCACGACTAGAATGCTTGTTGCTGTCTTATTACTGTTCCTGCTGACAGAGTTTCCGCAAGGCATTTTAGGTAAGTGATAGCTCAAAAGTGTAGGAAGTGTAACAATTCGTACTTGAAGATAATAAACCACCGCTTACGAATTAAAACTACCGCAATTGTGCTCCGCAGAATCCCCAACAAATCACAAGCACCTTTGATACTTATATGTCATGTAAAAGTTTCTTAATACTAACTTTGACGGTGAAGCAAACAATAAACCATCATGAGGTTTTCAAATACGCATCCTACATCTTTTAAATCTCTTTATAATCTTTTAAAGTGTGTACAGTGGACATTCGTGAATTTGGCCAGCGATGGACATAATTCTTCTTGAGAAAATCTTTCCCCACTAAAGGGATAATAGTAGATTGATGATATCCTACAAAAGAATCTACTGCTGTTATCCTCTAAATCCGAATTTCAAATGGGGTTTTCCTTTCATCTCACGTTTGCAGTTTATACTACAAGCACTTTGTTACGCATTACTAAGGCAAGACCAACATCTGTCCGTGACGCAATTTGATTAGTTATATAATGTACATTTGAAAACGGAGAAATCTTGTAATATTGTTTAGTTTAAGGACTGAATGTACAAACAATGTCAGATTTTATAAGAATTAAGCAAATAATGGATATTTATTTAAAATATATTAGGATTTTTAGTTTGTTTCTGGATATGCTACATTTCTAAAATATTTTCATGAATTACTATTTTTTTGATCGCATTCAAACGTAGTTGAGGTTATGATATTTTTAATTAATAAAGCTATTAGAAACTTTAAAGATGTTGTGCATGAAACTCCAATTCAAAGTATTATTATAATCTCCTTCAATTCATCTTTTTTTCAATAATTATTAACATTAACATTATTATCAACCTACTTCTTAATTTAGTACTATTAGTTAAGTAAACTTTGCTATTTAATTGACCTAATTATTTTTAAATTCCCAGGCCTGATGAGCGGCACATTGGGGCGATGTTTCTTCAAGCGCTGCTACAACTTGTTCGGCGAGATGATGGATGCCCTCGCCCTCCTTAACGGAGCTATCAATTTTGTGCTATACTGTTCTATGTCCAAACAGTTCCGAACGACATTTGGACAGATTATGAGGAACCGCTGCGTTAACACACCTCGAGCAAGCTCCCACACCGAACTACAGACGACTTATGTTTGATCACGGAAAATATGGAAGTTAAAAAAAAATACCAATTGACTTATAAAATACTTTTGAGTTGTAGTCCTGGAAGGGGTATGCAACTACAATCGACTTAGATTTGATTTTGACAAAGACGTACGAGTATACCTACATATATGAGAAGAAATTTATTACGCAAATTACAAAGTGTTACTATTAATTTCTAGTCGTGCATATCAACCTACAAACGATTTACAATTGATTTTGACGAAGACGCAAATGACAACAAATAAATTATGCTGACTTCTAAAATATTGCTAAGATCTAATGGTCAATGCCAAACAAGATGGTTCATTTTGCACTGACGAAGACGAAATGCGTAAACATTATCTAAGATTCATCGAATCTAGTCTGATTCGATGAAATTCTAGTCGTTTAAATGTTAGTCACAAAATGTGGGACAAACAAATGTTGAGATGTTATACTTATACTTCTATTATTAATAATGAACAAAATTTGAACAATTTAAGCGAAATGATACAATGATCGGGTTCAGTTGGAGGAGAGTCCAGAAATAGTTTAGGACAAGTAATGAACAAAGTTGCAACAAAACCACCTTTCACTGGTTTAGACAGAACGATAAATCTCAACGATATTGAGAAAATTCAGAGGCGTTCGTGTATTGATCAATAGATATGAACTATTACAATATAACTGAACCGCAGTTCTAATTCATGTGGATCTTGTGAACGTGTGATGTTGTAAACATTATTTGATGACGATTTGAAAAAACATTCGATTTTCGAGTTATAGTGGACAATCGTTTTGTGAAGCGTAAGGTGAATTATATTTAAGTAAATATAATTATTTTCTCGTGAAGGCAGTTATTGAAATTAATAAAATATCTCGATTTAAAATGAATACTGAAACCGTCGATAGATTAATAATTGGATTCCGCTGAACACACCGGAGACCAATTTATTAATCATCATTACAGAAGTAATGACAACTACTACTACAAATAATCACCGTACCAAAGGCAACGAATAAAATGAATTTCTAATACCTACAAATATAAAATTTACTTTTTACTCTTAAATCTGAAATAACGAAGAATTCCGAGATAATTCGAGAAAAAGTACCGGAATTCAAATTTTATGGACCGGGCGACCAAAATATGATCCCAAGGGAGGCGAAATAAAGTCACAAATGTAAATCCAGCCTTTAGATAATCATGTTGATACAATAAAGACATTTTTGGACCCTCGTAAATTTAACGTAAGGAGAGAGGAGGGTAAGATTTGCATAGTGTTGGGTGGACAATACGCCTTTTGTCACATCTGTTATGGAAATTTAATCTTTGTTACATAAGACACTGGGATTTTCAATACTATTGGTCTTCGGTGTAATGAAAAAATGTGTATTTACGTGAGTGCTAATTATGTAATAAGCCTCCAAAAAAACCAAATTAACAGAGACTTATTAAATAGGAAAACGTGTATATAATACAAAAATTGTACTGTGGGTTAAATTATAATTAAGGTTTCATTTAGTAGTAATCTTGAATATTATCGAAAATATCCTTATAATCGAAACAACGATAAAGTCAGCTGTAATTTTCATACGTCACAATTGAGGGATTAAGTTTAAATCCTACATAATTATATTAATTATAACATTTAGTTTTACGTTATTTGACAATATAGTTAAGCATGGATGTGAAATTGCAATTTGTTGTAAAATTAATTGTGTATATAAGGAAACTGATGTACAATGGAATGGTATCGATGTATGTAAATTATATGTTACAAATATCCGGAATGTCACATGTTTCATATATCAATAAGTATAATGTAAATAGTCGTTTTGCTTGGAATTGATCTTATGTTGCTTTTGGATATAAGACATTTACTGTTACAACGGGTAGAACGTAGCTTGTGTAGATCACGAAGAAATATATTTATATTGGTTGCCTGATGTAAAAATGGAAAAGCAGAACGTAATAGTAGGCATTAGCCAAAACTTAGGAGTACTTACAATGTACATTATACGATACTGCGTGAATGCTGTAACTTTTTTAACTTAATAGCCCGATATTTAGTAGATATGATTACAATATCATAGTAAAGAAAGAGTAGTAGCACAGCTTCATATAATCCGCCGGTTTGAATGTATGCGTAAGTAGCGGGCGCCGTGTAAGCACGCACTTTTTACGCACACAAACAAATAGAGGAGAGTGGCCGAGAGTTGCCTCAGTACGGGCTGCGTCACGCGTATGATCGCGCGCATTCCGTTTTCTGAATTCAGGATTTGAGTTCACAGATATGTAATTGGTCCGATTATGGGTGTGTTTACTTCGTACAAGTTATATATTTACTAACATAATGTATACAAGGTGCTACACGACTGTAAATAAAAGTACTCGTCATACAAGGTGTTTAGATAAATAAAAGTGACAACCCTATGCATCATTGCAAGAGTAGGTAATTATCTCGCCGATAGGCCTTAGCTAACCTACTACTCTTTCTTTACTATGACAATATCGTGTCAGTGCGAAAAAAGGAAAGGAAACCTTGCGTGTTAAAGCGGTAAATGACATTTTTATTAAGAACAATGAATATTTTTGAAACAAGAAGACATAAAGGTATATTATACATCTTTTATATTTAATCTGGCAACCTTGATATCAAGTCCTTTGAGTCTTGGGAAGTCGAACGATTCGACCCTTTACGCAAGCTACCCTGCGGGAACAAATATTTTTGATTTCAAATTTGTATGTGGAAAATAATCTCAAATGTAAATTAATACATGTTACGATTATAATGTGGTTTTATTTATTAATACATTTTTGTACAAAATGAAACTTATTTTTTATCTCTGTTACTATTATGATAATATTTCCAAGTATTTAAAAAAAATAAAAAAGCAGATTGCTATTAATGCGTTCGTCCAAAAAATAATTATCATTTTGTTAAACGTTGAATAAAGACATCGCGAGGCAACCTGAGGATTCGAAACAAGGCTGTGTGAAGTCTACCAATTCGCATTTGTTCAGCGCAGTGGACTATAACCTAAACCTAATCAGCGATCCATGATCAGCGAGTGAGAGCTGATCAGCGAGGAGGATATCCGGGGCCAACAGAGGGACAGTAATGGGTTGACAACTAAGGCGCTCCTTCACCAGTAACATTTCAATGTAATGTAATAATTCAGATTCGATGATTAGTTCAGTGAGTAAGGAGAACGGAACATACCAGTTTGTTTTTTTTATAATATAGGAGCAGCAGACGTGCGTGCAGGTCACTTGATGATATGTGGCTACTGCCGCCCATGGACATCTGTAAACAACCTCAGATAAGATTAGATATTCCTACCTAAGGTCGGCCACAGATGCGCCGCTACCCCTGAAGACTCAGCTGGAACGCATTGGAAAAGTATGTCTTCTCTACCACACCCTTCAAACCAGAATACAGCAGCGCTTAACGCTGCTGTTATGAGGCAGAAATAGGGGTGGCGGTGGTGCCGTCGGAGTCGAACCACAAATGGTTCTACCACTTTCAGAATAGCCGTATTGATACAATTTGGCAACATTACAGTAATGAGAGAAAATCTGTACTAAAATATATTAATCCTTTCTAAAATATCTGGATTATTACATTATAAGCAAATGCTTATAATAATCCAGGTCAGTGAGGCAGGATGGAAACGAAATGTTTAACATCGAATCTTGGAAGATTACGAGACTACGAGAGCCAATTTCACTATGACCCGTTTTTGCCCTAAGGGCACTGGGGGACCGAATTCAAGAAGGGGCCCGAAAGACCAATATATTGGCTTAGACGATACGTATCCACTATTTCTACCAAAATTTCTAAATTCGAATAGTAGTCATTAACTACTAATAAAAACTTTATTTATACATGATTTATTTTGGGTTTTTGCTTGTTATTACTCCTAGCGACAGTAGATACCTAAGTAAATAAGTGTAATACGACTTACACTAAACTAATATTTTTAAATGAGGCCCTAAGATCTTGTATTCCTTAAGCCTGTAATTGCTTAAGACGGGATGAGCAGGACCCTTTCCTTAATATTTATTAAATGAGATGGTGGATATAATTTTAGGTTTCAAAAAATATTTCATCACGTCAAAGTTACGATTGTGCTTTTTATAAAAATTACTTATGCATTACTATAATATTATTTTCAAGGCTGAGTCTATTAATACGGTTACCGTACGAATAATTTATAATTATTAATACGGGTACTGGACAAACAATTTATTATTATCCGATTCGAACCGGTAGATTTTGAGAAATCTCAAAAAAAGTACAAAATTTTTTTTTTTGAAATTTTTTTTTAATAACTTTAAAAAAAAAACCTAACCTAACCTAAGCTAACCTAACCTAACCAATTGAATAAATGTACGCATAAATATATTTAAAAAAAATTGAATTTGTCACATTGTTTAAAGAAAAAAAAAATTGAATAAATGTACGAATAAATATATTTAAAAAAAAAATGAATAACTGTACGAATAAATATAATTTATTAGTCCAGTACCTGTACAAATAGTCACATTGTATTTTCAATTTGATATTCGCAAAATATTAAGGATTACAATCCTATTTTATTATTTGCTTAGTAATTGGCCGAGTATAATATTGTTTTCCTCGCTCCACTGAGATCAGATTAAATAAATTAGTATTTTAGATTTTCAATATAAAATATGAATTTTTGAGAGATTACCTTTTGTGAATAAAATTTTACAAACTTACTAGCTGACCAGAAAAAATGTTAAGGGTGAACAATCCTGAAAAATAGATAGTAGCCGATTCTCAGACCTACTGAATATGCATATAAAATTTAGTGAAAATCGATAAAGCCGTTTCGGAGGAGTACGGTAACTAACACTGTGACACGAGAATTTTATATATAAGATTAAATAACAACGAGGCTCGAACAGTGTTTTCTGTTTCAAAGAACCCTACAGATTTTGTATTAAAAACTATAAAAGGTTAAACCAAGGTTAGAATGAAAATTTTGTAACCGTTATTATTCAATCTTATAAATAGTACTGAAACCACAGACCTGTATTTGTTTTGTGACTGAAAATCTACGCATAAAATAAGCTTCACGCTACTTAAGTCTCTTATTTTTTAAGAAGTCGTTCAAGTGTTTATAAGGTTTTCGTCGCCATAATAATAACTCATAATAAAGGAAATTATTCCAAGAAAACTCATATTTAACGTAGTTTTTATGTATATTCTTAGCTCCTTATATTTTTTCGAACAGAATTGCGTGAATTTGGGAATTGCAGGGTCGGGCCGGATAAGTTTTTGGGTATATCCCTTGGGTACAGTATAGACCTAAGAGAAAAAAACTGCCTAGTCCTATACAATTTCACCCTAAATGTAATTGTACCCAGTTTGGTCACCAATGAAAAGTTATGGAGTGTCTATGAAACTGTCCCATCTTTTAGCCCTAAAGGTCACGTTTTTCTCCTTCCCATGGTTAAAAGTTTGAGATGTTTGTGGTTTGGCTTTAGTTGTACCACGTCCTACCTTATAGAAGCAGTGTGAACGCTTTGTATTATGGTTTAAAGTGTGTTTGGAAGAGATATAAAGGCCGCGTGCTTACATATTTCTCAGTTTTTTTTTTTTTATTTATTTATTTATTTTTGTACACCTTAAACTAAGGGTTACAAAGGGTAAACTTAATGCCTAATGGCATTCTCTGCCAGTCGACCCTGGGTGATGGCGATAGAATGTGGTAGGCATAAACATGTGGTAGACATAAACATTACTGCTTATAATGATAAAATATCAAGAAATGCAACTATGGGAAAAAAAATACAATATCTAATATAATAATTATAAATAAATATCAGGTTCTGTGATCCAATTGGGTTATTTATATTCTGGTACGCATCTATCCATCTATGGTCGGCGACTACCTAAACATTATTTGCATTATAAATAAATCAATCAAATAATAATCTCACCACAACAAATCTTTTCGAATATCCAAAAATATAGAGAACAGAGTCTTCTTTGTAATCGTTTGCGAAGGCCCCTTTCACTCTAAGGTGTTCGTATCCGAATGGGATCTGCTACCTGCATAGAAGTTACATAGCGTAACAAAGGATTTCTGGAAATTTACGTATAAAGAGATTTCTGCTTTAAAACCAGCGATGTATTGTATGTTTTTTTCCATAGTTGTATTTCTTGATATTTTATCATTACTGCTTATGTTTATGCCTACCACATGCTATCGCCATCACCCAGGGTCGAGTGGCAGAGAATGCCATTAGGCATTAAGTTTACCCTTTGTAACCTTAGTTTAAGGTGTACAAAAATAAATAAATAAATAAATAAATGTATTTTCGACTCTTCTGACATTACAAATAACCATAGTCGACTGTGATTACTTTCTATCATGTACCCCGTTCACTTTATCGTGAAATTTAAGTATGGATTGTAGTTGTAGTTATGTGCGTAGATAGATATATTACAAAGTTCATTGTTCAAAGGTATCTTTTTACACCTTTCTGACTCGTTTTTATGACACAGCGTGTTTTGAACAGTCTCGAGACATCGATATGCTATCAAACGTACGTGATACCGGTCTTGTAAGAAGGAATCATTTTAGGGTACATTTTGTTTGATCACAAGCTGACACATTTATATTTGAGTGTCTTTTGGTGGAATATATTTTGGCTGTAAATACAGTTAGTATTGGATTTTTTTTACAATTACATTAGATGTTTTATGAGTATTGCGTGATAAACCTTGAAATGTTAAAGGATATACCAAATTATAATTAATTTTTAAATATTTAAGAATTCTGAAATTCACTTTTCAACTACTAATGTAGTAGGTACGTACTAGGAGAAGAAAGAAAGAAAGAAAAATACCTTATGCGGCAAGTATATAATAATACACATACACATAAAATTGTAGCAAGAACATACTCGATTTTTCGGCCAACACTAACCTCTGGGGTCTTCAGGAAAACATAATATTTTATTCACATTCCGTTAAAGATAAAGCTACATTTAACTTATTCACATTGCCCTAATGTTACTCACTATCTCACATACGAGTACCTACTTTTTTTTAACAAATGTACTAATTTGGTTTTATCTTGGAATGTTATTAACATTTTATCGTCAAGAACACATTACTGTCCCATTGCTGGCCCAGCCAGGGTCACCAAGGGTCACCTCACAGAATTAATAATTACGTCCTTCAATTAGGTTCTTCAGATCTCTGAGGTATACAGGTTTCCTTATTATGTCTTCCTTCACCATTAACTTGACAAACAATGTGACAAATTTGTTATTACTATGACATCTTAAACTTATGCTATGATTTTGTATTTTTCAAATTATTCAATGTTTTATTATGTTTCATGTATCGTAATTTTCATAAACGCGTCGAACAGGTTAATTAATGTGGGGTAACTAATTACATTGATGAAAACAAATTTTGAAACATACGCGCCAGCTACAATAATTTGATATTACCCGAACGTTTCAATTAAAATGAAGCACCTAACGTGTTTAATTGTTCAAGGGAGGAATGTACGATAATTACACATACTCGTCAAAGGCTTAGGTACATTATTATCATGCAAGACAAGATAATTTAGTTGGTTGGTAGATATGGTACATCATGGCAGTAATCAGTGTTGCCTACATAGATTAGTAAATATTACTCACTCCTAACAAGAAAATGCTACCAGTTTTGTCAATTGAAATTGTCACTGTCATCTATTTTCGTGTTTGAAAAATATTTAAGAAATTTAGTTTTTAGATCATTTACGAATGAAACGATATTTCTCCGCGCTTTTTCTTCGATTTCGTGTATTTGCGCCAATTACTGCGCATGTCGGCATTGTTCCGCGTAAATTACACCATGACAGCCATTAAATCGCTGACAGAATCGTCAGCCGTTTAAGTCATTTAATGGATTCCTTCAATAACAAGGCGGTGAAATATCTATACGATAGTAACGATCTCCATCTAGAACAGGGATTCTACCTGAAGCTGAGTTTAGATAGGTGCGTTGCTATATTTTGAACTAAGATTGTAGCTTGGAATGTGAGTTAGCCTTGTCTACAGTATACTCCCTTCGTTGCAAGAATTGTTTCATGTAGGTCTAGCGGTTCTACTGTCCTGGTAACTAACTGGTAGTAATTAATTTGTAATTCTACTATTTTTCAATTTTGAAACAGCAAATTCACTATGGTTATATTGAGTAGGTATTATTACATTAGATATGAAAGAATGAAAGAAAAGAACGTTTATTCCATACTCAACACTTCAATAAAAAGCATGATAGCCTAGTGGTTAAGAAACTCTGTCTTTTCATCAAGGGGTCTGATGTGCAAATTACAGGCACGCACCTCTGATTTTTAAAAGTTATGTGCGTATTAGAAATTAATTATCACTTGCTTAAACGGTGAAGGGAAACATTGTGAGGAAACCTGCATACCTGAAAAAAAAAAGATTTCAAAGGTATGTGAGATCTCCTAAAAAGCACTTGGCCAGCGCGGTGGACTAAGGCATAATCCTTCACATTCTGTGAGTTGACCCGTACCCAGCAGTGGGATACTAATGCGTTGTTGATGATGATGATGGTGATGATAATCATGATGAAGCACTATAATACAACAATTGAAAAATATGAGAAACCTATTACCAGTAGTAATAAATAAATAAGTTGCAGCCTAAACAAATTATAAGCGGTACAGCCTACTCGTATTGGCGAGAGTTAAATGAATTTGAAGAGTTTGAGTGAATTTAAATTCTTAAATGGATTAAGGGGACCTTAATAAATTGCTTGAACCGAGACAGCGGATATAAATTTTAATTAAAAATTAAACTTTCCCTTTCAATCAATATTGTTTATTGGACTCTTGATGCATTTAATTATTTGTAAAGTTTGTATTAGAATTGTAATTAATCCCAGAAGATTTAATTTTGAAAATTGTGTTACATTATTACTACCAACAATATTATTATCAATTTATATATTGTGTTCATCGCTTATATTCTGGTTTGGTAAAACGTGTGATAAGAATAACACTTAAGGGCACTTTCGTGTCGCGCGTGTTTAAGCGTGCACGCGCGTTCAACTAGCACGTAAGAATTAAGTCGCTATAGTTTTTTCACGACTCGTGTGCGTGTCCGTATGAAACATCAGGATACGATATAAAGGTGGTGATACATTTTGAAGGTGATAGAACCGCCATACCTATTTCTGCCTAATAACAGCAGTGTTAGGCGCTGCTGTGTTCCGTTTTGAAGGGTGTGGTAAGGAGACATAATTTTCCGAGGCGTTCCAGCTTAGTCCTCAGGGGTAGCGGCGCATCTGTGGCCGAACTCAGGTAGGAATATCTAATCCTATCTGGGGTTGATTACAGATGTCCATGGGCGGCGGCAGCCACTAAACATCAGGTGGACTGCATGGTTGTCTGCTACTCCTATATTATAAAAAAAATACAAGTGACACGCGTGCGGGTGGGACGCGCGTGCGGTTTAAACACGCGCGACAGGGATATATTATACACAAAGCGTTTCAATGTCCATGGAATATTTCGATCAGCTGGTCTGCATTTTTATTTGTAGGTAGGTAAATACTATTTTTTCTAAAAAAGTTTCCATTTAAGCATTTAGGCTTAGTAGTGTTTAAACGAGCAGCGAGGCGGAGCGGTCATCATACCGGTCTGACGCGCGAGTCCCGGATTCGATCCTGGCCTAGACAGACATCTGAAAGATGAATTTGGATATATGTTCTGGGTCTGAGTATTTGTGTATTTGCATTTGTGTGTGTCCATGACACCCGTTGGGTATCCCTGTGAGGGACTGTAAGTGTAGAAAGCGATTTTTTGTTATCATTGCGTTTTTATATTTCTAAGAGGAAATTCAATGACCCCAGTTCATATTTTATCAAATACGCCATTGGAATCACTTCACAATTTTCAGCATCATTAAACATGATTTAGCTGAACTCCAAAAGGGCGTTGGATTTAAAGATAGTATTAAATAAAGTGGTGCTTAACGCTTCCAAAAAGGAATATATCTATACCAGCTTCCGCTCGCGACTTCGTTCACGTGAACTTAGGCTATAAGTGGACGTAACAGGTATAATTTACAGTTAAAAATATCCATGAAAAACACTGTGATGTGTATAGTCACTTTAAGATGGGTCAAACGTTAGAATTATTTGTACACATACATAATTTTTAATTTGTCACAAACGAGTGAGATTTTAAAACTTTCAAAAATTTGAAACTAAAAATATTCGCCATTCGTTATCCTTGTAGGATAATAGGAGGTTACATACAATATAGACGCAAATAAACATAAAGAGCGTGGCGCTTTTTATAAAATAGTCCCACTTTTTTTTCTTATAATATAGAAGATATAGAGCAGCGAACGAGCATGCTGTCCGCCTGATGGTTAGTGGCTACTGCAATCCGTGGACATTTGTAATCAACCCCAGATAAGATTAAGAGACCTTAGATCGGCTACACGCGTACCACCCCTGAGTATGTGTCCTTTACCACACCCTTCAAAGCGGAACACAGCAGTGCTTAATACTGCTATTATTAGGCGGAAATAGGTTTGACAATGGTCCTACGTAGTCGATCCTCGAAGGGTTCTACCTTATTCAACCTTTTATCTTTTTTCCCTTGTTCTTGAGCGAAGGGATAACTAAAGAAAAAAATCTAAATATTTATAGGTGTATTAAGGAAGTGTTCAACCTTTTCAGAATATCAACTTACTTATTTTCGTTTTACTTCCTGTTCGAGCTTAATTACATCCGGTTTAAAGATTTCCTTTGTGTTTTTATTTCACCTCGATCCGCGTTTAATGAAGCCGATTTAATAATTAACTTACTGGAATGATTGAATAAAACTTTTTTATTATGATTTTGTTCGTTTTAAATGATACAAAATCGATAAGGTATTTTATGTTTTAAAGCATAAGTTTGCACCCTGTACCTATAGGCATCTATAGGCGCGGCGAATTCGTCTTCCGTGCCGGAAGCCAAATTATATCACTGATATGTATGTGTACATATAGCCTTTCATTACATAACTGTTCACCTGTGATTTATATTAGACGACTAGCGTGACGGACGTATTCTGACATGCCTGACAGGGTGATAAGTCTGACGTGCAGAGGGCTTGAGTTCTATCCTCGCGATGACAGGTCTGTTTAATGATTTTATGTTTCTGTTTTGACTCTGTTGTGTTTATATGATGGTCGTCATGCCAATGGCATCCAAAGCATCTTTTTTAGTCCTCAGGGTACTCAGTAACAACGTATTTGCGAGTGACCTAATTTAGGACCTCTAAGATAGATTACAGATGTTCATGGATAATAGTAGCTTATCATCAGTTGAATTGCATGCTTGTTATATGTTGTATATGTTATAGTTCTATGATAAACATACGTTAATTTCCTTTTCGATCCGATCCATACTAAGAAATAGAAAACTATTTAATTGTCGAAAGATGTATTGATGTAATATCGGCATCTATCTTTCCGCTGCGGCAGACATGGAATGGCTAGACTGCCCCAGCACATTCATCACTAGTCTAGACCGGCAAACGTAAACAATGTTATCTAATAACAAATTCACGATATTTTTAGAGATTTCATGTTCTATTTGAGCGTACATAAAATTATCATATCGTCGCTTATCGTGAAGGCATAATGCTGAACTGATTGCTGGAAGCGATTCATTTTCAGTCAGAATTATTCTTAAGAAAACAAATGTAAGGAGTATAAAAAAAAATACTATTTTAGTATATTACATACTTACATGTATAATTCTGCTGGGTACGAGTCATTTAAAAAAGGGTTAAGGTCATTAAGGCCTGGCCACACAGCGTCAGCTGGAAGTAAATCCTGACGCTGCTGAGTTATATATTGTACTTAGCAGTAAGCGGCCACGGCGTAATTTTTGTATAGATAATAACTTTAGACATATAAATCTTTTTAATTTATTTTATTTTTATGACAAGTGTATAATCATCAAAATAATGCAATATTTAAAATAATTTAAAATATAGTTATTTTATTATACGTAGTAAATAGACACTTCGGTTACATGAATTTGTATATGTACCTTTAAAATTTGTTGAAATAATTCGGTCTAAGGACATAAGTCTCTATATACGCATAAAAACCTTACTTAACAGACTTTCGAGAAGAGAAAGAGAGCAACATTTACTACAACTTATACAAACATTTACATTATGAAATTGTAATTATTATCGAGGATTTTTGAGTCAGATCGCGTATTTTTCTTTTTATAAAGCTCAAAATATAAAATTCGAGTGTAATTTCATTTATTCGTGTGTTTGTGTGTGAATTTCCTTTATTCATTTATAACACAAATGGCACTCACAAATTGTATTCACTCATACAAATGAGTACAAAATGAGCAGAATTTTCCTTATTGTTCGCATTCTGAAACTTTGTGCAAAATATTAAACATTAATTTGAAAGTCAATGGATGAAATATTTTGCATAATAAGCTGATTGTGTAGCCGCCGCCAATTTTGACAAGGGTCATCCGAAATATTATACAGTGTTCTTTATTACGCAGTGACTAAATACTGTATCCACGTTTTGATGGCTACTGTGATTTTATTAAAATTAAAGTATGCAGTCCACCTTACGGTAAGTGCCGTTAATTGACAATGAACATCTGAAAGAGACAATAGTTCTGCAAAGATGGGTTGTTGCTTTTGGGGATGATTTTCGCTAAAACAACGCTAAAATGACAAGGATTAGGGCCTGAGCTATTTTATCTATCTTTGGGACAAGGAGAAGATTGGAAGACTTCTATACCTTTGGGAAGTTTATGAATTATGATGGCTATTCACATAGTACCTACATTTCTTAAAAATATTTCACCGTTAAGCTAATAACTAGCTGACCCGGCAAACGTTGTGTTGCCATATAAATAAAAAAAATGTTAAGGGTGAACAACCCTTATCACTTAGAGGTATGAAAAATAGCTAGTAGCCGATTCTCAGACCTACTGAATATGCATATAAAATTTGGTGAAAATCGGCAAAGCCGTTTCGGAGGTACGGTAATTAACATTGTGACACGAGAATTTTATATATAAGAATATATATTTAAATATTCGAAATGCGTAATACCTTGCTATTTTCATATCCAATAATATTTGTGGTTAATACGATTCTAATACGAAATAATAAAAATATATGGCAACAAAAAACATTTAACAGATGGCTCTTCTGTCCGTCACAAAACGTAATTATTATGCTAACGCAATAAAGCTTACTCAATATTTTCCAAACGTATGTAAATTGGTTGTCTGCCCGCCCTACGGTGGTAATTATCACTGGCGTGGGAGTCTGATTCTATTTCAGCTTTACACATTTTCGACTAATGGTTCATCATAACGTAATGGTTTTTTTTGTTGATGAGGGAGAAACTTTCATAACCTGTTGCCAACGTGTTTGGTGGGATTTTGCCCATTAAAACCTTCCCTGCGATTTCTCAGCGCTATGGCAAAGACTCCAGGATCTCCGGCAGATTGCAACCAGAGTCATTTGAGCGCGGTGCTGTGGTAAGCTGTGCCCTGGTGAACATTATTACTCACCATACTTTGGATGATTATTATGATATTTTGGTCACATACTGCTGTCGTTCCCGGGGTTGCTAGCTGGGTAGTTCGACTCTTGCGAACTTGTTACGGACAGAAAATAATGCTTTGCAGCTGCATATTTTCTGTGTGTTACAATCTTTTGGAAAGATCATTGGAGATAATCAGTAACAAACCACTATGAGCGTGAGTATGCTTTAGATATCTTCTGATTAAAGTCAAATAAATAATCTATTGTGGTTATTTTTCTCGTAATGTTTCCCATTTCCTTTATAGCATTATACAAATTGAATTCTCGAAACCCATAGGATATACTCCAAGAATCGTTAATTCTATTACGACTTAGAGCGCGGCTTAGCATAACATCTTCCATTCATTAACTTTATTTATGTTTACTGGTATTTCCGCAAGGTCAGTAAAAGTGGCTAGCCAACAAGGTGGCGAAGCGGAGCGATGCGAAGCGAAGCTTTAGATTATATTTTTTACTAAATTTCATTAGAGTAGAAGCCAAACTATACTATCAAACAAGTTATAACTTGCGTTGTAAAAAGCCTTAAAAAGGAATCGTCAGCAGGCTTTTGTTTTGAATTTCACTAAAACTTGACATGTATATTAAAAACTATAAAACATATATCAAGTTTTTGCAACACGACAAAGGTCTGGGTAAGGTTATTTGAATATATTACATTTAAATTTGTGTGCTTTTCGTCGTATTCCCTTCATTACTTTCTAATAATATTATGCTGTCGTCTTCAGACTATTAATTCACCTGGTTGATGGCGACATACATATGTTTTTTATATACCTAAGTTTTTTTCTGAAAAACATACCAACCTATTATTAGTACTCCATCTCTCATCTTTATCGCAATGTGGTGGTCAGCTAGACTTAAAGATTAAGGCCGCCAATAACAAATTAATTTTGGTCGATGTCAATGTATATTACTGTTATATTTATACAAGGGATCAACATATTGCTAAGAAATAAACATATTTTTGATCATGTGACTGACAGACATACTAATGCTGTGTCCTGGTTTGAAGGGATTTATTTAGGCAGATAAGTGTATGGGACGTTTCAGTTTAGTCCTGAAGGCCAGTAAACCATATAACTTCAAACAAAACTCCTGTTTAATTTAATAAATATCCCACTCCTATTGTAGATAAGTATTTTAAAATATTTGTTACATTACTATTGTTAGACAATATTATCGAATTAAGTGAACTTTCAGTATGAAATCCTCTGTTTTGTTAAGTTAATAAATACTATTAAACATTTTAGTAATATGCGATCTTCATGTGAGAGGTCGATATTCGGAACAAAAGGCTATTAAATTACCTATTCATTTATATAATACTAGCAATACCCGCGGCTTCACCCGCTTTTTATTAAATCATTATTAAATATAGCCTGTCGCACTCGTGAATAGTGTAGCTTTTTGATTGTGAAAGAATTTTCATGATCGGCTCAGTATTTCCGAAGATTAGCCCTTAAAAACAAACAAAGTTAATAACCTCTAATTTACCTCTTTAAAATAGGCTGAGTCTATTAATACAGGTACTGTACGAACAATTTATAATTATTAATACGGGTACTGGACAAACAATTTATTATTATCCGATTCGAACCGGTAGATTTTGAGAAATCTCAAAAAAACTACAAAAAAAAATTTTTTGAAATGTTTTTTTTAATAACTTTTAAACGGCTCTACCGATCGATTTTAGAAACTAAGCTCTTAACATCAAAAAATGACGTCGATCGCCATCAGCCCGTTCGAAATCAATTTAAAAAAAAAAAACCTAAACTAACCTAACCTAACCTAACCTAACCCATGTAAACAAAATAGTGCAAACATTAAAAGAATTTAACAAGGACGTTCTGTAAAGAATATATATTTAGTTTAAAAAAAAAAAAAACAACACTATAATTAAAACGTCATACTTACGTAATTTGATTCATGTTAATCCCAATGGTACAATCTCTGAAATGTAAGCAATTGATTAGCTTAGTATATATATATATTAATATATGACAATAATATATCAATAATCAAAATTATAATTAAAACAGAGATCTGATATATGTTAAAAGCATAACAGTAACGAGTCGCCCGTATAAAGTAGCGAGGGCTCCGCGCTGATAGAAAAGATTAATTAAAAAAAAAAAAACCTAACCTAACCTAACCAATTGAATAAATGTACGAATAAATATATTTAAAAAAAAAATGAATTTGTCACATTGTTTAAAGAAAAAAAAATTGAATAAATGTACGAATAAATATATTTAAAAAAAAATGAATAAATGTACGAATAAATATAATTTATTAGTCCAGTACCTGAACAAATAGTCACATTGTTTAAAATATTTGTATAGAAATATTGTTACATTGACAAGATCTTAAATTGGAATTGCAAGTAACATAATAAATAATTTCAGTTTGTTTTTACTACGCTGAGTATTTCGTATTAGGAAAGAAAGAAGTGTCGGCCAAAGAAAAACAGATGGGGAAGTTAATGGAAGCCTCCATAAGGGCCGAGCTTTTGCGCTCCTTACAAATGTGTGGATCTAATGAAGTGCACGTAAGTGGAAACTTCGGTAATCTAGTCAACGGATGCTTTTATAGTGAATCCCATAGGCATAATAAGCAATGGGTAGTGGTATAAATTTCCGTCTTTCAGAGTGCCAGGGTTCAAATCCAAGGCCTACGTTTTTTAACCGATTAAAAAAGGAGGTTATGTATTCGACTGCTAAATATGTATGTTTTTAAGTTTGTATGTCAGCGATTTTCTCAAAAACTGTTGATCCAATTTTGATGGTTATTTGAAAGCACATTTAACAAGGAAAGTTTTAGTATTATTATAAATTAGATTTTTTTGAAATTGTTTTAACGGAAAAAGCAAATATTGTGAGAAAACCTAAATGCCTGTGAGATAAGCAATATCTCAAACTGCCTTTTAATGAGCATTTCAATTGACCAGCTCAATTGACTATGCCCTGAATCTACTTCATTCACAGATACCTGTGCCCAGCAGTGGACAATAATGATAGTCAAAAACGTTTGCTACCATACAAAGTACTCAAGAACTTTTACCGTATACTACAAAGTTTAATGGAAAATGAAGAGAGAAAGACGTCTACGACAATCTGCAGGTGTTCTTAACTTTCGACGACTACGAAGTAGTTTAGTACTAACTTTATTTAGTGGATTTCTGCGAAGTAATGCCTGATACTATAAACAATAAAGTTTGTTAGGCAATAGTTGGCTGGAATTCAGCAACTGACGATGTAATAAATTGTTACTGGCAGTAGTACATAAGGGTTCATAGACAGCTAATTTTGCAATTTATGTACAATGAAAGTTCGCTATTCTATGCTTTTATTGATGTTTTAATGAAACTATCTATCACGATAAGGAACACACGTTCTTTTAATATGTAATGTTATATTATCGTTAATTACCACCTTCATCATCAGCATATTCAACGTCGCCATCATCACCAACATCAGAGTAATATTGATCATCATCAATTTTATTACCATTGTCTGCATAATAAACATGTTCGTCATGATCTTTTTAGGGTTGTCATTAAACAACCCTAAAATGGCAATTATCATCAGCATAATAATACCAACTCTATAAGTTATTATAATCATTGGTGAGATTATTGTCACCGTTATTATTTATACACAAATGTTCATCATAATCATCATCACCCTCAACATCTAAATTTACGTCAATTTCATAGTAACAGGTCTCATGACAATTGCTTAACGTGGAAGTGATATTCACTAATGTACATACATTAAGGCTGACCAACAGGTCAGGTTACAGGTTTAAACATAAACCCGTGCCTTCAAAGGGTCAAAATTTACCCCCGTTCAGAGCACTCAGTTATTTAAAGCTCAATATTCACAGTGGACTACATATCGGGGGTTGAATCTGTTTGCGGCCAATATTTGTTCCGGCCTCCATAGAGATAGAGCAATCTACCTAAATGTACGTCGAAATATTTCGAAAAAACCGTTATGCTTTGTATGTTAGATCAAACTATATTTGTGTGTTTTAAAAGAAGTTATAACTATGTTATTTACGAGTATAAGTGTTATATTCGTTCTTTTTCTTCTTGCAAGATTCTTCATGCGTATGAAGCAGTCGGGGGGTCCAAGGTTCCAAACCGGGGGTATGCACCATTTTTTGTGGTGAAATTATGTTCTAATTCAAAATAATTATCATTTGTTTCCACGGTGAAGGAGTATATCGTGAAGAAACCTGCATAGGTATCACAGAGATCTTAAAAATGGCTACCTGTGTGAAGTCTACCAACACGCACTTGGCCAGCGTGGTGGTCTGTGGGATAGTCCTTTCACGATGTGAACTACGAAGAGTACATTTAAATACGTATTTGTACTTTGATTTTTCTAGAAATTTGTCCCAGTATAAATTAAAAAAAAAAAGGTGTTGAAGTTTTCTAATAAGTAAATATTACTCACGCGCTTTGCATTAAATAATGAGCTGAACGCTAAATTTTGTAATTATGGACTTTAAATGCCTTAATGAAGTTGCGGTTGCCTGCTGTAATTTGGTTATGAACTTTTATAAATGTTGATTGACGTTCAATAGTAGATTGAATGGGGCACTTTCCGTGCAAGGTACAAGAGCTTCAAAATTTTGAAAGTAAATTGAAATTGAAATCTAACAAAGAAACAAAAATACAACACCAATTGAAATTGAAATCTAACAAAGAAACAAAAATACAACACCAATTTCTCAAAAAATATTTTAGGCTTAAATGTTAGTAAATCCTACGAAAAAACACAATATTTGGCTCCAAGGCGAATTAAATATTTAAATAACGGGATTTTTTTCAAAGGGTCGATAATTTTTAAACCTTCAAAAGCTACCCGACGACGTGGGAGCGACGCCGGGTTATGTGGGATTTTTACCACACTAAAACCCCCCCGGTGGCCGTCCTCAGCGCTTGGTTGAGAACTCCGGGATCTCCAATAGAACATAACCGGAGTCCTCCGAGCGCGATGCCCCGGTCGGGCTCTGCTCTGGGGGGAGCACTTTACGCTCGTCCCACACAGCTGGTGTTTACGACGGCATGAGACCACACATGCCGCCGTTCTTCGCGCGGTTGCTTTTCAGACGGTTCGAGCTCCCACTCTTACCGCAACCCCGGAAGCCCCCTTTTAGTCGCCTCTTACGACAGGCAGGAGTTACCGTAGCCCTATTCTGGTCCCGGAACTAGAGGGACAATGTGTAATTTAGCTACCAATCCTTCTATATATTAAATCCATGCTCTATTTTCGAGTACTAAATTGTTCAAAAGACAGGACCATCGACAAAAGAACCTGTTTGGAATATGGACCGGATATCCTTTTCCCTATTGAACAGGTTTCCGGATAATTACGGAGTATTCAATCCGAAATGGACCCGTAGCTTCACTTTAAATGACCGACTTATGAGTAGGTCGGTCGAGTGGGGATTGATTTCACGGAAATCCAAACCGTTTTGTTTGGGACATATCTTTATGGATACTTGACCTAATTTTTATTTACGTTTAAACGTACAGTCAGCCCCAGTAGTAGATGAGCAGATCAAAATGCCTAAAATAAGTATACACCCAAACCTTTATAAGTAGCTAAACATCGTAATGCGTCAAAAGTAGCTGGAAACCGAATGGCTAACCTCATTATTATGATATGTCACGGTTCAGCTACTTTTGATATTGTTGTTTGTTGAAACTTTATGACGTTCATAGTGATAGTCGTGTTTAGCTACTTATGAACCCTTGGGTGTTTTTGAACCTTAATTTGTTCATCTAATTTTGGAGCTGACTGTACTTGTATACGCAAGTTTTATTCTGTACAATTATGTAGGTAATGAATATTAAAATTGTGTTTTATTAAAATCGCTTGAGCTTTGAAGTTTTGAAAATGATCGGAAAATTCAAATTGACGTTTTCAGGATCCGTCCGATAGCAACGCAACTTTAGCCGGCTTCAAGTTTTTTTTATATAATATAGGAGTAGCAGACGATCATGCACTCCACCTGATGGTAAGTGGCTACTGCCGCGCATGGACACCCGTAATCAACCCCAGATAGGATTAGATATTCCTATCTGAAATCGGTCACAGATACGCCGCTACCCCTGAGGACTAAGCTGGAACGCCTCGCAAAAGTATGTCTCCCTTACCACACCTATGGGTGTGGTCAAACCGCATTCTTGTTTGTTACTCCTATGTTATAACTAGAGAACTATTATAAAAACAATAAACCCGAATTCAACCATATATTTGTTAAAATCCGTCAGGCCGTTTGGGTCGCAGGGTAGCCAAATATTGAGCCATACATACCATCGACAAATAATTACCTCCGTAGTCAGTTAAATACAAAATATTATTTGGAGCTGGAAATTACTTTTTTCAAAAATAGCCGTTAAAATTGGTAATTCGCAATTCATGGTATCATTTTCGAGAATGTAACCTACATTCCCCGAATACCTTTACTATTATAATACAAATTAATTTTTAATACTGATGTATTAAACTTATCTTTTATAATTATTCTGTTAAATTGAAACTCACTCACACATACACATCCATTGTATTTGTGAGTACATTCATCCTTTATATTTGGCGACGGCACTACGCTTGGGTAAATCCTTTAATGAAGCTGAGATATCCAATTTCAAAAATAGAATTGAAGTTAATAAAATCCCGATAATGCCAATATTTGTATTAGAGCTGCTTACTTAATCTTCATCAGTCTTCATAATATCCTGTTCAATATGCTAAAGTTAATTCTTTTCTTATAAAAGAAAAGTTTTGAAGGAAATGCGAATTAGTAATAGTGGATATTCGTGGGTGCCGTATATCGAAGCTCTCCGCAGCTCATGTGTCGAAAGCTGTTATAACTTTTCGTGACAAAATTGAATTTTGAAAGCTCTTCAACTTGCAATGACTTTTGATGTATAAAGCTCAGTTCACATCTACAGTTAACATACGTAGCAGATAGTGTGTTTAATAAACAGCCGATAAACGTTACCGGATCGTGAAATGAAATATATTTCGGAATTGGTGGTTCTTTATCGCTCATCGTAATCTTCTGTGGGCTTCAGTGGTCATTATTACAACACAGGAATTACTTCGATTAGAATTAACTTAGATAGGCAGGTATAAGTAGCTCGAGGAACGCGTGATAATTTTAGTGTCCGCACCGGCCGACCGCCAACAGTAGTCTAGTCTCGTGACTCGTCTCGCTCGCAACGATTCGCAAGCCCGGTCGGTCCCCACACCGGCGCATTCCAACACTAACTTTATCGAGTGCCACTAGATGACGCTAGCGCTCCGGAAGCGCCTCAGTACCGCGATTTCCGACATATATTTATTTTGTATAGGCCAACGGCGGCACTTACAAATTGTCAGTTACAATATTTTCATAAACTACTACCGGATCGGAACGCGACCTCTACTGAGAAGATCCGGTAAGAAACTCAGTGGGTTTGTCTTTTTTTTTAATAATAATTATTCTCTTTTGCCTTTTTTTTAAATGCCATCATATTTACATATTAATAAAGCATTAGCTCCAATATCGTGCTCTTGCAAATCCCACTTTGAACCTATGTCATGTACTCGTAATTACGTCTTTTAATTAGGTGCGGGCCTGCAGCTCTTTAAATACGACTGTTGATAATGTATTTACTTAACAATGTTTTAAAGGTTGTACTATGTGTCAGCCGTATATCAAGTATAGAGCTTAAAGCGAGTGAATTCTTCTACGCGTATTGGTTAGTAAATCTACAGACGGCGGAGATAATAACGGACCGCACTTCTCTTCCAACCGTGTCACTCCGTCTTTTTGAAGACCCTTGCCTTCTCTGTACTGGATGTAGACCCGACACACCTCTACGAAGCCGGCCATAAATAATGCTCACGGTGTACGGGTGCCAGTTTATCCGTATATTATCCCTCATATTGCCCGTAATATTACGGCCTGTCAGAGGTAACTCTAAAACGACCTTTCATCTAAATATATATAACTCAAAGGTGACTGACTGACATAGTGATCTATCAACGCACAGCCCAAACCACTGGACGGATCGGGCTGAAATTTGGCGTGCAGGTAGGTGTTATGACGTAGGTATCCGCTAAGAAAGGATTTTGATCAATTTTACACCCATAGGGATAAAAAGGGGATGAAAGTTTGTACAAATCTTCTTAGTTAATAATATTACTTCGTAACGTGAGCGAAGCCGCGGGTAAAAGTTCGTACAATATATAAGACTATCCGATTATTCTCCGGGGTAGATATTAATCTAAGCTACCTTTTAAAGGCAGTAGAATGTATAAGAACCTTACAAACTGTCATTAATCTAATGATTAATGACGGATTGTAGGTGTATTATTTGTATTTTGAATAAATAAAGTTAATTGAGTCATTTCACGCAGTTAAATGTAAATAATACATTGTGTGTATTATTTGCATAAACTCAGTCAAATACTTGAAAGGAAAACAACTGAAAATTGCGGGTAAATGAAACAATGGGCTTAAACAAATAATTCGTTCATTTAACTTCAAATTCGTTCCGTACATGAGTAAATAGAGGTGCTAATGGGAATTTCCTCGTTTTAATTTCGGCTATACTTATTTATAGTGTGAGGGTCCTAGTGCTTCGGTGGAAGAGTGATTTACATACATAATTGTGAAGGTAGCAGAATATGTAAAGGTGACAGAAGCGTTTGTGGTTCGACTCCGACGCCACCACCGCCGCACCTAATACTGCCTAATGACAACAACATTAAACGCCACTATGTCCTGGCTTGACGGGTGTGGTATGGGAGACATACGTATCCGAGGCGTTCCAGCTGAGTCCTCATGGGTATCGGCGTGTCTGTAGCCGACCTCAGGTAGGATATCTAATCCTATCTGGGGTTGATTAAAGATGTGAGACGATCTTATTTCTCATGAGAGGCAACACATGAGGTAGAATCATTGTTCTTAATGTTGTTTATGGACAATAGTGACCGCTTACTATCAACTGACCTGCATTCTCGTTTTTTGCTTTCTTTGTAAGAAAGAAAAGTATTTTCTTTTAAGACCTAAAAATAAACAGATCTAGACTTTCCGCCTTAATTGTACAGCTTAACTACTTCTGAGCGAGGGATAAAACAGATAAATTACTCAGAGAAGAAGTGACTTTAGTTGTTTCAGTAATTTATCCATTCCTGACCCATTGTCGTTCTCCAAGTAAATTTACACTTGGTAATGAGAATGCCGTCGGCAATCGAGTGAGTTGAGTTTATAACGAGATTGCGTATAAACAACAATGTTGTTTGTATGAGATATAATTAATGTGTCGTTAGATAAATTGGTGGATAAATTGAGAAATATGTTTAAATAATTAATTTTTATAATAGTGTTATTTCGGTGTAATACGAAGGTTGTATACTGTGGAAATAATTTCATGTATACGTATTTAGGTTTTGCGTCTTACCTACTTAGACGTTCCTACTTGGTCCTCACCTCAAGTCTGTGACCGATCTCTCTTAGGACTTATCGAGGTTGCGTTCCTTTGGAGATCCCGGAGTCCTCTACGCAGCGCCGAGGAAGGCCACCGGGGGGGTTTTAGTGCGGTAAGAATCCCACATAACTCCGTGCCGCTCCCACGGCATAGGGTACCTTTTGAAGGTTTCCCCCTCGTAAACAAAAAAAAAAAGGACTTATCGAGGTTTGATTAGAGATGTCGGCAGAAGACAACAAGGCAGGCAGTAGCCACCTATTATCAGGCAGACTGATTACTCGTTTTCTACTGCAGCATTATAAAAAGGGTTGTTTATTTATTTTAGACTAGTTTTCGGATTAACAATATCTCGTCATTACAATAAATGCTAATCATTACTTAAATTATTTATCTACTTTAATTTTAAAGAAGAGATGAGCAATTGATACTAATAACTTCGAAGGAGGATTTAATAACGCGCATGAAAGTGCGATGGCGGCATTCCAGCCAGGTGCCAAGGTAAAACAATGGAGTTATAGGAATAGTTTGCTAATAAGTTAAGATTAAAACTACTTCGCAACAATCCGCTACAAATATGTATGATGGTATATATTTTAAACCAAGCAGTGTGTACCACCCTCCCTCCCTCAAAGGATGCATGCAGATGCAAAAATTAAAAATATACACCACCATACATACCACCACCAACACGTGTTTCGCTCCAAAACGGAGCATCATCAGGGTAAGTTGACTCTACGACGGTTAATCGCTAAGTCTTAGGTTAACTTAGCGATTAACCGTCGTAGAGTCGTATATACTATCATACAAATTTGTAGCGGATTGTTGCGCAGTAGTTTTAATCTTAACTTAATAGCATGGATTTCCGCAAAGTAACGCCTGATACAATTAACTATAGTTTGCTAAAACTTCGCCTGATTTTTTTTTTTTTTGCGCGCTACCCAGACCTTGTAGGGGCGATCAAAAACGTTATATCGAACACTCTCGGGTTCCAATATGGCAGTACAACTTAGGCTGCTGTATTGGAACCCGGGAGGCATCGTCCCCCAACAACACGGGCTCAGGCGTCTCGTCCAGGAGCAGGACGTTCACGTGGTGCTCCTGGGCGAGACGAAACTGCGCCCGGCCCAAGACTTCCGCCTGCCCAACTACTTCGTGTACCGCCGCGACGAAATATCGCCAAAGGGCACGGCCTATCGAGGCACCGCCATAGCGGTTCGTCGCGATGTGGTACACGATGTACTACCGCTCCCGCCGTTCACTCACACCCGTTCCATAGGGGCGGTGGTGAGTGCGGCGGGCCAGGAGCTGCGACTTTTTGCGGCCTACAGACCGCCTGGACCCCTCTTTGACCCGCAGGACATCCATACCATCCTGGACGATGGTGCTGCGACCTTACTGACCGGCGACCTCAATGCCAAACATAAGGCTTGGGGATCCAGAATCGCCAACCAGGTGGGACGCAAGCTGTACGAAGACTCTGAGGCGAATGGCTACGAGGTGATTGGGCCAGAATCACCTACGCACATTCCCTCGGACGAGTCCCATCGTCCCGATGTCCTGGACATAGTGCTCCATAGGGGTCTCCGTTGTCCCGTCCATGTGGAGGTGCTGTATGATCTGGACACTCAGCACCTCCCCATACTTATCACGCTTGGCCTAGGGGCCGATTCAGTGGCCTTTCAGCGCCAAACTCGAAGGGTGGACTGGGGAGCTTTTCAAGCCACCATGGGTGGCGTTAAACTCACCCATTCGCTGCACACGCCGGAGGGGGTGGAAGCGGCGGCCAGCGCCTTCTCGGCTTCAGTCCGGGAGGCGCTGGACGCAGCGACCACCCTCCAACCGAAGACGAACAGACGCGCGCGGCTCCCAGCCCACCTGGAGAGGAAACTCGCGTACAAGCGCTTACTACGCCGTTTATGGGCGCGCACCCGCTGCCCCCGGGTCAAGCGTGACCTCAACGCAGTGGCGGAGGAGTTGACTGCTGAGATGGCGGAGTATCGTGGGGCCACCTGGGAGGCGAGAGTCGACCAGGCTGGTGAACACGAGACCTCACTCTTTCATCTCAGCAGGCAGCTCACCCGAGCCAAAGCACCCGCCTGCCCACTCCTAAATGGGGCGGGCAGGCGGTGCTATGCACCTAAGGACAGGGCGGAGATCCATGCGGAGCACTTGGAAGAGCAATTCTCTCCTCACCCCGCATCCGCCGCCGTCGCCGAACACCACGAGATCGTAGAGGCGTGGGTAGAGGACTTCCTCGGGCGTCCGACACCGCCACCCCAGGGTTTGGAGTTTATCTCCCCCACGGAGACGCGGAAGGTCGCCTTGCGCCTACCGAAGCGCAAGGCGCCAGGCCCCGACGGTGTGCCGAATATGGCGCTGGCAATGCTGCCAAGAGGAGCCATAGTCACCATGACTAGGCTCTTCAACGGTATACTTCGCACGGGCTACTTCCCTAACATCTGGAAGTTGGGGAAGGTGATAGTTCTCCCGAAGCCGGGGAAAGACCGTCGTCTCCCGGCCAGCTACCGTCCCATCACGCTATTACCCACCATAGCGAAGCTGTTCGAGAGGCTGGCGTTGAAGCGACTGCGGCCGTCACTTATTTTAAGGGACGAGCAGTTCGGCTTCCGCGCCGGTCACTCGACAACGCTTCAGCTCACACGGGTGATCCACCATCTTACAAGCGAGACCAACTACGGACGACACACGGTCGGCGTCTTTCTCGATATCGAGAAGGCGTTCGACCGCGTATGGCATCCTGGCCTCGTTTTTAAGCTGTTGGAGTCGCCCGTGCCGGCTTTGCTGGTGCGGCTAATAGCGTCGTTCTTAGATGGGCGGCAGTTCATAGTAGCGGTTGAGAACGTCACCTCAGACCCCCGCCCAATACGTGCGGGCGTGCCGCAAGGCAGCTGCCTCTCGCCACTACTCTACGCACTCTACACGAACGACATTCCCACCCTCGAAGGTCACCTCGAGGAATGGGAACGGGACGTGGAACTCGCGTTGTTCGCGGACGACAGCGCGTACTTCGCGTCCTCTCGTGATCCTGTGCTAGCAACACGCAGGATGCAGCGCTTGCTGGACCTGCTCCCAGAGTGGCTGGACAAGTGGCGCATGGCCGTCAACGTCGGTAAGACGGTCGCGACACTTTTCAGCCGCAGGCGTACTATGCCGCCGCCGCTACGTTTCCGTGATCGGGAAGTAGCTTGGCAGCCCACAGTTAGGTACTTGGGATGTCACATTGATCGCTCGTTGCACATGAAGCCTCAGGTGGACCACGTGATCCGACAGGCCCGTGCTGCACGAGCGATGCTCCGACCAGTGCTGGCATCTCATCTGCCGATCCGTACAAAACTAAGGGTGTACAAGTTGTACGTCCGATCACGCCTAACTTACGCGGCACCAGCATGATATGCCCTGGTGTCAGAGTCCAACCGCAAGCGTCTCCGTGCCGTGCAGAGCCTGGCCCTGCGAACGATCGCGGGGGCGGGACGTTACGTTCGGAACGACGTGTTGGAGCGCGACCTCAAGGTTCCGACCATAGACGGGTTTGTGGCCGGGTTGGCGCGTCGTATGTACGCACGCGCCGACAACGGTCCACATGCCCATCTCAGAGGCTTCGCGCCCCTCCACGCTCGACCCCCCGACGGTCGTCCGCTCCCTCGTGAACTCGAGGGGCAGGTGTCCTCCGACCAACTGGAGGACTGAAAATTTGCACACGCAGCCTAGCACAGGTCACGTTAGGACCGATTGCTGCACCGCTGCCACACGGCAGCTCACAACACCGGTGGGCAGTGTACCCACTGAGGAGATTGCCCGGGTAAGGAGGGATCCCTCGAGGCCCGTATTCCCTGCGCCATGCGGCGAAGTCACGCCGCGGCATAGGACGACCATCTTGCTTGCTTGCCTGATTTTTTAGTAGAGACTTGATTTTCTACTTCCACTTTAGTTAATAACGAACTCTGATATTGAAACTTTAGTTAGTAACTAAAGGTTAAAAAGGTATTTTAACGAAAAAAAATTGATTGGGTAATTATTTTATTATTATTTATTATTTTATTATTATATTATTATTTGAGTGGGTAATTATTTTGGTATAAATAAATATCTTATTAAATTGAAGAAGTACAGAAGAAGGAAGGACGGGTGTATACCGGTCAACTTACAAATGACGCGGCAATCTGAGTCCTCAGTACTCTTACCATGAGTTTTGACAAAACATCCCACAATTTTACGTTACGTTTACTCAATCCATTATTCTGTTCCGTTTGCTTCAGTACACTGAGTAAACATAACAATACCTAAGTGCTCAAGTCTTTTTGTCTGCCTCACATGTTCGCAAAAAAGAGAGACAAAACATAAAGCGCCACTTTGTCAATTCAGACATTTAATGTTACGTTACTGACACTATAGTTCTGATACAATCCGCTAGGGGCGCTGATTGGAATTTGTATGGGCAAATACGTAAACAAATACCAAAAGAGTCATATATGTCAAAACGTAAAAACTCATGGTAAGGATACAGGAGTGGCAAGGAATCTATAAAATCAGCTTCAAGTAACTCCTGTCCTCACCTGGCCATGTTTGGCAGTGATCACCATTAAGCAGACTGCAAGATCATTTCCTACTCCAATCTGTATTTATAAAAATGAATGTTTGTCTGTATGTCCTTTATAGAATCCTTAAATGTGCTTTTGATCATGTGATGATCTTTAGCAAAGTTGTTGTGCATGAGCCCACGAAGGTTTCTGAGTTGGTACTACCAATTTTGGAAAGTTGGCGCCACTGTCATTCCAATGAAGGTACAAAATATCAGTTATATGTATGTTATGTAATTGTTTTTTAAACGAGGACGAAGCTGAGGCACTTCCAGTGTTATATAAAAAGATCTTACAAATATTTTACTCTTAGTATCATCGTACGTGACACATGTATGCTAAAATATACAATAACAACTTTTCTACAAACGTAATAAAAGGAACAGAAGCCTTAAAAGCGGCCATTAATATTGTAACGAAATATTATTCGAATTTTATTTCTTTTTGTGACAAGACGTCCCAAATTCAATGTCAAATATTTTATGTAACGAGCAAAAGTCATTTTCGACCGACTGTAAAATAGTATTCAGATTATTTTAATGGTTTATTTTATGGCTTTTAATATTAGTTTTCGTATTGCGTCGCCAAAGTTACAAATTCTGTTGTATTATTTACAGAAAATAATCTATTGCTAAGCCGTTTGTCCCTCTACTCAGCTGTTTTCGGTTACTTCCTACATTTAAAAGCTATTTGACCCTTTATATAGGCAGTTAAAATTTATATTGCTGTATTACACATATTTAACAAAACATATTATTGAAATTTGTCGTGACCTGATTAAAGAAGACTTTGTTTTTAAACGGTTATTTAATTCCTTTATCGTAAAAAGTATTTTTGTGAAATAACTCTCTACATACAAATATTTTAATATTAAGCACGCACGAGGCGACAAGGATTGCTGAGAAGTGAGTGTTCCATTAACATAATTGGGTACTCTCTCAAGTTATTAGATTAATTGTAAATTGTACCTACGGCGTAGTGTAGGCTTGAATTACATAGAACATAGTCCCAAGTGCGTTAATTTCTCTCATCCAATTTTATGTGTACTTAAGCAAGGCAATGTCTCCGGAGTTTTTATATTTCTGCTATTTCAAGTCTCTGTAAGAACTGCCTACAATTTGCATAAAGTTTATTTTTACGACTTGGCAAAAAGCGGTACTACGTGATTATACTCGTAAATGTTTACAATATCAGATTGTTTTAGAAGTTAGAAGTCAAATGTAGATCCTACGCTGTTCTAGAGTACGTCTATATTGTGCCTTATAGCAAACGGGGATTCTAGGCACTTTATTTATTTACACTAACAGAAAGTTAAGGTACGAAAGGGCAAACAGACTGCCTGATAGCACTTTCTAGTCACAGTGGTCGTATGTCTCTTAAGGGTTCAAATTATTTAGTTCGATGACCCATGACGAAACACCATTTTGAAGTTAGAAGGAATTTATTTAAATGTTACTAGTTTTTATTTTTTTTTAATAAAAATAAAAAAATGATTATCTATAAAAGTTACAAACAATTCTTTATTTCTTAAAATTCTATTAATCTATATCGTTAAAATATAAACGTGAAAATGAGATACGAAGACATAACACAAAACATACGCATAAACACAAGCTTACTTGATTTGCTAAATGACACAGTTTCCATTTCACCGTCACATTTTATGTTCCGCAGTAACATAATATATTTGCGACATGACTGATGATCCTCCAGCACTCAGGTGATATTTTGTTATGAAACTTTTTGCATGACCCAAGAACTCTGATCTATTATGCCAAAATTTTGCTCAGTCATGATATAGTAATTTAACATGCTTATGACAGAAACGCCATCGGAATACTTGTATACTGACTAATGACTAGAATAATGTGTTCGTATTAAAAAATTAACACAATTCGAATATATTCATGGTTAGATAATGATGCTGGAAGGTGGCCATGAAAACTGTGTTATTATGCGATCCAATCCCATCGACTTTAAATTCGTTTGATTGGCATTTACTCTGGTCTTAGATTAGATCCAGGGTCTGATGATGATGCTGGAAGATGACTCGCTCGGTAATTACATTGAGAGTTAGGGCTTATTTCATTAATCAAATATTCTAAATTCGAGGCAACGCACGGCACATGCCACAAACACTTTACACATATACGCACACACACACACACACACACACACACACACACACACACACACACACACACACACACAAACCAGAAGCACAGGACACCACGCCAAGCCTTCTGTGCCGCCATTAGTTTGACAATCGTCCGCCAATCTTACCGCTTACCACTCTAGACGTCGCCCTCTATGTATATGCGCCGACTTGCGTATGACGAGTGGCGCTTAAGATGCCATGTATGCACCCATGCCATGTACACCAGGTAGGTTTTTTCAAAAGCAATTTAACATCAATATTTATGTCAATGCAGTGCATCTCTTATGTTTATTTTACTGGGAATGTTTATTTTACTGGTTTTGTAAACTGGGAATTTCAAAATAAATTCATATTTAGACAAAGTTATAAGAACAGGCTTTTATTTGTACTAAAATGAGAATATAAAACTATGCATTTTATAATAAATAAATATTTATTACTCTAATATTATGGTTCAACAAATTATGTTAAGAGCTTGAAGCGCAAATAATGTCTGGTAAGAGGAAATTTACACTAAACTCGTTATGTATATCCCTTATCACAAGTGACAATCTACATCTAGACAATCTACTTTTTTGCACAAAGAAACTTTAATTACACTGCAACAGAGGCGCAAAAGACTGAAACTCAATTATGTCCAGAGAGCGAACAGGAACCACAAAGCAAAGCTTTGTATGCAAATAATTGTCTTGAATTATAACGAAAGTTGTATGAGGTACTGAAAACGAACTGAAGTTATAAAGTGAAGTAGAGATGAAATATTGAAGTTGAATTCATCTGGCAACTATCAAATTCACTTAAGTGAAGTTTTCTTTCCATTAGTGACGTAATCAAGTAAAAATTTTCCTTTCACAAGAGCTGAGTTATAAAATGCGCTGCCATGTTGATTTGCAATTAGTATTGAAAAAAATAACAAATATTATAAATCTTGCAATATTTTATGAAAATAAGTGTTATTATTTAATATTATGAGTAATATAAAACGAGATTTACCTTATTAATGCGAAGACGTATGCAGAGATAAGGCAATTTACGATAAGTAACTAAATTTCTCCAATTAATAAATCCATCTACATCCCACTGCTGGGTTATCCGCAATCAAAATGTTAGCCTGGAATTTGAACCCTGAACCTCAAAGAAACCAAAATTGAAACTATCGCTGCTTTAGTTGACTTTGGCGCTTTGACATATAAGAGGTTCAAAGGGGGTGTTATTTGAGAGAACAGAGGTCAGACAACACTATAACGTTCCGTCTTTACCCTAAGGGTACACAGGGACCGTCCCCGAAATACCAATACTCACTTACATGACAAATTAGAATGTTGATTTTTAAATAAAAATACAAATTTAGTTTAAGTCACTAGATTTAAACTTTTTAGTTTAGAACTAATTAATTATAATGTGGTAGTGTTTTTATGAAGGTTTTATGTGGTAATGTTTTTATTTCTGAAGGTGGTAGAACCCTTTGTAGTTAGACTCCGGCGGCACCACCGTCACACCTATTTCTACCTAATAACAGCAGTGTTAGGCGCTGCTGTGTTCCGGTTGAAGGGTGTGGTAAGGGAGCCAGACTTTTCCGAGGCGTTCCAGCTCCAGTCCTCAGGGGTAGCGGCGCATCTGTGGCCGACCTCAGGTAGGAATATCTAATCCTATCTGGGGTTGATTACAGATGTCCATGGGCGGTAGTAGCCACTTACCATCAGGTGGACTGCATGCTCGTCTTCTACTCCTATATTATAAAAAAGAATGTTTTCTTTTATTACATTCCAACGAGGCCTTCAATTCTTGTGTGCCCAGAGGCCATCAAATTCCTTAAAACGGCCCGAAACGTAAAGTAATGAAAAAACAATAACGTAGCGTATTACACGTGTTATCTAAATAAACTGTAAAATATGAAGTCGAAGTAGGTAACAACGTAGCAAATTAATTAATTCTCGCAACGCAAATGAACATCACAATTTCTTTAAAATTGCTATCTGAGTAACTATTGTTCGTAAATTGTATCCTCGGCGCGATGAAGCGAAATATCTAATACTTAGAACGTAATTATTTCTTGGAAATGTAAGTAGGGAAAATTGTTTTATTAGAGAAACAGGAAAATAAAGCCGAGTATTTTTTTTAACTAATTGGGATCGATTCTCACGTCCCTGATAATTATTTTTTATTAACCCGTTTCCATCTTACTCTCGTTTACACCTTTCATAATGAAGGTTTTAAGGCCTTTGAAAACTTTTTAAAGTTGCCTCCTAAAAGGATATTAACGAAGTTGAGGAACGTATGTGCTACTACGTAATAAAAAGGCGTAAAGTGGGTTTAAGCTCGCTCAATAGGTCGACGAAAGAACAAAAAGGCCTTTGCCCGCCCCCAAAAGTACCGTCTGAGGCTCAAGTAGATTTTTACTGATCAGAAAATAGGTCGATGCAGAAAATATGAAAGTTTTGGCACCCGCGGCCGCGGGCCGGCAATTGCCTATATATGGTTTAAAATATCGTTAACTTGCAGTTTATGCAATTTCCGGCCATATAGCTAATTTTTAACATGTTAGTGTTTGTGTACAAGTATTTATGTAGGTCAAAGAGGTGTCTTTACATAATACTTTTACACAAACTTTACTTGCGGGTGCACAGAGAAACAAAGATAATCTGAACGTGGTGCCCTAAGCGTTCAAAGTGTTAACTCCGCTAAACTTCATTACTCAGTACGTCTGCTGCAGTTACGTAGTTACCTTTGAAGTTTTAAGTTAAATTACTTCGTTTAAATATTTATCCTTTACTACATCTTTCAAATATAATACAGCAGCGCCTGACACTCATTGTAAAGCACAAAGAGGGAGCATCACTCAGCATGTCGCCTGCAGTTACGTTACCCCTGAAGTCAAGATAAGTTGGATTACCTTGTATAAGTATCGTTCTTTTACCACCTCTATGAAACAGAATACAGCAGCGCCTGACACTTGTTATAAAGAGGTATCGTATTATAATGTACTAAATTTATAAGCTATACTATTAAACTTGATTTAAAAAGTTAGAAATAGATGCAGAGATTGTACTTACAAAGGTTATAATAAAAAGGTTTTATTTGTAATTAATTCAAAAGTTTATTTAATTTACATTTTGTTTCTTGTATCTATATGAGGATAGCGTTATTCTCTGTATCGTGTTGATTAGACCCTCGTAGAGCCCAAATTTGATACTTTACTGCTAAAATCTTAGCGACAAAACAACAATGGTTTTACAACCTACAAATTTCATCACATAATAAAAATGCTAGTAAGTAATAAAGGAGTTCTAGATTGAGTTATTTGTAAGCAAGTTTTGCGGTGTGTTCCGCTCTCATGTACATGATTTAATGTTCCGAGGTTTTCCTAAGTACCAGTTAAAATGCCAGAAACGTAAAATATACACTCATGATACGCTGAGAATTACGGAAATAATGTATTATAGCTGAAAGATACGAAACCTGTTATGTGTTATGTATCCAATAAGCATATAATAGCATATATATGTGTATTATATTTATTTATATTGCGATTTATCTATGCTATATTGCTACTTTACTAACAAGCTACCATTCTATCCTAAATAGATAAATTTAAATGTAAGAAATACTAATGTAATAAATAGGTGGTAGAACCCTTTGTGGTTCGACTGCGGCGGTACCACCGCCATACCTATTTCTACCTAATAACAGCAGCGTTAAGCGCTGCTGTGTTTCGTTTTGAAAGGTGTCGTAAGGGAGACAGACTTTCCCGAGGCGTTCCAGCTTAGTCCTGAGGGGTAGCGGCGCATCTGTGGCCGGCCTCAGGTAGGAATATCTAATCCTATCTGGGGTTGATTACAAATGTCAATGGGCGGCAGTAGAAATTTACCACCAGGTGGACTGCTCGTGCTCGTCTGCTACTTCTATATTATATTAAAAAAATACTAGGTAGTAAATTTCTCGCTCATTTATTTATCTAACAGGCCTTTTAAGTCTTATAAGCAAGTCTATCTCCTTCTCATCCTTCAAAAAACATTACTCCTTCTGGCTTCTGCGATAAAAAAAATAAAAATCGTTTCTTTAATACTGGCCTTGTCGTGAATGTAACTGTAGTTTTCACAAAATCACTTATACGACCCCAAAGTACTTGTAAGGGTTGGAATCAGTTGTAAACACGTAAGAATACCAATCCGGGTAAGTGTGTTACCGTCAAATGGAATGTAAACAGCGATTGACCGTCGTAATGGGCCATAAGAGCACAACGCGGCTGTAAAACGCTTTCACTTATTGCCCTTCGATTCTAGATTCGCTAAGGGTTAGTAATACCAAGGCAGAGTCAAAATAACTTGTAATGTTATAGTTGTTCAGGATTATCAGAAAAATAAATTGATAGATTTTTAGTTAAAACCGTTATTGCACTGTTTTATAATATAAGCAACGTGTCGACGCATCCAGCTTTAAGAGACACTCCTAAAAGATACAATAGAGAAAAAAATCTGATTCTGACTCTGAAAGTCACTGTTGGTTCTTTATTTTAGGTACTGATATAAATTTTGTTATTGCACGTATTAACGTATATATATATAACATAATTTCATTATAAGTTGTGTAATCCTAGCATAGAAATGTACATAATATAATAAGACCAATATTACGTTGTAGGTACCTCCTACTGTTAAAACCTGTATGTCAATCTACAAAGCAGAGGACCTTGTATGAATTTGTATGAAATGGGAGCGCTTATTATTTCTGCGTATATAAGAAGCTTGTGAGTAAGTCGAAAATACCTCAAAGACATATTGTTTACAATGGAATGAAATTAATGGAAGCTTGATGGATTATGCGTAAGCAAAAAATTAAATAGGTACTCGTATGTGCCTACTATTAGTTCGCTAATACACTATCATTCCACTGGACTTCCTCGTTTGATTTATGTAAAAAATAAATTGGTCAGCTCCTCAGTACTTATTTACTCCTAGTACAAGAAATACTTTTCTACTACTATCCAACTTACCTACATCTGTAAAATAGATTCATTATCAAATCATATCATCTGTAAAGTACATATTATGCACCACTTACTTACCTGTCTAGTACAGCCCGAATACTCGAATAGTAAGTCGACTCTGAGTGGAGCTCTACAGTCTACCTCAGGTTAACTATACATATATCGTCACATTTAGGGCAAACTGCGTATAAAACTTAAATAATTGCCCATCGCGTCTTAGGTCAAAAATCTTTCAAGCCACGACAATAAATAATGCAAACTCATTTAATATATAATTCATAGATCAAGAAATAATACCAATTTAATACACATATTACGTATTAATTTGAACAAAGGTCTTTAGTGACCTATTTAGTCAATCAAGATTGAAACATTTAAGCAATAGGGATTAATTACAGCATTCTCGATCCAGAATATTGTTGTGCGACTTAACCTATGAATAAGTTACGATTCTAGGTCAAATGTCGAGTAATATAATCCTTGTTCAATTTAGAATATTGTGCGTATTAGTATCTAATATACATATAAAGGTTAACTGTTTGTCAGTGTGTTTGGTGTCGTGTATATAGTCGGCTTTATAAAATTTTAGCACTTGCTTAAACAGTGAAGAAAAACATCGGTAGGAAACCTGTATACCTGAGAATTCTTAAAAAAATAGAAAGTTTTCTAAGGTACGTGAAGTCTACCAATTCTCAGGTCTTCTTGGCCAGTGCGGTGGACAACCCGTGCCCAGCTGTGGGACAGTTATGGGTTGTTAATAATAATAGTGCAGCAATGTTTTACTCTAGAAGTTGGTGACGGTGATACCTTCCTTCATTGAAATACTAGATTAAAGTGTACTGCGAAGAGCTTATTCCCCTTACTAATTTATTTATATACTGCTAACTTAATTATTATTTTCTAACTTTATGTAAAACAGTAATAAATAGCATGATTTTAAAATAAGACAAACAGCGTATGTTTACTCGTACAGAGTATATGTGAACCGAAAATACGTAGTTAACGTTGACTGATGAAACCATAATGTTTATTCCCTTTAATCAGTTAATAGTGAACTTCAACTGAATATACGTCGCAGATACGGTATGCTTGTTTACCTACTTTGTAAATGTTTCAATATGTTTAATATTAAAAAAAATATTTGTTTTTTGTGACATCACTTACGCAATCGAATGTTTGTTTAAAATATACAATGAAGACTCGATTTAGATGTAGTTTTGCATTACAGTAAGTATTAATTTCTACACTACACTACACCTCGGTAAATCTACAGTAAAAGCTAGTAAATCTACGTATTACAATTCCATCATGATAATTATATACTTACAGACATGCGAAAAATCAATATACGTATATACCTACCTAAATAATATCTATACACTCGTAGGTACATCATCAAACTGCGATATACATCCGTTTATCTTCCGTTTATCTTTATAAGCTTTTATCGTATTTTCATTTACTTCGTTGCGTATTTCCCGATAAAATTGAGTACTTTAATCTAACGTTAACACGTCATCATCAACCTACTAACGTCCCACAGCTGGACATGAGTAAAACGTGTTACGCACCAGACTGTATAGAACAAAAAGAAAACAACAGAATTTTTACTGGACCTTCGCGGTTGTAAGATTTTGAATGTTTTCTTGCTGAGGTCTTCCTAGAGGGCAAAAAAAACTCTTCTTCAAAGCTGGTGATGTATTGGGGACTTCTCTAATATTGCAAATGTCCAACGTAACGGTGAATATTTTCCATCAGGTGGCGTGCTGCCGTGTCGTAAGGTTCAGGTAAAAAAATTGGTTTGAAAGTTTCCTTAAAATGTGTTATTTTTTCTCTTAAAATTACTTTATAACCGATACCCATGAATAAATTTATATCGATCTAAATATTCAGATGCAAAGTTACAAAATCAACAGCGTAAGTCTTTCAGTCAGTAAATAAGTATACTACAAATAAACGTTACACAATCTTAAATATATATCAACTCAAAGGTGACTGACTGACATAGTGATGTATCAACGCACAGCCCAAACCACTGGACGGATCGGGCTAAAATTTGGCATGCAGGTAGATGTTATGACGTAGGCATTCGCTAAGAAAGGATTTAGATCAATTCTACCCCCAAGGGGATAAAATAGCGGATGAATATATTAATTCGTAACACGACCGAAGCCGCGGGCAAAAGCTCGTATTTTTATAAAACAGCTACTGTATACGTTATTACACTCAAAAATAAACGCTGAAATCGTAAGTGCTTTGACGGCTTCACTCTTAAATACTAAAAATATTACTTTTTATACCTTATTCATATACTATAATTTTTTCATATCGCATTAAATATAAAACTTCACATTCCCGTATGGTTTTAATTTTAAAAATCTTCGCGAGAATTTAACTAATTACTAAAATGTTGAATCTAAGCCTAAGAAAATTTTCTTAATTTTTTGCGCAAAATATACGTTTCTACGTGCTTATCAAAACATCTATGAGAACACATACATTAACACGGTTGATTGATTGGGTAAGCAGTGGGATTAAAAATAGTTGCTAGCTTTTCGGATTTCGTTGAAAAAATCGAATACGAAACTTTCTACGATAAACAGGAGTCTTGATTCATTCAATTCGAATGGAAAAATAGATAAGAGTATTTTTACACGTATGACGTAGACTTTTATTTACGCGAGATCTAACTCAGTCCTCAGAGGTACACGTCTGTGATACATTTCAGGAACCTTGTCCTATTTTGGTCCATAAACAATATTTTCATTAGGTAATATACGTAATAGAAGAAAAACAGAATCTTGCAATCTTTTTGGATTTAAGTAGCCACTGCTGTTCAGCAAGCAGATTTGATCGCAAATTGATGAAAAGTTCTAAATGAAGTCGTTTATTACGGCGCTACATCGAAGACTAAGAAATGTCTTGTCGTATGTCCTAACACACTTCTTCAACCAGGTTTCTACCATTGTTATAAGGCAGAAATAGGTATAGAGTCGGTGCGAGCGCAACGGAAGCACAAAGAGTTAAACCTTACAGTTTGAAATTTCATAATGTTTCTGTTGTAACACTAATTTTTATTCCATAATTTGATTAACACGAATTTTATCTACCAAACTCTTACCAAACTTCAAATATTCAATTCCCGGCAAAATTAAGAAAATCTTTAGAAGATTGTACTAAGGATAAAAATTGGCAACGAAATTAAGGAAGTCTTCAGAATATTCTCCTGGGGATTACAATGTCCTCGGTCAAGGAACTTCCGGGGTCTACTTTGACGAAGCTTGGCTTCAAATGTAACAATAGGTTCCTTTGAATTATACGCTTGATGGAGATATATTTTCAAATAGCTATTTTCACGAAAACATACTTAATTGTTTTAGAGTACCGCTTTAATAAATTATATTCGATGAATAATATATTTGTTATATTTAAGTATTTGTAATGTTTGGTGCATTAATGATTTTATTGGACGTCGTAAGAGCCATGGTCCCATCGACCCTACACATCGTTCTAAATTAGATTTTGTTTCAATTAATGCTAAGTAACTGTTTAAGTAGACCTATCTTTCCTGTTGCTATAAAATATAGTAGTTTTCGAGTCGTATAATCTTAGTTTCATAACATGAATTGGCTCGAGGAAGATGCAATAAGAGCCGACGTTTCAAGCTTATTAAAAACTGCTTATCCTGAACCAGATCTCACATATTCGAACTTCGAACCTCTAGTGTGAAAGACCGAATTCAATACTAATACACTATCACCATAAGCATAAAAAATATATTTTATTTTTAAGATACAACGTTTTTTGTAGAATGAAAACTAATTTATTTACGTAAAGCTTCGCGGCGCATGAATTACACACTAGACTTATATTTATATCCCAAATAAAAGATACGTCGTATTTCAACCCAAGTTCATTTAGTCCATCCGTCATTTCCGATTTATAGAGCGAAATCGGAGGTGCAAACAGAAAATTGGACTCGAAAATCCGTAGACGCCTTGTTAACACAGTTGTATATCAGTTGATCGCGAGCTGGCGAACGAACGTGACATTACGAGGTGTAGCGGGTTCGGTGATTGTGAAGTTACACGTAGGAACTGTGAATATGTGAGTGCTGTGAATCAGAATGCACGAATAACTCGACGAATAAGTAAGTTTGTTTATTGTTTTTGTTGCGAGCATCGTTGTTTATTTACGTGTAAGGTGACGCTACTTAGGCGTTTACTTTATATTTCGGCTTATACTTTTAGTGTGTGATAAGGGTAAGATACGAGGCGTTCTAAATTAGTTTGGTCGGCATTGTCATGGCCAGCTTTGATCACCTCCCATCAGATAGTCTAGACGTACGTCGGCTACTCCAGTCTTATAAAATACTATCAGCGAAGATAAATTAAGAAGCTTTTATTATGCATTAATTATATATTGGAGTAACGAGTATTCTACACTAATGGACAGTAAGTCGATAATGTAATGAAAACACGTGGAAGCTTTTTTAAATAAAATTATATATTTTTGTAATTGAAATAGTCTTTTCCCAGACATACATATTTATGTAGTCTTTTCGTATTTTATAATAAGTAATAAATATGTTCTTGTAGGCGCAAGATAACGTAAACAGTGTTACTGTGAACAGACTAAATAATTTATTTACTTTGAGATGCTAAGCAGTTCATATTAACGAACATCTGTTTACATTTAAACTAGTTCTACTAGTGGTTTAGTATGGTTCTAGTAAACTTACTAAAGTGTTACCTACTTGTAATAGTAGGTAACAGAGACTTTACTTGGTTATCATCATAATTATCAACCCATTATTGTCCCACTGCTGGGCACGGATCTCCTTTCAGAATGAGAAGGATTAGGCCATAATCCACCGCGCTGGCCGAGTGCGTATTGGTAGACTTCACATACTTTTGATATTTTTTTAAAATAAATCTCTTAGGTATGCAGGTTTCACGATGTTTTCCTTCGCCGTTTTGACAAGTGATAATTAATTTCTAATAGGCGCATAGATTTGAAAAATCAAACGTGCCCGGGATTTGAACCTCGGGCCCCTCGGTCGAGAGGCCGGGTTTCTTAACCACTAGGCTATCTCTGTGCCTATCGCTACTCGGTTATATAATTTGATATTGTGCAAGGATTTTTGTAAAGTTACAAATAAATAACATAAGCCGGCCGCCGGCTGTACTTATGTCACTGGTTGGGGGAAAATGTAAAGTAAAAGAAACTTTACAAGATTGCAGCTAACTACAAATTCTCTTTCTTTTATTTTTTTTCTCTGTCTCTTATTTAATAGTATCAACGGCAAATGAAACTACTAGGCACCTACAATGCCTCTATTGCCTCTTGGAGAAAGGCTAGAAGATTCGATTTATATTTTAATAAGGCGCTTTTGTGGAGCTCGCCTATAATTGCTCTATAGGAAACATCACTCGACTCCCAATTTACAAATATTGCGTGGGAGGATATTTACTTGTACTTCGAATTAGGTTTTCGGTATTAGGTTTATATCTTAAAAGGCAACAAAGTGATTTAAAGGTGGTTCGATTCCTGCGCCACCACCGCCACACCTATTTCTGCTTAACAGCAGTGTTAAGCGCTGCTGTCTTCTGCTTTGAAGGGTGCGGTAACTGAAACATACTCTTACGAGGTGTTCCAGTTTATTCCTCAGGGGTAGTGGAGAATCTTTGGACGACTACAGGTAGGACTCTAATTTTATCTAGGGTTGACAGATGTCCATGGGCAGTAGCCAATTACCATCAAGTGGGCTTATGCTCAGCATACCCATCTATTAAACCTATATTATATATATATATAAAGTGAGTATGACAAAACAATGAAATCAGCAAAGTATTTACTTAGCACAATGTGTCTTTTGAAGGCATGGTGGGTATTAAAATTTTATTTGTTATGTTTTCTGAGATGTAGCGAATGGTCATATATTTTTATGTGGGTAGTAAAACTACTCGATATCTGTAAGTAACCTGAACACAGATAAAGGTATTTTATTTAAAAGCGTGTTCTTCGAATTTCTGATGGCTCCGTGGTTTGTTTTGATTGTAACTGTAGTATCAATGAAATTAGAAAGATCGGATGACAACTACTTTATTCCTATAAAGAGGGTTACCGAAATATATCAAATACACATGTACCCACAATAGTAACTATTGTGAGTAATATGTCAAGATAATTTCATGGAAAAGTAATGGTTATTTTCATACGCGTTTTCGTGTCTCAGAAGACTATTAAAGCCAAAGGTCCCAATTGATAACATTAATCAATAATCGTTAAATCTTTCCGGAGGTCTTAGTAGCGACACGAAAACATCCAATTCGGCATAGAACTAACTTGTTTTCTTTATCGGACAATTCACACTCGAGCAGCTTAGTGGTCCGGCTCTATGTCTTTCTGAAAAACAAAAGTCTCAAAATTGCGAAAGTACGGGTCAGCTATTATAATAGAAAGAGATGTAGGGAAACTCAATTAGGACTAGGACTCAATTAGGAATGTCGAAACATGTATAGTGCCACCAACTTATCTGTTCAGTTGACAGGGTCGCTAGTGCAGCGTCCAATGTTACCATATAATTATATTTGCCTACTGAAGAGGGAGCTCAACAACTTTGAGACCTATGATTTTTACTAGATAAAATATGTAAAAAATATTTAAAAAGATAAATAACCTTCGTAAACATCCTAAAAAAAAGAATTAGGTTAATAATGTCAAATTTTAATTCTTAAATGATATTCTAGGACAGGAAAAATAAAAAGTCCAGAATTATTAACTATAATTATTTATATTTTATAAAAATAAAATTTATATTTTATAAAAATAATTATGGTCATGATCTCTAACTTCGAGGGGCTCCACACCAGACATCCCTGAGCGAAATAATGACGATGCGCCTGAGGTGCCTGTGCCAAGTGATTTACATAATTCGTCATCAGAGTCACTTGAATCGCTTTCGCTATCACTATGCAACTTAATAATTGAATGGTTCTTCTAAATATCCATCATTGTTCCTGTATTTTTCTTCAATTCTTTTTACGTGGTGACAATGGTTTTTCCACTCTTCTTTTGTTATTTTATCGAATGCATTCTGAATTAACTGGGGCATTTCAGCACTAGATTTACCAACATTTCGCTCAGCGACATTTCTCTTCATTGAACTCCAAACCATCTCGATTGGGTTCAAATCACAGTGGTATGGCGGTAACCTGAGAACAGAATGGCCATGACTTTTTAATAGATTATCTATTTCATATTCAGGAGCTGGTTTATTACGCTTTATTAATTCTTGCAGTTGAGGTTTCGTCATTTGCTCAGAAAATTCTATATTTCTCTCCCTCAGCCACAATTGCATGACAGCCTTAGTGTGGTTTGAATTGGGACATTTATTAACACAAATGCTGTGATAGGGGGCATTGTCCATCACTATAAGAGTATGCTTATGCAGGTTCGGCAGCAATTTCTTAATAGTCCATCTTTTAAAATTATCATTATTCATTTCATCATGGTAGTCACCGCTCTTAGTGTTTGATTTAAACACAAGAAGAGCATTCTCTACAAAACCTTCTTCGCCTCCTGCATGAACTATAATCCACCTATTCCCTTTTGATACTGGCTCCAAATCACCTTCAACATCTGGGCCTTGCCAACATTTGTCAGTTGAGTGAGATGAGTGTATATAGGTCTCATCTAAATAAACGACGGGTTTTTTTTCTCCAGACTCATTCTCACGAATTTTTTGTAAGTATGCAGCCCTCCACGCAGTTATGTCATTACGCTCACATAGCACTTTTCTATTTGTTTTAGTTTTTTTAAAACGAAATCCTATTTTATGCAGCAGTTTTCTAAGTGTTTCACGTTTTGCAGAGAAATCAATTTCTTCTCTAAGTATGTTTAATAATTTTGGTATAGTCGGAATTTCTTTCCTAAATGAATAAAATTCATGAATTTTTCTCCGTATGACGCCAATGTCAAAATCATCAATGTCCAATTTTCCTGTTTTTCTTTCTCTATTCTTACCGGGAGTAGATAGTTTGACATTACTTTCTTCAGCTTTTTTCTTTTCATTCATGAGCTTGTAAACAAATCGTTCGCTTACTCCTGTAGCAAAAATATAAATACATGAAGTATAAAAAAACATTTACTACCAAAAATACTCAGTGACACTTTAACTAAGTAAAATAAAATAACTGAAATATTTACGCGGGACTTTCTATTAATTAACTATCAACACTTCATAGCAACACTAACCTGTCGCAGCTGCGACGCGTTCTGTCACTTTCTCAAACGGTATTTTCGGAGCTAGCAGGCGTTTTTCTTCCCTCATGAAATCTAAAACCTTTAAAATAATGACCCGTGCATCACTTTTGAGAGGCTTAGGCATTTTTAATCACTTATTACAATTATATTCGAATCAAAAAACAAAGAGCACTCACACTTCAAAGAATTGACAGTGGAATGACATTTCAAAATGGCGGTCGGCTTTGTTTTAGTTCCAGATTTGTCTACTGAACAGAAAAGATGACGTCCAATATGACGTACTCGTATATAACTGCACTATATGAAGTAGATTCGTTGTCCATGGGTGGCAGTAACCATAGACCACTGTGTGGACTGCATGCTGGTTGCTAATTCAATGTTATAAAATTTATTAACCTTAAATATCTTTCTATTAATCGGTGTTTGGTAGCATGCAGTTCAATAGTTCCATAGATAGTTAAGTGGAAGTGAAGTCTGTTTACCACTTAGATTAGAATTCCAGGCACGCGCCACTGTTTGTAAATGTAGACATGAGATCATTTGAATTAACAGAAAAGGAATGCTTGCCTGATAGTTTTCTATAATATTATCAACGTTTATTAAGGATATAAAAATAAACTCGGTATAGCGGCCTATGGGTTGAATATTTCCCGTTACTCCGGGTTATTTTAAATTACACACGTAAAGCAAACAAAATTATCATAACGTTTATTTAGTAATAAATGAAGTTTGTTGTAGGAATAATTAGTTAGGGATTAGTTTCGCCGAATTTCATATTTTTAATTTTTAATTCATAATATTTAAATAGCATTTTAAAATTAAATGACTCGTTTCACCGTAGTTAGATGCTGAATGAGGTAGATTGCTGCTCATTCGCTCAAAGTAACAATAACAATCTTATAAATAACAATAGCATTATCGTACAATATTGTGACCGAAATATGGTATTTTTTTAGGTTCGAAGAAAAAGTGTCTTGTTTTGTCCAAATAGTAAGATCAACGAAGTAGGCCAACTGTAGTGTTGTCATATAAAGTAAATAGGTAATTCAATATTAAGATTGCTTTGAGATGATTGAAATTAAGATAAGTGAATTTGTAGTTATAACACAATGAAACTCGACGTTCGATACGCTTATCCCCTCACATACGTAATATCGTATTGTATGTATACGATATTATACGATATACGTTATACGTTATGTCATAAATCTTACACACAATGGTTCTCAACTCCATACTTGAAAGTACGACATCCGCGCTGTCTACTCTTAGGACGTGTTCCTTAGACTACAGCGAATTAATTTCGAAGGTAGAATGTGATTCGGCTTCGGAGGCCACGGAGCTTATTTCTACCAAATAACGGCAATGTTAAGCAGTCCTGTGATGGCACACCTGATTGTAACTACTGTCCATGGACATTTCTAATCAATGTCAGATAAGATTACATTGCAGTGCTATTAGAGGACGGCCAGTTGGCCACAGATGTCACTCCTGAGGACTCAATTGGAACGATTTGAATAAGTATGTCTCCTATACCTCCTTCAAACCGGAACACAAAAGCGCTATATATTGCTGTTATTACGCGAAAGTAGGTACCATTGATACCTTCGAACCACAAAGAATTGGTAGAATCTTCGAAACTTAAATTTGTTATTATTAAAACACGACCATTTTTAACCGACTTCCCAAAGGAAGAGAGGTTATCTATTCGTCGCGTATTTTATATATTTTTTTTCTTAATTTCAATTGCCTTGCGCAATGAAATTGTAATATACTGAGAGTCGAATTCATTTTATTATTTTAAAAAGTAGCACTTACTTTACTACTATTATAGAAATAAAGTATCACTATCGTATACAAACATTCTCACTAGTTGAGTCCCTAATGCATCGTTTGAATTGAATTCGAATTGAAAAAGTGCTCTTTTTGCGTCATTTTTCGCTCGAGTGTTCTGAAAACACCTCACATTCACGTTCAATTCGCAATTTTGCAAGTTCGAAGAAACGAATTAGAAGAAAAGTGAGTTCACAATACCTTTTGCAAACATTCATTATTCCTATTCTTTACGGTATCTATGGTATTGTAACATTGTTTGTTGTTTGCTTAAATATCGCGCAAGTAGTTGCTGCGTATATTTTTAATCAACTTACCTTTTTAAATGATTTTAAATAGAATTAAAATCTGACATAAAATGTAAAATTTGCCGCACCTTAACACCGGAACGCAAGAACTGCTTCACGCTAGAAATGGGTGTGACGGTGTTACCTTCCGACCAATCTATACTGGTTCAATCTTCTTAAATACTAAATTTACTATAGTCTTAAATGGGGGCCACCACGCAGACTGTTTTTTTGTTAGGGAGAAACCTTCAAAAGTACCCGGTGCCGTGGGAGCGACACAGAGTTATGTGGGATTCTTAACTGCACTAAAACCCCTCCGGTGGCCGTCCTCGGCGCTGCGTAGAGGGCTCCGGGATATCCAAAGGAACGCAACCGGAGTCCTCTTAGCGCGTTGCCCCGTCGGGCTCCACCCAGGTGAGCTTGACGATCGCCACACCGTCTGGTGCGTACGACGGTATGCGACCTCACATACCGCCGTCCTTCCCGGGGTCGCTGGCCGGGCGGTTCGAGCTCCCACTCTTGCCGCCCACAACCCCGGAAGCCCCCTTTTAGTCGCCTCTTACGACAGGCAGGGGATACCGTAGCCCTATTCTGGTCCCGGAACTACAGGGACACCACGCAAACCAGAGGTCGTTGTTAATATTAACTAAGGAACTAAATTGGATAAATTCCAGTATGCAGAAATTGTCAAATATCGATCTTTGTAAGGCAAAACATTGTACAGATTATTATTTATTAATAAAGCATAAGTCGTGGGCATAAGCTACGAATATCTAAATTAAATTATTATGTTGATAGTCAATTTGTTTTGTACTACTTTATTGTATATTTACTGTTATAGCAAAAGCTTTGAAAACACTTTACTCGACACAAATAATTGCCTTTCGAAATAGAGTTTTGCGAAATAAGTAAAATTTGTCCCCATTTTCAATGTAAACCGGAGAAAATAATGGTTTCCTAAATTGGCAATTCTTGTAAGGAGAAATTGTAACAGAATACTTTAAATATTTAAGTCGTTTGTGGCAAATCTTTAAATTATGCAAGAAGGTTTACGAGATACTAGGTAAGTATATGTATGATAAGGAGATATAAAAGCTCCTACATTAATAATCATTATAGAAATAAAAACACGTCTACTTGAAAATTATCGACAGAAAAAGTAGCCTATCATTCCCACAATTTTGACGAATCCAACGACACCTCATTATATTATGTAAAATCGGTGAAATCGTTTGAGCTGTAGGACGTACGAGTACCAAAGAATGAGACATAGGTAACATACGATTGGAAAAATAAGTACCGTTGGTAGAAAATAATTCTTCTCATTAAATATTCAAATCAATAATTTCGACCACACACTAGTATTCTTAACGACATAACAGTGTCTCTTTTTCTTGCAATAGGTGTAAAAGGGACTATTTTTTAACCTTTCAGTACCCTTACCATGAGTTTTTACGTGTCGACAAATATGACTGTTTTGGTATTTGTTTACGTATTGGCCCATTGTATTTCCAATCAGCGCCCCTAGCGGTTTGTGTCGGAACCTGGAAATAGTATGGGCCAATACGTAAACAAATACCAAAACAGTCATATTTGTCGACACGTAAAAACTCATGGTAAGGGTACAGTACCCTTAGTATGAGTTTTTACGTTGGCTCGAATACGTTCAACGTTTACAAATTCGCTCTTACAGCGCTCCCGTGGACCTTATCGAACTGGAAGTAAAATTTGGCATTATGAATATTGCAACGACCTTAAATTTTACAAGTATAAATAGAATGCATTTATTTTTACATTTTTAATTTAATTTTGATAGCGTTATAGTTCCGTTTATTAAACTATTACTTTTAGTTCTTCTAAAAGCGACTTAGACAGGACGCTTCAATATTTACTAATCGCCTTATTCCCTAAAGCAAAGGTCTTCAGTACCATCGATTTTCTATATTGGAAATTAATTATGAGCCTTTTAGTGGTAAAACATCGAGAGAAAACTTACATGACTGAAAGTTCTCTAAGAAGTTCTCGTGTTTATCAATCTGCATTTAGCCAATGTAGATGGCCGGAGCCTTTTTTGATCTGGGAAGAGGTTCATGCCCGGAGTGTGGACAATCATGAGTTGATGTTTAGATATAGGTCTGTGATGCGCTTGTATCTGTGTGAAGTAGGGTGCTGCATACTGCATGATTTAAAATCCATACCGTCACATATATTGGTAACGGATTGTTGCAAAGTAGTTTTTATCATTTCTGTTATTTTTTACACCCAATCTCTGCGTGGGTTCCTCTTAGCCGCGAGAAAGGCAGGGCTAAAACCCAACTTCTGGACGCCCTTGGTTGAAACCATGGTGATTTAATAGTTTTTATCATAACATTATAACATTGTACGGTGGGTGTTGTGGGTTAAGTGAGACGACCGGAGTTCAAATCAAGACTGTATTTGTTACACACAATAATCGATTATATAGGGAATAATATGAGTCATATATTAACACTCACTTATACTACTACACCATCCATCCAAAAGAAAAAAAAAATGATTACATAATATTATGAAAGTGACATTTTTTTTTTTTATATTTTCCATGTTTTCATGTTTAGGTAAAACTAAATCCACTAAATTAAAAATACATAAGATACATTTATTGAAATGAGATTAATAAGACAGTAAGTAAATAAATCAAATTTTTTTTTTCAATATTAACCATAAAATCCTGGTCCTGTATTTTTTATTGTACATACAACTTTGTACGATTTTTATGTACTAAGTCCACCTTTCCATTTTTTAATATCTCCACATTTGGCGGTTTATCCTTAATTACTTTAAAGGGACCTGAGAATAATGAACACAATTTGTTACCAGTTTCATTTTTAACCAACACCATATCATTAGGGTGGTATGTAATTGCATTAGTATATTTATCATACCTTAATTTTCTATCCTGTTTACATTTTAATAAATTATTTCTCGCTTCCTTTTGAGTCATTTGTATACGATATTTAAGTTCACAAGGGTAGTCATCAAGGTTATACAATGGTTCTAGATGTGCAGTTAAATTACTAGGTAGCGAACATTTCTTTCCAAATACTAATTCATACGGGGTAAACTTAGTTTCTGAGTGAACCGTAGTGTTAAAAGCAAATGACCAGAATGGGAGCCAACTGCTCCATGTCTCTGGGTGATTATCAGTTTGGATTCTAAGAAATGAATTTAAGTTTTTATGAGACACTTCCAATGCACCTATTGATTGGTGATGATGTGCTGTAGAGTTTAACTGTTTTATTTGTAATAAACTACATACCTCTTTAAACGTAGCTGCGATAAACTCCTTGCCTCTGTCTGTAGCTATTTCTCTCGGTACTCCATACCTAAGGATGAAATTGTTAACAAAACTTTTCGCTACTTCCTCTGCTTTTTAGTCACCAAGGGATACGCTTCAACATACTTAGTCAATTCACACTGAATAGTTAAAATGTATGAGAAACCATTGTTATCAACTTCAAGTGGACCTACCAAGTCGAGATATATCTTTTCAAATGCCGTATTAGCAGTTGTTGTTATATTCATGGGTTCCTTTATTGGTAAGGAATGTTTTTGACGTTGACATTTGTCACAACGTTTTACATAATTTCTAACTTCATTATCTAATCCAGGCCAATAATAATATCTTTTAATATTATTGATCATCCTTCTCATGCCAGCATGGCCACTGCTAGGCAGGAGATGGAAATCGTTCAAAATTACCTTCCTGTCGTCTTTGTTATAAATCGTTTTTACATTATTTATTATACAAACGCGTGGGCCTGACCTATTTTTCATACTCTTTATTTCTTTAATTAATTTCTTAATAAATTCTTCATTGCCGTCTTTCTTTATTATGCATACTTCATTTACTTTTATATTAGCACAATATTTATCTAGTTCATTCACAAATTCGCGTCGCGTCATTTGTGAGTCTGAGCTAAGATACTTTATATAAATTATATTTTTCTTTGCATCATAACAAAAAGTTTTATTTTCATTACATATGTGTCCTAGCTTCCTCAATTTTCTTAAATCATTGGCGTTTACCATACACATTTCTACAGATTCTACCGGTTTGACATGAGCACTCACTACCTTTGGTTGCGCAGGCCTCAAGCAAGTGTGTGCCATATTCAACGGGAAAGGATCTGGAATATTAATTTTTCTGTATTGGGCTCGTGTTAATACATTAATGTCGTAACACATATCCTTCAGTTCTTTTGAAGTTAAACAGATTCTAGATAACGCATCTGCAGCTGCATTATCCGCACCTTTAACATACTCTACATCAAAATTATACTCTTCCAGTATTAACCGAAATTTCATTAGCCTGCTTGATGGATCTTTCATCCCAAATAAATAAATCAATGGTTTATGGTCCGTTCTTATTTTGAAATACTGACCATATAAGTAAGGGCGAAAATGCTTAACAGCCCAAACTATAGCTAATAGTTCTTTCTCTATGACTGGGTAATTTGATTCGGCTTTGTTCAGAGTTCTACTAGTGAAAGCTACGGGACGGTTATTTTTATTTGACAAAATAGCTCCTATTGCCTTATTTGAAGCATCTGTTTGTAATATAAAGTAATTTTCCTGTGAAAAATCTGGGTAATCTAAAATAGGAGGTGAAATAATACGTTGTTTGAGAGTTTCAAAAGCATCTTGACATTTTTTATCCCAAGTAAAGTTAATATTTTTCTTACAAAGATTATTCAGGGGATATGCAATTTCGGAAAAATTTGGTATAAACTTCCTGTAATAATTTGTGAATGCAACGAATCTTTTTACTTCGTCTACATTCTGGGGACAAGGGTAATTTTTTATAGTGACAACTTTCTCTGGATCGGGTAATATACCTTCATTTGATATTAAATGGCCTAAATACAGAATTTCCTTCTTCAGAAAAGTACATTTAGAAGGATTTAACTTTAACTTTACTTTTTGTAACCTTTCAAATACATCCTGTAAATTCCTATTATGACATTCCAAATTACGTCCAAAAACTATCAAATCATCCATGTAAATTAAGCATTTTTCATTATTCAAACCTGACATTGCCAAATTCATTAGTCTGGAGAATGAACTAGGGCTGGTTTTTAAACCCATAGGCATTCGACACATTTGATATTGACCTGAACAAAAAGCTGTATATTTTCTACTCGTTTTATCTAATTCAACATTATAGTAACCCTGATGTAAGTCTAAATGTGAAAAATAGACACTTCCAGACAATGATTCTAATATTTCCGTTATGTCAGGAAGCGGATATTTATCGTCTTCTATGCAATTATTCAGCTTTCGGTAATCCACCACTAAACGCCACTTTTTCTGCTTAGTTGAATCACATTTTTTAGGCACTAACAATACGGGACTCGACCAGTTGCTTCTACTTGGTTCAATAATACCTTCCTTTAACATTTCACTTAGTTGTCGCTTAATTTCATCTTTATGAATTTTAGGTAATCTGTAAGGTTTTGCAAAAACTGGACTAACATTCGGCTTCAGTGAAATATTATGTGTATAAATATCCGTAACAGTTAATGTATCACCCGGCAAGTAAAAAATGTTGGCATATTTGGCACAAATCCTTTTTATACTTTCGGACTCTTCAGTATTGAGATTGGTTAGTTTTATTAAAGAAAATAAAGTTTTTACTCTATCGGAACTATTATCTGATTTATCAAAAGAGCAAATACTATATTCACTGAGGTCGTGTACCACAGGACTAATATTCGACAGAGTAATATTTTCATCTGTGGTATTCAAAATTTTTACTGGAACCATACCATTTACCGGACTTGCAATAGAACTGGCAAGGTAAACACCATCTTGTAATTCTTCTGAACAAATAACACAGTCTGTTTTAAATTTAGTTTGAATAAAATGCACCGACTCACTGCGAGATGGTATATAAAAATCATTATATGTGCAAGTACTGTTTATAGGTAGACTTACATTCTGATTCAATCCAAAATTTAAAGACAATATATTTTTATTAAAATCTAAATGAGCCCTAAATTGTCTTAAAAAATCACGTCCTAAAATTCCATTCGACAAAATTGGTAACGAGTCGAACACAAAGAATTTATGATTAATAACTTGTCCTTTTAAGAGTAATGGAATGTAAACGTATCCGATAGTTTGTACTTTGCCTCCAAGTCCATTTATAGTGACGCTATCGTTATGAAATGGGAGGTTCAGATGACACACATGTTTATAAGTTATAGCCGATAATGAGGCACCTGTATCGACTAAGAATGAATAAGTTTTACTATACGAGGCTATAGATATATGAACATAACAATTGCTGTTACTAGCTAGAATAGAATGATATTGGTTATTCACGAAAAAACTGGTCTAATTTTGGTTCTAGTTCTGATGTAGTTTCCTGTTCATTAATAACATTAACGTAATTTTTATTCATAAATCTATTGCCTCGGTATGGTCTATTGTACGTACCTCGAGGGTAAGTTCCGCGCTGATCTTGGCCTCGCGATGCAGGCGGCGTAGGCGGGAGCCAACCGCGCTGCGATCTGCCCCGGAACGAGTGTCCTCTATGTGAAGACGTTTGGCGATGAGGTCTTCCACGGTTACACCGAAAACTATTATTAAAATGCTTAGTTGAATAATTTCGTTTATACATACCCATTACTTCACCCGAAGTAGAGGGGGACGAGGTTTCCTCATCTTTGGCTGCTTGAATCGCATCTTTTAGCGAGCCAAAATTTCTAGCCGCTATTAAAGTACTGAGCCTACGATTTCGTAAGCCATCGGAAAACTGTTTAATTGCTTGTTTTTCATTAATGGGCTTTAAAACATTGTAACTCTCTGATTTACCGTCGGCTTGCGCAATCGTGAGGTTCACAAACAACTCCGTAATTTCTTCTCCGAAATCTGAAATAGACATGTCATTTTGTTTGATATTATGTAATTTTTTTTGAATAGCTGTCGCGCCTTTAGTTGGCAATAATTGTTTTTTCATGTCAATAACTAACGTTTCAACATTGGAATAGTCATCTTGAAGACGTAACTTAGCAGATTGTGATAGTCTGCTTTTTAATACAAATTTTGTTAAGTTCTTTTTACAATCGGACGATTTAAGTAAGGAATCGTAGTACTGAATACTATCTATTAACTGTTTTATACTCATTTCGTCGTTAGTCATAACAGGCATCAAGGTCAAAGCCGTTTTTAAATCAAAGGTATCCATTTTGGTACAACTTTTGCTTTCAACACTACCGGAACACAGATATAAAATATCGTTATATAATAAATCAAACTTCCTACAAGAATTCTCATAAATTAATATGTCCTCACTCTTAATTTTTCCCTCACTTTTCTCTTTTTTAAAATTTACTAACCAACTCGAATATTCATTAAAAATAACGTTAGCTTCATTCAACTTAATTTGTAATATATTTCCTTGTCGTCTACTTGGTCCAATCTTAATTAAATATGATTTTACTTTCTTTAACTCTTCATATAATTGATTTAACAAAAGAGCCATAACTTACCACCAACATGTAGTTAATTAAAAGTAATTCGCACGTACATATTTTAAGAGTAAACATTTTAAGCGAGTAACCCAACTAAAACAAAATATCACTACCAATTGAAGTTACTATCATATAGCTAATTTACTTACTGTCCTTAGAGATATATTATTACGCGTCGCAACGTTATATATTTCGCACTACGCACTACGCACTACGCACTGCACGCACTCACACTCTCGCCTTGGAGAACACGGCCTGACCTGGCTGGTGGCCCTCGTCTGCTGCGGACATGGGAAGAACGGGCTGCCTGAACTGGCGGAATAAGGATCCCCGCAACGTATTCCGATTTATCTCCGTCGATATCCACCTTATGTGGCACCGCTTATACGCGCGATAAACACAATATATCGCACCCAATAGTATGACCAGCACAATCACACCTAGTAATATATTGATGGAGGAAAGATGCACTCTGAATTCGTGAAATTGCGAATTATTATCGCCGGCCGCCGCATTTTGCACAATTATGGTTTCCTCCTTTGACTGTTGTTTGCCCATTTTTTTTTTGAGATTTTAACACGTATTGTTGCTGGCGCGAATGAAAGTAATTTAACTTCATTATTACTGAGACAAAGAAACTAGGCACTCAATTAGACAAAGAAATTAGCCACGCAAGAATTCCACTCCAAAAATGGGAAGCGCATCGCGTTACGGAGCGTACTCTCTCGGCAGGGTCGCCATGTACGGTGGGTGTTGTGGGTTAAGTGAGACGACCGGAGTTCAAATCAAGACTGTATTTGTTACACACAATAATCGATTATATAGGGAATAATATGAGTCATATATTAACACTCACTTATACTACTACAACATGAATGTCTGCAAAGTAACGTCTGATACTTAACTTACTGTTTACGAACTTAACGATCGCTTACTATACAGGTATACAATAGGTCCATATATATCATGGATACAGAACTTTATTAACTGACCTAGCCTCACACGTAGACGGTATTAAGTATCGCCATTAACTTTATACGTCGGTATCGCGTCTATGAGAAAATTAATAGCACTTTAAGTATTTCGTCGCTGTATTTTATTCGCCACGCCTTTTATACTTAGGTATTGATAGTTGATGGATATGTGTAATGACAGGTATTATCGTATGATAATGTGTGAGTTTTCGTTAACCTACTCGTATTTAGAATGGGGTTGAACCTGTGGCCGACGTCAACAAGGAATATCTAATCGTATCTGGGGTTGATTACAGATGTCCATGGGCGGCAGTAGCCACTTACCATCAGGTCGACTGCATATCTGCTCGTCTCCTACTGCTATATTATAAAAAAGTGACATAAAAACTCTAAGTTTCAGGTTATGAATCGAAAAAATTAAAATTTTTGAATCAAACGATCACGCAGTCCACACGAGATGGAATTAAAGTTCTAACTTCTGTTCGCGCTTCTTTCTATAAATTTTTCTTCATTGTGACGGCGTAGCATCGATACTAATAGAACTTCTGCCAGTTCTGAGAGTGCCAGCCATTGAAACATTTTTTTTATTATAGGAGTAGCAGACGAGCATTCGGTCCACCTAGTGATAAGTGGCTACTGCCGCCCATGGACATCTGTAATCGATGCGCCGCTACTCCTGAGAACTAAGCTGGAACGCCTCGGAAAAGTATATCTCCCTTACCACACCCTTCAAACGAGAACACAGCAGCGTTAAGCGTTAAGACAGGAATAGGTGTGGCGGTGGTGTTGAACTCCGGAGTTGAACTATAAAGGGTTCTACCAACTTCAAATTAAATTGTCAATTGTTACTACAATAACGACTGCCAAATGTCAATCGTCATAACTCACAATTTTGGTTTAATCGTAAGGTACAGACAATTTATGTAGGTCGTTTCAACTTGTACCTCAAAGCTAGCCACCTTAATAGAATACCTCACATTTTCAACTCGGAAGGATGTCGAAACAAACCCAAGCTATGTTCATTTTCAAATAGGTCCTTTACGGTTGAAAGTGTACATATTCATTATTTTATAAACAGTTTATTAATATAATATAAAATTATATTATCGCGTTTAGATTTTCAAAATTTAATATTTGCAATCATGTACAAATAACATATAAAATAAATAATTGTATTTGATCCAATAAAGAGTATTTCAAACTATTGTAAATATAACTGTTACAACATAAAAATTAGATTAAACTTTAAACTAGGCTTTTAGATTTTAGAATGAAAATCAAATAATATATTTATTCATTTAAGTCATAAATATTGTGTTGTGTAATTTTTCATACGTTATACGGCAGGTGGGGAAATAAATCACTGAGGATTAATGGGGCCATTTGATTTGTTTGCCTAGGAAATATATAAGTACATATAGTATATGAAAAGTATATGTGCAGTATATAACTTAACTTTAGACGGATTTTAGATTTTAGAATTTAAATTAAATAAAATACACATTTAAGTCATAAATTTGTATGTAATTTTTCATACTTGTATTCGGCAGGTGGGGAATTAAATCACTTTGAAGATAAATGGGCCATTTCATTAATTTGCCTAAGAAATGTATAAGTACATACAGTATATGAAACTTTAGACGGCTTTAAGATTTTAGAATGGAAATCAAATAAAATCATTTAAGTCATGAACGTTGTGTTGGTGTGTAATTTTTCATACGGCTATACAGCAGGTGGGGAAATAAATCACTTTGAAGATTAATGGGGCCATTTGATTTGTTTGCCTAGGAAATGTATAACTACCTACAGTATATGATATATGTATCGTTATTCTTGAAGAGTACATGAGTTATAGACTGTAGAGACCGAAGCAGGAATATGAGAAGAAATATTACTCACAACTTGTTGTTATTTATGTTAATGTATGGCAGTGAATAGGTGCTACGACTTATGAAGTTTATTTCCGACATCGTATGAAATATATTTGATTCTTTTTGTGCTAGATATAATTTATTACTTCAAAATACATTTTTGTATCACGACAGTTTTAACGAAAGTTAATAACGTTGGGATTATTTGGGGTTCATATTTGCTCAAACGTATGTTCTTTACTCGACTATAATCAGAATCATAATATTTTATATGCTCGAATATGCGAGTATCAATAGGATAAATAAAAAAATATGTATAAAGTGATATTAATTATTGCTTTATATTGCCAATTCTAGTAGAAGTAGGAAGCCAGAACTCAGGCTTATTAATTGGTAATTACAAAATCTAACAAGCGTAAAACATGTCTCAGAGTCCTAGGTTCATGGACAAAATCCGTAGACACTTAAATACTTACTTTTCTCATCAACCCCAGATAGATCGGCAGTTTTATCTGAAATAGGCCACATACTAAAATCCCTGAGAATAAGTTATAACGCCTCATATTAGTAAGTAATTCGTAGCTGTCATATAAAACTACTTCTATTTCCGTATCCGCCTCCGTGGTCTTACGAAGGCAATTACAAGTAAATCCTGCGTCCATACTCACCATATACGTAGCAATTTGTATCTACTTCCCTGATAGAACCATATAAAGTTTTATGACATCAACCCCTGCTTAAATACCTACCTTTTAGCTGAGTAAAGGAAAATTGTACCAAAACATTGTGGGTAGAGTAATAGGGAAATGGCTGCAACCCTTTTATGTTTCACTGCTGGGCATGGGTTTCTCCCCACAATAGGGACATTTTTTTGTAAACAAGGTACGGGGAACCTTTAAGGGTACTTGGTGCCATGGGAGCGACACGGGGTTATGTGGGTTTCTTACCGCACTAAATCACCCCCGTGACTGTCCCCAGCGCTGCTTAAAGGTCTCCGGGATCTACAAAGGAACGCAACGGGAGTCCTCTAAGCGCGTTGTCTCGTCGGGCTCCGCCCTGTTGAGCATAAAGCTCGCCGCATCTGGTGTGAACGACGGTATGCGGCCACACATACTGCCGTTCTTCCCAGGGTCGCTATCGGGGTGGAAAGAGTGGGGGCACGAACCACACATTGTTCTCTACACATTGAAATAAAATGATACTTATAATGCTATGATTGTGTAATGTAATTCCAAAATAACTCACATATTCAATGACACGATACCAAAACATAACAATAAAATATATCTTACAATATTTTACGTAACTTAATCCATATCATTGAGAGGTTTTCAAGGATAACATAGGTTATGTATCATTCCGAAAATAATATGAATTGGAAAAACACGCGCGGGTTGCTCCCTACGGGAATTATGTTACAAATAAATAAATGTTACATAATAAGACTTATACACTTCTGTCTGATACTTACGCAAGATAAAATTCATATTCATATATTATGCATCAACATTCGCTGACTAAAAATACGCTGAATAAATAAATTTCGCATTCTACACTCGTAGTCTTACACTAGGACTTTTCCTGTGTGTAGTGTATATAGTGTAGTAGGTGCTATGAACACATACACAGACAAATACACGAACACCCAGACCCAGAACAGAAATCTAAATTAATCTTATATATAAAATTCTAGTGTCACAATGTTAGTTACCATACTCCTCCGAAACGGCTTTACCGATTTTCACCAAATTTTATATGTATATTTAGTAGGTCTGAGAATCGGCTACTATCTATTTTTCATACTCCTAAGTGATAAGGGTTATTCACCCGTAACATTTTTTTATTTATATGGCAACACAATGTTTTCCGGGTCAGCCGGTATGATTATAAATAAAATAAAAAATAAATTTCGCTTTCTCCACTAGCCTCCGTAGCCTCACTAGGATGTTTCTTGTGTCGTGGGTGCCATAACACTGGATGGGTGTGGGTGACAAATATACGAACACCCAGACCCAGAACAGAAATCTAAATTCATTATGTAGATATCTGTCTAGCCGGGAATCAAACTCGGAACATTGCGTGTCAGACCAATATGCTAAGCGGGTCAGTAGGCAATAAGAGGTATCCCTTAATTTATATAACGATATAACATGGATTTAAAATAGGATGTTTTATACAAATAAGTCAAAAAACGTATGAAATAACAGAATGATGTAAATCGGATGATTGGCGTTTGATTATTTATACAAACAGCCAAATCCAATATGATTTCTGCCAGTGGGTACTAACAAAAATAACGGATTGGTTAAAAATAGAAACGTAGGAGTGTCGGTATAGATTACTAACATTGCTTCACTACTCGTGAGTTATAAGCGACGTAATTTAGGAGACAGGAGGGTAGCGATTTTCTACAAAATATGTATTTATCACGAAATGCATCTTATAACTGTTGTTTTAAGGGTAGTTTATGTCAAGTAGTGGATTTTTACGACAAAATAGTCAGATAAACAACAAACTATATAAAATTGTTAATTTCCATTTAAATACGCTACTAGGCCTAATGTTACTCTACTAGTCTAACATGCACTAGATTCCGGGTTCGATCCCTGTCCAGTCTAAGGAAGTATTCATCTTTCTGTGTGACCATGATACCGACAACGTTGGCAATCCTTGTGTGCACCTGAATGAAAAAATAAATCGTATTATATTTCCGATATTTTTCAAAAATATGGACATAATTCACACCTATTTCTACCTAATAACAGCAGTGTTGGCGTTGCTGTGTTCCGGTTTGAAGATGTGGCTTACCCCTTAGGAGACAGACTTTTCCGAGGCGTTCCAGCTTAGTTCTCAGGGGTAGCGGCGCATCTGTGACCGACCTCAGGTAGGAATATCTAATCCTATCTGGGATTGATTACAAATGTCCATGGGCGGCAGTAGTCACTTACCATCAGGTGGAATGCAAGCTCGTCTGCTACTCCTATATTATAAAAAAAGTACATAAACACCTCCAACTTATTATCTGTGATACAGGAAAACACGCGAGAATTTCAACTATAATAACTATAATAAATAATAACACGAAGATCTTGGTGAGAGGGAGACGTGATGAAACTGACAGCGTTGTAACTAGTTCTTTAGCCCGCTTCGTTTTACTGGCATCTGGCCCGGAACTTCATTAACTCTATTGCTTGGAGAATGTCCTTTCTCTAGAATATTGCTTGCTTCACAAAATGCAATGTGAATATATTTCCTGCCAATATCGTGGTTCGACTCCGAATGCACCACCGCGACACTTCTACTTAATAACAATAGTGCTAAACACTGTTGTGTCCTGGTTTGAAGGGGGAGGTATGGGGAGACACTTCTTTGATGCATTATAACGTAGTCGTCAGGGATAGCAACACATCTGAAATAGATCTTAGGTAAGATAGTAATTCTATCTAGGGTTAATTATTAAATGTCCCAAGCCAGCTGGGGTCACTTACGTGGCCTGCATGTTCGTTTACTACTGCAAATTATTACAACAAAAACCCAACTAGGGAAATATAGACTTTGTGACTCTTACAGTTTAGACGAATCCAACGACACCTCATACGTTAAAATCCGACGAGGCGTTTTTGTTGCAGGGCGTGTCAAAGAATGAGATACACAAGGAAGGTGGTAGAACCCTTTGTGGTTCGACTCCGGCGGTACCACCGCCACACTTATTTCTGCCTATTAACTGCAGTGTTAGGCGCTGCTGTTTTCCGTTTTGAAGGGTGCGGTAAGGGAGACAGACTTTCCCGAGGCGTTCCTGCTTAGTCCTCAGGGATAGCGGCGCATCTGTGGCCGACCTCAGGTAGGAATATCTAATTCTATCTGGGGTTGATTACAGATGTCCAAGGGCGGCAGTAGCCACTTACCATCAGGTGGACTGCATGCTCGTCTGCTACTCCTATATAAAATATAAAAAAGAAATACATACATACACTCAAAAAATATTACCTTATGAAGTCGGATAAACAATCCAGTCTACTTGGTAGAGCCGTCTCCTTCAATATTATAATTTACACTATTATGACACTGGGGTGAGACATGAAGGTGTCAGTAATTGATTTGTCGGTGGCCCATATAATTGCTATCACAGATTAACTTGTCAATGTCGTACTATGTGGTTAGGCTAAACCTCATAACTGTCTATCAGATTTAATTAGTTCGTCAATATTGTAGAGTAATTTGGGTAATGGTTAGTTATAAAATCACCTATTCCTAGCGTGAATCAGTTCTGTGTTTTTGGACAATATTGCTCCTGAGGAGTAGCTACGTATTACTCCTGAGTTATGGTCACTGCTGCCTATGGCCAATGGTTCTACTTGTAGAATCCATCACGTGGCAGATTGCCATCACGTGGATAGTACTCTCATTTGCTACAAAAAATATTTTATAATTTTTTTATATAATTATAAAAAATAATAATTGCTAAATTTCGAACTATGGGTGGCAAACAATCGGTTATTATTTATGTTCATTTTGTATTCATGACCAATTTGTAACAAAAACAAATAGCGGATTCTCTCAAGAATGTGATATTACACGCTAAATCAGTAGATACTGCATGGTAGTATTGAATGGACTTGAATTCAACGTGTGAAGTGAATTCAACAATAGCAACGAATTATTTCCGGCAGCACAACAGAGTGACGTCACTAACAAGCGACTTAACGGTGCCACCGATACCGTCGAGCCAATTGCTTCTTCTTGGGATGATAACGGCACGAAACGGCAACGGCATGACAGACATAATATTTTTTTTTATAATATAGGGGTAGCAGACCACCTGAAGGTAAGTGACTAATGCCGCCCATGGACATCTGTAATCCACCTTAGATAGAATTAGATATTCCTACCTGAGTTCGGCCACAGATGCGCCACTACCCCTGAGGACTAAGCTGGAACGCCTCGGAAAAGTATCTCTCCCTTACTAAACCCTTCAAAGCAGAACACACCAGGGCTTAACACTGCTGTTATGAGGCAGAAATTGGTGTGGCGGTGGTTCCGCCGAAGTCGAACCACAAAGGGTTTAAACACCTTCGAATTTTCTTGAAATATTTAAATAGACAACGCAAGCGTATGTACTATGTACTTTAAAGTACTAAAGTCAAAACAAGTATATAATACAAGGATAAAGTTTTTTTTTTATTTCTATCTTATATTTTATGGCCCTAAAATCGATTTGCCATTACTTATCTCACATAAATCTTTTGTGAAATTACAGTAGATATAAAACTGGCTCGCCTGGTTTCAGCAGGTAGTGATACGCTATCTATTAAGATTTGTGTGAATAGCCAGCACTGTCAGAATTGACAGATGTTCCGACTGCATCGGTGCCGTGTCGTGCCGTCGTCGTCCAGATGAAGCAGCCTCCAATCGGTGAAGCGATTTACAGAGAACTTTACCAATCATTGTATGTGAGTTTCTAAATGCAAATTGTTATAGCGATATTTAGTAAACAAAGGATCCGTCCGCAATCATGACCGCGTTTTCGTGTTGAATTTCGGACAAAGGGAAAATTGTTACTACCAAATTACTTTAATAAAAAAATATTTTGTACGAAATTTTGGACGCCGGGTGCACAGTTTTTTATTACCTATTCCTATTATTGCATACAAATATAAAAATATTTAAGGATATATAAACATATTTTTTTGTATCTCTTGGTGTCAACGAAACAGGCTCAGTTTTCATGTACAAAACTGTATATTTTTCAGGATAATATGTGGTGAGTGCCTTCTGTTATCAACTGAAGCTGAACACAGATGCGTTGCCAGTTCTCACGAACAATGTCATCTCTCATAGATATAGAGAACAACTACAACAAAACAATTTTATGTCTTAATGTCGAGTGCTAACCATATAAAATTGGAACATTATCTTAAATATTTACCTTATATTTAAGATAAATATTCACTTAATATTGGTAATTGATTTAAAATTACAGTCTCCAAAGCTATATAGCGAAACGTTTGAATTTCCAAAATCCTGCCAAAGTGATACAACTCTAATGATCAATTCACATTCCAGCAAGCCACATATCCACTTCGGTATACCGCAATCCAAATTACCGATAATAATCATAGCATACACCCTTCGATCACTAATAAGCATACACCGATGAAAATCAGAATATGGTTTGAAGCTCAAACTGATAGGAATGTATTACCTACTCGTATTTCAACAGCTTCATTTCCTAGTATTAGATAGGGAAATTAAATTTAGATTACCTAATTCTATTAGCAAACAAACCTGTATTCAAAGCGTGGTTACTGCCGCCTATGCACATCTGTAATCAATTTCAGATAAGAAAATACTATTGTCTAAGGTTGGACATGCGTTGCTATCTCTGACGACTAAGTTGGAACGTTTCGGATTACGTATTTTCTCTTACCACATCTAAAACGGAACACAGCAGTGCATAGCACACTGTTGTAAGGCAGAAGTGTAATAGACGAGGAGATAGTGCTCCAGAAGTGGATGGCAGTGGTCGCTTGCCATCCGATAGACTAAGCATATTTGCTACCCTTATTTCCTAAACAGTTAGCTTTTATCCAAAAATTAAAAATAAATTGAATATGAAACTGAAAGATATTTTTTTCCATAATTTTAATAGTTTTTAGTATCAGAGTCAGTCACACGAAGTTCACCTAATATGCATGTAATCTATTTATTATGTAACAACATAATTATGTATCTAAATCTCATCTCAGCAGAGGCGTGTTCATCGTAGCAGAAGATGCAACGATGCGACATAGTAGACTAGTCAGCGAAGTTACTGACATTCAAAAGTGAAGCTTGTTTATTGCAACGGCACTTGATGACATAATATTACCTTTATATTTTGTAACGGGATAATGTTTAGATGCGATCTTTGGGGTTGAAAGCGGTCATGTATTAGTACACATGACCGCTTCTTAGCAGAAGAAGTCGCTTATCTAGAAAAAGACAATTTCTTTCTGTTCTTCCAAGAATTTCTTTACTCCCTCAAAATCGAAACTGCGGGAACTCTACAATGTTTATCCTTACTAATATTATAAATACGAAAGTAACTCTCTATGTCTATCTGTCTGGTTGTCTCTTCTTCACGCCATTGAACCGATTTTAATAAAATTTTGTACAAAGATAGTCTGAGACCCGAGAAAGTACATAGGATAGTTTTTATCCCGAAAATCCCACGGGAAGTAGGGATGGCGATCTAAGATCGATTAATCGGAGATTCGATGTTTTAGACCCAAAACATCGATTATTTTAATCGATATTAGTAAGGATTGAATCGTAAACTATGCATTTGATCAAGTGATGATCTTTAGCAAAGTTGAAGGTACGAATTTTCAGTTTCATGTATGTTAGTATGTTATATTATTTTCTTTTAAACGCGGGCGAAGCCGCGGGCAAAAACTAGTCAGATATAAAGTGTTCCTTAAAAGTAGGCGCTTTATTCATCCACTATTAAACCCTTTTGAATCAATTAGTTGTTCAGGTCTCTTTTAGATTAATATGAGCTAGGGAGGAATTGATACAATCTTGTAACTACAGTAGGTGATATCTCAAAAAAATGCTGTTGGTCGCTTCTCGGCTTTACGGTTAAAACACATACCTACACAAGAAACAACCTGGATTCGTGGCACGTTGTGATTATACGTCGAAACATGATACATGATATTAGCACTTGCTCTCAATCGCATAAAAAATCATTGGTTCGGAAGATAAGTGGTGTTATCCAGACGAAATGTCAACGTAGGTAGCTTATTATGTATTTATTAACGAAAAAAGTTTATAACAAAACATGACACATGTGAATGACACATAGAAAATGTTCTGTTGAAAGTTACCTTCACATAAATATACGTTTTCCAAAATTACACTCGCTCTGCTTTTTATCAGCTGAGCTATATTTAAAACATTTTATTAGGCTACAAATTGTAGGAATGTACATACATTTGTAAATAAGCTGACATTAATGTCAAAATATGTTTGTACAAAACTCTACAAATATTTGTATTGTTTTGTGTAAACCGGCGCGTCTTTTGCTTGACCTATTTGGCGTTTTGGAATAGTCTACTGCCCTTTTGTGTCAAATGTTTGCAACAACGTAAGGGCGCTGATATATGAATGGCAGCCCGCGCAGGCAACCCTTACCGACGGTCGACGGCAGTTGCTAACGATTGGCTGCGACACTTGTTAGCTGTGTTGTAGTTGTGATCAGTCATCACAAAACACTATCGCCAGCGACTGTTCATGAGAGTCAGTGACAGTCGGCGATGCTCGTCGGCTGCAGCTTGCGGTCGCGAGCAGTGTTGCCAATCCTTCAGTAATAAAAAGCAGTAAATTTGCCTTTCATACAATTTTTCTGACCATAGGGGCTGCTGGAAGAAATTCCAGGTTGGAATAAGTAGTCCTTTGTACTACATTTATTTTTAATGCTCTATTTCTTTGTTATGTTCTGTGTACACAAATATGTAAAAAAAAAAAAAATCCTCCGTTATCACAACCGCGGCTTTCTTACGTGTTCTGTCATGTTTGTAACTTTTGTAACGTTTATTATGTTTGTTTGTTTGTAACGTTTATAACTACGGCATTTCATGATTACAGCGAATTTGTTGTATATCCGAAAACAAAACTACGCCAAAGTTCAAGATTATTCTTAATATAATTCTAAGTGACTGAACTCGTCATTTGATAACTAAACCGCCTTCGTATTCATTTACATCTACAGACTGCTTGTCGGAGACGTATCGTAGCAGACTATAAGTATTCTTATAAAATATATAGTACCTGGATGACCGAGCTTTGCTCGGTTTTGTAATAATAAAACAAAAATACCGATTATTTGAAATAAAATTTACGGGTGCAATTATTTTTCTCACAAAAAGAAGGAACTCGAAAGAAGAGAAAAAATAAAAGAAACAATCGGACCGACATTTGAACCCGGGTTTCCTGCATTTAAAGGCGCCCAATTTCCCGAACGAAATTTGCTCCGTATTCTATTGTATTCTTGATATTGTAGCAGGTTTTTATTCCATGAAAAAACGGTTAAAACGACATTTTCTGAAAATAAAACCTAGCAAGATCGATTTATCGCCCCCGAAACCTCCTACATACAAAATTTCAAGAAAATCGTTGGAGCCGTTTCCGAGATAGTTGACAGCATTGCTCGTTTAAAGGTATTAGATTAGATAGATAGATTGACGTATTATATTTATCGTAACACAGCCGCGTAGTCAACTTACCGACAATATAAAACCTACAAATAAAATATTGTAACTATAGAAAAATATGATATTGTCTTACACGGGAGCCTTCGTGATAATTTCTAATACGTATTCACGCCGTTTAACTTATAAAATATACAAAGGATCACGAACATAGAACTATCTACGTACTACTGAAGTTATAAAGTATTTTATGAAAAGCATACGTATGTGAATATTTTGCGCTCAACTTACTTGTTGGATACGTTTCACGTCAAAACTTACGTAAAACGAGAAAACTGTTAACAACTTCCGAAAGTTGTTCGCTCCACAAAGCGGGGCTAAAAGCTGCGAATGGGCTATTCTTTTTTGGGACGACACGATGCCACAGACATAATATTTAAGCCGCAAGTGTTGCTTTTTATAATATAGGAGTCGCAGACGAGCATGCCGGCCACCTGACGGTAAGTGGCTTCTACCGCCCACGGACATCTGAAATCAACCCCAGATAAAATTAGTTTCCTACCTGAGGTCGGTAACAGATGTGCCGCTACCCCTGAGGAATAAGTTGAAATGACTCAGAAAAGTATGTCTCCCTTACCACACCCTTCAAACTACAATACAGCAGCGCTTAACACTGCTGTTATGAGGCAGAAATAGGTGTGGCGGTGGTGCCACCGGGGTCGAACCATAGTGGTTTAGGTTCGTTTATATAATGCCGAGTCCGCATGTTTGCCAAACCGTCACAGATTCAAACCTGTAGATATAGTTGATTTAGTTTGTGTAGGTTTGCAAGCTTATAGCATAGTTTTTGTTCAAACCAAACGTTTGTAGATGTTTGAAGTTTGTGGAAACTGCCAAGTGTGTGCCACGTGTGGGCGCGACATAAAGAAATAGCAAACCTTAAAAATGTACATTTAATTATTTTGTATATTAATATTGATGCGTTTAGACACGACATTTCGGTGTCGTGTCGTCGCTATAAAGAAGCGCCCAATCTATATTCAACACTTTGTTTCAGGGATGGCTTTCGAAGAGAACACGTCGAACATAACTCAAGCTCTATCCAATTTGTTTGAGGAGATGCTCTTGGCTACAGAGGAGTCAAACGATAACGGCAGCAATGTCGACGTATCGCAGTTCCTATCCGCGTTGAAAGAGCGCTCTTCGAAACACACGGATAGCCTTGACTTCGGAACATTGGTCAAACTGGTTGACGGATGGCGTTCAAAACTGAACTTGACGAAGCCGAGTGAACCGACGTGCAACTACTGCGAAGGGAACTTTCGGGACCTTATCCTCGCGTACAACAGCATACATGGATACGTCAGTCTTATCGTATGTATTTTTTAAACTATTTGTTCATTCTATCATCATTATCGTCATCAATACTGTCCCACTGCTGGACACGGGTGTCCTCTCAGAATGAAAAAGATTAGGTTAATTGGTAGACTTTACATACCTTTAATTTTTTTTATTAATTCTTAGGTATGCAGGTTTTTCCCCGATATTTTCCATCATCGATTAAGCAAGTGACAATTAATGACTAATACACACACAACTTGGAAAAATCAGAGGTACGTGCCTGGGATTTGAACCTCGGACCCCTGGATTAAGAGTTTTCTTTACCACTAGGCTATCACTGCTATTGTGCTGTGTATGATATGATAGCTGTAAATAATCACGTAGTTGTTTTATGAGTATAGACGTGGGCACGCAGAAGTGACGTGAGCCGTAAACCAGGCACGGATACAGGTTTCTAAAACTGTCATTAAATACATGTGTCACCTTTGCACAACATCACGTTTGTATTTTATTATAAGTAAACTTTATATGAATGGGGCTCAGCGTCTGAACGCCGATCGTGCCTCATCTCGCTTCCGCCTGACTTGCGCCTAACAGTATATTAAACGATCTTGTCACAGCTGATGTTAATGTACCACTGCAGTCTAGTCGTAATTATTATCATCAGCGACTGCAGACATAGGCAAGAGACCATAATGAGAAGCTATAGACTAAGTCTAAGGCTAAGTCTGTTGATTATTGTGGCATTTTTGAGAATATCAAGAAAATCTTGGATCTATAGGTTTTCGTTCGTGGTATTTTCCTTCATTTGTAAAGCTATTTAGCGTTAAGTCCTCCTTTTGTACCACATTTTTTTAGTATGGTCATTAGAGAATAAATAAATTCAAATAAATAAAGCGAATATAAATAGCACATGCTTGAAAAAATAAAGATGTGAGCCTGGGATTTAAACTCTGGATTACCCAGTGTATTACAATCTGACAAGCATCACACACACACCATACCACCAAGTATTGCTTATAAACTCTTATTAGAAATACAAGAGGTTACACGTACATACAGAGAGTAAATTGACACAGGACATAGTTAAATTTTATTCTAGATAACTAAATCATAAACAAGAAAACTTCAAAAACTTTAAGAAGAGTTCCTAATTTTGGTAACTATAATACAAAGTAAACTATTTTTCTCTAGTTTCTCTAAAAATGTTCGTGCCAGACACTCAGATTGAATTTCTAAAGAAATGTGAAGGCGGCTTCAACTAACAAAGGTGGAGCCCAAATCAAAAGCATAATGGTAAGATGTGATTTACAAAGAAAGTCGTATGTGATTTTGTCATGCGAGATCTACGATTCGAATTGTCCACATATGCTTTTAACTTTGATGTCATGTTTCTTTTATACCCTACGAGGCAGATGATGAAAAACTTAGGCCATAATCTACCATCATGCGTATGTATGTGGTCGACCTCAGGTACGCCCCTAACCTTATCTAAGGTTGATTATATATGTCTATCAACAGTTGCCTTCGGATAGGCTCCTTTGCTACTTCTATCATATAACTCAAATGCGTATTAATAACATTTTTTTTAATTTAATCAATAAAGAAGACTTAAAAAAAAACATAATTTAAAATCTGCCAAACTGTAGGCCAGTTTGTCGGCAGTACACATCTAGTTCTCGTGGTCCTCATTTACATTTAGATACATACTTACATTTACTATTACACTGTAGCAAGTTTTACACACAATTACAATAATCTTACTCCAACAGGGATCTTACACAAAGTTATAAAGGACACTCATATTACCCTACTAAGTTTGTTTGCTTCACACCTTAGCCTTACCTATACCAGCCAAATACCAATACAGCCGATTGTCATAAAATTTTGAACACACGTTGTCAGGGGTGCAGAAAATACACAGGGTAGTTTTTCCCGAGAAAGTACCGTTACCGATAGCTAGATAACAGCTTATTTTTTATCCTGTAGAGCTTATGAACAATATTTTCAAATTATTGTATTGTCATCGGCTTTTGACAGCGAGCGAAGCTGCGTGCAAAAGCTAGTTAGCAATAATTATTAAGATTCACATAACTTAATTATTATAATCTTTTTGTTTTCAATCTATAATAATATTTTTAATGAATAAGTTGGTATAACATGTGGGAGAATGCTTCATTTCATATATTTAAATATTCCGTTTTTAAAATCACATGATATTAATTTCGAACTACCGCTCCGTATTAACAATTGGCTACCTGTATCATGGTATAAAAAAGGGGCGCGCAACTGTCAACAGATCAGAAGTTGTCCAATAGTGGGCACGGCACGGTGGTGCTCTGAACTGTTTGGTATTTTGCTTGGGTGTTATTGTTACTGTGGTGGCATTAACGCTTATTCGTTTAATTATTTTAACTATAATTTTTATAAATATTGGTTAAATTAGTTGAATCGAAATACCATTGTAGATCTACCTACCGGCGCGCCCACAAACATTTCCATATTACTTTGAAATTAGACATAAATGATCTTGGGGTCAAGGAGTTATTGCACCTATCTCTTTATTAAACGAAGGAAATGAATATCAATTTCACAGATACTGTCCTCTTTACTTTAGTAAGTATTTCCTGCTTGATAAAACAAACTGCCTCGTAACCCATTTCTTAGACAAACGAAGTATAACTAACAAAGCAGGAATAAAAGGTCTATCATCTCTAAATATTAGACAGTCTTAACAAAATTAAAAGCAAATATATTTACTGACAGAAATAGATTAAAATGTTCCGTTAATGAACCGTGAATAACAAGGCCGTCAATTGCGTCAATAACATCAATTAGGATCGTTTAACGGCTCCCCTAATGACAATTTTTCTCACAATATTTACAGTAGCCGTATTTTGGCCGGATAGGTTACGTCATAGCTTGTCGAGCTTATAAGAGTAACATATAAACGCATTCTACACTTACAGCCTCACACTAGGATTCCCTGTGTCATGGGTACTATGGACACACGCGCCACCCAGATACAACCACCCACACAGAAACACAAATCTAAATATATCATTTAGATATCTGTCTGGCCGGGGATCAAACCCGACACTGTTTGCGCGTGAGACCGGTAGTATCCGCTCCGCATACATCCGATAACTTTTGATAGAGTTGATAAATTTTAATTAAATAAATACTTGTTAATTCACGATACGTACTATTAGACTAATAATTTGTTTCAAAGTATCGGTATTTTCATTTAAAATTTATATGACGTAGGACAAAATGACGTAGGAAAAATAAGTGGCAAATGATTATGTATGTAATAGTCGCAATTACTTGACTGTGTGATTAACCTTGAACAAAGTTTCATAAATACATTACACATCTTGGGTACTATTAAGTGATTATATTGAAATAATAGGTATGGCATCTTCTATCGTTCTTAAGTTGCTCAATCAGACACTTAAACCTATGACACTATGTTTCGGTTACAAAAGTTATTGGGTTAATCAATTATTTTTCACAGCTTGGCTGTTTCAGTAATCATTTTATAAGGAATATTTAGTAAAGAATATTATTAAAAAATAAACAAAAATCATGTTGCTTCACTTACCGCCAAAGGAATATATCGTGAGGAAACTTATGTACCTGGAGTTTTCCATCAAGTTCCCAATGATGTGTAAACTCTACTAATCGCATTTGGCCAATGAAGTGGATTAAAGCCTAAAATCGTCTTATTTTAGACATCCATGCTCAATGGATAATTTTATTTTTTTATAAACTGAAAGGGAAAAAATGACATCTTCACGTAACAACAACGACGTGAATAAAGAAGACGAAGAAGAGGCTTTCTTCACTCACAGCCCCTCAATAAGATTCCCCATAAGACATTTTCTACACCCACAGCCTCTCACTAAGTCGTGAGTACCATGGACACCCATATAGCCAAATACACAAACAACGAAACCCAGAATAGAAATCTAAATTAATCATTTAGTTCTCTGTCTGACCGAGAATAAAACCCGAAACGGCTTGCGCGTCAAATCGATATGGTGACCGCGCCCCTACGCGGGCCGTAATGTATGAGGACATTTAAAATTAAAATTGAAGTAGAAAATCAGTTCCAAAATATAATGCGGCTTTTCATGATACAAATTGGTACCGACATACACTTTAATGTTTAAATTATAATGAGAATAATGTGGTGTTGTACGCACTCTCTAAATCTATCGACACTCCATTAAATGTGTTGATGGAATAATTTATTTTATGAAGCAAAGCTGATCTATTTTCGAAATTCGTTTACATTTTCTCAGTTACCTTACAAATCATAATTATAATATCGGGTTTGTCTATATCAATTACAGCGTCTAATTAAGATACCTGCTAGGTAGGGAAAATGGAAATATTGAAGACAGAATATATAAAATATCTGTTTTTTGCAACAAAATAACTTAGCAGAAAATATGGCAACAAAATCTTAATTTAATCGGACTTACGAAATCGCCGTTTAATCTTTAATTTTTAACGAGTCAAAAAAGAAATTGTTACGTTTTTTATAAAGGATTTTCAGTATGTTTAACAAAAAAGAAATTTTAATTTGACCCATATATCCATATATCCACATTATCCTTTATATTAAAAACTTTCATACTTAATTTGTATTTTATTCCTGAATCAAATTAAATTTAAGAAAAGCTTTTTAAATAATGTAGCCTAACCTAACCTCACCAATCGAACACCGATACTTATACTATTCAATGTTATGTTGTCGCTTGTATTTTTAGGTATGCTCCACATAGTACTTCTACATAATAAATTAATATTTGCTTTAAAAACCTGATTCAACTGAGCTAACGCCAACACTTATTTCAGGTGTGCTTCTTCGGAAGTCTTGCGAATGCCTTAAACGTGGCCGTGTTGACGCGGCGAGACCTTGCCGCGGCGCCAATCAACCGGTTGCTGAAGTGGTTAGCTGTTGCCGATGTCTTCGTTATGCTGGAGTATGTGCCCTTCGCCGTCTATAGATACCTGGTAAGTAACGTTGATGAGTTAAAATCCTTTCGATTTACTTCAAGATTAAGATATCTACCAATTAAACACTACACAAGAAAATTTATGTCATTGCCTACACTTTCGACCCATTTAGTTAATGTATGTCTCTGTAAGGCGATAATTTTGTATTTTGGGTAATAATCCCTTGTTATGCAATGTACTTGATGCATTGATATTAAATATTTATAAATTATAGATAAAAAATGAATTTATTGCTTTCATACAGGTTAAGCTGGTAAAAGCCACCCTTTACTATCCCATGACTAACCAAAGCGAGAACTTAATGTTTAATTATGAAATTTAAATAGATTTTTATTTATTACATTGTAATATACAATATATAAGAGCTCTTTAAAATATTACTGCAGCATAATTAATTATAAAAACAACAATGTCCCCACCTTTAACCAAGGGTTTTGTTGAGCTCGGCCCAGGGCAATAAAGGCTGTAGTGGTTTGACGCTGACTCGTCTTTATGCCGGAGCACGCCTTTTGTTCATAAGTACCTGGTTAGTGGTTGAGCAATGTAGGGGATGAAATAAAAGGAATATATTTTTGAAACGTAGACTGACCTTACAAAATTTTACGCGGTATTGTTTTTGTACACAAATCATTAAATACGAATGTTGTATGTATCGTGGTATATTTTATATATAAAATTCTCGTGTCACAATTTTAGTTACGGTACTCCTCCGAAACGTCTTTACCGATTTTTACCAAATTTTATATGCATGTTTAGTCGGTCTGAGAATCGGCTACTATCTATTTTTCATACCCCTTTGTTCACCCTTAACATTTTTTTTTTGTGACAAACAACCCCTGCCGGGTTACTTAGTCTTATATAAAAAAAAAATTGAAATTACTGTCTGTGACTGAAAAAGTTAGTTTGTGATTCGACCTTGGGAAAACCCATGACTTATTTCTACTCAGCAACAACAATATAAGCCCTGGTTTATTCCTGTTAAAAGGGAAAGTAGAAACATAGGTAGTATACAATTCATTCCAATTTATGTCTCAAGAGTAGCATTGCCTCTGGCCTATCTTGGAATTCAAGCTATTTAACGTGAACTATAGATACCCATAGGAACAGAGACCACTAACCATGAGGTGGTTCCCTATTAATTTTATTTCATAAAAAAATCTGTCATATTTTAAGCCATCACTGAGTGTCAGACTTAACTGACATAATTCTTCTCTTCCTAGAGATGTGTCAGAAAGCGTAAAAGCACACGTAAAAGGTAGCCAATGCAAGAGGCTACGGCGTAGTATAGCGATTATCTAATCTAATCTAATATTAAATATATATAACTCAAAGGTGACTGACTGACATAGTGATCTATCAACGAACAGCCCAAACCACTGGACGGGTCGGGCTGAAATTTGGCATGCAGGTAGATGTTATGACGTAGACATCCGCTAAGAAAGGACTTTGATCAATTCTACCCCCAAGGGGATAAAATAGGGGATGAAAGTTTGTATAAATTTTCTTAGTTAATAATATTAATTCGTAACGCGAGCGAAGCCGCCGGCAAAAGCTCGTAAAACTGTTAACACTTATAATATTATATTACACGTGTCAGTGTTCTACGTAAACACTTCTCGGTAAAATAATAATGATAAAAAGATAAAAATGACGGCGATCTAGATATTAAACCTGTAAGTACCTAAAGTTATTAGAAGCTTCTAGATAAAACTCATCGACTTGAAATTACTAGGAATTACAAAGACTTATTTTTCTAAACGAACTGTTTTATTTGCGGATTTTATGTCTTTTTACTGTACTCTGATAAGTTTAACAGAAATAGCCATTTGTGACGTCATCGTTTATCTTATCAACTTACAAAAGATAATGGGTTATATTCATGTTATGAATAGGAAAATATAAGTGCTTAAGTGTTTATTAAAAACAAGCTTTTGATATTAACTGTGCTAATACTGAATAAGTAATTGCACTTCAGAATAGTTTACGAAAAATATTTTATTACTAATTTTACCTAGTGGTACTAAGGGTCTCATACTCATCCTTAGTTTTACGTCTTTACAAAAATGACTGTTTTTTTTATTTGTTTACGTATTTCCTATATATTTTCAATCAGTTGTAATACCGTCCGCCAGGGGCGCTGATTGGAAATGTATGTGCAACAAATACAAAAACAGTATTTTGTAAAAATGTAAAAGCTGATACTAAGGGTACAGAGCGCGTTGCTACGTCACCAACTAAAATACATTTGAAAGTGGCGCCATCTGGCGAAAATTCGTTGTACCAACTCAGAAACCTTCGTGGGCTCTTGTTGTGTAATTTTGCTAAAGACAATTACATAGTTAACGATTCTATAAAGAACATACAAACAAACATTTATTTTTATACGTATATAGATAGATAGATGTGTAAAATGTATAATGAAATTTATTTTGTTATTAAGTAGATTATATAATTTATATTTTTTGGTCAACCATTTAATTGAATATTCGGATCTCTTTGAAGTTACAAGGACTTATCAATTATACAGCCCCTTAATAAAATATCTAGTGAAAATGCGTATTTGAAAGGTAAAGGAATAAATTAAATGTCTTCTCAAGAAGTAAGCAAATCGAATTTTATAGTCCTAGTTAAATATTTAATGTGGATAAAGTTGCTTTAAGTTTTTAATACGAATAAAATACGTATGCTATTGTCAACTTGTCATAATGGGGACTTCTGTATACTAATGGACTTATATGTTTTTACATAACCTTTCGACTGATAACTATTTTAACGATTTTATATGCCGTGTATTTGTAAATTGATAAAAAGTTACAGCCATTTTTGCTCGAAAAAAACTTTACATCGCTGTCCTGTTTAGTGGCTCTTTTGCATGCTTTTTTGCCTTTCCATTGACGATATTACATATAAAACGTAATAATAAAAATAATTATTTTATGTACCTTTGTGAAACAGTATTTGCACCAACATAAAGTAAATTACTTTAGTGATTGTACGCGTAGGCGGGGAGTTAACTAACCTAATTATTTTTATTATGTTTTCTGTTGTCTATTTTTCGTTGTCACACCCTTCCAAAGTGAATACCGCAACTCGAATACTGAGTGCTAAAACCGGAGTCCAATCGCATAGGTAACATTAAAATGAAAATCTCTTTAATCATTTTTATTAAATGCGCCAAAAAAACTTCAAAAATCGAAATCCTGAAATTAAATAAATTAAGATTAAGATTAGTACAAACCTCACAGATAACCAACATATAAATTCCTTTCTACGTTTCTACAGGCTGGAATCGAAGCTAGAACCTTCTACTGCAGACAAGCAAAGCACTCTACCATTAAAATAATATACCCTCAAAACGATTGTTGAACATTAACATTATAATTTTTACATCCTAATGTAAGAAAAACAAAAAGTTTCTCGAGGTTATTATTCTTACGTTTTAAATGGAGCGTATGTCTGGGAGAGCTGGAAACAGTTGTTAATGTTCCCATGCTCTCTGATGTAGAGTTCTCCCTTACCAATTGCATTCATATAGAGTTCTTTTAGTTAAGAACTCCTGTGTTACAATGTAATGTATGCATTATCATTGCTACAATAGAAAAATTGTATTTGAAATGGCTTTATTGTGGTGTATTTAAGGCTAGCATTCAAGGTCTAGTAGTATCAAATGGTTTGGTGCCCTCACCAGATCATTTGACCAAGCTTCGTATTCTAGAATTATCGAAGTTATAGGCCCATACCCGAGACATACACTTATTAAGAGTAGTAAAAAAGGTCTCAAAGGGGTGTAAAGCTTCCTAATCGGCACTTGGCCAACATAGTCGAGTATGATCTAAAATCCGCATCTGACAGTAAAAATCTGCCCAGTACCCTTATCATGAGTTTTCAAAACATCCCACAATTTTACGTTACGTTTACTCAATCCATTATTATATTCCATTTGCTTCAGTAGACTAAGTAAACGTAACAATAAGTAAGTGCTCAAGTGACGATGGCTCCCTCACATATTCGCAAAAAGGAGAGACGAAAACATAAAGCGCCATTTTGTCAATTTAAACATTTAATGTTACGTTACTGACAATATAGTTCTGATACAATCCACTAGGGGCGCTGATTGGAAATTGTATGGGCAAATACGTAAACAACTACCAAAACAGTCATATTTGTCAAAACGTAAAAGCTCATGGTAAGGGTACAGTACTGGTTGAACTTACTTACCTCTTTTATACAGGTGTTCATAACTGAATTCTGCACAATATTTCATTTTCTCTTAACTAATACATAATATTCGAATACTATACAGACCTTTAAGCAGCAGTGCTATATAGTGTTATTATTCTTATACATATACTAATCTACTGCAAATATTTGGAGTCAATTACAATACATGTAGAGCAACGAGCACTTACCATCATTATTGCATTCGTCAGCTAATTCGAGATTTTAAGATAGAATATATTGTCCCCAGGTACTACCAGGACAAAAGGAGATGCCGTATAAATGGGCCGTCTACCTGCTGTTTCATATGCACTTCGCCCAAATCTTCCACACAGCCTCCATATGTCTCACGCTATCACTTGCTGTGTGGCGATATGTTGCTATAAAGTAAGTTCCAAAATTGGATTTTACATTTTTACACTTTACAGGAGAGTAGAGCTTTACAGGGAAAGATTTGATAAGTCGGTAAGTAGCTCAGATGTAAAAGTAAATATGTAAGGATGTGTCTCGTTGAGTGACGTCACGCGTAACGGAAGTCGATGTATTTATATTTTATGTATTGTTGTATGTGTATTGTGTACTACACTTATATTTGTTTTACATTTTTATAATTAGTAAGTAGCCTTTAAAAGGTATAGAGTGAACCTAGTTTCCTAAATAATTATACCTAATATCGTATTAAAAATAAAAGATTTAGATAATTAACTATATAAATAATTTTGATAAGACTATTGTCAAAGAGCTTTTTGGTTCTAATTGCAGCTATATTAGCACACACAGGGGTTAATCGCTTATTAACATGATGATTTTTTACACTCTTAGTATAAAAAATGATATGATATTATCAACACGGAGTGAGTCACCAAAATCCGGTAACACACGAAGTTCTGTACCCTTACCATGAGTTTTCAAAACATCCCACAATTTTACGTTACGTTTACTCAATCCAATATTCTGTTCCGTTTGCTTCAGTAGACTGAGTAAACGTAACAATAAGTAAGTGCTCAAGTGTTTCTGTCTGCCTCACATGTTCGCAAAAAAAGAGAAACAAAACATAAAACGCCATTTTGTCAATTTAGACATTTAATGTTACGTTACTAACACTATAGTTCTGATACAATCCGCTAGGGGCGCTGATTGGAAATCGTATGGGCAAATACGTAAACAAATACCAAAACAGTCATATTTGTCGAAACGTAAAAACTCATGGTAAGGGTACAGTATTCTAAAGCTTTCAGTCTGTTTTTCCCCTATCCTGTAAAAACACGACGACTGTTCTTCTATCCTAATGGCGTATATTAATATAATTTCAATTTGTCTACAGATATTCAGACATGAATCATGTGTTATGCACCGAGAGGCGATGTAGTACCGCTATACTTAGCAGCTTCTTCCTACCGCCTATACTGTGTATACCCACTTTCATGGTAAGTATTTATTTTTACCAAATTTTTATTTCACCCAACCTTACATTTATTAACCCTATACTTGGCAGAGAATTTTATCGTAAAAAAAAATATACTTTTGCTACTTCCCTGCGTTAATTGGGTTATAAGGATACTAGGAAAAATAAAATAAAAAATCTTTGAATTTCAGTTTTCAGGATATAGTATGTGTCTTTAAGTGCACACTGCCAGGTTCACAAAAAAAAAAAATGTGTCTTTAAATGCACACCGCCAAGTACTCACTAAACTAAGAAATAATTAAAAAACATAAAAAATATCATATATTTCGAAAATACTAAAGATAAAAGTCTCAGAAGCTATGACATATCAATAAGTTTTGAGATATTTTAGTTGAGTTGAGAGATTAGAAAACCTCCTCCAAAAAAAACGCAGATTCCCAAATAAAGCGACTCGAAACTTTTTGAGTGGCAATAATTTTTGTTTACCACTATTCTCATGACGAAACAGCAACAAAGAATTACAAACGAAGATGTCCAAAATCTGTGAAGACAATACTAACAATGGCCTATCACATCTGTACGGTTTAAAGCGATATGTCTGTTTAGACCTTCATCCATATTTCCGTTATAATGCTGTATTGAATTTGAGCATATGACTGGACGATATTCCACTTGTTTGAAGGTTGTGGTAAGAAGATATACTTTTCTGAGGCATTCCAGCTTAGTCTTCAAGGCTAGTGGCGCATCTATGGCCGACCTCAAGTGGGAATTTGGTCTTATCTGGGATTGATACTGCAGATGTTTTCGAGGCATCATTATTGGAGATGTTTACATTTTTGACAGAAGACGCTATTGATTCGACAGGACTTGAGTTCAGAGACGTCTTGATGAGACCTACACATCTCGAATTCATCTTTCTAAGATTTGCTGGATTCTACATCAGATTTAATTACGCAATTTGGACACCAAAGCTAGAATTTTTCGGCCTCCAGTCATCTGAAAGAAAAATATTGCAAGCTAAGGACTGAGAATTTAGTGGAAGGGGGGAAATATGAATTGCAGTCATGCATTATAACAAAAAAACTCTTTCTGAACCTTGTTTACCCTACCCCTACCTTGGGTGCAGAACCTTAGTATATAGTAGCAAAGTTGGCAATGTGCATTTAAAGACACAATATTGACAAACAGTAATAGTGTATGTCGTTGGCAGTGTGCATTTTAATGCACACATAACAAAAGTCATGAATTACTATATATTCAAGACATTATATCTCAAAACTAATATCACCAAAAAAATGCATAAAGCTTGCAGAAAGTAAAATTATATAAATTTCATACATATAACTTAATTTCATTCAGATAAAATAAGATATTTAGAGAGCTTTGCGCAGGCGCTGACCGACGGCTCGCTATTTTGTTTACCACTGACAATGTGTGAACGAGACAGATATAGATTTCATTTTCTGACGTAAAGAAACGTTTGCTAAGTCGCTTTGAGTTATTATTAATAAGATTCGATGTTGCATTTTCCAAGAAAAAAAATCTGATTCGAACGTGCATTTAAGTGCACAAGGTCAAGTATAGGGTTAAAATAATTTAAAACATATACAATGTATGTACCATGGTATAGTCTGCGCCAAACTGCTAGTACGCTCTGAAGTTGTTGCGAGCAGGTGTAGTCATACAATTTTCTATGGTGACGCGATGCATTTCTATATTCAGTGGGGACTAGTAGTTTTAACGCGGACTATACAATGCATGGAAACATCAATTAGAATTATTTTCCACTAGAGATGTCCGAGGAAGCTAACTTTTGTTGTTTGTCAAATTTACCAAACCACTTGCTTGATTTTACATTTATTTGATTAGCTTTATACAAACGGATTTTTTGTATAGATATATAAACAAAACTATTTTTTTATATAGATCGATGCAACCTTTTACGAATGAGAGCTAAAAATATGCTAACGGTGTAGATATAGTATTTTTATTGCACACCTCGCCCACTCAGCTTTGGTGAAAAAGGTCAATGGGAAATGAAGCTTCCCTATCTATCTTATCTACCTAGCTATCTACTTTAAGAAATACCTAATATTCAAAAAGTAAAGCAGAGGATGTCATATAGAAAAGAAAATGAAATCAATTAAAAATAGAAGGTATCACAAAATCTACATAAGTTGTAATTGTAGAAGTAAATAATTCGATATATAAATATAATGTTCCGAAATATTAATATTCTTCATATAATTCATTCGTTTAACAATACATTATGAGTAACCTTACCCCAGGCGTTTACTTTGTTAGCCGCTTTTTACCCTTTAACAGTTTGTAACCGATTCACCGTTTTTAAAAGCAATTTAATGCTCAAACAATGGGGTAACTGTAGCCAATACAGACAATCTTTCCCCTTGATTAAACACGCGCCGACCTCAATTTATTCTTTTCTAAAGAAAATGTTTTTGTTGAATATACCGCCAAGAATTTTTACCCTCTTAGACTAAATAACTTCGAGTCGTGGATAAAGGAACACTTTTTATACGACCCCACACACAGGAGACAGGCCATTTCCGAAATGACCCCTAAAGCTTAATTTTCCGTGAAAGTAATTGTGGAATTAGGGACTAATCTCCTAATCTCGCATGAAATAGATTTTCACTTGATCTTGTTGCGTAAAGCAAAGAATTACGAGGCGAAAAGGACTATATAAAATTTTATTCGGGTTACCTCTCATAAAACGTAATGCCCTAATGCTTGTTGATTTGTGGCTAAGTTTATAGAATGCGATTATTATCAACAGGTATTCGACATCCACACGGCAGTTGTTTTAGAGCCGAATGGCCCAATGATCCTATATCACGTGGATTCAGACGAGGAAGGTCAATTGTACCAAATAAACTTCTGGGTACACGCTGTCGTAATAAAGTTACTGCCCTGCTTTATACTCACGGTCATAAGTTTGTGGCTGATAAGGGAGGTGTACAGCGCAAATGAGCACCAGAAGAAAATCCGGGTGTATAACGCATGTCCTACGAGCGATATGACAGTGAAGCGTCAATGTAAAGGAGACAAAAGGATGAATCGTACGACGAAAATGCTTGTAGCAGTCCTATTGTTGTTTCTTGTGACGGAGCTGCCTCAAGGAATTCTGGGTCTTATGAGTGGATTACTCGGCCGATGTTTCTTCAAGCGTTGCTACGATTTGTTCGGAGAACTGATGGATGCTCTGGCTCTACTGAACGGGGCCATCAACTTCGTGCTATACTGCTCGATGTCCCGCCAGTTCCGGATGACCTTCCGGCAAATGATGTGGAGGTCTCGCCTCCATCGGTGGCCCCCACCGGCACCTTCGCATTCCGATGGTTTGAACACGTATGTATTGCTTTCATTTAATCTTATATACACAAATTAGTAAAGATTACTCACTCCTAACAAGAAAATGTAACCATTTTGACAATTGAAATTGTCACTGTCATCTATTTTCTTGTTTGAAAAATGTAAAAATAATGTAGTTTTTTGATCATTTACGAATGAAACGATATTTCTCCGTACTTTTTCTTCAATTTCGTGTTTTTGCACCACTTTACTGCGCATGTCGGCATTACTCCGCGTGAAGTACGACATGACAGCCATTAAATGGTTGACAGAATTATCAGCCGTTTAAGCCATTTAAATGGCATCCTTCAATTACAAGGCGGTGAGATATCTACACTTATCTATGCTTATATAATAGGAATATTTTTATGTATGCAGTTGTATGTATTTTGTTGCATAATCCGTAGGTGTTGGCGAATTACGATCGAGTGGGCTGTTTAAAAGTTATTTGACCATTTGGCAACCTTTTATATAAGACGAAAGTCATTCTCATTTATTATATTTAAAGTTCCATGAGTACAAATACACATTTTGTTACAAATTATTCAGAGACTTGCTGAAAAATATATATTGGCAGTAGATAACGTTGATAGTTGTATAATTCTAAATTCTAAACTTTATTTTTTGCCATTCAATTTCTTCATAGACAGAAAGTCTGATAAGAAACAAAGAGAAACAGACAGACTATGTAATCCTACTAATTTGTATAAACATCTTGAAACTGTTTATGGATACAAAACTTTTGAATTAAAAACAATTAATTAACTTAAACAAGAGGGTGTAATTCGAATCGTTATTCCCCATTTTCAGAATTCTATTAAAATACTCAAGTCATTGGGCAAATACTTTAAAGAAAATTAATTTTGGGGACAACATGACAAGTTTTTCATCGGAAAGGGAAAGCCTTGGACAAATTCCCAGAATTAAAGAAATGAGAGCTTTTGTGTACAACTTTCTTGGAAAGCTCCGGTTGAAATTAAATTTGTGATCTTTTTGGTTAATTATAATGGTTTGCCTATATTCGAATTGTTATTTTAATTTAAACTTGTTTAATTAAAGTTATAAGTAATTCAGTGAATCGGCCGAGTTTAACGAAAAAAATAATTAAATATTACTTTGGGTCTTAACTTATCTTCATCATCATCATCATCGACCCATTACTGTCTCACTACTGGGCACGGGCCGCGCTGGCCAAGTACGAATTGGTAAAGTTCACATACCTCAATTTTTTTTTTAAGATTTCGCAAGTATACAAGTTTCCTCCATGTTTTTCCTTCACCGTTTAAGCAAGTGATAATTAATTACTAATACGCACAAAACTATGAAAAATAAGTGACCTGGGATTTGAACCTCGGACCCCACGATCAATAGGCGAACTTTCTTAACCACTAAGCTATCACTGCGTTACAATAACCTTAAAAGGGATGAATTGTTTATATGAAAATTAACATATTCTTATATATTTCACGGCCAAAGTAAAGCCAACGACAAAACTTAGTTATATCATTTGAATGCTCTCATTACATTAGGTTTCAATTTGATTCTATTATATTGGACCCAATTCGTAGCAACGTAACTTCGAATACATTTTATCTGAAATTGAATTTCGTTTATATTATTGCCCTATAGTTCAAGGTACTTATTAATTATGTGCCGAGTCGGCCATTTTTGGTATTCAAGTACTTTAATACTCATATAAAAAAGAATCGAATCAGTACTCGAGTCCAGAGTATTCACAATGTACTCGAGTTAGCACGAAGTACTTGAGTACTTTGTAACACCACAGTCCAATAGCACGAAGAGCAAAAAAAAGGGGCACTCACTAAATAACCACCATCTTTTAGAAGTCGGTTAACAAAATAAAATGGTTGTTACTTGCACAATTTGCCTATATAAGGTACATTAGACTGGAGTCAGTGTACGAGTACCGTCAGTATTCGAGTATCACTAGTACTCGACTATCACTTATTAGTACTCGAGTATGTGAGTTTATGTTAGTACTCAAGTACTGACTCGAGTCGACCTGACTCGGCACATCTCTATACTTATGAGACAAATTTCTTTGTGTACTACATAGGAAATTTTGATTTAATTTTTGATTTCTAGGTTTGAGCTACAATCTAATTGAATAATATTTCGAACATATTACAAAATCTTCATTTTATAACGTTTACTCGCAATACGATAATTTTATGCATATATCGACCTAGATCCATGAATCATTGAAACGAAATTGAAATGATTTTAAAATACTTTTATAGGTTCAATTTAACACAGGGCATCCTCCACACCTATTTCTTCGTAACAACAGCGTTAAGTGCTGCTGTGTTTGCATGTTCGTATGTTACTTATTTACATTATTATTAAACTAAAAATATTTTCTATTGCAGTGTAAAGACATCGATACCGTGAAAACGAGGCGTACAAGAGAAACACGCGACCATAATGCAGCACTTCGTGTAAACCGTGGTATGTTACATAACCATGTGCTGATCATGTACATGTGGTTTACGTGTTAAAATAAGTAATTAAAAGTAAATTATGTCCGTAAATAGGTTAAGAAAATATTCACGAATATTTCACTATTTTGTTTTAAAAATTCTATTTTATTTTTAAATCGATTGTAAAACTTCACTAAATTAATGTGTTTTATGTTGTAAAATTACATATTCGAAAGTATTACATTGTGGTGTAATTAATTTTTAAAAACACTTAAAATTTATGAGTTATGGATTTTTTATCTTTTACATATTGTAAGTAAACGTGATTGTAAAACTAGTCGTTATTTAAAATAAAGGTGCCATGTATTTGTAAATATCGCTAAATAATCTATCATTTTGTATGTTCTAATTTTACTTTTCTTTAATAAAGTATAGTTTATCTAACATCCAGTCATATTGAAGGCACATGAAAGCAAACAATCGTTATACTTATTAATATATATTTTAATTTTCTCGTTTTCTTGAAAAATGTGGTCAAATGGAAACCAAGATAGAGATTATAAAATGATGAGAAAATAATAAAACTATCACGGACACATACTATTTAAATATTCCTGTAAGAAAAACAGCCAAACTGATCACTGAATAATCAAATGTTCCAAAAGTACATACTTATATTGACAAATAGGTCAAATGTTAGATACTTCTTCTTTCTCAACCATTCGTCACCCACTGCTGAGTGAAGGTATCTTCTAATGCACGCCACTTTTTTCGATTTTGAGCTTGAGTTGTCCAAGCTTTACCCGCTACTTTTGCTATGTCGACCGTCCAGCGCATGAGCTGTCGCCCCACATTTCTGTGTCCAGTCCTAGGCCTCCACTCCAGAACTCTTCTTCCCCATCTTTCATCTTGGCATCTGCTGTATGTTCCGCCCACCTCTTCTTTGTGCAACTGCCCTGGCTATATCTGTAAGCCGTGTCTTTTTTCGGAAATATTCGTTTCTGATGCAGTATCGGTATAATGTTTGATACAATAGTTTTTAATTCCATGATTTCGTATTATTGTGTTATAACCTACCAATTACTGTTTTTATTAAATATGTTTTATCAAATTAGATCCGAAACATTAATGTATCAACGACGTTGTATGATTTTTCTAAACGCTTCCCATATACAAAATAAATTTTATAGCAGCACATTTTCTGAAATTATTGTAGTATTTTGAGGAAGCTATAAAAGTGTAATAAATAGCCCAATCTTCCTGCTCAATAATTTCGCTTTATTGCTTTTGTAATTACGTCAACGGACGAATAGCCGACTTAATTTCGTTTTTAACACCGTTGTTTCTTAAAAATATATCACACAATATTTATTAAGCTATAAATTAAGTGCGTTGATTAAAAATACTGTTATTTGTATTCTGAAGTCGTAAGCCTCTTAAAATAAATAAATGTTTCGAATATTTCACTCGAGGATTATGTTTCAATGTGTATAATAATTATTATTGCTATTTGTAGTGCAACGTGATTTATATTTAAAGGCTTACATCAACCACATAAGGTAATAATATTTTGCAATTTTTGAAGAATTGGTAAAATATTATATCAGTATCTACTTGTGGATTGGTAATGCTTTCCGTGGTCAAATCCATTTTAATTTTAAATTAGACTAAAATAGTTCGTTAAATAATTCACGTTACACCCACATTCCGCACATTTTCATTGTCATGGAAATTCCATGTCTTACAGTTCTACAAATTCTGCCCAAAAATACTTTTGATTAGTACAACCGCTATGTAAATATTATTATTTTATATGGAATGTTATTCAGGCACTTCGAGGTACATAATTATGTATCCTCCACGCCCCGAGAAATAGGTTCCGCTTCGATGAACAGTTGCCAACCCAAGCTGTAATAGAGGGATTACATATTATTAGAACGACAGGTAATTTAGTATTCCGGTTAAGGTGCCTTTCCACCTTGAGATGTATGAGATAGCTAAGCTATAGATGAGTGTCAAAAGCACATACCAAATAAGATTTATTTGTTCAGCTAAGTTCACCTCTGGTAGCTAAGGTATGTTTTTATAGTTTTATGGAGAAGGATGCTAGCTAAGGAATGTAGCTATGGATGCGAGCTAAGGATCGTGACCCGTGTCGCTAAGTATCTTTATAGCAAATTTTATTCGAGTAGCTCAGCTCAGATTCGTACACCGATTATCCGAGCTATCGCCCATTTCTGGTAGAAAGCTTTCCTTAGCTCTCTTGTACCGAAAAACATACTGTTTTTGTACAAGCTTTCCTGATTTGTCGCATGATGGGTTTATACCGAAGCCATCGTGTTAAACAAACAAACGACAAAGCGAAAAAGTTTCAATGAGGAATGTTTGGAAGTGTTTTGCTTCTTCACATACACCATATTTGTATTTTGTTGAGTATAAGTGCCTAATTTGTGACTGAAAAGCAAATATGATTAATAAAAGGAACAAAAATATTAATAAATTCGTTGCTTCAAATACAGAATTAGTGAGATAGAAGATTAGTAAATATTTTAACGGCACATTTTGAATGTAAAAGATAAAACTATATTAAACTTTCTTAGGTAAATAAGCACAAAGAAATTTAAATGTTACCTACTATTATAAAATATATTTTGAATTAAGCATTTTAGCATAATTAAGAATTAAACTGTAAATTAATTCTCTTTTAATAAATTGAAGATAGGAGTAATTAGACTCGCTGTAAAAATCGCTGGTGATTTTTAAAGATTTCTTAATGTAATATATTATTTGCTTCAATGCCAAATTTTGATAAAATTTGAATAACTCATTTATGCACAATAGTAACAAAATTAGCAACGAAATTGTTCACTTATTTTTAATCACAATAGATTATCATTAGTATGAGATATTTTCTTCTATTTTTATTAAATAAATAATATTATTTATAATAACAATGCTATTAAGCTCTCCGTGTTGTAACACATACCAACATGACACGCAATTTGTATAGGGTTCAATCCCCGGTCAGACATCTGGCAGTTACAACACGAGGAATCCTGTGTTTACATTTTTTTTATATACAAAAAAAAATTTAAGAAGAGACTTTTAAGTATAACTTTATAACATTTTAATTTTAAAAAGTGTTAAGCAAATTTAAGAATGACAACTAATCCTTTGTCAAAAGTAGCCAAACCATCGCCCGTTTCTATCGTGCTGTGTTGAAATCGAGAGAACAAACTACCCCATTATTTGTAGCTAGAGAATTGTGCCATAAAGTTCCACAATCATGATGCTTTGTCGTGAAGAACACAGCTCTCGGGAATTTATTGCGTATGCTTTTTACAGTTTTCCGATGTGAAACTGATTGTAAAAGATATTCTCATATTCTTTGATCGTATCTGTATGAAAGCGATTTTGTATGGAAAATATCCGATTTGTTATAAGTCAACACCAAAGATGTTAAAATGCTGCTATAATTTTAAGGTTCACACAATTAATTTTATTTTAGAATTAGATGTAAGGTTATATTATGGAATGTAAAATATATTATTTAGATATTGCTGACTCTTTAGGAATTATATGTTGTATTTATTATGTATTTTTAAGAATCACATCAGTACCTACCGAAATAAATAAACAATGTACATGAAAAGCGCCAGCTTTATTTAGTGTATTTTTAAGTTTACAGTGTAATTTATTATAAAAAATCAAAGAATTTATTACCGAAGTGTACATACATCGAATGCACAAACAGCAAAATAAGTTATTGTACTATGTACCGATAATTTCATGCATCATTTAATAATATTTTATTCATTGAAAACATGACAGTTATTGACGAATTAATTATTTTAACGAATTATTTTTAAAGGTAGATATTGTTATATAGGTACTTATTGTTTTATTTTTTTAGAAATGGTTTTTTTATGTTTCCTTATAATATATCTAAAAAATACGTGTAAATAGAAATGTAATAAAATGTATATATTTACATGGAATCATATAATATAAACTAAAGAACAAAAGTATAGTTAATATAGCGTAATTAAATCTGTAAGTCGTTTAGTGACAATGATTACACTCGATAAATATGTTCTTCTATAAGTATACCAATAAGATTAATCTGTGCTAAAACGAGATAGGTTTCTCTTGTACGAAGTTCCATCATATCGAATGGGATAGTGATTTGGTGTTGACACGAAGGCAAGAGTTTGCTCAGAAAATGTCCTAAATGTATGTTATGACCCTTACGGGTTTTGTACATATCGAATGTTTTAATATAAAATAAGGATAAATATTAATTGATATGCCATTTTATCATTTGTAACATGTTATATGAATGTTTTAAATAATATATTGAATAAAAGTATTAAAACACGTCTATTGTTTATATTGATCTTATAGGTTACTATATAGGTTTCTTTGAGGTGAGTGATTTGAAAATGGTAGAAACCGTTGTGGTTTGATTTCGGTGACACCACTGCCATTCATATTTCTGCCTAATAACAGCAGTGTTAGGCGCTGCTGTGTTCACTTTGAAGCGTATGGTAAGTGAGGCAGTGGTAAGTGAGGTTATGTGAGGCATTTGGACTTAGTGCTCAGGAGTGCAAAACAGTGATAGCCTAGTGGTTAAGAAACTCGGCCTCTTGATCGAAGGCTCCAAGGTTCAAATTCCAGGCACGCACCTCTGATTTTTCAAAGTTATGTGCGTATTAGAAATCGATGATACTTGCTTAAACGGTGAAGGAAAACATCGTGAGGAAATCTACTTACCTTTGAAAAAATGTAGCAAAGGTATGTGAAGTATACTAAAACGCACTTGGCCAGCGCGGTGGACTATGGCCTAACCCTTCTCAATCTGAGAGGAGACCCGTGCCCAGCAGTGGGACAGTAATGGATTGATGATGCTCTGGGGTAGCAATACACCTGTAGCTAATATGAGGTAATCAATAATCTCTGGCAACATATAACCTCATCTAATGGCAACTGGGCCTGGTTACAGAGGTTAGGCGGCATTAACAAGTTATTATCGAGTAGACTGTATATTTATTTACTGTTTTAATATTAGAAAAAAGTAATTGCATTCCTTGCACTAAAAGTAATAATATTTGTCTGCAAAGATGTATCCGGCACGTTAATTATCGTGGTATTCTTGACTCTACTGCGATTACAAAAACGTCGCGCAAATTGTTTAATTTTTACTAATTAGAGAGATAATTACTTGGTTAATTTAATTAGATTCGTGAAATTATTATTAAATGCTTAGTTAATTTATAATAAGCTTTAGCTGAAAATTTAGCCAGTTTTAGCTGAAAATTTAGCTGCAATTAGTATAACTAGAAACAGGCCTTGATTGTTCCAAATTTATTCAAATAAATAATAGTAAAACCTTTTCGCTGAATAGTTGCATAGTGTAGAAAAATCTTAAAAATTTACTTCACTTATTTTTACCCCAATATGATGCAAGAAACCTATGCATGGATGTAAAGATCGGAATACGCTGCGATATGTCGTAAAATAATTTGTCATCCGTGAACCATACATTATTTGTATCAGCGTATCATCTATCATCGTTAGTTTCTTCCTGCTGATTTCAATATTTTATTGCAAATGGTTTGCTTTAACGCTTCTATTGTCTTGCTTTAAATGTCCTGATTTCTCTTTTTATAAGATTCAAGTAGTAAATTGATGCAACTGTGCCGTCCACCTAAAGGTGGTCACTGCCGCTTGTGGAAATCCAGCTTGTGTGGCTAGCTGGTTAGCTAGACAGGATATGATTTCACCTGAAGCCGGTCACAGTTGTCACTCCTGAAGACTAAAGCTGTGTCCTGCCGTGTAAGTTAGCCTGCATGCCCAAAATTTAACTGAAATCAATAACTGCTACACGTTAGAAATAGGGACATCCTCGGTTGATCTATTAAAGCCGGCGATGCATTGGCGAGTCCTCTGGTGTTGCAAATGTTCATAGGCGACATTGACTACTTTCCATCAGGTAGCATGTCTTTATCGTTAGGCTCAAATATATAAAAAAATCTTAGATCCCGTAGCAACGGCATTGCGATGCAACGTTGCAGTTGTAAATAAAATAATTAATACTGTTTCCTGTAAATAGGAATTATGGTACTACACCATTTTATTAGCGTTAATGTACAGTACATTTCTTAATAAAATGTGTTAATATTATCGTTACCTAAGATGTGAGTAATTCATTTTCGTAATATACTCGTATCGTAAAACCATTTCATGTGATGTCTTGTGGCTTCCATTTAATTTCAAGCTAATAGGAAAATATCGCAAATTATAATATCAAAGCGGCAATATTTCCTATGTTAAAGATTCTTTCATGTTTCAACGATAAATAATTTGTTTTCTCACGAAGCATTAATAATTTATGTATCTTTACCTTTTGGTGTTTGCTGATGTCCGCTTTGACAAGTGTTATTACATGAAGATTTATTTACATGAGTCACAATTTAGTACTAAAGACCCACTGAGAGACAAGCTACTTTTAGTATCAGCTATCGACAATTTAGATCTAGCGACAAAACAAATACAGTACCCTTACCATGAGTTTTCAAAACATCCTACAATTTTACGTTACGTTTACTCAATCCATTATTCTGCTCCGTTTGCTTGAGTAGACTGAGTAAACGTAACAATAAGTAAGTGCTCAAGTCTTTTGTTCTGACACTATAGTTCTGATACAATCCGCTAGGGGCGCTGATTGGAATTTGTATGGGCAAGTACGTAAGCAAATACCAAAACAGTCATATTTGCCAAAACGTGAAAACTCATGGTCGGGATCTAATGCTGTACACCGTATACGCGTTTGAGTGCCCTTCACAGCTATTTGAACGTTCGATGCAGAAACTGAATACCAAAAACGTAATACAGAATTAATATAGACGCTAAAAACCACAAAAACATATCTACGATATAGTAGTCGGTCATTCATGCACGATGACGCGTGTGGTCGCTTTGTGGCTTTGATATATTCAGAATCATGACTTCCCTAGTACGTACATATCTAGCAGTAGTGTACCTACTTAGGGATTGTATTTGTGACTTAAATCCATGTAGAAATTATATTGTAACGATCGTTAACTGTTTTCATAAAAAATGCCAATATAACAACATTAATACATAAATCAAAATAGTTTTGTAATAAAATCCTAAACTATTGCAACAAAATAATACTTTTGCGCGCACAAACGTTTGTGATACGTGATATCCCTGTACCTACTATTCATTTGGATGTATCAATAGAAATACATAATTGAGTACATAAAAGCCTAAATTATCCCAGGGATTATTTGGTTGGACGAACAGTATCAATGTTTCGCATAAAAGGAATCTTAAACAGGATAATTGAATATTTTTATTGCTCTGTTTGCCTTTAAATTGTTTATCGGCTTTTTATTATTATAGGTTACAAGTCCTCCATTATTTCTAACGAAAAATGCTAATTCTAAAATCGGCGGAACTTTCAACAAACTTTCAACGCCTTAGGCAAATTCCTAAGGGATGAATATTTTACAAAAACTATGATATAAGTGTTTTATTTTCTTCTTTCTGCTTCTTTCATTGATTAAGATTCTTTTATTACGTATTTTTTAATATATTTTCAGCCACTATTTTAGTCCTTTAGGCGTGGTGTATAAAATCCTTTCTAAGCGGGGGCCTACTTTACTTCTTTCCTTACGTAAATTAAGCCTTAATCTGATTTATCTTCTATAGAAGGGGGTTCCACCTCACCGCCACCTTATACCTATACCTTACCATCTTCTTGATGACCGCAGGACTGTGACGACATTTGGAAGGATGTCACATATATGGCTGAAAATATTCATGACATAGTACCGTTAAAGACCCCGCTTATTCCTTAGAAAATGCAATTTTACCTTATCCTTGCCTTATTCTGCTACGTCAAACTGGATCTTACCTTCAGCAAAATAGATTTTAGTTCGAAAGTCTGGATCGTGATACCAATATAGCAGCAGTGAATAATATTGGCACATCATTTTTCACCTGCCTCAGCGAAGCAATAAATCAGGGAGCAATATATAATCGGTTTATAGTGTATGTTATGTACGGAACACATTAAACTGCACTTTATCAATAGCGATGGAGGGAAATAAAATTAAAAGTAAGCTGGTTCAATAGCCTCAATGAAAAAGGAATGCTGCGTATGACTGTTTATAATCGTAAAATGTATGTGTTTCGATAGGTTTAGTAGTCGGCTGACTTATAGATGAAGCGATCTTTAAGTCTGGACTTAAGACTGCCAAGGCATCTTCAGTTTCTATTTCGAGTTGATCACAGATCTATGAACGAATCTATAGACGGTCGTAGAGACCTGTGTGGTTCGACTCCGGAGGTTTTGTTATTTATTGTTCACGAGGGCTCCGGGATCTCCACCGGGAGCTACCGACGCCGCTCCTATTATTGCCTAATAACAGTATTAAGCACTGTGTTCTGGCTTTAAGGGTTTGGCAACTTACTTACTTATCATACAACATACTTATCCGAGTCATTCCAACTTAGTCTGCAGGGGAAGCAACATATGAGTAACCGTCTTCAGGTAGGATTTTAAGTTTATCTAGGATTGATTACAGATGTCACTGGGCGGCAGAAGTCGACATCAGGCACACTGCATGCTCGTTTGCTATGAAATTAAATGAAAATATATTTCTCTCACAAAAATGCTCTTTGCTATTTTTACATTAAAAGAAAATCTAAAAGAGATCGGTTCAGCCACCTTTAAACCTATTACTTAGGTAAATAAAGGCTAGAACTTGAACATTTTGCTCATTTATAATGAGATATCTGTCAATAAACTGTAGGAGAGAACGTTGCGAAAATAAAATGACAAACAACTTAAATGATAACATTTATAATTCAGTCACGTCCAGGTTTATCGAAAGGAGAACAAAATTAAACAAGTTGTTTAGTAACTGCCCACGAAGATAAGCTGAGGGTATCAAATCGATATATGTTCCTCAACAGTTTAACGATTAAAAAGGTGGTAGGATCCTACACGCTTCGAATCCGAAGGAACTAACGGCACACCTATTTCTGCTTAATAACAGTAGTGTTAAATGCTGTTGTGTTCCGGTTTGAAGGTATCTCAGTTGAGAGAAAAATCTTATCTGGGTTCCACCCCAGATGCGTTGCTACCCCTGACGACTAAGTTATCTCCCGTACCATGTTCTTCAAAACTGAGATCGGTCACAAGTGCAACGCCACCGCCGACGACACGTGTTCACTTTAAACCAATTATATCGTAATTAAGATTTCATATTGTAATCAAAAACAAAGGACAAGATTTCTGTATGCATCATATACAATATTTAGCTCGAGGCTCAATATATAAGGTCGCTACAAGTTTATTATTGTTTGATTATGTAAACTATAAAATTGTTCTTCTAACAACATCTAAAGTATCAAAAGAGGTAGAGTTTCCTACACTCCTATAAAACTGCACCTAGTTTTCTTAAGCGTTAAGTTTTCATAACGTTTTCACAAACTGGCAGAATCCTTCGTGATTCTACTATGATGACACCATACTTACACAGCAGCGCGTATCACTGTTACTATTGGTGACAAAATATAACAGTGATAAACAGCAGTGATAGTAATAAGGAAGACATTATCCAATGTATTTCAACGAAGTCCTTAAGGGATAACAACGCATCTGTGGTTGACCTCAGGGAGGACTACAAAAGATAAATTGACCAAATGAACCGTATACTCATTTACTACTTCTGTATTAGACAAAAAGAATCGTAAATTATTTTAAAAAGTACTAGAATTCCATGATATCACGGTGCGTCATAATAGGGCTATTACGATACAGTGAATCGACGTCATAACTTTGTAAAGAGTAAAACAAGCCGCACCCCAAAGGTATAACTAATATCACGAAACGGCCAATAAATGGAGCTAAATTGCGTATTTATTTGGCAAAGTTATGGTCCATGATAAAACACCAAGCAAGTTTATTACCAAGTCAATAGCATAAGTAATCTGCGAGCTCGAATCGTTTACAGTACTGAATTCACGAATCGAAGTTTCGTGGGCGTATTAATTAATGTCAGCATTAAGACACTGATAAATGTCTGAGAAGAGTAGTTAATGGATTGCAAGAACTACTTACGAGAAGTGGTATATTTCCAGGTGAATTTTTAGTGTAATTGAAGTAGCAGATGAGCATGTATTCAATAATAAGTACCTACTGTAGTCAGTACTTATTATGACTGACTTAATAAAGACTGGTAGAGTCAGCATAATTCCATCAAGACGGTACCACCTAGAACCATTTGGAGTTGGATAGAGATGTTTATGAGCGTCTGTGACGACTAATCTTTTTTACCTGAGGTCAACCACAGATGATTGGTCGTCTTATATGTAAGTTAGCCGGCCACATTTTTGCACTGAAAAGCAAAACTGCTTTACACTAGAAATAGGTGCGTTGGTACCTCCTGTTTCTACGACCTTTTAATCTAAATTTGATGTAAATCTTGCTTACCACATCATTTAAATGAGAACATAGCACTGACACGCTTGACACTGCTATAATAACCCAGAAATACTAGTTACGACGTTATCGCAATAAAACTACAAAAGATTTATATATAATGTACGCTACCGTATATAAAATTACACATTTCACATCATTTCGTAGTTTTAAAATATAAAATGTGCTTAAAATTAAAATCTTCTGCGGTGCCAGATATAAAACACTGGGTTTATAATTCATTTAATGTAGTTAAAGAATCATTAAAAACTTACGCGAACTCTACAAGTTCCTGACACCTAAATCATAATAAGTCTTCAACACAAACTCGTTGAAAAACTTTCTGACTCCAATTATACGAAAATCTATTACATATTCTCGTGACGATGGACACTAACTTTTCTTACTGCTTTCTGAAGTACAAACTTTAGATGAAAGGTATCTAATCTTAACTCACCGTTGAGTAGAGGGTAATGACCTATTTGAAAACAGCGCGTAGGTGAAAAAGCAAAGAAGCTTAACGTCTCCGACTATATTTCTGGAATCTTCCAACTCAATATACCTTCGTATATTAATGTATTCCTAGAAAAGTAGTAACGAATACGCCAAAATTTAAGTTTGAGTAAATCTGAAATCTTTTACCGTCCCACTACTGGGCTGTAATGGAGGCCAATAGATCTTTTTTTTATAATGTAAGAGTAGCAGACGAGCATGCAGACCACCTGATGGTAAGTGGCTACAGCCGCCCATGGAGATCGTAATCAACCCCAGATAAGATATAGATTCCTATTCTTTATTATACTACTACTGTGCAGATTGCTTGGACGCTTACTTATTAAAATTTGTACTACATACAGATATAGATACATATAAATGTAGGTATATAAATAACGTAGGAATATGTATAGTAGAGGTGTTTTTATATCAAATTACAGAGAATTCTGTTAAATAAATTAAAATGACAAACAATTCATATCATAGATTCAAGGATCACAATTAAGCTTCGAAACTTCAACAATGTAAAGGACCACTAAAGTTATAAGCAAACTAAGTAGGTACACATGAAGGTTAGTAGTTTAGTACCTATTAGATTCAAAACTATTCTTGTTGAATTTAAATGTATTGCAATTTAATTTAGATTTATCCAACAACCACATTGCAAACGAGTGGGTAGGCATTGCGACCGCAAGTTAAACCATTATTTTCATCAAATAAATGTTGAATCTACATTTAGACGTACTCGCAATTACTAATAATAGTTTCTATTAATAGTTGAAATTATTTTCAAGCTATACATTGAAACCCGACGACGTGGAAGCGACGCCGGGTTATGTAGGATTTTTACCGCACTAAAACCCCCCCGGTGGCCGTCCTCAACGCTTGTTGGAGAACTCCGGGATCTCCAACGGAAGACAACCGGAGCCCTCCAAGCGCGATGCCCAACGGGCTCTACCCTGGGGGAGCAGTTTTCGCTCCTCCCACACCATGTAGTGTTTACGACGGTATGCGACCACACATACCGCCGTCCTTCCCGGGGTCGCTTGCTGGACGGTTCGAGCTCCCACTCTTGCCGTCCGCAACCCCGGAAGCCCCCTTTTAATCGCCTCCTACAACAGGCAGGGGATACCGTAGCCCTATTCTAGTCCCGGAACTACAGGGACAACTGCTGTACCCCTAGTATGAGGTTTTACGTTTTTACAAAAATGACGGTTTTTGTATTTGTTTACGTATTTCCCATACATTTCCAATCAGTTCTGATACAGTCCGCTAGGGGCGCTTATAAATATAGGCTCTCTTATTAAATATAGGTACTTATTTCTGGGCAAGTCCCACCAGAATCGCTTCATGTGATTCCAAAGTGAAATCAAAATAAATATAGAAGTTATTTTTAAACTTTTCGTTTTCTTTTTTTACTATTTACATGTGCATTTTTTTTAATGTTTATAATTTTTTTTTCTCCCTTTAGGGGATTCGTTTAAAACTCCTTAATTAGCAACAAACCAAGAATAGCTGTACAAAAATTTCTAGATCTAAGTTATAAACTACGTTTTCTCTATCATTTACTGTTCAAGCTTCATAATTCTTAGTAGAAGTAAATAGATTACTAACAAAATCTTCAGTACATAGCAATGTTATTGAACTTTTATACCTAAGATTTACCACATATTACGAGTAGGCACGTAGCGACACGTGCCGCGGCGAAAGTAATGAGAGCTATTTTCATTTGGAAGGTATTAGGTTTCACTTGGCACCAGACTGTTTTTATACACAGGTGAGTTGTGTCATTAGTATTAATAATGAGAGATAATGACAAAGTTTTATTACATCATGAAAGAATTTACTAGTAGAAAAAGTAATGAAGATACATTAAGTAGACGAATTAAGCTTACATTATTAATTTGAGGTTCTTATAATTTATTTGTAGGTACTTGTTTTCTTTTTAATGTTTACACAACTAGGTACCTGTGAAAATAACAAGTTTTAAATATATGTGATGAAACGCTGAGCGTACTGGTGTGAAGCTCAAAATGTTACGGGTCAATTCCTGGGAATTGCGACTGGTCGCTAGACGTCTAATGCACGCGTCTAATGACGCATGCACCCCACGTGACGGTAAGTGGCTACTGCCGCCCGTGGGCATATGTAATCGATTCCAGATAAGATCAGATATTCGTACCGGAGGTCGACCACAGATGCGCCGCTACCCCTGAGGACTAAGCTGGAACGCCGGGGAAAAGTATGTCTCCCTTACCACACCCTTCAAACCAGAACACATCATCATCATCATCATCAACCCATTACTGTCCCACTGCTGGGCACGGGTCTCCTCTCAGATTGAGAAGGATTAGGCCATACCTAGCACCTACTTAACCAGAACACAGCAGCGCCTAACACTGCTGTTATTAGGCAGAAATAGGTGTGGCGGTGGTGCCGCCGGAGTCGAACAACAATTCCTTATAACGCCATTCTATAAAAGTGTTATTTTCATAAATATTAAGCTGTGATTTTGATTCCGGAAAATTATTTAAGTTATAAAATAGAAATATCTCATCTGAAACGTGACATAGCCATCTCAATAAATAACTCGGCAATTTATCCGTACAATATGATTAGATTATTACCTACTTATATAAACTTCTTAGATAGTTTCTTAAGTTCTTAAGTTAGATAGTTCTTAAGTTATTCGGAAACAAAATAGGGTGGTTAATTTTTCGCCACCCTGTATTATGTATCCAATAGGTAGGTACTGTTTCCAATAAACATAATATATACTCGTATTTTATGTATAAAATAACTTATACGGCAAGTGCGATCTGATCGTTTAAAGTTAGGTGCATGTTAGAAAGATATTTGCTTTAATAGTAAAGGAATATATTGTGAGGAATATTTTTATACTTGAGAGCACGTATGCATAAAGTTCTCAAAGTGTGTGAAGTCTGATAGTAGTTACTTGGTCTACGTGGTGCATATTGACCTCAATCTTCCTTCTGCCAAGAGGAAAAATAAGAAAGAAGAAAAGAAAAAAAATAATGAAAAAGCAAAAGAAACAGAATTATTACTTAAGAACGAAGCCCGCACAGCTCCGCAGCTTGTGTAGATCTCACTCGCTCTACAGAGTTAAGCAACGTCAAGCGCGGCAGTTGGATGGGTGACCACTAGTAGCAAAATTTCACGTGGCTTCCCTGCTGCGGAGGACCCGCTAAGACGTCGCTTATGGGTCCCGGTTGTTATTATAGGATAACGATATCTAAAATGGTAGCTAATAAAACAGACCGCTCAGTCTTCCCTCAGTAGTGAGAAGACACCCGTACCTAGCAGTTGAATACATATAAAAATTATTGCAAATAAATAATATTAACAAATTACTAAAACATTTCACGCAGAAACTTTCTAGCCAAATATGCAAAAATTCAAAAATGTTGCATTTAAAATAGGTACGGTGTTGTAAACACCTCGACGAAATATTGTTTCCTATGAAGATCAATAAGAAATTCCAGGGGAGTTCACTAAATTGAAGAAAATGTAAATTGGCCCGTGCGCGGGGTGAGAATGCGCTCCGTGATAAGAATGTTATCAGACCAGGTTTTAGATTACCACCAGTTCTCACTTTTATGCAGTGAGAATAAATAATAGTTTAAAAAAAACTAAATAAACACGCTTTTATTGCTAATTGAAATAAAAACTACAAAATATTTTTTAATGAAAAAGAGTTTAAGAGTAAAGAGTTTCGATTCAGAGTAAATAGCGTGGGGTGCTGCGGTTCATGACTCTCACATAGATAATTGCCAATGGAATTATTGTAACATTTAAAATATCAAGTCAGAACTGTGGAAATTGGTGAAAATTATGTTTAAAGATTCCGTGACATATATACAACATACACACATAGATACAACACAAGCTAATAAAAGCGTGTTAAGAAAATTACTTCACTCAGTACAGAATTTTCATTATGATTTCATCTCTCTAGTGTTTCGAAGGTTCGTAACCATGTGTAGGATGGGAACTACGAATAAAAAAAGGGTGATTAGTCTTGGTCAAGGACAATTTTATGACGCTACCTTTCCCGAGTTCCCTAAAAGGTTTGTATGAACTTTGTGTACCTCCACTTAATCAGAGTTAAATGTTCTATCTTAAAAACAAGCTATACCCAGCGATGTGCAAACCAGAGGTCGCCAAAAGGATTTACAATGATGAAAATACCATTTAATAATCCTCGCACAATCTTAGTCAAATAAAATATATGTGATCATTTATTTTAACAGTAATATATACAAAGAGTAATTCTAAATTTAGTAGATAAGTATAATTATTAACATTAATAAAAAAAAACAATTTATTAAATATCTCTTTTCCCGTATAATTATATTCTTTATGAGTGACATTGAATTAAATTACTTTAATTAAAGTATAATAAATCATGTCAATAATAAATCTATGGAATTTTTTGATTTTAAGCGATTCGTTTAGTTATATAATACTCAGTCTCAGCCATCTTTACATTTTCATGTAGATTTAAGAGCATTTGTACTTGAAATTGCACAGTAACTGGTTGTAAAAATCAGTAAACCTTTGAAAATATTTATTTAATTTCTCAATCTCCCTCTATTTTCCCTCTGCTGGACACGGATCTCCTCTAAGCAACAACGAGGCATAGTCAATAGTCATATGCCGTATTCCACGATGCCGTTTAGCAGACTCTATAATCTGAATTATAATTTATTTGTTTACAGTAATATTTACCACATTACATATGACTTAAAAAATCTGTTATAAGAATTAAACCCAAAATGGTAAAACCAAAATCCATACTATTTATTCCTTTTTCTGCGTATTTCTTAAAAATATCGACAATCGAGAACCAATAGTAGGGGCCCAACTTAACTGCTATGTCAGACCTTTATTGTTAGCTATCTGTTATAGCCTGGCTTTCCAAACCGTTTATTGAAATCATGTCCGTACTAACTCAATTGTGGTTATTTTAAGCTACATCTACGTTTTTACGAAGAAACAATTGTTTCTGTTCGTAATATCATCATCATCATCATCAACCTATTACTGTCCCACTGCTGTGCACGGGTCTCCTCTCAGAATGAGAAGGATTAGGTCATAGTCCACCGCGCTGGCCAAGTGCGTATTGCGTGCGTATTGGCCAAGACTTCGTAGGTGCCTTTGAGATATTTTCTTATAAATTTCTCAGGTGTGCAGGTTTCCTCACGATGTTTTCCTTCACCGTTTTAGCAAGTGATAATTAATTTCTAATACGCACATAAGTACGTAATATATAGACATTTTACCAACGCGTAGCTTTTGTAGTTAAGGAGGTGTCTAGAGGCGTAGCGTGGGGTTGAGCCCTTTGAAAAAAAAATACCGTCTGTGGAAATTTTCAGCTATAAAGAAAGTCCTAACTTATACTAAGAGTGGTTCAGAATAAATAATCTCGGAAATTTGTCGGCGAAAACAAAAATGTCCTTCAATTCGTAGAAGTTTTAGAACTTTTTCCGCACTTCATTTTGCCATTATTGATCAAAAATTAAGAATTCATTTTTTGCTGTGGGTGGATATTGTTTATTTATTCTTTATTGACCATGTTAAAACAGTGTGGTACAAAAGGCGGACTTAATGCTAAATTATATTATCTCCCAGTCTACGTAGTCTCCCAGTAACCATATTGACACTCATATAGAATTCTTAGAAGAAAGAATTTATTTATAAGTTTGCTTTTCGTGTTACATAGTATATATTGTGTTTTCCTTGTTCAGTTTTGACCTGTTTCAGTGAGCACCGATTTGTCAGTTTCATAGGGCATGCTGCGTAGTATTTTAATTAAAAAGGGTCGCTTTCATTAAGGTAGAGGCAGCCTACCCGAGTGTGATTTATTTTACAACTGGTGCCCTTTGAAGGTTGGTGCCTGATGGTGTTTTTGAAGTTTATGGAACATCACCTTTCCCGGTATTTTTCCTCGTCCGTTGGAAAAAAAACAGGAAATTTATACGTAACAGAAAGCACCATACATTTATCTAACCTTGATGTTTTCTTACTAAAAAAAACATTAAAATGATGAATCCTTTTATTTTCAAGGCGTGTTTGTACAATGGATGGATTGGAGCAAAGAAACATGGTATGTTTCCCCTAAAAATATTTTCCATTTTATCAAAAGGTACTTCAAAATACTTAAATTAATTTTGGTGATACATTTTCACCCATTTTCTATACACTTAATAGCTATCTTCATATCCAATATTAAGACTGCAGTAACCGTTTCACTTTATATCACATAACATTCTTAAGCGAATATTATATAAGAATGGGTAGTAGCCATATGAGTAATCCATCATAGACAATAAGCTGTATTCCAATATCCCTGGATTGTGTTAACGTGAAGTTATGATTGATAGTATGCTTAGGTGTCGACTATTCGCTTCAGGACGGTATATCTCTGTCCCTGTCAGGTTGTATGTCGACATGGTATGCAATCAGCTGAGTTATATAAATGAGGTGCATTAATTTCTTCGTCTTAGAGACCCGCATCCCTAGCATATTCATGTATATTTTGATCGTGAAGCGAAAACTTCAGATTTCGAATTAGATCTTTGCATAGGCATGTTTCATAGTAGATATGGAATGGTAGTGCGGCAAGCCAAAATTTACTTATACTCGTATATAATACGCGTTACAAATTATTTAATTAACTTTCGAATTTCGGTCACTGCACAGGTTACAAGTAATAATCAAATTAATATCAAATTAATTATATCAAATTAATTATAAATAATTAAGGCAAAAGATTCAAAAGAGAAGTCATATAAAGACAAACACAAACACCGAACCTAAAACAATATTTAATAATAAAAATGTGTGCTTGGCCGGATTACAAACTCAGAACCGTATAATGATCATTAAACTTCTTCATCTTGCACCAGTTAACTTCTGAATACATACATATATGCATATGTATGTCGCTAAAGACTTCCAAAGTGCATTACCAAGTTGGCACTGGGCGCTGAGCCATACGATCGTTAAATGTATTAAAGTTATATATAGTTTCTTCGTATTGTATAGTATCGTTAATTGTATAGTTTGGTGTTAAGGCAGATAGGAGATACACTTTACCGACGCGTTCCAGCTTAATCCTCAGCGGTAGCGGCGCATATGTAGCCGAGAATCTAATCATATCTGGGATTGATTACAGATGTGTGGGCGGTAGAAGCCACTTACCTTCAAGTGGACTGCATGCTCGTCTGGTACTTCTATATTATAAAAAAGGTAACACGTCGTCAGCCCATTATTGTATCTCTACTGGACACGACTTTCCTCTCAGAGTAATTTAGGCCATAGTCCACCGTGCTGGCCAAGTAGGTACGTATAAGTGGACTTTGAGAACTTTCTTTAAAGAATCCTCTCCAACATGTACGTATGAAACATGTTTGTTTCTTCACGATGTTTTCCTTCACCATAAGCTAGTAATGTTAATTAATTTTTAATATGCACAGACGCACAACTTCGAAAAATCAGAGCCCGGGACTCGAACAGTTAAGTATTGTAAATACATGCAGTTACCACAGTCTAAAAGCTTTTTCAGCTAATCGCTATTGTTTTACTTATAAATAAAATGTAATGTCAGGGAATCGAATTGTTGTATAACACTGTTGCAAGAATAAGTCTATGTCTGTTTGTTTTAAAGAGTACGGGACAGTCGCTCTTTCTAGGCGTTATATCTCGTTCCTGAGTTGCAAAGCGTATCATCTTCAGTACCCTTACCAGGAGTTTTTACGTTTCGACAAATTTGCCCATATTTGCCCATACAAATTGTCCCATACGTAAACAAATGCCAAAACTCCTGGTACGAGTAAGGGTACAGATATGACATATCTTATTTGGAGTTAATTACACATGTCCAACTGAACATTCGTCAATTCTTGCTAACTCTGTAGCATTCAAGGATACGTTACTTAAGCAGTCAAGGGTAACTGAAGACCTTCGCATGATTCGCTGATTTGATCTTCTCGTGTCCGCATTCATTACAAATGTCTTACTGTTATGTACTTTTCTCTTCCAAGAACATTTACATCGTAATTACCATTCGGACTTTTACTCTTATGTAAAATACTTAGACGTATATCCTTAGCTGTTGCGAAAGTAAACACATGCTATGCATATTAATAAAATTTATCTCCGCTTGATATTAAAATGTTCCTAAATTGGTTTAACGAAAAACTAAAGTAACAGTTATAAATGGTTGCCTTAGGTGCAACAGCATATTTGAAATATTTACACACATTATCCATTACGATCATATCAATCAAATTAGAAGAATATTGCTGATTATAATAATTCTTATGTACCATTTAAATAAAATGAACTAACTTTATTCACACACTTGAGGATCCTGTCTACCTTAGGTGATTCTCTACTCCTAATATCTGAAGTAGGCGGACATTCCTGAGACCATGGCAAATCTAGCGACACCTCATACGTTATAATCGATCAAGCCGCCTAGAATGAACGTGACAAAGAAAAAGACCTACATATCAACAACTTACAATACTTTCTGAAAAAACATTACCAACCTCTTAAGGCCGGATGACACCCATGCAAATTAAGACTTCCGAAAATGAAGATCAACCCTCATTAAGATGAAGCCGCTATCAGGTCATCATTGAAGGGCGACCCCACTGAATTAATTAATTCTCTTCACCAGAATTAATTCCCGCTGATTCGGCTGGAACCTTATCGTGATCGATCTCATTAAGCTGCCCTCCTTTAGAGCACGATGTCTTGTGATTAGCCTTTTCTGAACCTTGGGCCTCTTACAAGGTCGCTATTGACACTTACGAAGATTGTGTAGTACTTAAGTATGTAGAGGGATGTCTAACTACAATTTCACAATTGAAACCTGGGTCAGTTTCCTGTCCCGCGGGCTATGAACGTGCGCGTTTTTTTTATAATATAGGAGTAGGAAACGAGCATGCAGTCCACCTGATGATAAGTGGCTACTGCCGCCCATGGACAACTGTAATCAACCCCAGATAGGATTAGATATTCCTACCTGAGGTCGCCCACAGATGCGCCGCTACCTAAGTATGTAAGTATGTCTCCCTTACCACACCTTTCAAAACGGAACACAGCAGCGCCTAACACTACTGTTATTAGGCAGAAATAGGTGTGGCGGTGGTGTCGCTGAAGTCGAACCACAAAGGGTTCTACCACCTTCGAAAGCGCTTCTTACAAGCACGCATTAATTAACTCGCAGCAATTTCTCACGCATGTTCCAAGCACACGTGATCTAACTTGCAGAAATCTCTTCGCGACTTCGTGTGCATATGAAACAATACTTTGCAAGAGGCACGCACGTGGCTGTACACGCATGTACGTGTAAACATGCGTGACATGAAAAGCGCGCCTATATACCACGCTTGTTAATTTTAGTTCGAATTGTCAACCCTAAATTGAACTAGACTCTTCAGGCAAATGAGAGTTGACGAGAGGATTAAATAGATAAGTAAGCATACACTTATGACTATGACATAGCATACTGCTGTGTAATATTACAAATTATCTTATATAAAAATACGACAGATAAAAATAAGTAATGATACGTATCGATTTTGAGATCCACAATTTTTCACACCGAAATACTATAAAAGTACTTCATTGTGCTGGGCGTAGATATTTTTACGGGTAACGTTTAAATTTCTATGAATATTTTTGTCAAAACTTCCAGCTATATTTTTTCAGCCACCGGATTCCATAAACGAAAGAATTTCGGAACTTTTAGAAGGGTACGCCGTTACAAAAATGTCACGACCTGAGTATCAAAGGGACAAGGAAATGTTATATGGTTTCACGGAAATAGAGTTTGCGATAGGATGCGCTACAATTTATTTTATTGATTTCATACAATATCTTTTATTGGCTGTGTTTATCTGAAATATATCACCAGTGGTGAAGGCGCAACAGCTATATTTTTAACACGCTTTTATTAGCTTGAATTGTAGTTATGTATGTATGTATGTAACTAAGTAACGGAATCTTTAAATCCAATTTCTATACACTAAAAAAAAGTGACATTTAAAAGTGAAAAATAAAAATTTGAAATATGATAGAACACCATAAATAAATATTTCAAGTACATATTTTGAATTGATCATAATAAGTTTTTCTGCTCCTCGATAATGACTAAACTTTATAAAAAAGTGAGTGCTAGTGAATAGACAATGTCGCATATAATTGTAATAATTAATTTAAGTATATATTTTAATAAGTTAACTAAAAAATAATTTAAATAATAGTGTAATTAAGGAACTGCTTACATAAAATTAAGAGTTAAATCTACGTAATAATTTACCTTGATGTAATTTTTACATGGCGATGAAGAAGTTAACATTGAAGTTAACTAATATTAAGCGTAATCATTGATAAACGCTTTTTTATAATATAGAAGTAGCAGACGAGCATGTTGTCCACCTGATGGTAAGAGCGCTTAACACTGCTGTTATTAGGTAGAAAGTGTGGCGGTAGAGCCGCCAAAGTCAACCACAAGTGTTCTATCACCTTTAAAATTCCATTCTTGTATTATTTTTGTAGATAGTCCCTGTAATGACGAGACCAGATTAGAGCTGCGGTATCCTGCTTATCGTAGGGAGCGACCAAAGATCCTGAGGTTGTGAGTGGCAGTAGTGCAGCTGGAGCGGCTCGACGATTCCAGGACGATGGCATGTGTAGTTGCATATCGTCATAAATAACCGAAGCAACGTTGATCCTTAGAATAGTCCACCCGTGCACTGAGATCTGAGGACTTTTTTTTAATGAGGTCGCATTCCTTTGGAGATCCCGTAGTCCTCTACGTAGCTCTAACGCCGGCCACCGCAAGGGTTTCAGTGTCTTAAAATCCCACATAATCCGTTGTCCCTCTAACTAAGTAAATTTTATGCACACTTCCGTAGTTCGGAAGTTGCGATACGGCGTCGGTACCTGTTGTTATCATTGGAATACAGTCTTATACAGCCTTTTCGAAAATTAACAGTAATGGATTAATTGTGACGATGGTGATGATGAGCTCCAGATTTATATGAAACAGCCAGTGCCCATCAATGAGATTTAGATCAGCAGTCAGCAAAAATATCACAAATGTCATAATTGATATTCCTGTTAAGGAAAACATCACGAAAATATCGGGAAAATTCAAGTCAGCATCGCTTTTCCTGCTATTAACGTTTATACAAATGGAAGTTATTAACGTCAACGCACGATTCATATTTGCGTTAATTAATTAATATCGGAATCTCAAGAGTGACAAGACAAAGAGAATATGCTCTACCAACGCCGTAGTTCTATCTTCAGCATATGGTTCATCGAAATTAATTAAACGTGTTATGTGTATTTGTAATTTAAATAAACTAGAACATAGCTTACCCGACTGTTCGTTAAACTATGTTTTTAGATAGGTACATAAAAATCTTCTGTCATTAGAAAAACTTTTGACGAAGGCAAGCAATATAGCTAACAAACATGCACTTTGACAACAAGTGACGATCGTACCTTATATAAACACGGTAGATATTTACAAAAATAAAACTACGTGACTATATAAATACAAATGGAAAAGTCCGAAACATGCAACGATACTGCAGAAAGGTGAAAGCTTTTTTACGTAAATGAATAAAGGTAAAACAGTTACATTTAGTATCAGTCGTTGCAGCTACGTGTTTTATGACAGTAGCATTTGCTCTGGATCACGTAAATCCTAATGGGTTTAGTCCACTGAAAATGGTTATACACTTTATCTAACCGAGTTATAGAATGTAGAATGGAAAGGGGTTTCGTGAATAAACTTGAAAAGGGACTCATATTGTTAGTGTATTTTATTGCAGTCACATTTGCTCTGGATCACGTAAATCCTAATGGGTTTAGCTTGGTCCGCTGAAGATGGTCATACACTTTATCTAACCGAGTTATAGAATGTAGAATGGAAAGAGGTTTCGTGAATAAACTTGAAAAGGGGCTCATATTGTTAGTGTATTTTATTGCAGTCACATTTGCTCTGGATCACGTAAATCCTAATGGGTTTAGCTTGGTCCGCTGAAGATGGTCATACACTTTATCTAACCGAGTTATAGAATGTAGAATGGAAAGAGGTTTCGTGAATAAACTTGAAAAGGGGCTCATATTGTTAGTGTATTTTATTGCAGTCACATTTGCTCTGGATCACGTAAATCCTAATGGGTTTAGCTTGGTCCGCTGAAGATGGTCATACACTTTATCTAACCGAGTTATAGAATGTAGAATGGAAAGAGGTTTCGTGAATAAACTTGAAAAGGGGCTCATATTGTTAGTGTATTTTATTGCAGTCACATTTGCTCTGGATCACGTAAATCCTAATGGGTTTAGCTTGGTCCGCTGAAGATGGTCATACACTTTATCTAACCGAGTTATAGAATGTAGAATGGAAAGAGGTTTCGTGAATAAACTTGAAAAGGGGCTCATATTGTTAGTGTATTTTATTGCAGTCACATTTGCTCTGGATCACGTAAATCCTAATGAGTTTAGCTTGGTCGCTGAAGATGGTCATACCCTTTATCTAACCGAGGTATAGAATGTAGAATGGAAAGAGATATCGTGTATAGACTTAAAAAGGGGTGTTGAAAACTTGAAAATTTACTGTAATGAAGTGTATGCATATTTACGAGTAAATAAACCGGCGCATAGTATAGATTACTAGCTGACCCGGCTAACGTTGTGTTGCCATATAAATAAAAAATGTTAAGGGTGAATAACCCTCATCACTTAGGGGTATGAAAAATAGATAGTAGCCGATTCTCAGACCCACTGAATATGCATATAAAATTTGGTGAAAATCGGTAAAGCCTTTTCGGAGGAGTGCGGTAACTTACATTGTGACACGAGAATTTTATAAATAAGATTTCATTTTCAACAGATGAATAACGTTACGTCAAACACTGAGGAAGGTAACCTTATTGAGGGTTTATGCCAATAGCAGGTACACCACGCTGACCAAGTGCAAATTGGTAAACTTCAAACACGTTAACTTTAACTTTAACTTGAAGGTGGTAGAACCCATTGTGGTTCGACTCCTGCGGCACCACTATTTCTACCTAATAACTGCAGTGTGAGGCGCTGCTGTGTTCCGGTTTGAAGGGTGTGGTAAGGGAGACGACCTTTCTGAGGCGTTCCAGCTTAGTCCTCAGGGTAGCGGCGATTCTGTGGCCGACCTCAGGTCTTCTTCTTCTTGCGGTGCCTCTCCAACTAGTGAAGGTCGGCTATCAGCTGTCTAAATCCCTCACGGTTTTTTGAGAGGCGGAATAGTTCAGCTGCGCTTGATATCCCCGTCCACTCTCGAATGTTCCGCAGCCAAGATTTTTTTCTTCTCCCTACTCGCCTTTTCCCCGCGACTTTGCCCATTATAATGAGCTGGAGAAGTTCGTAACGTGGATGCCGTAGAATGTGACCCAAGTAAGAGACTTTTCTCTCTTTGATGGTAAGCATGAGTTTACGCTTTTGCGTCTTAGGATCTCGTCATTGGTTATCTTTTGGATCCAGCTAACGGAGAGCATGCGTCTATACGTCCACATCTCAAAGGCTTCTATCCGTTTTTTTAAATCCTCTTTTAAAGTCCAAGCCTCGCATCCGTAGAGTACAATAGGCCAGATGTAACAGTGGAGTAAACGAGTACGTAACGCGATGTTAATGTTACGGTTGCACAGGACTTTTTTCATGGCTTTAAAAGAGTTACGAGCTGTTTCAATGCGTGCCTTTATTTCTGTGTCACTGTTCCATTCCTCGGTTAACCACGTTCCTAAATATTTGTATTTTTGTACTCTTTGTAGAGGGTGACCTGATACGGTGATGTCGCAGTCTAGGTTCTTTTCTTTTGAGATAACCAGTAACTTAGTCTTTTTTGTGTTCATTCTGACGCCAGCCCTTTCCCCACACTCATTAACTCTATCTACCATACGTTGTAGATCAGTCACTGTTGAGGCTATCAACACTGTATCATCGGCGTAACGAAGGTTATTTATGTTTCGACCATTAATGCTTACTCCACACTTAAGATCGTGTAAAGCTTCTGTAATTATAGCCTCCGAATACAGATTGAAGAGTATTGGTGAAAGGACACATCCCTGACGCACTCCCCTTTGGACGACAATTTCATTAGTCTCCTCTCCCTCTACTCTGACAGTAGCACGTTAGTTCCAATACAGATTCTGGATGATTGCAACATCTTTTTCATCGAGTCCGATGTCCTTTAAAATAGCGATCATGCGGTCGTGTAACACTCGATCAAACGCTTTCTCGTAATCGATGAAGCAGAGATATACGGGTTGTTGCATGTCTCGACATTTTTGGACCAGAACCTGTATCGCGAACAGAGCCTCTCGTGTGCCAACACCAGAAAGGAATCCAAATTGACTATCACTCAGTTGTTCGTCACATTTTACTCTAATGCGTTCGTGAATTATTGTAAGAAATAACTTCAGCACTTGGCTCATCAAGCTTATAGTGCGATATTCCTCACATTTTTTCGCATTACTTTTCTTAGGGAGCAACACAAAGGTCGATTTTAGCCAGTCATTTGGGATTTGGCCTGTATCATATACTAGGTTCATGAATTTCACCAAGCTATCCACATTTTCTTCTTCCACTAGCTTAAGTATCTCTACATGTACTTGGTCGGGTCCAGCAGATTTTCCCGATTTTGCTCTACGTAATGCATTAAGAACTTCAGATCTAAGGAAGGGTAATCCGTCTGTGGGCTGGATGTTGTTATAACAGCTTCTTTTGTTATCTGTGAACAAAGTGTTGATGTACTGCTCCCAGATTATTTTTTTATCGGCTGTATCGACAATGGGAAGGTTATTGTCGTCCACTAGCTGGTGCGTAGGATGTTTCCGGCCAACCAAGGCTTTAATTTCCTTATGCATGTTAAATGCGTCATGCTTTTTGTCTAGCTGTTCGAGATAGTTACATTTTTCACTATATGCAATATTGCGGGCATAGCGGACTTCTCTCCTTATTATGCGATCAATATTTTTGTATTTCTCTCTGTTGTTCCTAAAGAGTCTCCTTTCTTCCATTAATTTGTATATTTTGTCTGTCATCCAAGATTGTCTAGGAGTATATCTTTCCGGTTTAAGAATTTCGGAGTTAATTTTGTGTACTCGCGATTGAAGTCTGTGCCATAACTCTTCAGCCGTTCCTTTGGATTGTTTAGCTTCTACGGCCCACGCATTAATTGCCCTGGTCACTTCCAATTGAGAGTCGACATTTTTGATTTTGCGGATGTCCACCTTGTTACGCTTTCTTTGGCGAATAGTTTTTAGGACGAGTGTTAACTCTGCAACCACCGGATTGTGATCAGATCGGATGTCTGCGCCTGGATATGTTTTGGCGTTTTTAACACAGTTACGAAACCTGCTGTTAATCATAAAATAATCTATTTGATTTCGTATTATATGCTCGGGTGTATGACGGGGAGAGGTCCATGTATAAAGCCGTCTAGGTGGTAACTGGAAAAAGGTGTTCATAACCACAAGATCTTGTTCCTGACAGAACTGGACGAGTCTGTCTCCTCTGTCATTTCTTTCGCCCAGACCATACTTTCCGATGGTACCCGGTACCTCTCCAACTCCAATTTTGGCATTCATGTCTCCCATTACGATGTTTATGTCATGTTTCTTTGTGGTATTTATAAGTTTTTCAACATGTGCATAGAACTGTTCAACCTCTTCTTCAGTTCTGTCAGACCTCAGGTAGGAATATCTAATCTTATCCGGGATTGATTACAGATGTCCATGGGCGGCAATAGCCACTTACCATCAGGTGGACTGCATGCTCGTCTGCTCCTGCTCTATATTATAAAAAAAACCTTTCCAACTTTAATGTTTTTGAAATTCTCTTAGTAATGTAGGTTTCCTTGCGATGTTTTCCTTCGCTACTATACAAGTTATAATTAATTTCTATTTCGCATATAACTATGAAAAACCATACGTATTCATACTTCAGGCCCCTAATTGAGAGGCTGAATATATATCAACCACTAGACACGTTGCATTGCTTATCCTAAAATATTATTTTAGGAATACCGGCGTCATTATTATAAGTGCTTAAATTAAAAACATAGTTCTCTCATGTTCTTCATTGTTACTTATATTAGATACCTATGCCTTCTCAAGCATTTAATTATTTTGCATATTATCTATCAAGAAAATATGAAATTCTTTCGTGTCTGAAACACAAAAGAAAAGATTCTCAACTAATCAACAACCGTTTTTATTGAAATAGCAGACAATAAATATTAAACTGTAATTTGTTTTTCTTGATTAATTTTTGGTAAAAGTTATTTTAATGCACTCTTTTTTGGTTAAAACAATGCATATTTTAATAATTTAATAAGTGTGAAATTTCTTTGGTATGACGGTTTTGCTTATATTTGTATTAAAAAAAATATCCGTATGACTTTATAGGAATAAAATTTTTAAACTGTACAAACTGTGAGGTTCAGCTTTCCACTTTGAATATTTCGAGTTTAAGCTTTAGGTAAGTATATATTTTTGTAGTGCGCTTTTTCAAAACTACCAGATCCGTAATACAACAACACGCACTTGGCCAGCACCGTGGACTTTGGCCTCATCCTTCTTACTCTGAGAGGAGACCCATGCCCAGCAGTGGGACAATAATGAGTTGTTGATGATACATTTTCGATTTCCTAAGTTATAAAGGAATTAATTAATTTATCGCTTCGGTTAACCGAAGGAATTTTCTCTAATAAAACTTATATGAGAGAAAAAATATATTGTTATCATTATGAATAATTAATTAAAACATATGAACATAAAATAAGTAAAGCGTCACATGATTAATGAATGTAATATTATAATCAAATAGCTAATTAAATAACGATTAAAAAATAACGGTTTACCTAAACAATTCATATTGTACTAAAAATAATAATTTAACATGTACCTACATTTTGTTCCCATCAGATATACCTACTATATGATTAATAAAAACCATTATAATATTGATTACATAAGTACATAGATACATACTCCGTATATACATTATTTATACACTCTAGAGTTCCTTAAACTTTTGTAGTATTCGTACATGGAAGATAATGCTAATACGAGTGTCTGCAAAAAAGTCAGTAAAAATATGTTATACACTTTCCAAGCTCTAAGTTCTAAAAAATATGATAGATAATGTGAATAGTTAATAAACCAACACGTGAGTACGTTGCTTAAGATTAAGCCACGTATACACATGCGTTGCTATGGAAGGTAAAGAATAATTATAGTTTAAAAACTAATAACCACGCTAAAATCGCACAAGGAAAACTGTTAATCCTGATTCCTGACGATCCTGATGAGGAGAATGGGATAAAATTATTGAAGTCGTGTATTTTCATCGGTTCTTGATAATTGTTTAAAATTTTAAGTTACTCGGACCTTTCAAAGTGGGTAAAAATCGAGTTCGAAGATTCCGTTACATAAATACATACATACAACCCAAGCTAATAAAAGCGTGGTAAAAACAGCCCATCTAGAATAGAGCTTCGTATAAAAATATTTTTGCCACAATTGTAGGTTATACATATAGAAAAATAATAAAAATATTATAGATACGTAAAAGTATAATATAACTTTAAATGCAAGAATTATCCGTTGAATGTGCTCCACAGTTATTCTTTCTTTAAATGAATATCTTGATATTTTCAATTTTTGGTCTCAAACATTTTTTTATATGTTTGTCGGTAGTGTAATGGGATATATGTTTTTAATTTTGATATAAAATCAATACTCATATTAAATTTCACCCCAACAGACAATACACAAAGGGAGTTAATTAAAATGTAAAATAATTAGACATATTATTTTAAATTGAATAATTGCATTTTACTTTCATTACTTCTAATTGGACTATTAAAGATCTTATATTTAACGAATACATTTGAATATTTTTATATATATTTTCATAGCAGTGATAGCCCAGAACTCACGGAACTCGGCCTCTCGATCGAGGGGTCCGAGGTTCAAATCCCAGGCACGAACCTCTGATTTTTCAAAGTTATGTGCGAATTAGAAATTAATTATCACTTGCTAAATGGTGAAGAAAAACATCGTGAGGAAACCTGCATACCCTGAGAGATTTATAAAACAAAATCTCAAAGGTATGTGAAGTCTACCAACACGCACTTGGCCAGCGCGGTGGATTATGGCCTAATCCTTCTCATTATGAGAGACCCGTGCCCAGCAGTGGGACAGTAATAGGTTGATAATGATGATGATGATACATTTTCATGTAAATATCCATACGACAGTCCATACAAAGTTCAAAAACAGTAGTAAATATTAAAAACCGATTTAGTAGCGTGCAAATATGCATGACTTAAGAAAATGTTAACAATTTTGATATGCATGCCATGCACTACTTGTTCTAAGGATAGCACCTCTTTTGCTAATTTAGCTCTAATATTAGAGAGACTGTTCATAATAGCGGCGACTGTCGGCGGCAGTCGTCGGCAGTCGCTGAAGACCGTTAATGGTCGCCAACTGTTCTTAGCAGCCTACTAGCGACTGCTGCTAGACTAATAACAACGTTCAACGACTTTTGATAATCAAATCAATTTATAATTAATCAAAAGCAGTTATAGCCTAGTAATTAAGAAACTTGGCCTCTTAATCGAAGGACCCGAGGTTCAAAGCCCATGCACGCACCTTTGATTTTTCAAAATTATGTGCGTTTTAGAAATTAATTATCACTTGTTTAAACGCATACCTCGGAAATCTTAAAAAATGTTTTCAAATGTATGTGAAGTCTACCAATTCGCACTTGGCCGGCGCGGTGACCCGTGCTCAGCAGTGGGACAGTAATGGGTGCTGATGAAGAACGACTGTCGGCACCGATCGGCACAGCCTGCTCTCGCTCGTGTCGCTTAGAGCCGGTCCACACGGCGCGTTGCGTCAGCGTTGCGTCGACGTAGCGCTGTCACTGCGTCGTTTTACATACTAATAATCATAGTGTACACACGATGCGCTGCGACGACGCAGCGCATACGCGACTGAACTACAGCGCCCGAGACGAAGCGGGCGGGGGAGTACTCATTGCGTCGCCGGAGCGGCACAGTTCAGTTGTTTATGCGTCGTATAAGGAACGCATACGCAAGCTGATCTCGATTATTTTTACGTATTTTGACGGTGACGTAGGAATAGCAGCAATGCCAGACGTCTTTCCGATCCATGCTTTCTATAGAATAACTGCGACGATTACTTAAGCGTTACGACTACGTCGTCACAACGCGTCTTTGCGTTGCGACGACGCAACGCAACGCAACGCGCCGTGTGGACTGGCTCTTATTGTTGCGCGTATGTTACCGCCTTTAATACAACAATATGAGCTTTTATTATCGAAGCCGGTTGGTGTATACAGCGCTTTATAATTAAAACTAAATTCTTTTTTCCGCTTACATGATCATGTCTACGAAAGACGAGCGTCAAGGATAATCATCAAAACTATATAAATGGATAATAATGTAATTAAGTCGCATATCGAATCAAGCTTCTCACTAAGTTGGATTTCAGTACATTATTAAGGTAATTAAAATTTAATTAATTATTAGATATTTTACAGTGATTGTTTCAGAGGTTGGTGTATTCAGTGGTACGTAATATTGATATTTTATTATGATTAAGAGAGGAAAATGGCATTTATATTTTCTAAGTGAACGTGCGATATACGTTAGAAAATTACTATAGCATCATCCCTTCAAATTTGTCATCGTTGACCTATTACTAACCCACAGCTGGGCCCGGGTCTACTATCTAAGGCGTGAAGTTTCCTTACGACGTTTTCTTTCACCCTTATAGCAAGTGATATTTGTTTTATATCTGTCGATATTTATGATACGCAATACAATTCTATAGTAGGTATTTATTTATTTATTTACTCTTTATTCACCATGTTAAAAACAATGTGGTGCAAAAGGCGGACCTTATGCTAAATAGCATTTTCTCCCAGTCAACCTTAGGAATGTGCAGAAAAATTTATAATAGTTTTTGTATATTTACAAATACACTTTGGACTTTTTAATATTTAGCAGATTTCCTTAAATTGAAGTGAACCTGACATTAGGCTTTATATAGTAAGAATATTTACATCAAACTTGATTTACGTGTAACATTTCTGGAATTCACTTCTACGGCATTGAAAGTTCATTTGTTGTACAGATATGGATAGTCCATATAATTGTGGAGATACATAACCGAGACGATCCAATATAGTTCGGGGAGTAGCAACGCATTTATGGCCAACCTCAAGTAGGACTCCTTATCTGGGGTTGATTACAGATCCCCATACGCATCATGTGGACTGCATACTGGTTTGCTAGTTATATAATACTAGCTGACCCGGCAAACGTTGTGTTGCCATATACATAAAAAAATGTTAAAGTTGAACAACCCTTAACGCTTAGGGGTATGAAAAATAGATAGTAGCCGATTCTCAGATCTACTGAATATGCTTATAAAATTTGGTGAAAATCGGTAAAGCCGTTTCGGAGGAGTACGGTAACTAACATTACCCATTACATTAACCATTAACACGAGAATTTTATTACATAAAATTATAAAACAACACAATAATTATAATGGTAGCTAATTAATAGCTCGGATTGTAGCCTAGAATATAATATACTATTCAGCTATTACTTGACGGTTACAATTTAGTTTGAGTATTGAGGCTTGCTTTTGACATCGGATTGGTTAGTGAATCTTAGTGCCTATCTGAAATCGATAAGTTCAATGCTATTAAGTCTTTCCAAAAATTCTATGTAATTTCGCTATTTAGTACTTTACTACTCGATCCATTTGTGAGAAATGAAGAACATCTATCTAACATCTTACAAATGGTAAGCTGTGAGGTTAGGATCCCTATATGCTTAACTATCTTAAGCTAATGACCATAGATTAAGATAGTTAAGCGTATAATTAAAATAAATACAATTAGTTATAATCAGGACCATGCCAGCGCAATATGCATGGCATGCTGAATGTTTCTGGGATGTTAATCCAGTCGTGCGCTCACATGCGCATCTACGCACAGAAAATCAGTTTTAACGATCTCAGCATAAAATACTTTCAATAGTTATAAACGGCCTCTAAATTTTATATGTAACACAAATTACGCGTTTTCCGATACACACGACCTTACACGTTTAAGGTTATATACTCACAGACCAAATCAAAAACCTTGTTTAAAATTGTTATTGATAAAAATGGTATTTTGGTCTTCTTAGACATATGTGATTGATATAAAGATGTATTCAAATGACAGATGCACAATCAAGTCCTAACTATAATTATAATGTAAAAATAAGTTTGTTTGTTGTTTGGTTGTTCAAATATTCATGCCTTAACTATCAGGGGTTCAGAAAATAACACAAGATACCTTTTATCCCGAAAGTGGTACTGTTACCGACGGATGGGTAACACAACTATTGCTATCGACCTCTGATCGCGAGAGAAGCCGCGGGTAAAAGCTAGTCATACATAAATGTGACTGTATGTGTAATAAGAAAAGTAACCGAAAATCACAATTAATTCCGGACGGTTAACTCTTAAAATTACATAATTTTAAATTTATATTGTTTTTGTTCATTATTATTAATTGTGGCTCGTTAATTATGGCGTATACTAAGTACTTGTGGAAATTTCTACTTAATTTGAATACTAATTAACTCAATCGTTTTGCTCGTTTGCAACAATACAATTAATTTGCATAAACTGTGTCCGTTACTAATTTTAATTATTATAATTTAACTCCACTAATAATGCTTATCTCAATCCACTTATATTGCACTTATCTTGATAAATTAGGACTTTAAGATAAGTTCCTTAAGAATAAATTTAACTGAAAAACGTATTGCATAGGTACTTATACAAATGAACACTCACTATCAACAAAATACAAATAAATTAAATGTAACTATGTAGCAATCTTATTCCAAATTATTGAAAATTTTGCATTTACTTCAAATTTCATGTTTTGCAGGTAAAGTTAATCCCTGTTGTTATAATTCCACAGCACACGTTTAACCTTATATACCATTTAGAAAACATCTGACGCGGGTGTGATACTCGTACTATCTCAAATAATCTCAAAAAGCGAAGATATTTCCCAGGTTTCCTATTTCTGGGGTGTATTCCAGGCCAAAAAGTTGGACATTCGAAGTAAGGCACAACTTAAAATTACATTTAAAAATAATACTAGAAGTTACGAGTATAGGTAAATACCATTAATTTTCAAAGGTACAGCAAACGCATAATCTGTTAAGTATACCACTTAAAATGGTATTGGAGATTAAGCCAGCTAGCTAGATTAGAAGACCTCGCCGCTAAAATGCCGATACAAAGCGTAACCTCTCGCTGAAAGGATTATGACTGAGCTGAGGACAGTAATATCGTTAACTTAGCTAAAGCTCTTTAATAATCTACATACAGTGAGCAAACCTTGGTTAACGGAAGCGAACATATATGGAACAATCTTTAATGGTTTATTATTATGTATTCGTTACATTATGTGCAGTATAGAAGTAGCAAATGACCATGCAGTCAATTTGATAGTAGGCGGCAGCCCACGGATGTCAATCAGAGGGCCGGAGTTCAGAACCCTAAGCTCTCAAATATCCGATTATTACAAGTTACGGGCGTATTATACATTCAATATCACTCATTTTTAAAGGTTAAGGAAAACACCGTGTACCTTTTTTTTGTTTACGAGAGGGAAACCTTCAAAAGGTACCCTATGCCGTGGGAGCGACACGGCGTTATGTGGGAATCTTATCGCACTAAAATCCCCCGGTGTCCGTCCTCGGCGCTGCGTAGAGGACTCCGGGATTTCCCGCTCATTTTAGCCGCCTCTTACGACAGGCAGGGGATACCATAGCCCTATTCTGGTCCCGAAATTACAGGGACAATCCTAACGGTACCTACACACCTGAGTGTTAAAATGGAGAGTGGAAAGTAATAAGACATCTACATTTTAATAACTGTATTCTGGTTTGAAGCGTGTGGTAAGGGAGACATACTTTTCCGAAGCATTTCAGCTTAGTCCTCAGGGGTAGCGAAGCAACTGTAACCGACCTCAGGTAGGAAACCAATCTTATTTGATTAAAGATATCCATCGGGGGCAGTAGCTATTCTGCTACTCCCATATTATAAAAAACATATTGGTCGTATCATAAAGAAGTTTTATCTCAACATTAAAAATATTTTTCCAGTTTCACCATGAAACTCGTGATCGTCCTCGCACTCGTAGCGGCCGTGGCAGCCAGGCCTGATGAAGATTTTGATCGGTACAACAACTTCGACGTGAACGAGCTCATCGCCAACCTCCGACTCCTCAAGGCGTATGTCCTATGCTTCTTGAACGAAGGAAAGTGCACACCTGAAGGCTCTGACTTCAAGAGTAAGTGAATCTTTATTATATTAAAAAGTATTCCGGATTAACTGATGTGTAAGGCTTCTGCTTTTGATACAAGTGGTTCCTTTGAACTACTACATGTTACTATCTTTATAAGCAACAATAGTACAATACATCCAAAATGCGAAATGCAATAAAAGCATGCCATATAATTATCGTAACTTAATGTTATAAATGTGAATACGAATGTGTATTTTTCTTTGTTACACTTTCAAACTTTTGCTACATAACCGATAATCATAAAATTTTGTACTCACGTTGTCAGGGATTCAGAAATACACATAGCTATCATTTATCCCAAAAAAAGAGGAAGTTGTGATGGGAAAATCTTGACACTGGATTTTAATCCACTTAGTTAACCCTACCAATTGAGTACCAATTAAACTATAAACAAAATGACTTTACTAAAAGTGTTATCCAAGAAACTTCTTTAATATAAATTTATTATCATTTGTATCATACATTACTTACAGTTCACGTCACTCATTCAATATTATCTGTGTTATTCTTACGTCGGCGCCTACTCGTGTCTACACGTGTGCCGGCAGCACGCATGTGTTGGATAATTAAAGCAATTTCTACTTTAAATATCACTTATAAATAAAGCTGAGCGCGATAGACATATTGAGTGCGTTATTACATTTTGTTGAGCTTAATTTAAGAGAAATTTTATTGGAAAACAACTTTATTCCCGCGCAAAATACAACTCAAACGTCAAGAACGTTCTTTTGCTTTTTTATGCTAACTCATACAATCCTACCAGCCAGTACCTATATAAATAGAAGCTTATTATTATAAAAATAACACAAATAATGAATTAAAATAATACTATAATAATATAATTTTAATATACATATTTCTAACCAATGTATTTTGAATTTGGATGACAGATGTATTCAATGTTAATGTTATAATCCTAACAGAAAAATACGAAAAGTAAAGCATACCCTTAAATCAACCAATGTTTTATGATTGATGCCACCATCAATCAAGCAAAGGTAAAGCTGAGGTATCCACATCATAAATATGGCATGAATATTCAAATATGAATGTTATTCAACAATGTTGGGTTTGATTTCTCATAATGTTTTTCATAATATGTGATCTTTGGGAAAATTATACATTGGCAACAAAGTTAAATCGTAACTCGTACTTTCTACACCTTGATAAAAATATGATCGCCCATTCGTACGATTGGTTGCCTGATAAACTTAACAATTGTAAACACAGTGAAGTACGCTGAGTTAAAAATATTAATAGTCATGGTAATTTGAATAGTTAATAGAAGTCTTAGTTAATTCAAACAGAACCTCAACTAATCGTAGTACAAAAAATCATAAATATTCATGGTGCTATTTTTTTAATTTCCTCCGATAACACCATCCTAATTTAACGACATTCGATTTTGAAAGATTGTAAAGAATTGCTCTATGAAATAGTCTAGCTTTGAGTATGGAGGTCTAGTACAGAAGAAAGGAGTTAAGGAAAACTGCTTTTTCATTTATTTTCTTCGTGTGTTCGTACATAAAACATCATTTTTATCCAATATTTCCTTGTTATCTCCTAATATTTGTCCAGAAATAAATATTCTCACTATTATCGCGGAAAATATTTTGCGAATATAAATAGAAAGTACGAAAATATCCTATTTTCATAAATTCCCAACAAATATTTCACGTGCGTGAAAGAATTGAGACTGGCATAATAAGATACTTCCGGTTATAGGAAAAAAAACAATGTTAGGTTTTCTTGTATGTATTAAGTATCGTAGGAACGTAATCAATATTAAATGTTTGTTTTATATTTCCACTACTACACTTATAATTTGTAATTAATATAATTAGTGAGTGACAAATAATATCATTAGGCAATTCGTTCCACCTTTGTAATATTCTAATTTTTTTTAAGTGGCGTTAAGGTACGGTAAAATACAAAATAAAATACTATGATTTAAATTTCATCTACGTGTTTTAACAGTATAGGAATTAATGGAGAAATACTACACATCTGAGTTTTCTACAAAAAGATTTATTGGCTCCATCACACATGTTTTGGACTACGTAAATAGTTAAGGTTCTCTTTGAATTAACTAAGACTTCTTTTAATTATTCTAGTCACCATTACTATTTTTTTTCATCTCAGTGCACCTAACTTTGATCTACGAAGATACTCTTTGATACGAATCGTATCATCTGTACGCTAATGATTTACAACTTTATGCTCAAGCTGACGTGGATGATCTACATAGCGCAATTGAATGATTAAACAACAATTGAAATGCTCTCCTAAACTGGTCTTTGCGCAATAGAGTGTCAGTCAACCCCGCCAAAGGCCAAGCTATTATTATCAGTAGTTCGAGACTGTTGGCCAAGGTAGATCGGGATTCATTACCACTTATTGTTTATAACGGTACACATATTCCGTTTACTGACTCCGTGAAGAACCTGGGTCTTCACATTGATAGCTCCTTAAGCTGGAATCCGCATATTATAGAAGTAAAGAATAAATAAAAATTCTGAAACATAATATGTAGAGTGGACCAATCAGCACTCAGCCATATTTACTGTAGTGTTAAAATATTGTAGGTACTTATAGATAGTTTTTTAAATATTAAAAATGCTTTGACAACACTTCAAATATATTTTACATAACGAAATTAAGATGAAAGTTATTTATTAAGATATCTATATCAATGTTAGTACCTTCTTTACATACTTTATTTGACTGGTTTGCACGATATCTCGGCAATAAACATCTTTAATGGTCTGACACTCTGAATATATATGAATTTTCTTTCAAATGACACTTTAAAATTTGTACAAAAATGCATATTAAGTTAAACATAATATATCAAATCGTCATAATATGATTTCGTCCTCTTACTTATCATCGTAATATCTTTTTTATTTTAATGAGTTAAATGATAAGTAAATACTATTAACATTTTTTAAAACAAGCTTTTTAGTACCATGATTTTCAGAAAATCTTTAGTACCCTTATATAGATATAATAACTGGTTGGCCACTTAAAGCTACTTCGCTTTTATAAAATTATTATTACATCATCATACTATTAAAAACCTGGACTAGAGGATTTATACTTTTAAACGCAATAAACCTCTGGATACAGCTTGAAACAGATAATTTTTAACGAAATTTCCATACATTCAGTATTGAAGTTATACAACCAGCCGCGCACGATGCTCGTCTGCTCGAATCTCAATTTAAGCTGTGTGATTTCTGAATAGCAAATCTCCCTCCATTCATGAATGTGGGATCGTAGGAGGCGATTAACGGATTAAATCTAGGTGCGCGTAATCTAGATGGAATGTCTTCCTTGTGAAATGTGAAATTGATTAATAATTTATAACAAACAACCGAGCGCAGTGAATGTGGGAAAATCGTCTTATATGTATTAGTAGTTTATCTATGATTGACGGATCAAATAAAAGGGTTCCTTTTTAATATTTACTAGAGGCCGCTCGCTGAATAGAAACTTTATAATATACTTAGATGCAATGCGAGCAATGAAGACTTTTATGGTATAGAACGAGCATGAAGTCCACCTGATGGTAAGTGGCTGCTGACCTCCATGGACATCTTTAATCTACCCAAGACAAGATTAGAGTCCTATCCAAGATGGGTCACAAATGCATTGCTACGTCTAAATTAAGATGGATCCTCAACCCAGAACACAGATTAAACCTTTTTCCATACTATTCATATATGGTCCACGGAACCAGTTATTCTGCTCGTTTTGGCACACTATTTTCTTAATAATATATTATGGAAACGTGCACGATATGTAATTTTGGTAATATTATGGCAACCCCTTCCTAACCCACTTCAGAGCGTAAATGTGTTATTATTTGCTGTCACGACACCCAAGAATATAAATAGCCCTGTTATACCTTGGTTGTAACAGATGCAACCATACTTAATTTTTTTTTTTTTTATAATATAAGAGTAGCAGACGAGCATGCAGTCCACCTGATGGTAAGTGGCTACTGCCGCCCATGGACATCTGTAATAAACCCCAGATAGGATTAGATATTCCTATCTGAGGTCGGCCACAGATGCGCCGCTACCCCTGAGGACTAAGCTGGAATGCCTCGGAAAAGTCTTTCTCCCTTACCACACCCTTCAAACCGGAACACAGCAGCACCTAACACTGCAGTTATTAAGTAGAAATAGGTGTGGCGGTGGGGCCGCCGGAGTCGAACCACAAAGGGTTCTACCACCTTCAAAAATACAATATGAGTCACTATGCTATTTAACAAAAAACTTTTTGATAAGACAAATTATTCGGAGAAAACAAATAAGAAGTACTCGATAACTTAAAACTATATCTGCTTTATTTAAATAGATTTTTCATTTAATTAATAGAATCTGAACATGCATTCAACTTGATCTTAAGTGAACATTGCCATCTAGATCAATGAACCCTTAATAGGACTCTTAAAGACCGGCTTGAAAATAAATTCCCAAGGAATTAGAATATCTCCCTTACCACAAAATTCAAACCAGAATACCGCCAACTTTGCTGAAATAAGACAGAACTAGGAATGGTGATGCCTTTGCAGCTCAACTATAAAGGGTTCTTCCACTTTAAAACTTGGATAGTTTACTTTATTTGTAGAGTTCTCTTTACTTGTGCAGTTAAATTTACTTTACATTTCTCTTATGAAGGTACAGTCGGCTTCCAAAAATACACCCAAACGTTCATAAGTAGCTAAACACCCCTAGCATCATAATGAGATGAACATCGTAAAGTGTCAAAAGTAGCTGGACACCGTATGTGCAAAATAACTAACGTTACTAATATGATATGTCACTGCTCAGCTACTTTTGTGTTCATTGACACTATTGTCTTCATCCACTTTTGAAACTTTGCAACGTTCACCTAATTATGGTGCTGGTTATGTTTAGCTACTTATGTATGAATGAAGCACCTACTTTTGTAGCTGACTGTACAATTCGCACTAAATAACCAAAACCTTTTCTTTCAGAATGGATTCCTGACGCGGTGCAGACATCTTGCGGCAAGTGCAGTGAGCAGCAAAAGTCGCTGGTGAGCGTGGTCATCAAGGCTATCATGGAGAAGTTGCCTGAGGACTGGGCCAAGCTGTCCAAACAGTTCAACGCTGATGGCCAACACGACGCTGAGCTTAATGAGTTCCTTGCCAAATACGCTCCTTAGACAAAACATCCTAGATATTGCATATACCAAATATAAAGTCATAGTATAAAGTCAATAGAAAACAGTCTCAAATGAAAGTAAAGAAACGTATACATTGATACTGTCTCTTAGCGATTAACAACGTAAGATTTGCATAAGTCGAATTCTCACAAACGGCTGAATTGCACGGTGATAATTAATCGATCATATTTTATAAATAATACCAACTTATAAGTCGGCCATGATTAAGTCGCAAGTGACTAAAATTTGCAACACCAAATATACTAACGATCAACTTATAGGCGGCGTGTTAATTCTCAAAGCAAATCAATTGATGTGTTTTGAAGATCATGTTCTATTCACGATGAATTTGGATACCAGCACGCGATGCTTATATTTTTGAAGAAAGCCAATGGAAAAAACTAACTAGCTTCGTGCGATTTTAGTCAATTTCTGAACGACGTTGTGAGGCAACTTGTTGAGATTAATCGTATTAACGACTCTAGTAAGACCGTCGTGACCGTGGAGCCTTAATAAATGGCACTAGTTGTCTAAATGTCTTAGAGATTAAGTATCAATGTGAACGAAAAAAGCTTTTTCAAACAAATTCTGATGTGAGGTGGATAGAAACTCAATCAACCAATAACCAAATGATTCGGCAAGTGTTATGCTCAAAATTTCATTTTACAATTTTCGAACTCTAACATAGCATATAATGTATGTAGACATATGTATCTTACAAATACCTACCTTTTTATTTACAAAGTATTTCTAACGATATTGTTTATTTTTAACCATTTGTTTCAAAATTATTAAATATATACCAACATAGTACGATTTTTAATAAATATAGTATCATTAAACTATATACCTCGGTATTTATTAATAAAAATATATTTATTTTAAAAACAAATATAAATGTTTTATTTTATTTCACTTGCACTCCCGCTTTGTATCCTTTTGGCAAGAATAGTTTGTTGCCAAAAGTACGAAGACGATAATGTAGGGTTTTGGCAACAGTAGTTTGTTGCGAAAACCCTACATCGTCAAAATAATAACATTTCAGTGAAACTATTATTTTCTGGCATGTAAAATAGAACCTTGATGATATTTACTTCCGAGAGCTCTCTGCAATTTCCTTAAAGTTTTGAATAAGCGGAAAATAAGAAGATAGAACCCGGGAAAGCCTTACATTTTAAAGGTAGGCAAAGATTAATTTTACGTTTACTTAATACGAAATCCACCGCATGTTTCTTAAATTTTCTGTTTAAATCTAGACTTTGAAAGTGGTAGAATTCTAAGTTTTTTAATGTGATGCTACCACCGTTTTATATTTCTTCTAATAGTAGCTTTGTAAAACTGTTCTAGTGTTGTTTGACGGCTAGTTAATCCTTTACCCATCTTATATTGAAACGTACATCAAATTACCTGCATTTATTTATGTGTTGGGCTTTTTATAAAGTTCAAGTATAAGAAAAGGGAAACTTCGGCACAAACGAGATGTCAACACTCACTATGACCCATGAATACGTGGTATTTCCTATAAATACAATGGACATCATACCTTAAGTCGAACACACCTGAAAAAATGTTATAATCTTGTTTTGTATCATGCCACAACCTTCAAATCAACATCAACGCATTACTGTCCTACTTGCTGGACACGGGTCTCCTGGAATTAGGCCTATGGCCACCGCGCTGGCCAAGTGCGTATTGGTAGACTTCACATACCCATGTAAACGTTTTTTAGATTTCTCAGTTGTACAGATTTCCTCACGATGTTTTCATTTACCGTTTAAGCAAGTGAGTATTAATTTCTAATGCGGAAATAACTTTTAAAAATCAGAGGTGCTTGGGGTTTGAACCTTAGACCCTTCAATCAAGAGGCCGAGCTATTACTGCTTCAAGGATATTTACGAAATTTAGTAGCAATAACTTAACTACTTATAACATAAAAATGTAACTCATCTTGAAGCCCAAGCAAATAATTTTAGACTTAAAACTAATTAAGATATCTTCATCAGCAATTACACCATCTATCAACAAAAGCACCTTCACTCCGCTGGTATAAGCCACATAAAAGATTATGTCAGAAGCAAAATGCAAACTCTACGTTATGTTAAAGGCGCCGAGTTAGCTAACTCCACACCTGGAACCGCTGAAACTTCATTCTCATTTCCTGAAAACTCACTCGCCTAGACTTATTTACCAGGAGAAAAATGTTTTCATTTTCTTCTCTGGAAATGTAACAGAAATTCTATTAATTTAAAATTTTCAGCAATATCGTAACCGATATCGTTAATGTGAAGTAATGTGTTATTTATACATTACTTCACATTAAAGTCGCATATTTATTATTGAAGTCATGTCAGACACACAAAGGGAGACAGACTTTTCCGTGGCGTTCCAGCTTAGTCCTCAGGGGTAGCGGCGCATCTGTGGCCGACCTCAGGTAGGAATATTTAATCCGATCTGGGGTTGATTACAGATGTCCATGGGCGGCAGCAGCCACTTACCATCAGGTGGACTGCATGCTCGTCTGCTACTCCTATATTATAAAAAAAAAATGTTTATGCAGAACATGTAAATAAAGTAAATTCCATAAATAATCTGTCTGGAAATAACATGTAGCTGGAATTATTAATATATTTCAATATTGTAGGGTTATTAATTGTATGGTATTAATATTTCAAAAATAGTTTTAACGAAAAGTTATGGGTATTACGGAGTCACTATTTGTGTCAAAATTCATACAGCTTACTGTATGTAAAGATTTCCCGAAAATTAGTTTACAATTATTGGCAACAAAAGCTTATGATATTGAAATTGTAAATTACAATAAAGTTGCTGTTATACTTATGGTGGTTGAATTGTGTTTTATTTTTATTTCATTAATGTGATAAGTGAGATGAACAAAGCTTTTTCCCAGAGTGCCAAGGAAGAGTTATGTTTTTTTTCGTTTTGAGAACAACTAACGGTAAATTTTAAAACTTAATAGTAGCAGCTCTGGAAAAACGAAATAACTAAAGTCGCGGACAAAACCAGGTTAAAAAACATCTCAGAAACGCATGTACTCAATACTTATCTTCGTAGTTTGTAGGCATGCATAACATGAGTGACAGGTAATTCGCCTAGCCAGCAATGCATGGAAATGATATGAAATACCCGCGATATTGCCGCATGCGTGGCATATCGCACACTTGTCAGTTTCTCATGTTATTCGTTTATAGAAATGAACTATTTGACATGATGTAAGATTATCTTTAAAATCTGTATTTCTGGTGGCGTCCAAATTTCAATGAATTTGTTTTAAGTTCTACAAAATTAAACAAATTTTGGAATATAGGGGATACAATTAATAATTATTAATTGTTTATTTATTTTTTATTTACTTATTTATTAATTAATTATTAATTGTAATGTCATATTGTACTGTACATAGTGTGATCCCTTCACACTTCCACTCGAAAGGTTGAAATAAACATGCGTTCAATTCGACGGTTGGTTTATTAATACCTTACAAAAATGGCCGACATCCGTGTTTATAATCTCGGATATAAATTATTAGTTAATCATTTACAAAACAAATTAAATAAAGTTGGTGATCTAAATTATTATTATTAATTAAATTTAATATTAAATAAATATATTTTAATAAACAGGACCGCTAGCGAAGCCCCGGAAGTGGAACTCATAATAATCAAATATTACTTGTAATTGGTTACAAAATTATGAAATATAAATAAAATATAATAATTACTCTAAATTCTTATTACACAGTATTAAATACAGACGATTAAATATAAATACGTTAATATAAGATATGCTAGCGAGCTGCCGGAAGTGGAACTTGTAACAATAGGTCTCCTGCTTTGTTAATAATATACTGGTTTCGTAAGAATTGTTGAATACGAGTAGGTACCAAATAAAATAAGCATTCAAATAAACATTTTTATTTATTTCGTCACGGTATAGTATTAAAAATACAGACTTATTGGGTACAAAACAAATACAGGTATGTGATTAAAAATTGTTAACAGCATAAATAAACGGAAAATTTTACACTTCCATCTAGTGGACATAGCTGAAATCACAAATTTAAAGCAACACAAAACTGCTGCTGTCATCTGTGAATGACATTGTGTAATAATTAATACAATCAAACCCTTTTGAAAACTGATCAATAACATTTTTAAAAAGTCCCCAGAGGAATTTGAGCACTCGAATAGTTTTCTTTCTCTCTCTCTCAGTTTTATATGTATAAGAAATTAATTTCAAAGCAGTAGGAAAATTAAAGAATTTTCCTAAAGAACATAAAGATGTTACGAGATTTTTCATAAACTTGCAAGAAAGTAGCCTGTGAAACAATCCACAACAAGAAATCGTAAAAATATGAATGCTTTTACATTCAAAGAGCTTACTAAATCCTCATTAACAATCCCGTGTAATAAAATATTGTGCAGTAATGAAAACTTCATTTTAATTTCCGTCTTTCCATAAAGCACTGGGAACAATAATAAAACAAGACTTAACGAGAGAAGTATTTATGTACTTGTTGTAATTGTAATTGAAACAATGTAGAGTACATATTTATTTCAGTTACAAGCCTAGAGTACTTTAAAAACTACAGTTAGTATTTTTCCTTTCCGAGCATTACCTACAATCAATATCATTGTGGTATTGTCATATCATTTGAAAGTAACTGCATCCGAGCAAAGCTGGGCCAGCTTTGTTGGGGATTGTAATAATAAAACATAAATACCGATTATTTGGAATAAAAAGTCAAGAGAGCAATTATTTTTCTCACAAAAAGAAGGAACTCGGAAAAAAAGAAAAAAAATGAAAGAACTTTGAACTATCAAACGACCACACTCGTATATTCCACCTGATGGTATGTGTTATCCATCTAGAGTTTACACATTGTCTCCGTGTTGTAAGATGACCATACTCCATATTGCGATGCATTCGTTCAGAAGTGTCGAAAATAAAAACTTTTTGATCAATTTGTTGGTATGAGTTTTATACACATAAATGACACCCAAGGAAGACGGAAAGTGCTGGAACACTTTGTGGATCGACTCCGGCGGCACCACCAGCACACCTATTACTACCTAATAACAGCAGTGTTAGGCGCTGCTGTGTTCCGTTTTGAAAGGTGTGGTAAGGGTGACAGACTTTTCCGAGGCGTTCCAGCTTAGTCCTCAGGGGCAGCGGCGCATCTGTGGCCGACCTCAGGTAGGAATATCTAATCCTATCTGGGGTTGATTACAGATGTCCATGGGCTGCAGTAGCCACTTACCATCAGGTGGACTGCATGCTCGTCTTCTACTCCTAAAAAAATACTTTATACTAATTTTATTTAATATATACAGGGTGAATTTTTAAAACGGGCCTTCAGGGCCAAATCCGAAACTATAAGGATTAGCGAAAAATGCTGAAAGGAGTTACGAGGCCGATTTTGATAAAAACTAAAACTGCATCATTACTTTTTTAAAATAACTTTTTCCCTAGCCGGGAATCGAACGAGTTCATTTTGAAAAAAAATGCACCCTCTATATTATTCCACTATCTGATAGTGTTGCTTATAAGGATCAAAATCTGGAAAGTAATGATAAATTTAAAACTAAAGGAAAAGCCTCAATTTTAAGAAAATACATATTTTTTCATATTAATTTGGCAGTTAAGTTCCTGCCATTCATTAATTTAAACATTTCGTGTATTTACATTTTTTGGCTCAATGTTTCTAATCATTCGAAATGGAAGTTTTGTTTCCCAATTATTTATATTTTTATGTCCGACTTAGCTAAGGTTATTTTTAGGACCATAAAAATAAATTTACTTGCTATGGGCGGAGTTTCGTTTAATAAAGATGTAAAGTTGACAATTTGCGAGAATTACTTTTTAGAGTAAAATCCGAGTGATTACTAAAAAAAGAGATATAGAAAATCATATTTAACGTTGGAACGAAGTTGTAAACAACAAACAATAAGAATTTACTATTTAAGCAGTTATCTATTTTCATTAAAAAATAAATCCTAAAAACGGCGGTAACTTATTTGCCAAACTATTACTTTCTCATACTAAGCCGTATGTCATAGTCATAACATCGAACAATTAGTTGATTAACCAACAAATTCTTCAATGGTATGACTTATGTCTGTTTCTAAAGAATTACACATAAATCATTTGTTATGTATAATCCTTAAGGATTAGTATGCCAATGTATGAAAAAATACGTATTTTCTTAAAAAAAATCCTTTTCCTTTAATTTGTCATATAACATTACTTCCCAGAATTTGATCCTTATAAGCGACACTATCAGATGGTGGAATAAATTAGAGGGTGTATTTTTTTTCAAAATGAACTCGTTCGATTCCCGGCTAGGGAAAAAGATATTTAAAAAAACTAATGATGCAGTTTTAGTTTTTATCAAAATCGGCCTCGTAACTCCTTTCAGCATTTTTCGCTAATCCTTATAGTTTCGGATTTGGCCCTGAAGGCCCGTTTTAAAAATTCACCCTGTATATAGTAGCAGTAAGACAGCTTATATCTAGTGTATGTCACATTACCTATTGTAATTAAGTTCACACACACAGTTCATTGACAGTGAAATGCAACCACAAATGAAACTTATTACAGCAAACAATTCGCCGTGAAAAATCCTTACACAAGTAAGATGATTCTCCATTTTTCAAGTTGACCCTGAGAAGTGCTGTGATGAATGAGAACAACCGCTCTCAACTCACTCGAGACTCTCAAATATTTCATACCTCGCTGAAACGCGAAAATTTGAAAGATTTTATCCCGAATACTTCTGTTTGCTTTTATCTTTTAAGTCTCCCGTTGTTGACATGAAAATAGGTATATTTTGTATTACAAAATTGTGTTTTAAGGTAAAATAAAATCACTAATAAGCAAAGAGGCGTCGCTTTTAAGTTACGCGCACTCTATTTTTTTTCAAAAAGCTCTATTTGCTCAAAAAATGGAAATTTGCTTCGAGGACAAAATGATTATATAATTCCTTTTTAGGCGTCTCCAGAGAAAAATGATTTTAGCATTTTATTATGTCTTATTCTTTGATACGCCCAAACGCCTTAACAGAATTACTTACCGAGTAAAATTATTTACTGGCCAAGTTTATTCCACCTTTAGGCTGACCACCTACTGGATACAATTGGTTAAGTAACTAGAAGCTTTAGCGATTAATTGGTTACCACGACACTATTCAGTAGCTTATGGCAGATTTTTCGAATAATATGATGCGATGAGTCTTAAACTAACTGGTTACTCATTTGAATGTATTTTCAATATGTAAAATATTTGCAGCTATTACTCGTGGCGTTATTATCAGCCGATAAGCGCTGTCCAACCTTGTTATCTACTAGATTGCCTCCGACTAGTGCGACATAATTTATAGACACGTTCCCGATTCTGACTTTAATAATAAAATTATTAAATAAGGAACTTTATTTTTGGTTTAAATTTTTACACAGTTCTGTGCCTAGCAAAAAAATTAAAACATGTTTTCATGTAGAATGAATGAATGAAACATGTAGAATGTACTTACATTCTACCAAAGTATGAAAACATGTAAACGTAGTGAACGTAGTAAACGTAGTAAACGTAGTAAACGTAGTAAACGTAGTAAACGTAGTTTTAAATTACAGAAAATATTTGATCTTTCTTTTTCAAAGATATGTGCGTATTACAAGTTTATTAAGTTTAAAAACCTCGTAAGAAAGTCTACACCTTAAAAGTTTAGTTTAATAAAAAGTGTGTGAAAAGAAAAATTGCCACTTGGCCAACTCGATAGACTTTTCCACTATATAATAATAATATAACTTGAGTAAGTTATTTAAGCAATACAAATGTACACTGTATGTATATCAAATCAACAAAATGTTGAATGTTTTTTTCGTTTCGTTAATATTGCGCACTTCGCAAACAAGGGCGCGGCATAAAAGGCGTGGAAACAAGGGCGCGGCATAAAAGGCGTGGAAAGACTTAAAATAGAACTTAAAGAACCTCTTAAAAACTTTTTAAAGACCACTAGAGCTTTGGTTTTTCACAGCTTCAACAAAATATCATATATTTTTGCATAAGTAATATCTTTATTTATTTTGAGTATTAAATAAAAACACGTTGCCTTTTACAAGTATTTTAGCCTTTTATCACATTGCCAAAGAAACCTAGACTCGAAACACATTATCTTCCGCAGTTGGTTAATAATCTATACATATAAATATAATTGGAGTGTCTGTTTGTAATATTGAAATAACCGCTTTTTACTACATGCATATGAATATACGTACGGTACATACACCAAAAAAAAAATATTTTTCAAAAAATTTCAATTTTTGTCTGTCTGTCTGTTTGTTGTGGCCAATCTCTGAAATGGCTGAACCAATTTTGACGGGACTTTTATTGGCAGGTAGCTGATGTAATAAGGAGTAACTTAGGTTACTTATACTTTAGAACGTTAAAAAGAAATAAAGCGGATGAAACCGCGGGGCACAGCTGGTAATGAATAAAAATGTAATACCATTGCACTAAAAAGAACTCATCATCGTATGACATTATTTAAAGCTATTTAAACAACATGAATGTGACATATACATTTTAGTTTTACGCGGCTAATTTAAATTTATCTACAAAGTCCTTTGCAAAGTCCAATTTTCTCTTAATCCTGCAATTTGCCGCATTACACCTGGGTACAGTAGTCTCTCGTGGCTATCAGTTTCATTAACTATCATTAATAGGGGCACGATTTATGGGCTAGTTTAGTTAATTTCAAGTTGATATTAATGCCATTTATAAAGATTCTATAAAAGGTATACAATAAATATACACAATATATATATAAAAAAAATAAACAAAAATAAAACTGATAAACTTCACACACCCATATATTAAAAACTCTCAGACGGACAGATATTCTCACCACCAAGTGATAATATTTTTTTCTGATTGCACATAACTTGAAAAATCAGAGGTCTGGGATTCGCACCGCAGACTCTTCAATTGAGAGGCCGAGTTTCTACGATTATGCTATCAGTGCTCTTTCTTTATTCTATATTTAAAAAATAAAAACCTTTCACGATATAAATGCTTACTACTATAAAAAGTTCCATTCACTGCCTTCTATAAATAACACCAAAGTCTAAAGATTAAGATATAGTCACGACTTTCAGTTCAGTACGCGGAAATGCAGTTCGAAAAGCTATCTACTTTCACAAACATTTGAAAAAAAGTAACATTTTATAAAGAAACTATATATTAAAAGAGTCGCTATTTATTATATTACACTTTCTTTCATTACAAAAAAATAAGTGTATTTTTTATAATATAAGAGTAGCAGACGAGTCCACCTATATGTTACCACCATCTGTCTACCTAAATGTCCACCTGATGGTAAGTGGCTACTGCCGACAATGGGCATCTGAGATCAACTCCCGCAAAAATTTTGCTCCTACATTAGGCCGGCCACAGATGCGCCGCTGAACGATTAAGACGGTATGTACGGGCTAATACCGTACATATAATAAATAATTAGTGTTTTGTCAGCATTTTGGGTCCCGCGCGCGGTCGTCATAAGCAATTTACCTCAGTACGCAATTAACTGTCTACCGCGACGCGTGTACTCAATCTATCTCTATTTTGTATTGTCATAATCTCATTGAATGTGGATCAATAAATCATAGCAAAGTAACTAGCCTTTTCATCATAGCAACTAGCTTTTACACGGTATGCCTTGGAAAGATAAGTCTCCTTTACCACAATCTTTAAACCAGATCACAACACCTTGGAATAAACGTTTCTGTAAAAGACTGCTGCTTTGTATGCATCAAATTTTTATTTTCATTAGACGCCAGTTCTTTAAAAATGACTTTTGTAAATGCGATATAGTATTTCTATTTCCAAGTGTTCCTCTTTAGTCTACCTGTCACACACACACACTCACACGCACACACACAATCACACACATACATACATACATACACACACGTATTTCAAGTACTAACAATACTATAAATCTTATTATCTAAAAAACTTACCGATAGTATAATGTATGCTTATACTGTATGTTGTTACTTCGAAGGGTGGGGTACTGGTGACTACAACACAGGTCTAACCTAGCGTAGAGCACTAGTTGCATCACTTTATTTACTTGTACTTAGTTTTAATTAAGTTTTTGTATTGCAAAGTTTTGTAAGTGAAATTTGTTATGAATAAAGTTATTCTTATTCTTATTCTTACCTGTCGGTTCTTCGCAAAAGCTTCTAAATAGTACACGAGCGCTCAAAGGTAGTAGAAGTCTCAATGATCTCAGTTGACTCCGGGCGCGAAGAATTTCCACGAATAAGAAATCCTGTCAATAGTATTAATAACCTTACTATTCCCCGCATACTTAAGAGATTTTAAGTAAATTATGCATTCGGTTCACTGAATCTGAAAAAAAGTTTGGAAAATCCAAAAGTGCACGACTCATAACGCTCATTTTAGGGCTCGAACACAAAACTGCGATGCGACGCGATGCGAATTCGCAACGCAGAAAATTGCGATGCGAATTGCTGCGATGCGATATCGTGCGGCGTAGCGTCTCTCAGGGTGACCAACAACAACAACCACTGTGCGATGCGAATCAATTCGCAAGTTCTTGCGATGCGACGTCGCATCGCAGTTTTGTGTACGAACCCTAATTATGAAATATAAAAAAAAAAAAACTTAAGTCGTTCAAAATTAATTGCCGAAAAAACAGCTGTAGTAGGAAGAAGGTACTGCACAAGCGCCCCTGGTGGAATAAATGTACATAATATCTATAGATATACAGTCTTGTAGTTTTCGTTTTTTATTAATTACAATTAAACGACACTGAATTAATTTATCATTCGCATTCAGTGACCTACAATCGTCGATTAGAATTTTAAAAAAATAAATTAACTTAAATGATGGATTTTTTCACAAGTTACAGTGTTTTCAGGTTTCACACATGACGGACAGGAAAATTTTTTGACTTATTTTGGTGTTTTTTTCCAATTCTATTGCAGTAAATCAATTTTTAAAAAGTATGGAATTAATCTCCATTAAATTATCTCGACAATAGTATGCAAAATATCTTGATTCCGTGAACCGTATATCAAGGCTATAATAATAAAAATAGCCGCCAAAATGAAGCGAAAAAAATTTTTCGATCGTAAAGCACTCTCTGATGCTTCGCATCATGAGTCGTGCAATTTGAATTTAAAAACTTACATTAACCAATCGGTTGGAGATGAAGTTAAGAAACTTGTATGATACAAAAGTAACTGAACTAAGAACAAAAAGGTATCTACAACCCAAATATTTTGAAGATTTTGAAGCAAATATAATGGAAATGTAAGGTTTACTTCGATTAAAGTGAGATGAGGCAGAATTAAATGAGGTTAAGTTGTAATTAACCCAAAAAAATTGGGGACTGCTAAATATAAAATACTCAGAGAGAAACTAAAACTTATTAAAATTAAAATACGAGTAGCTTTTGCCGAAACAAGATAATCATGATCCTGTCTAGATGAAAACGAAACCCGTTTTTTTAAACTAAAGAAATATGTAGATACTTATAACAAAAGACAATAATTATTTTTTTGTCTGTATGTCTGTCTATCTGTCCGTCTGCTCGTCTGTCTCCGGTTTATCTCTAAAACGGCTCTATTTTGTTATTTGGTGTGGTGCGGAAAAATGGACTCGAATGTCTCCTGCATATGTATATCCTGGAAGAGGGTAGTAAATTAGATAGATAGATAGAATACTCTTTACTGCACACTTACAGTTGAATTTAAATAATAGCAAAATACATACACAGGTCAAACAGTATGCAATAGGCGGTCTTATCGCTAAGTAGCGATTTCTTCCAGACAACCTATGCATGAAAAAGAAAAGAGAGACAAGCGGAGGAAGAAGGTTAGTGTGCGCGAAGTTAGAGAATGAATAGGTTATGAAGGACAGGATACATGTAGTACATTAGTGTTAAAACAATAATATGTGAAACAATTAAATACAAGCAACAGAAAATGATAAAAAAACACACATAGAAAACTGTGACAAAGTACATATGAAAACAACGAAAACAAGGTGGAAATCATAATTTAGAATAATATTTAAAGAGCTGGTTTTTAAATGAATCGAGTGATTCAGCACGACGTATGGCCATGGGTAATTTGTTCCATAAACCAACAGCAACTGTAGAGAAAGAGTTTTTGTAGAAAGACGAAGAATGAGCGGGAGTTTGGAGAGAGAGATTTACAGAGGAGCGAAGACAGTGGTCATGTGCAAGGTACAGGTACTGGAAACGGTCTTTTAGATAGGTAGGAGCGATGGGGCTGAACAGCACGCAGTATAGCGCAGAAAGAATATGCATATTCCGGCGAAGTCGGATAGGAAGCCACTTGAGTTTAGTACGATGCTCGGATATGTGGTCATATTTGCGAAGACCAAATATGAAACGAATACATAAATTTTGGAGACGCTCAAGTTTGTTAAGTTGCTCTTCAGTGAGGTCGAGATAGCAAACATCAGCATAGTCGAGAATAGGAAAGAGTAATGAATGAGTTAACGCAATTTTAGTAGCAATAGGAAGAAAGTTACGGAGTCTTCTAAGTGAGCCTACCACGGAAAACATTCTTCTACTTACTTCCTCGATTTGAGGAGACCATGATAGATGTTTATCCAAGTATATGCCGAGGTTCTTAACTTTATCAGAGTATGGAATACGTACGCCGTCAAAAGTTACATCTGGTAACGAACTCAGATCTATTCTGGAGAATAAGCGGGAACGGCCTATTATTATAACCTGCGTTTTGTTAGGATTGATTTTGAGACCATGGTATTCACTCCAGCCTACAATGCGAGCAAGATCTTCATTTAAGGAGCAAATTGTCTTAGGCAGGTCTCCTAATGCGGTTTGTTTGTACACTTGAAGATCATCTGCATAAAGGTGGTAGAGAGAACATGAACCAAACTTTATTCTCCTCATAAATTCCGTAAATTGTTCTGTAGGCAAAAAGATTAAGGTCATAATAGTTACCCGTATTTTGTCAAAAATCCAGGATAAAATGTAACGTATTCCATAGTTAATAAGGGTAAGAGTATCCTGTAAAGAAAACAAAGCAAGATTGAATGCCTGGAGATTCCACGGCCCGTATGCTATTCACAATGCGCCGAGCAATATCCCGGGATTGGGTAGGAATTTGTCTTGTACTAGAACAGATTTATTTCTTAGAAGATCGCTGTGTTTTTCATAAAACCTTTATTTTACCTAGTAAGAATCGGAGATACTGTATAGTGTATATGCGGTATTTAAAATGTGCAGTTGAAGAAATAATTTACAGACCTATCGATTAACGAACTCATTTGTATTCTCTGTTTTTAAAATCTACTATCTACAACATATATTTACCATGCTTTTATTAGCTTGACTTGTACGTAACGGAATCTTTGAACTCGATTGTTACCCACTTTGGACGGTCCGAATAATTTAAAATTTTGAATAATTATCAAGAACCGTTGACCATACACGATTTTAATAATTTTATCCCGTTCTCCTCATCAGGATCGTCTGGAATCAGGATTAACGATTTTCCTTGTGCGATTTTAGCGTGGTTAACCTATAATTAATTATAAGGCAGTGATAGCCTAGTGGTTAAGAAACTCGGCCTCTCGATCGAGGGGTCCGAGGTTCGAATCCCAGGCACGCACCTCTGATTTTTCAAAGTTATGTGCGTATTAGAAATTAATTATCACTTGCTAAACGGTGATGGAAAACATCGTGAGGAAACATGCATACCTGAGAGATTTAGAAAAAAACAAAATCTCAAAGGTATGTGAAGTCTACCAATACGCACTTGGCCAGCGCGGTGGACTATGGCCTAATCCTTCTCATTATGAGAGGAGACCCGTGCCCAGCAGTGGGACAGTAATGGGTTGATGATGATGATGATGATGAACCTATAATTAGCGTGTTTAGCGTGGTGTGTAGCGTATAATTAGCGTTAGCGTGATTAAACTATAATTATTACACAGAAGTAAGAAACGAGCATAAAGTTCTGATATGTATTCCACCCCTGATAAGACTACATTACATACCTAAGGTCGGCTGCAAATGCGTTGCTACCCGTATGGACTAAGTTGGAACGCCTCAGACAAGTATGTAGCTTTTACCAAATCCTTCACCTTTTGTTCCATCAGATATTCTTAAATTACGGACTTAGTAATCTGCACGTAATGAATTCAAGAAGTTGGTTTTCTACTTTATTGTTTTTTATTTTATTGCGTTGTCTTTATTTTTGGTCTGAGATACCGTAATATTGTAAACGCACGTCCACATTTTCCTACCAGTGCGGTTGACATTCGAACCGTAACCGTAAGGGTACGCCAGATGCTTTGTGGTACTTTAGGGACGTGAGAAAAATGATTTGTGATAACACTTAGATAAAAAAGTAAGATAAAGCCGCACAGCACACAACATAAAATCATAACTTGCAATTGTATTATTGAATTTCCGCGCAATTTCGTGAATGTAATTTTTTGAGATGTCAAGTTATACCTATTTGTTTAAATTGGCAACATAGAATATCAGTTTGTTTCGAGATTTTTTTTTTTAAAGAAAATCAGTTATAAACTTGTCTGAAATTCCGTTTCGTGCTGACCGCAAACGATATGATTTGTATTGTATGGTTACATTTTGTTCAAGGGCCTTATCTTTATTTTTTGGTTGAAGTGCTTGAATATACCGTACGGGCATCGGGACTATGTACTTGTGTAGAACACCCTATAGATGTGATAGATGTAAGGGTGCTTGGTATGCAGATAAATGGCGAGAAAAGCGAAGTCGTTTAGTCTGCAATTTTCTCATATTTTCAGCCACAACTCAATCAATCATCATCAACAACCCATTACTATTCTACTGCTGGGCACGGGTCTCCTCTCATAATGAGAAGGATTAGGCCATAGTCCACCGCGCTGGCCAAGTGCGAATTGGTAGACATCACACACCTTTCAAAACTTTATTAAATAAAAACTCCCAGTCGTCGTCTCATGACTTTTCCTTCACCCAATAATAAATTTATAATATGCACTAAACTTTTCAAAAATCTGAGGTGTCTGGGATTTGAACTTCAGACCGCCCATTGAGAAGCCGAATTTCATCCCCTAGGCGTTGCCAACAGACACAAAGAACTATTTTTGTTTTCTTTCAATCGATTTTTGCTTCATCGGTGTAGAACACTGCGAAGAAATCTACAAGACTGAGCGTTACCTAAAATGTATGAAGTCTAACTATCCGCACTTGGTCAACGTAGCGGACAATGGCCTAAATCCTTTTCATTCTAGAAAGCTCAGCTAAAGAACAGTAATGGGTTTTTGATGAAACCTGCCATATGTTTGAGTGTCATCTGTAATAGAACATCAAGATACTCCTGAAAACTCTGCCGAATAATTTTCCAAGCAATGACGAATATGTAAACGACATATCCTCAACAAATGACACCTTGAGAGTTCGTGGCGAGAAAATTATAAGAAAGTTTTTGATGTGAAACATCTATAGCCGCACGTAAAAAAGATTTCTGGCGTGGCGACGCTTACCTTTAACTACATAGACAAATGTTCTATAAGGGACAGAGCTATTAGAACAATGTGATAAAAAAAGACAACTAGTGTTTGACCTTGCGTTTCAAGTGTACGCAAACGTAAATATTGACAATGGAATATAGTGACCAATGATTACTTCAGTCAAAACGGGACATCGATTTTTTTATGTCAAATACTTTTTACTTGAAAAAATATAGTTAAAAATAATAAAAAACACGATTTTATGATAAAATTAACTAAAAAGTAGAAAATAATTTTCAATCTAGGAATCATTTAAGGAAAAGTAAATAGTATAATTGTGCAAAAAATGTGGGGCGGTTTATGAAAACTGATAAATGGAGCACCCCATGTTTTTTTCATAATTATAATATTTACTGTTACTTAATTGACAATGGCAACGGTTCATTTCGGAGACAACGGCACGAAGCATCGAAAAAAGGGACTGTCCCGTTAAAAACGGGACGTATGGTGGTTTTCCCATTGATACGCATGCTTGTCAAAGACAATGAAATAATGGAACAGAAGGTAAAAAATGTCCAAAACTGTCGATAATAGTTTTAGTACATCGTTTACGTAGAAATGTTATAGTACAGTTTAACTAAATAAATTATTATTATATAAATATATAATTTGAAAGAATGTATCTATACAGATGTATCGACTGGTTTAAAATATACGATTTAAAAATTGTTTATATTTATTATCATAGATTAGTAAAGATTACTCACTCCTAACAAGAAAATGTACCCAGTTTTGAGAATTAAAATAGTTGCGTAAAAAAGTTTTGCCACGTCTCCGTGCTAAAATGTCCCTAAAATATTTGAAATAATTATTTATTTATTATGTAAATTACGCAGTATTAGTTATTTATTTGTAAATTTTCTCTAAAAATGTTTTTATTTGTCAAGAATTAAAAAAAAGAACTTACTAATAAGCCGTTTGTGGCTTCATTCAATTTCAAGGCGGCGAAGTATCTTTACTAATTTATGTTTATTATTTTCAGTTTTATTTTACACACGACCATTAATTGCAAAGTTGTGTACATTTTATAAATGTTATGTACTAGCTGACCCAGCAAACATTGTGTTGCCATATAAATAAAAAAAATGTTAAGGGTGATTGTTCACCCTTAACATTTTTTATGCCCTTTTAGGCCTTTATCACTTAAGAGATATGAAAAATAGATAGTAGCCAATTCTCAGACTTACTGAATATGCATATAAATTTTTAAGAAAATCAGTAAAGCCGTTTCGCAGGAGTAAAGTAACTAACATCGTGACATGCGAATTTTATATATAAGATTCGAATCTTACCGTGGTCTTTTTGAGGATTAATTTCTGGCTATACAAAGATTGTTTATTAAATTATGTTTAGGTTAATTTATTCAATTAAAGAAATTTTAAAATACCGTATACTATCCTATATAAATTTTATGGTAATATTTTTTATTATTTACCACAGGTATCGAAGAAAATTTAGAGATTAGGATACAGAATTTCCCATATATCGCTTTTATTTTATTAAAATAAACTATAAAAAGTTATATTTTGACTAAAAACACACTAATATAAAAATTAAGCAGTGGGATCTTAAACTATAACATACGACATATGAACATCGTGAGCTTCAATAAAATGTCACTTCTGTTCTGTTGATCTATGACCATGCATTTTGCGTCTTTATCACTTTGATTGACAAAAACATACTTTGTCTCTTTCTGGTTACTCACGTAATCATGGTGGATCGAACACGAAAAATAAACAAAATTTAATAATTTCTCTTTATTTACGTGTGATAGGCGATTCTTTTTCGAGCATAATTTTTGCATTTACGCATTGCACAAGAAGGCATTTTGAGGCTTAAAATTCAAAATAATGACGTTTAACGTGTTCAGTGACATTAGTGTGTATTACTACGCCGCGCGAGAGCGACTGGAGTCGTTTTAACTCGTTTTACACCACTTGACGTATTTTGTATGTTTCAAGTTTTGCCCGCTTGCGGCGTAACTTCAGGTTATAGATCAATGCTTGAAAACAAATTATTTTTCTAATAATAAAATGTCTGACCGTGATAATTTAGAGAGTGAAAGTGATCAGCCTCCTGCAAAGAAAGCAAAATCACACTATGACACACCATCAAGTCATCAGTAAGTTAATTATTTTTTTATAATTAAAGTATGCATTTATCTGTGCATTAAGCACGCGTATATTTGGTGTGTTTTGAGCGCCAGCAAATGTAAAATCTACTATCTTGGTAGATTAAAATTCACATAAATTTCATTGCATACAATGTTTTTAAATTATTGATGTGAAACATCTATAGCCGCACGTAAAACCGATTTCTGGCGTGGCGACGCATGCCGTGGCTATACGATGGTATATATATACAGTCTATATGCAGTAGTGTGTACGGTGTGGCGACGCGTCGCCATGCGCAATCGACTGTGCGATTCTCTCCCACATGAAAATAAATGTTTATTCAATAAATAGTCATCGTTATCTGGAAAAAAATCGTAATATTTTATTTTATCATTATGACATATTTAGTTCCTATCACAATATGTTCTTTTCTGCATATTACTTTTACAAAATAATGTCGATGTTTCACATCTGCCAGGCGTCCCGTGACGGCTCACATTTTTTTTAGTTCATGACTTTACGCCCCTAGTTTACTGTGACGTCATGTATACTCAAGGCGCTTTCAACGCTACCTAATTGGTCAAATTATGATAGGTAGTAAAAACGGAACGCAAATACATATATGCCGGTCAAAATCAAAACCCTCCCTTTTGCTTCGTCGTAGTAAAGTAAAATAGACATATTAGCGAATGTAGGAATATCCGAATAGAAGCCGACGGGTCCATTTACATTATGGAAACAAATTAGAGAAAAGCAAACAGCTAAAATAACCCTTGCGTTTGTTTTACGAAGTCTCGCATCATATTTTACAGAAATATGTTCCTGGGCTTACTACAAATGCAATTAAAATGGATTTCAATGTTTTATCAGATCAGATATAGCCCACGGCGTATTAAGTAAAGTTTGTATTGAACCCAATTAATACTGAGTTTCATCCAATTATTAAATATTTAATCTCTTATCTGATTGAATGTTTGTATTTGTACAATAGTATCTGTGATTGGGGCAAGTTCTGTGGCTACTTTTATTGTTACTCACCAGATAGATTTGGGTTCGGGTCTACATTTAGTTCTAGGTGGTAAAACAATTGTCCCTGTAGTTTCGGGACCAGAATAGGGCTACGGTATCCCCTGCCTGTCGTAAGAGGCGACTAAAAGGGGGCTTCCGGGGTTGCGGGCGGCAAGAGTGGGTAGCTCGAACCGCCCGGTAAGCGACCCCGGGAAGGGCGGCGGTATGTGTGGTCGCATACCGTCGTACGCACCAGACGGTGTGGCGAGCGTCAAGCTCACCTGGGCAGAGCCCGACGGGGCAACGCGCTAAGAGGACTCCGGTTGCGTTCCTTTGGAGATCCCGGAGCCCTCAACGCAGCGCCGAGGACGGCCACCGGGGGGGTTTTAGTGCGGTAAAAATCCCACATAACCCTGCGTCGCTCCCACGGCGCCGGGTACCTTTTGAAGGTTTCCCCCTCGTAAACAAAAAAAAAAAAAAAAAAAAGGTGGTAAAACAATATTTGCGATTTCACTTACCGCTGTTGTGGTCTTCATACTACTTATCTGTTCGTAGGTTATTTATAAATGAAGTAATTAACCCTACTGTCCTATTTGCCTGCGCCCACATGTTTTTTGATCATCTATACTAATATTATAAAGAGGAAAACTTTGTTTATTTGTTTGATTGTAATGAATAGGATCAAAAACTACTGGACCGATTTTTAAAATTCCATCACCATTCGAAAGCTACATTATCAACGAGTAACATAGGCTATATTTTATATGAATATATTTGATAAATAGATTTTGAGGCGGTACAAAGTTTGGCGGGTCAGCTAGTATTTGATAAATAGATATTGAGGCGGTACAAAGTTTGCCAGGTCAGCTAGTACATAATATAGAAATAGTAGCCGCAGCGTTAAGTAGCTTCTGCGCCCTTGGACATCTGCAGTCAGCCCCAGACAAGAACAGATGTGTCGGGGACACCTTTTGATAATTGTGAAATGATAGAAGTTTTAAACTAAATTAAGTTTATTGCGTAATAATATGATTTGATATGATGTTTGAATGATAGTGTGAGTACACTCGCGAAATTGTCTTCTTTTGTACGCGTCACGTAGTGCACTGAATGTTTCCACGATTGGCGTAAATGCGTGGTCAGCGATGTGCGGCCAAAGACCGTACAAGATGCCTGAACACCTGTTTCTGCCTAATAACGGAAGCGTTAAGCGCCACTGCGTTTGAAGGGTATGGTATAAAGAAGACATACTTTTCCGAGGTAGCTTAGTCCTCCGAGGTAGCGACACAATATTGTAATTGCTTTTCATTTCTACAAGCTTTTTTGAAAATACCATGACTGTTTCCGTTTCGTCTCCATAAAATTCGGTAGTACTTGGAGGATTTGTTACATGAATATGAATGAGTGTTTTACGGTAACGAGTTAGCTATAAAAATTACCGAATGAAATATTTCGCTATAAAATTTGCATAACGTGACGCGCACAAGCGCAGCGTTACTCCATTACTACATTTTTGTAGACACTCTTCCACGCAGTTTTAGGGAGAGTTCACACTAGGCGAATAACTGATAATGCTTAGCTTGTTGCTTTGACGCGTTGATTACGCTTACTTTGTGTTCATCAGTTTAGTTCAATCAGGATCACTTGCTTATGAGGCGCTCATCTTTACCCTCAGATAGTACAGATAACGATTTTTTAAAGCAGTATTCAGTCCACGTGGTGGTTAAAATCCACTGCCAGCCATGAACATCTATAATGACCTGCAAATAGGATTAGAAGTCTACATCCAATGCTACCCGTAAGGACTAAGTCGCAACACTTCTTACTCTTGTGCTCTCTCTGATTAAAATTACTGTTAATATTGACATAAACGTATTGTAAGAGACGTTAAAATTATATACTCAGAGGTATAGTCTAATTCATAATTAGATGTCCAAAATGTAAACAAAGAAATGTCACTGTCAAAATTTACAAGAAACAAAAACTTTAACAAACTCAACAAAAAACTAAAACTTTAACAATTATACACAATTTAACAAATGCCCTATGAAAATGAGAAAACATTCGAGTTCGATTACAGTCACGAAAATGAATAACATCAGCTACAAAACTTAAAAATGACGGCATAAGAAATGTTTTGGAATCCGATTGTGTTACCATTATCACATTTTAATTTTCTACCATAAATCTTGTTTTTTATTATTATTACTGTATGGAATGAAATTGAGGTAATATAAATAATAAAAAATGTAAATTAATCTTAATTTATTTAGCTTATTATTTTATTATTGTTGTATTACTTTAATATCGTCAAAAATGAGAAACTACCATTTGCAACATATTTTCTTGATAGGTCAACACCTTTGTTTACATTTTGGACACTTAATTAAGAATCAGACTATAATATAATTGAAGATTTATCGGTGGCATTAACCCGTCAACATCAGGTGGACTACATCAGCGTTAGTCGAAAGCCACAAACAAATCGCCTAATACGGATGCGCCGTTTTTTCGGAACAGTGGCGGTATGGTCATAACTTCATATTTTTACTGTCGAACATAATTATATTTTATGACAGGTCAAAAGCTTTTGAATAGAATAATGAAGATAAGTTCTATTGAGATTCGTTTATATAAATTATGAAGTTTGACTAGAAATGTATACGGTGGTCAAATTTCTATTTTATTTATTTTAACCATGGTGCGGAAATAATGAAATAATATATTTGTAAGTATTACATATTATTAATATTAAAGGTGGTAGAATCCTTTGTGGTTCGACTCCGCCTGCACCCACACCTATTTCTGCCTAATAACAGCAATGTTAGGCGCTGCTGTGTTCCGGTTCCGTGTGGTAAGGGAGACATACTTTTCAGAGGCGTCCCAGCAGCGGGGGTAGCGGCGCATCTGTGGCCGACCTCAGGTAGGAATATCTAGGTCCTATCTGGGGTTGATTACAGATGTCCAATCGCAGTAGCCACTTACCATCAGGTGAACTGCATGCTCGTCTGCTACTTCTATATTATAAAAAAAAACACATAATAAAATCGCTTACAGTTACCAACTTAACACATGAAATATAATAAAAATCTATGTGTTATTTTTCATTGAAACAATAAAAATAACAAGTAAATTTTCTGTTAAAAATGATTACCCTTTATAAGTATTATTATTTCTATGTTTACAATTACATAAATACTAAAATGATAATATTGTTGTATTTAAGAAAAAGGCTCAAATAAACAAGAACCATTATAATACCACTTGATTTCTTGATTCTCAGTCTTTAAAAATAAATAGAAAATCAAAGTAAGACACCTAGAAATACACCACGAAAGAAATTAATTTCTTTTCTGAATAACTGAAGCAGAAGAACTTCGCAATTGAAGCAGTTACGAGAACCACCCACGAATGATTCATTTCAGAGAAGTTAAAAATAAGAAATAAATTTCTATTTTAGCCGTAACATGCAAAAAGCAATAAGTAGGTTCTTCTTATCTTAGACCTATGCAAAAAATACAAATTTCTTATTAGTTCATTTGTTGTACGCATTCCAACCGAGCAGCTAGCGAACTTCCTAAAAGAGGACCTGTGGCCGAAGGGAGTTGTGTTCTGGAAGTACCGTGGAAGGAGAGCACCCCCGGAAGTCACCAGACCCGCGTCCCACGTCACCACAATTGCGTGATTTAGTAATAAATATTTATAAGTATGCATGTTAGTCTGTAAGGTATATATGATATGGACCTCTGTATTCAATTATACCTTTGTATCTTTGTCTATATTGTCTGAAATAAATAATGCTGATTATTATTATTATAACTTAGTCCTTAGAAGTACCTTTTCTACACGCAAAGCCTTACGCACTCAATGTGTCTTATAAAATAGAACACAACAGATCGAAGCTCTCTGAACGTTTATCTGTGGCCTTTATCACCACAGCGACAGTACTCGTATTAGAGCTGTTCTAGCCGTTAACTGTGTTTTAGTTTTAGCCACTTAGCTCCTAAAAGGCTAAAAATAGAAGTATGAGGTGCTGCAGCTTAGTTTTCAACAAGATAAAAGACCCTCATTTCGTCACTCTACAATATTTCATTAAAAACTATGATTGAAATTCGTAATTTTAAAATTGATCATTTTTCGATCTTGAATCTTTAAGTCGAAGCTTAAGAAGTAAGTATAACCACTTCATTGAGGTCTTAATGTCGTGTAATTTATTTGTCTATTTTTGAATGAATTCGAAACTTCGCACAGGAAAAGCGACGAAGACCAAAGAACAGGAAACAGAAGAAACTATGAGACGGCAACACAAAAGTAAACAAATGGGCATCATAAACAAAGGCACAACGCACACAAGGAAGAGACTATAACCATGAATGCAGAAGCTTTTCCTAATTAACATACTCTCAGTTGAGATAACGACCACAAACGCGAAACTCTACCTGCTTTGTAAAGACCCACTAAAGTTTATCGTACTGCCAGGCACATAATGTACTATCTTAAGATTGTTCGAATTGTTAAATAGTTCAGATGACGATATTACCTGCTAAGGTTCCAAGATTTAACCTGGATGATTTTTAGATGAGTTTGGAAACTTATTTTAATTGACATTAACTTAGTGTTTACACTTATTCTAAAAGGATCTAGACTTTTTATCGAACAAATTAAAAAAAATATGAGAGTCTTTAACTCTTCACTAATAAAAAATATTTTTATCAACTAACAGGAAAATAAAGCGCATGTAACAGGAATATATTTGGAGCCTAAGGAAAAAATAACCTGGAATTCTAGCAATTGAAGAAACGAGTGCTATCTTCGTGAGGCCTAATTTACGAAACGTTTTAGTTGCCGACGAACGCGGACGCGGGACTTTAAGACGCATAAAAATTTGAAAATGTAGGTAAGCGACATTTGACGCTTTCACGGCGTAATTTTCCGCTGTGTCGCGACTGTCTGCTATAGCATTACCATGAGTTGGCATAGAAACGCCACTATAGAAATGGTAAATAGAAAACTATTGTCATTTTGCTAGTGAATAACATAACTACTATCGTTACGGTATTTCTTGACAACGTCTGTCAAATTAATGACTCATGGGACCGAATTTGTATGGCAATAGATCATAATGACATTCGCTAGCGATTTGATTTCGATAGGTTTTTTACGTATCGAGTTACGTCACTACGGATTTTAGTTCTACGAGTAACCACCAGAGGCGCTGTACAATTTTTCATACATTTATTTTACGCAGTCGCTAGCGAGTAATACTTTTATAAACTCATGGTAGTCCTACTGTACCCTTACCAGGAGTTTTTTACGTTTTGACAAATATGACTGTTTTGGTATTTGTTTACGTATTTGTCCATAGAAATTCCAATCAGCGCCCCTATCGGATTGTGTCACAACTTGGAAATACTATGGGCCAATACGTAAACAAATACCAAAACAGTCATATTTGTCAAAACATAAAAACTCATGGTAAGGGTACTGTTTCCGTTGCGACCGTCCCACGGCTTCTACATAGCCGCGGCGGCGACCGTAAAATTGCGATCTCATGAGTTTTAGAATGAAACAAGCATCGTGATCCACTGAGGCGGCTTAAAGTCGCTCCATGATCTCTGATTTTTCAGTAATGAGGAAAGCATTTTCCCAGCAATAGAGTAGCTAAGCGCATAATAAGTAGAATACTAACGCAGCAACGCTTAATATTTTGAAGGTGCAAACTACAAAGTATATATTGTTATGTCCTAAAAAAAATTCACATCTTTGCGTAAAAGTATATTTCAAATTTTAATGGTTCGATAGTTTAGTATATTTGTCTAGAATATATGAGAAGCAAAACAACATTTTTATGATAATAAAAAATGGAATATATTTTAGAATCTCAAACAGACACTTCAATTTTCTTCAATCGAATAGATCCAATTAAAATGAAATGACGCAACATATCATAAAAGAAGTACCTATGCAAACAAGTATGCATATGCAACGATAAATAATACGCCACGTGAGAGCATAGAACGTTGAATATGAGTAAATAAACACGAGAACTCCCTTAATTGGCATTCATCTCTGCTACAAGACGATACCTTTAAGATTATGCAAGCCTTAGTTTATATTAAACTAAAACAATCTGGGAAACATGGTTTACTCCCACTATCTCATCTCATTTCACTTATTACTAATTTCGCTCGAGTCTCCATAAGCTACGATATCCGTATTTTTGCTTGGTGTTGCATATGCCTTAATATTATTATACAAGGATTTTGTTTATTTCCTCAGAATTTGTGCAATCTGTGATAAAATATCTGCAAATTTTCGCGTATGAGTACGTACGTAGTATCTTGGTATCTAAAGGTACATCCTTCCAAGATACTACGTAAGGCAAAAATACTTATAATAGACATTCCAACTTACTCCTGAGGTCAAACACTGTCTCGGTAAATGAATTCGGCACTCTTATCCTCTGATGATGGAGCCGATAATAGAAGTCGAAGAGTTTTTTTATCATACAAAAGTAGCAGACCGGCATGAAGTCTACCTGATGGCAAGTGGCTTCTGCCACCCACGAACATCTGTAATCAACCCCAGATAAGATTGGATTCCTACTTGAGGTCGGCCACAGATGAGTCGCTACCTCTGAGAACTAAGCTGGAATGCTTCGGAAAAGTATGTCTCCCTTACCTCATCCTTCAAACCAGAAGTTATTAGGAAGAAATTGGTTCAGCGATAGTGCCGAAGGCGTTGACCACAGATGTTTCTACCTCCTTTAATCAGTGACTGAAATCATTGAACATTGAGTGAGCAACATGCTCAATGCTTCAACGCTTTCGACGCTTCGATGCTACGACGCAAAAATGCCATGTTTTAAGTACAAAGAAAAAGCTTCCCGACGCGATTTCCCAGTAGATTCACATGCACAGATTTTTCAATTTTTAGCCCGAAACTCTAAATATTTTTAGAAAAATAGCTTTTTCCCATACAGGTCTGCGCTTTTCCAATCTTATATTTAAAAACCCTTCAAAATCAGTTGAGCACCTTAAAATTTTGGCCCATATATATACACAAACAAGTGTGGAAATATATAGGTACTAACAATTCGTCCATTATATTAAAATACAATTTTTTTAGGTATTTGTAACAAGATGTGAGGTCCAGTGTTGGTTAACCCTTCAAATTTTGGCCCATGACTAATGAAAGAAATGTGGAAATATGTACTAACAATTAGTGCATTATATGAACGTACATTTTTTTTTCTTTTTTTATAATGTAAGAGTAGCAGACGAGCATGCAGTACACCTGATGGTAAGTGGCTACTGCCGCCCATGGGCGTCTGTAATCAACCCCAGATAGGATTAGATATTCCTACCTGAGGTTGGCCACAGATGCGCCGCTACCCCTGAGGACTAAGCTGGAACGCCTCGAAAAAGTCTGTCTCCCTTACCACACCCTTCAAACCGGAGCACAGCAGCGCCTGACACTGCTGTTATTAGGTAGAAATAGGTGTGGCGGTGGTGCCGCCGGAGTCGAACCACAAAGGGTGCTACCACCTTCAAAATTATTTTGTTATTCGTAATCACACGTGAAGTACAGTGTTGACTAACCCTTCAAATATGCGTGGTACGTTGATTAACACTTAACGCTAGCATGAACGTGTCGCGGAGAATGTGGAATGAAGAACATACTTGTATACTAATACTACCTTCTTTTTTAGGGTTCAATATCCAAAAAGTAAAAACGGAACCATATTACTCAGCCCCCGCTGTCTGTCCATCTGTCCGTATGTCCGTCCGACACAGGACTATCTCGTGAAACGTAATGGATAGAAACTTGATTTTTTTACAGAGTATGTATAATGGTGGTCACTATAACAACAAAAATTAAAAATAAATCAATTTTGGAAATAATTGGGAATCATCATAAACGTAACCGATATTTTTCTTCGTTTTTCGTTTTATCTACTGAGTAATAGGTAGACATAGACAGTTAAAATTTTCTTGAAAAATACGACCACATGTAAATAGATTTAAAATATTATGCCAAATTCGAGATATTCTTGGAATAAACGATAATTTATGTCAGTCTGGAAGGAGTACTTTTGACTTTATCTTTGTGTGAAAACCGCTTTGAAATCAACTCAGCACTTACGCAATTTACATATCATTTTATTCGTAAAACGTAAGTACTTTTCATACAATAAAATAAATATTCAGAACTTGATAACGCAAAATTAACTTTAAAAATGATTTTCAAATATTATCTTTACCAGACGTTTATATATTTACATTCCTATTCCTGAAATATTTTAAATGTGCATATACTTAAAACTAATAAAATCGAGTCTGTACCCTTACCATGAATTTTCAAAACATCCCATAATTTTACGTTACGCTTACTCCATTATTATACTCCGTTTGCTTCAGTAGACTGAGTAAACGTAACAAGTAATAAGTGCTCAAGTCTTTTTGTCTATCTCAAATGTTCGCAAAAAAAAGAGACCAAAGCGCCATTTTGTCAATTTAGACATTTAATGTTACGTTACTGCCACTATAGTTCTAATACAATCCATTAGGGGCGCTGATTGGAAATTGTATGGGCAAACACGTAAACAAATACCAAAACAGTCATATTTGTCCAAACGTAAAAACTCATGGTAAGGGTAGGTACTGTTCTATGATTTGAAATGAACAAGCTTTTAAATAAAAGTTTGAAATCGCTGACACTAAGGAATGTTTCAAGGAATTCAGTTTAAACGAATACGTACGCTGTGTTTACGGGAACTATGTGCACATTTTTCTAACACGCAGATTCATATCGGCGTGCGGACCTGGTCCGCATACATACCACTTGCAGGATGAAATTGCAGGTTTATTTTGAAGGTGGTAAAATCCTTTGTGGTTCGACTACGGCACCATCATCCCCACAACTATTTCTGCCTCATAACAGCAGAGTTAAGCGCTGCTGTGTTCTGGTTGGAAGGATGTGGTAAAGGAGTAATATTTTTTCGAGGCGTTCAAGCTTAATCCTCAGGCGTAGCAGCGCATCTGTGACCGACCTCAGGTAGGAATATCTAATCTATGTGGGGTCGATTACAGATGTTTATGGGCGGCAGTAGCCACTTACTATCAGGTGGACTGCATGCTCGCCTGCTATTCCTATACAAGTATTATAAAAAATCAATCATGCGCGGATCACTCACGTCTCTCGCGAGGACACTACGGCGAATTAATTCAAGCATGGGGGTGTGACATGCATGCGAGCGTGTCCCCCGTGATAGGAAAAAGGCCCTTACTAGAAGAGGCATCCTAGTGATACGATGTTTGCTTTTCAATTTTGGCTTTCTACACTAGAAGTGTTGTGTCGAAACCAAGACATTTCTTGTGTCTTAAAATTATAATCGTATAGCAATTTAATGTTTACATGGTGATTTGTACATATTGGTAGAACAAAGAGTTTTGTGTATTCATTCGAGCACTACCATCATCACATATTTCTGTTTAAAATGATATATTGTTATAATTATACTTATATATTATACTGATATGAGAAATTACAAAGGCACCACAAAGGGTATTCATATTTTCAACAATCATATAAGATATTCACTTTATATCAACAAATCAAATTCTATAAACATATACTATTATTGACAAACTATGTTTAATAAATAATAGACTAATATATATTTATCGAAATAGCTCTTCTCGAAAATACTGATTTATTACTTACTGTTTCATAATTGTAATTCATACATCTTAGTATAATTACAATTTTCGATATTTTGTTTGCCTTCTAAATTCATAAGTTTTGAGATCATTTTCAGTCTTCAGGCGAATCTGCTTGCTAGCTTAAGACGCCTGTCGAACTGACGTAAACGTTTCATCCAACAAAGACGGTTAAATTAAACTGTAGTTGATTGATCTTGATAAGTTTATCGTACCTAGCAACTTTGGTTTTCATATGCCAATTTAGTTAATTTGGTACATAAAATAAATGTATAATTTCATCGTATCTGCCGTGCAAATACAAAATCCTTAACGGGAAATTTCTACTCATTAACTGCTTTCAACATATTACCTGTATAATCTAATACTAGCTGACCCGGCTGACTTTGTACCGCCTCAAAATCTATTTATGAAATATATTTCATACAAAATATAGGCTTTGTTACTCGTGGATAATGTAGCTTTCGAATGGTGAAAGAATTTTTAAAATCGGTCCAGTACTTTTTGAGCCTATTCATTACAATCAAACAAACAAACAATGTTTTCCTCTTTATAATCTTAGTATAGATAAACCCACATAAACCCAAGAGAGATTCACATTAATGCGGTATTCCTTCATTTTTATAACGCGTTCGCTATTTACGTAATTATATTTCCTCATTAATCGCAATTCGCCCACGGCATAATATTTCTTATTTCGCAAACCTGCCGCTTACATCATATTCCATTACAATCTCCGAACCCTTAGTACGTAAATACCGTTAAATATTACGTTACTACTCATTGTCGTCAAGTTGTGCGTCATTAGCTATTTGTGTGCAAGTAAGGTCTAGATCAAGGTTTCTCAAAGTGGAGTACGCGTAGCCTTTGGGATACACAATTACATAAAAAATAAGCAAAGGCTATTTAGCTGACGAGTCGACCTAATTTACAATTTAAATTTAAAAGAAACAAACCCACTCATCATATAAATTAACAACACATGTTCACGTGTTTTTGTCTAATTATACATTTTATTCAGACAAAGCCCCTTAAATGTTTGTATGTTCTTACAACCTATGCTAGTAACAATAATATAACTTATATTTTATTTATAAAAGTTTTTAGCGGGGTCGCGGTTGTTTTGAATTCTAAGGGTGCCTTTCCACGAGAGATATGCGAGATAGCTAAGCCATACATGTGTCAATACCACCGATAGGATTACTTTATTTTCTTTAAATTAATTTTGTTCAATAAAAATCAAACAACCCCACTGAACATTGTATACAGATCCAAACCATAGCTGCCTCACCCGTCTCAGATGGAAAGGCATCCTAATAGGATTAGATTAAAGAGCCAACTTTGAGATATCCTGGTCTAGATTACATAAACACGACGATTTAGCCTAGCGTAGGTGGCAATGCTCCTAATGGATGAATATACGCCCACGTCTAAAAGTTAAACGTAACTAAACCTCTAATAACTCATTTTCTCCTGCTTTTGAAAGCTTAAGTTGATTAGATGTATTGTGACACTTTAATACCAGGTGCCTCCATGTTTCGCTTTATAATTGCAATAGAAATAAACTCATATTTATTTCCAACTGTTTTTTGTATATAAATTTAAAAGTTTAATATTCTATTCGTACCGGCGATCAAAAAACTTAATACGAGTTTTAACTCACCTTTAACCCTAGACCTTTAGGTCATATAACTCTTCATGTTTCGACCTCGATGATAAATTCCACACCTGTTTCTACCTTATAACAGCAGTGTAGCACTGCTTTGTTCTGGTTTAAAGGGTGTGCTAAGGGAAAAACACTGAGAGTTTCTTACTTGTTCCTCAGAGGCAGAAACGGATCTGCTATGATAAGAAGGGCCCTACCTGTCCTGTGAAGACGAACATGATTTACAAAATCATATCAAACTGGAAATACTAGTACCTTTAGGTGTTGATATGGAATAACAACCTCCGTAAAGTAGGAAATAGATACATTTCATCCCCGGAGACATTGAAATATTCAAACGCCATATTAGATATGTCTTTGAGGTGTGCGTGTTCAAATACAAGTCACCTGAGAATTTTGGAAACCGGATACAAAGTAAATAGATATTATGATTAATAGTATGTGCCTATATAATTGTAAAGATAATAATCCTGTTGAAGTCTACGTACATGACTGAGAAAGGAGTAAAATTTACAAAAATCTACTACTATATGTATTTAATAAAAATAAATGAGGTATATGTATTGACAAAAACACGATATTTCACGAAGTTTAATAATTAATCCATCGAACGTAACAAACACTTTAAATTGTCACAATACATGTATTTTTTGTAGCTGCTGTACAAATAATAAAACAAATTTAAAGATTAAAAGATTTATTTCAAGCCGAAACAGTTTTACAAATGATATTGTCGTAAACAGCGGCAATAGTATAAACTGTGTCGCCACTATTTACACCCACCTCGGAATACAGAAATAAGATTAAAGAATATTTAAGGTTACAAAATACAATTACAAAAATACAATTACATGCATCTTAAATCTATGACAAAGTTCAATGTGGCAGGTGTGGTGTACGTGTGTTTTGTAAATGTTGTAAGAGTGTGTGTGTGTATGTGTTTGTGGGTGTGGGTGAGTGTACGTGCGTCTCATAGTTAGTTGTTAGAAATAAGTGACTCAGTCTCATCATATGTTAAGTTTTGCAAGAACTCCGACAATTTTGATTTGCATTCCCCGTACCTAAGCGGGTATAATAAAAAAAACTATATTTTTGTTACGGAACCCTCTGTATATGACTTCAACTTGGGCCACTATTATGTATAATCAATATCCGATTACTCCGTCCAAAATACTGCCCCCGAAATTTAATTAAGCAACTATCACACCGAAGGTCACCAGCTCTACATACCCCTAACACCAAACGGGCCTGAAATAAACAACTTGAGCAACAAGATCGTCATTTTCCTTTAATTAGCTCCTAATAATAGACCCGAGATAAATTTAAGGGTTTGCCAAATAATTTCCTATATTACGTGTTATGTAATTATTTATATTACTGGATGTTACTTAATATTAGTTACGTTGACTTGTTTATTAAGTAAGAGTATTACATCTAGAAATAAATATTTTTTAAGTATCTGTTTGAAATATTAAAATAATAGCTTCTTACACGATGCATATGGATGTATACGGTAATTATAACAAAAATAATTACCAAAATTGTTGTCTGTTTGTTTATATATGTCTGTCTATCTGTTTGTTCCGACTAATCTTCGTAACAACTGGACCGAGTTCGGTGGAACATTCACTACTATTACTTAGTTTAAAAATAATTAGCTAACTACAGATTCAGCGCCCGTTTCGAACTAAGTAAGCACGTCATGTAAGTAATATGCCCCCTGAAATAGAAGACAAAAGTGGAACACTATTTAAAATCAAACCAACTCGTGTGCAATTTGTATGTGGGCGTTTCAGTATAAGAAGGAATGAAAGAAAATACTTTAAGTGCCCAAGTCTAGTTCAGATTTCACAGTCCCTAGATAAAAGCAATTAGCTATACTAGAATGTTCTCATCGTGAAATACTGAAAACGTGTGAACCTATTTTAGTCTGTGTTACTTTATAGAATGATCTTCTGTGAAAATCTACAAAAGCATTTAGCATTCGATTATTTCACTTTTATGTATATAAGATACCGCCATCCGTCATAGCTATTTGTGTCTTAAAACACATTATCAAGGGCTGCATTATTCTGGTGTGAAGGGTGTATGAGTGGGTACTTACGAAACGTATTCCAGAACCAATATTTTACATTTAAATAACATTTGATATTATTATTTTTAGTGACTATATTTATTTATAAACTGGCAATACCTCAATTTAGATTAAGCAAGGTGCGTAATTCTTTTATGAGGAACTGTATTCGTTTCTACAATAAAATACCAAAAGACATTATCGATCTATCCGAGAAAAGGTTTAAATCTACTAAAAAAGTAACTTTATTCAAAAAAGCTTATTATAATGTAAATCAGTACTTAAATGATAAATCCGCATGGTATAACAACTCTAGCTCCAACATCAATAATTAATTATATTTACCACATGTATGTAACCTCTATGTATATTGTTTACTCTTTAAAAGATGCAGATTCCCGGAGCGCTATGACATGGGGCTCTTCAAAAAGGTGTAAAAAGACCTCTCCTCCAAAGCCGGCGATGCATTGGCGACTCCTCTGGTGTAGCAAATGTCCATAGGCGACGGTGACTGCTTTCCATCAGGTAGCCAGTCTGCCTCATCGTTTAGGTATAATTATAAAAAAAATGCAAATTTGCACACGTATGGAGTTTCTTGCGCCGCTTCTTCTCCTTAGCGAAACACCTTCCAAAGCGGTGGTAGTTTGTTGACTTTCAAAAAGTATTCTATATGAATCAATTTTGAATAACTCAAATTTGAATTGGAAAAAAATGAATATTTAGAAGTCATTTACATAGTTATCTGACTGCGGAGGGTAATGTTTATCCAGCGTATGTACTATGTACCTATGTATGTCTCATTATTTAGCATGGCCTGATTTTACATACATATTTGGTGCCGTTGGATTCACATATTGTGGAAAGTAAGAAAAAATTGTGGAAGTAACTTAAACTATGTTTTAAGCAGTCAAGATTTTATTTTCGTAATAATTAGGTTAAGTTATTTTTTTATGTCTTATACGTAGATTTTTATATGAGTGCTGATTTATAAAGTTGTTATTGGATTTTCTTATTATACATAGATGCGGAGTCAGTTTCTGCAATAACGACTCTATTGGGGATAATAATTATGATGGATAATTTGTCTTTCCCCCATTGAGTCGAGCTGCGGTATCATTTACCTCGTAATTTGTCACGTCCTATTTTCTTTGTTGAAGATATATTTTAGTGCCATTAATATCAGCCCTTATCTTAGTAAATGGCCTAATGTTAGTGATATAAATAATAAGTAAATATTATGAGCGAATTATTCCAGAAAATAAGACATCTTCTGAAGAGCGCTTTAAAATTAGGAATCGTTATATCCTCTTACTTCCTCACCTTCATAACACAAGTTCCGTTTGCAAGAATAATAAGTTTTGATTAGAATATTGTTAAAATAATAATAATCAAATATGTAATTGCTACCATAATTCCAAAAAAAATTAAAAGCAACTTGCGATAAAATAATATTACTCCGCCATTACTTTTAATAAAACAAAAATTTAAAATAGTTTATTAAATAGTAAATTTAAGTAATTAAAAAATATTTATGTTTAAAAAGAGGATACTAAAATATATTTAAATAAATGAATAAAACGTCAAGCTAGATATAAACATTTATTTTTTATAAAGTTGCAACACATTTAAAAACAATTAATAACATTCATTTACAAATCGCAAATAAGATTCGAGTAATAACATTATTTAATGTTAAAAAATGCCACTAATTTTAGGTAATACAAAAGATAATAATAATAAAGCAGACATTAATTTTATATATTTTACAGACAAGCAATTTTATAAACTACATTGTTCAATGTGTATATTATTTACAACTTATGATTTTACAAATTAATTTAATATATTTATTAATTCTGTAAACATAGTCTTCTAATTTTGTAATGTCATTTATAACATGATCAGAACATTTTTAATTATTACACAAAAGAGACCACTTAAGAATAAGAACCTTTACTTACCATAAATTACAATTACAATGGCTTCCATTTCATTTTATGGTATTGTACAAATAATTTCTTATTAGATAAATTTATTAATAAACTTATTTAATAGACTAGATGAAATAATATTTTCCTGAAATACTGAGACAGCGAATAAGACATTATTTTATAGAAACAGTACTGTAATTCTATATTGTCACAATTATTTATAGACCACATACAAAGATGTGTTACAAATAAAATTATTTATTTCTCATCAAAATGTGTAACTACAGAAATACAGTAAACATATTTAGACCAGTGCCGAAGCCTTTAAAAATGGTAAAAAATGAAAAAAAATCACAATAGAATGAAACCCATTGGAAAAGGAGGGGAATATGATCAAAATGAAAGGAAAAATAAATTACGGTCGATCCGAGTTCGGGAAGTGGGAGGGGTGAGTTTTTAAGGGTAAAAAATGGTTTATCTTGATTTCCGGCTAAACTACACGTCGTATGCGAAAAAGTTCAATGGCAAAGTTGTAGGTAATAAAAAGATCTACAACTTTTGTATTTGCAATTTTTTCACATAACCTCAAAATTTGGGTGAAAAATTCAAAAAACCAAGTTTTTGGTTTTTTATTTATATCTTATTCAAAAATTTTTTTATTTTTACGAAATTTGGTGAAAACTTACCTTATTATGTCCCAAATACACTGTAATTTATTTGATTAAAAATATTTATTTTTTCGCCTTATTTTCACTTAATATCAAAAAAGCACCCTAATTTTCAATCGAAAATTCTGACGTCAAAATATCAACTTTTTTCAAAAAGTTTGGGAGCTTTTTGTTCGTTGAAATATCTACTTTCTGATGGTGTAAAAAAAATATATACATTACTATAGGAAATGTTCTCAGAAAATGCAAAAAATTGAAAAAAACCCAAATTCGAAAAAGTTTTTTTTATCATTATGTAGAATTTTGAGGTATTTATTAAAATTTACACTTTAATTACTCAAAAAACGTAAGATTTCATGTTTTATTGATAAATGAAAAAGTTGCAAATTAAAATATGCTTCAATAATTAACAAACAAATAAGTTAATAAAGTTAATATTTAATAAGACATCTACAATATTTTGAAAAAGTTGTAGAATCTTATTTAAATAATATTTGTAGATATCTATTTACTGCTGTTTTAAGATAATTTATATACCTGAGTGACCTACGGTAAATTTTAGCCCATTGTAAGTTATTTCATAGAGAAGTGGGGACGGACCTAGGAGGGTCTGGGCCTTACTACATACCTGCTATTTCGTAGCAGCTGTAAAAACCGTTAGCCAGTATTCGAGATACAGAGCAGTGTACAACATCGTTTTTAAAAATACACGTGCAGGCTCAGTTACTCTAAGTGAATTGTGAGAAATTTACTTTATTCAAAAAATCGTTTGGAATCTACATAGCAAGGTAAATACAATCTGTATTTAAATCTATACTAATCAACTTTAAAATAAAAATAGTAATATTTTCTTTCATAAATAGTATGTTTAACATAACATAACCTAAAAAATTAAAATTGAATGATATTTTAGTACAAGAATAAAAAATAGTAATTTCGTTTATTTTATACAAACAAATTTAGTTATACTCATGATAAAACTTTGAAGGCATTATTAATTTAATTTTGTCTTTTCAGATTATCAGTATGGATGGATCTGTTTGTATAATCTGCAATAAGTCAGATGACAAGCAAGTGTATGAAATAAAAAAATCAGCTTTGAATCGTTTAGTGGAGTCTAGCAAGAAGAGAATCGACAATTAATACAATTGGGGTTTTGCATTTTCTGAGAACATTTCCTATAGTAATGTATATTTTTTTTACACCATCAGAAAGTAGATATTTCAACGAACAAAAAGCCCCCAAACTTTTTGAAAAAAGCTGATATTTTGACGTCAGAATTTTCGATAGAAAATTAGGGTGCTTTTTTGATATTAAGTGAAAATAAGGCGAAAAAATAAATATTTTTAATCAAATAAATTACAGTGTATTTGGGACATAATAAGGTAAGTTTTCACCAAATTTCGTAAAAATAAAAAAATTTTTGAATAAGATACAAATAAAAAACCAAAAACTTGGTTTTTTGAATTTTTCACCCAAATTTTGAGGTTATGTGAAAAAATTTCAAATACAAAAGTTGTAGATCTTTTTATTACCTACAACTTTGCCATTGAACTTTTTCGCATACGACGTGTAGTTTAGCCGGAAATCAAGATAAACCATTTTTTACCCTTAAAAACTCACCCCCTCCCACTTCCCGAACTCGGATCGACCGTAATTTATTTTGCCTTTCATTTTGATCATATTCCCCTCCTTTTCCAATGGGTTTCATTCTATTGTAATTTTTTTTGGTTTCAAAAATTATCGACCCTGGTCTAATTTATATTTGCGCGACCTTGTGATTAGTATTAAATTATATAACTTGGTAGAAATGTAAACCCACATCTTAATTGAGCAAATAAAAACCTTTCAGACCTTATAAACGAACGACTCATATCGAATACACATAATGTCTTATATATAAAATTCTCGTGTCACAATGTTAGTTACCGTACTCCTCCGAAACGACTTTGCCGATTTTCACCAAATTTTATATGTATATTCTACTGAATCAGACCTACTGGTCTGAGAATCGGCTACTATCTATTTTTCATATCCCTAAGTGATAAGGGTTGTTCTCCCTTAACATTTTTTTATTTACATGGCAACACAACGTTTGCCGGGTCAGCTAGTGTGACTATATACTTATACATACTTACTCAGTAGCAATATTTATTTAAATTCTAATATAAACGCTGCAGACAGCTTACTCGTAATTAGGCGTTCAATTAAATGTCTAGCCCCTTACTAAACGACGAACAATATATAGCGTCGAACATTAAACGAACTAGCTGACTGATGCATAGGCTATTCATAAAATAGGGTGGCCTCTCTGTAACTCCAAAACTAAATTAATATTAAGCACTTTAAATCTTCACCAATTCACATTGGCGCAACTTGGTGGAAGATGCCGATGTCTCCTCCTTTATCCAGAGCAAAAGTCGTATTCGGAAGTAGGGCATGGTATTCAAACTGGGGATCACTACTCAAATACTATAACAGAAGTCATATTCCAACTTTAATTCAGTCTAATAAATTCTCTTTTGATGGGGACGTGGAAGTTCCACAATTTAAACTTTATTCCCTCTGGTGCCAACAAGCTTCTTAGCTCATATGTACGATATTCCCTGCAATAGATGCATTTGGATATTGAATATTCCTGTCGATTTCATAAGCACCATAATATGCACTATAACTTTTAAGAAACATTTTCTTTTCGTAAACGTCACGTACATTTTAACATAAGAGATTAAGACAGCGTTACACAAAGTGTCCATTCAATGATAATCGAAGCGATGCGTTTTAATTAAATATTAAACACGAGATGTTATTTCCTTTAAAAACACTAAAGTTATTTAGTTAGAAATGTTTAATACCGTTTGGTTTAGTTTTGTGCATTTTTTATGTAATTATTATTTTTAAGATAGTACCTACGATACCACAGTAACTTTATAGATGTACACAAACAATTACAAGTTACTTATAAGTTTTAACGTGTTATATAAACATTTACTATAAAATAACCCTATTACTTGTCATTAAAGATATTGATATTATAGCTAGGTAGGAAATATTTCTTACGGATCTTAACCGAAGTTATTTGCGAACACACGAATGAAAGTAGGTACAATCAATCTAAAAGCGCTTTTAAAAAAAATGCCCAGGAATAAACCACTTTTAACTCCCACATTAATTAAACCGAGTCTAGACAGTTACAAAGAAGTACTTACGTAGTACGTACCTACTATTTTATGTAATATATCTAGCAAACGATCACACAAATTAAATGATCATTAAATTATCATTAAATTAAATGATCATTAAACTAAATGATCATTAATCTACTACGCTTCTCGCATTGCTCTTCGCGCTTCCACGAATATTGCCCTAGCAACCACCCAATCCCCTACCTTGGCTCGCGGTAAAAAAATAATAAATTTCAAGATAAGCGCAATGACGAATAACGTAGCCACACTACGTGTCTGACCATTTCCCTCGTTTCGCTCACCACTCGTCGAATGTGTGCCTGTAACATCTAATACGGCCGGAGGGAGAATAGATATCTATCTACGCCTAAAAAATATTCCGTATTCGAATAAAAAACTGTTATAAGCTGTGTAAAGCCTCGTAAAAGAGATTTGTTCAGAAATAAAATTAAACAACGTGTTTCATATTGATGTTTCCGAGTCTAAACGGAGACAAATGCCTGGATTTTTCCAAATAGAAAACAACATTGTAAAACTTCCACTGTAAAGCCTTTTCGAGGCGTAAAGGTATTGTTTTCCGAATAGGTTTATTTCCAAAATGTTTTGATACAATCGCTTCGAAACAAAGGTGACATTAATAGATGTTTTATTACTATTTTGAAAAAAATAAATATATTCTTTGGTAATCTACATGTATAAAACGAATGTTTGTATATTTGATTATGTTACAATTAAACTTTTACGCTGGTAAGCAGTGATAACCTAGTGGTTGAAAGCCTTCTAAATCGGAAAGTCCGAGGTTCGAATCCCATGCCTCGGATTTTCCAAGATTGTGTATTAACAATTAATTATCACTTGTTTATCAGCATCCAATGAAACTTGAACAAAAACATTTGTTCATGAAAATGACAATATTTAATATTTAACGTTAATTCAAGGAACCAGTTATTTTCAGGGGTATTATAAACGGAGCTGGACTATCCCGGGTATTTTAATTAAAGTCTGGAATAAATTATTATTTCGAAACATTTTATTAATAATGCTAGCAATCTCCACGTTATACAGAACATTTATTCATTACTTGTTTTCATACAAGATTTTACAATGGTTTTCAAGCAGAAAACTACCGTTTTTTCATCGTCGAATAGGAATTCGAAATTCTGTTTTAGGTAACATTAGATACTGATTACCCTAATAATATTTTTAAGAATACCTTAATGACTGTACAAGGAACAATAAAAAATACTTTTTAGGCTTTTCAGTTTAGTAACTTACGTGTCTTATAGAGCTATTATAAGGGGTGCATATTAGAAATTAATTATGACTTACTATAACGGCGAAGAAAAACATCGTGAATCGGCGAAGAAAATCTACGCACCTGAGAGTACTAAAATAAAAATTGTAAAAACCCCTCTTACTTTGTGGTTACGCCGCAACGCTTATTCGCTTGTGCATACAGTCCCATCCGCAATCATCCAATCCCGATGCACGTACTCCGGTGACGTCTACGATGACGTACTGTATGCACATTGGCCACTAGTCCCAAGGACGGTTGAGTGGGCCTTGAGCTACGGGACCTTATGCACCGTGCCGCAATTGCGTACTCTCTTTTCGCGACCACGTGGCCCTTTTTTTCCGCATTTTCCGCTTTTCACATCGCGCACCGCAAACCGCATACCCGCCTAGAATTAGTGCACAGAATCCAGAGGACCCGCCGAGCTGCAACTGCTGCAACAAGACCACAGGTACGTGCGTTATTCCATAGGGAAAGCTCTCCAATTCTTTTTCTTCCGCGCTTTCTCTATTTCGCCTACCTAGTTCCAGTGTGCACAAGTTATAGGCATCAAAACCGCCACCCCACTTTGAGAGCGAACTTATGCCCAGCAGTGGGACGGTGATGTTTTGACACGATAACGTATAAATATGACTCGCAATAATTGTTATTATAGGCTAATTTTATTGTATCCAAAACAAACAAACTAGGCGAACGATAGACAAATTGATTCTATCATTAGTTCCTGTCAACAGCTCTCGACTTAACAGTTTCCTCGTGAACACGATCCCTGAATCTGGGTCAACATATCAGCATCTAAAAATGCTTATCATGAAACCTAATTATATAGTGAAATGAAGAAAATACTATATAGCAAATAGTATGATATTGATCGATATTACTTTTCCCTCTCATTCTATATATGCTGCAGGCGACAAAAATATTCAATCCAGAAATAGAACAGTGTCTTTCTTCGAATTATAGCTATCTAATAAAACTCTTTTCCTGTCGCGCGTGTACGCCCGTAGGCGCGTTCTACACGTAGGTACACGTAAATTCACTTGCTGTCTCTCGCGATCCAACTGAGTGTGCGTATGAATCTACAGGTTGCAAGTAACACGCGTGCAGGTGAGACCCGCATGTGAATGTAAACACGCGTGACAGGAAAAGGGCCCTTACAGGCAATTCCCCCCGCATCCAAGTACTCTACTACGCTCCGATAACAAATTTGTTACCAACGTACCTACCTTATTAAATCGTGTAAGAGCGCTTGCAATGTACCTACCACTAACGGTCACCCATCATGTCCCGACCGTTTCCAATGCCACTTAACTTTGCAGATCGATTATGATATACAATAACAAACTACGGAGGTATGTTTTGTGAGGACAACATATATAATACCTTTTTTAGTATATAAAATTAAACTGTACTTAAACTAATGAATGGATAAAAACGAATTCAACAGATCCACTAGACTTTATTTATAAAGGTTATTTATATCTACGAGTAAACATTATTTAGCTACTAGACTAGATACCGAGATCGATAAGGGTCCTGATTACATGTTATTACTACTTGTCGCCTGTCATGCCCGGTTTATTGAGTTTATCTCTGTCACCTATTTCGGTAATGGACACAAATATTACATCGAAATATACAGTCAAAGATATTTAATAGTATACAGTTATAGATCCGCTGTATAAATGGAATTTGGAAATTTAAGCGTATTGGGAAATTTTCATACAAAAATATTATCTTGCTTCAGATTGACACCATCCTGAATTGATTGACGTTTGACTTAAATTTCAAAACCAATTTGTAATAAATTGCGAATGACATTTCATTTCCGGCTGTCCGGCTTATTGCTAATATTATATATAGTTAAATGTATTTGTTTAGAGATTATTATTTATTCTATTTACAGCAATCCTGAAAATGGAAAAGTAGATGGAATATTTCGTATCTAGTTTTCATTGAGATTGTAATCATGTAGTCATTAAAAGAGGCTGTCATTACTTATGGATAAAATAGCCAATTAAAATTTAATTAGACATTAAGTTCTGCTAAGTACTTTATCTTAAACCCAATTTTGTAATTCTAATTGAGTTGAATTTATTTACTGCTTTATATTTTAATAATCAAATATATTATGGCTCTTATATACATAATACATGTATTTAAGTTTTTTTAGAAAATTTATGTAACCATTTACGCTTAATATTATTAATTCATGAAATTAGTTGATTCTACAATATAGATATAGGTACGTACTGAATTAGTATATAATTTGTGTTGTGGATGCGGTGGCCACCCATACAGATAACACCCAGAACCAGAAGATGAAAAGACTCCGGAATCAAACTTGAATATGCAATTATTATAGCCAATATAGTACCTACAGAAAATGTTATATTTATATTTGATCGGACATAACAATGTTTTCAAACATGAATACGAAAATAGAACAAAATCACAAAAAGCTTCATAATATCATTCAAAAAACTTCCGTCCGTAAAATGGTGATCTAGTTAAGCATAGTAGTTAGAGCGCATCGCAAACTCCTTAATTAAGTTCTACATTTAGCTCCTTTTATCCATATGAGCTTTAGAGTGCCTTTCGAAAAAAGATGTGCGAAGCAGCAATGCTATCGATGTTTTTCAACTCTAATATGCTTGCTTGTTATTAACACGCTTTTATTAGCTTGGGTTGTATGTATGTATGTAACTACGTAACGGAATCTTTGATTTCTATCCACTTTGAACGTTCAGTTTAATTCAAAATTTTAAATAATTACCTAAAACCGATGACAATACACGATTTTAATAACTTTGTACCATTGTCCTTATCAAAATCCGCAGGCGAGATTATTCGAGCGCCTTAGAGAAAGTTCATCGCAAAGTTACTAGATTGCAAACAATTATTGCTTTTTAGTTTCAATAACAGATAACAGAAAAAGTGTGTGGCGCTTTTCGAAAACTGTTAAATGGAGCACCCCACTTTTTCACAATGATACTGTTTACTGTTCCTTAATTGATTCCTAGATTGAAAATTATTTTATACTTTTTAGTTGATTTTATCACAAAAGCGTGATTTTTAGTTTTTTAAATTATACGTATTTATTTTTCATTCAATGAAATTTCGTCCAACAAAAATTGCGCGACTCTATTAGTGGACTTGACACATTTCCATAGCTTAGTTACCTACAATAACGCAATATCATTAGCATCAAGAGTTGTTGCTTTCAATTCTTTCTCAAACTGACATTAACATTGCCTCCATTTAACGGACTTGATGATAATATAATTTAATGTTCCAGTTTTCTTGCACTTGCACTTAGCATGATGTAAGTGAATATATCATGATATACCCATAGATTAGTAAAAATTACTCGCTCCTAACAAGAAAATGTAACCTTTTGACAATTGTCACTGTCAATTATCTTCTTGTTTGAAAGGTATTAAACAATGTCATTTTTAGATCATTTACGAATGAAACGATATTACTTCGCACTTTTTCTTCGATTTCGTGTCTTAACTACGCATGTCGACATTATTCCACCAAGACAGCCATGAAACGGCTAACAGAATTGTCAGCAGTTTAAGTCAATTAATGGTTTCCTTCAATTACAAGGCGGTGAGATATCTATAGTTATCTATGGATATACCTATCAACATAATACAACTTAAACTTAGTTAATACACATTTCTAAATTTTCTTTTACACATCATAAGAAACGAATTACACTTCAATTTATTCAGATCCTCTCATATTTATATTTTATCTTATAATTAGGTTTATATGTAAATACATAATCTTACGCGTATCATGTTATTTAACTTAATAACTAAACTTAATTATATACACAGACGTGTGGACACATCGCGCCAAATTATTCAAATTTGTTATTTGACACACGTATTCCCTGATGGCACAAATTTCAAAATTACAAACGGTGAAATATTATAATTTTCTTACCTAATCATAAATACACATTTTGAAGTATTATAATATGGCCAAAGTATTTTTTCTTTTTTTTTACAACAACAATTTCCCTTGCAGATACTCAGTATATACTTAAAAAACCTCTGCGTAAAACTCTCTGCATCATTGCAGAACCAATACTCACATGGCGTATAGGATAGGCAATATTATTATACATAATTGCCGCGTCGACAAGTTTTACGTACATATTTGCCTGGCCGGAGATCGAACTCAGACCGATACCATCCAATACGATTTTTTATAATAATTAAAGTTCCTTAATAACTTTAAAAAGTAACTCATACATGATTTACTAGGTTAATAAATAATAAAGTTCACATCACATCAAGTATTCCCAAAACTTCCTTAACACAACACTTCATTCGTTCTTAATGACGTCACAAAACACTATCAAATCACAAACTTACCTATAAACCTTTAATGATACACCGTTTACCATAACACTTATCCAGCACTTAATATTATATATTCTGTTGACTTATAACCTTTCACGTTATACCTGTCATAACACTTCAGTAGTCACACGTTGTGTCCATCACATATCACGTCACTCGCGAGTCTAAAGAAAATGTTCACACACGCCGGGAGCATTCTCCTTCACAATCCGTCCTCACGGAACCGAAGTTTTTGCACTGAAACAAAAATATACTGTTATCTTTACGTATATTAAGTTTTAAAGAGTATTGACATTAACTATAACTATACCCCTATTTCTGCCTGTTAACAGCAATGTTAAACGCTGCGTTAATCTGATTTTCCATAGTCTTCGAATTTTAAAAATAAAATGGATTATATCTAAATATAAGGGTTGTCTATTATTTTTATTTGTAGCACTATGCTTCCTTTACAGATTTAGGGTGATATTTTATATTTATTCTTAGATATTTCGATTTTTTCGTTTATGAACCTTAGGGTGACGGTACTGTAGGACTCTCCCCTACATCATAAATATATATTCATCGATCTAAAATTATTACCTCCCGTACTTAGGTAAAAAGTAAATAAAACTAGCTACCTACATTTAAACTATCAAATCGATTCAGCGGTACTTTTTAAAATTAACCCGTGTAGCATACGAAGTGATTGTATGTTTTAGTAAGATGAATTTTCTAAGCTCCTTCAAAAATAATCAATTTAAAATGCCAGACACTTTGATTTTATCTCTTACTACTGACTAGAAAGTCCGTCTTTGATACGATCCCTTTGAATACATACAACAGAACGTTAAGTGAAAAAACAACGAAATGTATACAGCAAATTAACAGAATATTATGTGCATTGATATGACATACTTGAATTACTTTCAAATATATTCAGATATTCGCAATTCGCACATAGGTCACCGTTTTCATTGATAGAGACTCCATTTGAATTTTATTTTTAGCAGAATATTGACATTGTGTTTATTTCGTTTGTTCAAGACTTCATAATAGTCAGAAAAGACATTTTCCCAAATATTACTCGTTATTACGAGACCAATTTATTAATCATGAATGAAACTCGGCCTCTCAAAGTCCACTTTCCAATAATTTGATTTGTCAAAGTTATGTGCTTATTTGACATTAATTTTATTATCGGTTGCTATAACGGTGTACGAAAACATTATAAGGAAACCTTTACTCCTGAATATTCTTTGAAATAAAAAGTTGTCAAAGTTGTGTGACGTCACACTTCACACACCTCACACACTTGATTCACACTAGGCGTGTTTTGCGTGCCATGAACACGCACAAAGAAGAATATGCAAACAACACACGTAAATTCATCGTATTTGAAGGTGGTAGAACCCTTTGTGGTTCGACTCCGGCGGCACCACCGCCACACCTATTTCTACCTAATAACAGCAGTGTTAGGAGCTGCTGTGTTCCGGTTTGAAGGGTGTAGTAAGGGAGACAGACTATTCCGAGGCGTTCCAGCTTAGTCCTCAGGAGTAGCGGCGCATCTGTGGCCGAGCTCAGGTAGGAATATCTAATCCTATCTGGGGTTGATTACAGATGTCCATGGGCGGCAGTAGCCACTTACCATCAGGTGGACTGCATGCTCTACATGTCTGCTACTCTTATATTATTATATATATTTATCTGTCTGGCCGGGGATCGATCCCGGAACCCTCTGCACGTCAGACCGGTATGGGGACACTACCACGCGGGTCGTTATATATCGCGGGTCACGGGTCTCTATTACCGGTGTGAAAATAAAAAGTGCTTATTTTTTCGGTTATGACGAGTGTGAAAATAAAAAGTGTTTATTTTTTATACAAGCGAATCAATACAATACCGAATTCTAATCAATCCGCGTCGCTGAATTGATTAGCACAATTCAAATGTCATTCGGTTTTAAAATGTTTGCATTTTGGCCACGACTTCGTGACAAAATCAGTGGAGAATTCCACGATAATTCATATTACTATTTATATAAGAATAATAACAAGGCTGTTGACTTGGTCTTTGATCTAGAATTACGAAAAACTGATGTGGAAAACCAATTTAATCTTTATTTGGAGGAATAATCCATGAAAATAAGGGTTTGAGAGTGTTTTTCGCAAGAGGCTTACTGATACACAGTAATCTTTATTTTGTAATTACTTACTTACGAACTTTTCCAAGTAAAACGTATTGCTAGGGTAGTGAAGGTATAAAATATACAAAAACAGGCAATTAATTTATAATATGCACATAACTCTGAAAAGTCAGAGGTTCCTGCGATTTGAACCTCAGACTTTCCGAATGGAAGTTTTTAACTAACCCACGTGGCGCAACGGTCTGACGCGCAGAGTCCCGAGTACGATCCCCGGCCAGACAAATATCTGAAGTGTGTTCAAGATTTCTGTTCTGGTTCGTGGTATTTTCGTCTGTGTCCATGGTACCCATGAAGCCTATCCCATGATGGTACCCATGAAGGGAATCCTAGTGTAAGTACAGAAAGCGTCTCCCTTTTTTTAACCACTAGGTTATCCCTGGCAGTATAAATAAATAGTAACCTCATTAATATGTAGTGTTAGACACATCACTACTGTGAATGACCAGCACTAGCTGTCATGTAGACAAGTGGTATTCGGCGCGCTTTTCGATGGAAAAACAAGATGGAAGTTTCGCAAGTTCGTTGTGCGTATAAAATGTTTAAATAGTTTTTGCAAAGTTATCTATTAGTAGTAAATGTGAAAGCGTCCTAAATCCCTACTGCCGTGTAAAGCTCATGTCAGCCGCAGGTTTGATAAGAATGATCCATCACGTTGCACTAATATGGGTTGGCAGGTTACACGTGTCATACCTTTTCGTTTGTCGCAAAAAGATTTTCTTGCAATATTTTCCTGTTTGATTTATATTCCTTTACTTATTTTTATTACCTGTTAATCCTGTATTGGAGCGGTGTGGAGTAAGCTTCGGGCTTTTCCCGGTATTGGAAGATACCGAGTAAATGGTACGACTCTTCGCCTTCGTGATTCAGTCTTAAGTGCAGCTGTTTTCTAATTTAATGAGTTCATATTGGAGTAAGTAACATTTATTAAGGTGTTACAAGGCTAATCTGGTATTACGGTTGCAACGATTTATTTATTTAATTTAGTCATCGTCGATCGACTATTATTGTGCCAACATCTAAGCGCTCAGCAAGTCTCCTCTCAAATTTTTTATTTCATCAAAATGTTCATTTAAATTACAATGCGCGTTGTGTAAAGAGTTCGGATACAGCAATGTTAATAATGTATATTTATTTATTTTTTTTATTTAAAAATTTTATTGCATCACCTCTCAAAAGAAATGCACAAAAGGGCAAACATAATGCCTGATGGCATTTTCTACCAGTCAACCCTGGGTGGATGAGGAGAATTTGCAGCAGGTGTTATGCGAAAGTAACAAAGAACGATAGACAATAATAGAAACAGCAGATATATCAATATGTATTAAAAATAAAGAAATATACATATTTTAACAATAAAATAAATATATATTATAATATACCTATATACAGATACACATAAATAAACTAATACATACTATTTATCATATATATAAATATAAATAACTAAATAAACACAGGTAGTAACAAAAGTCGTTTAAGAATTAGATGACGAGTTCAGATAATGTTCTCGGACAAGCTTTTTGAACACAGCTTTACTGGGGGCTTTGCGGATATGCACGGGCAAGGCGTTCCAAAGTAGTACCGCCTGAACAGAAAATGAGAAATGAAAAAAACCGCTAGAATGCAGTGGAATATCGGCTCTTAAATTATTGGACGACCGAAGCATTTTATCATGCGTTAAAAACCTATATTGGAAGTGATCCTTCAGATAAGGAGGAGTATTTGTATCATTCAAGATAGAGTAAAGCATAGAGAGAATTCTAGAATTACGCCTCTGACGAATAGAAAGCCACTTGAGTTGGCTGCGAAACTGAGAGATGTGATCATATTTACGAAGGCCAAATATGAACCTGATAGAATTGTTGAGAAGGCGTTCTAGTTTATTGAGAAGAGCTTCGGTCAGATCTGAGTAGCACACATCTGCATAATCGATGACAGGCAAAATTAGGGTATTCACTAACATTAGTTTGGTCTTAATGGGAAGGAAGTGCTTTAGGCGATATAAAGATCGCAAGGTAGCATTGACCTTACGAGACACTTCTGTAACCTGCGTACTCCAACTCAAGGAGCTGTCAATATACAGGCCAAGATTCCTCACCGACTCCGAAATTGGAATTTGCGTACCGTCATAAATGACTGCAGGTAAAGAATTCCGGTCAATCCTAGCCAGCAGTCTAGAGCTTCCAATGACGATAGCTTGACATTTGGCAGGGTTGACTGGTACCCCATAGCGCATTGACCAACTCCGGAGAGCACTCAAATTATCGTTTATCTTAGCTATTGCACTGTGGAGGTTATCAACATCGGCTTGAGCGTATAGTTGCAAATCATCAGCATACAGATGATACGAACAGTTGATAAAAGGAGTGATGGAGCCAATAAATAAAGAAAATAATAAAGGAGAGAGAATACCGCCTTGCGGGACACCAGCATCTAAACAAGCCCAGTCCGAGGAGGCATTACCCATACAGATGGACTGCTGGCGCCCGCGAAGATATGAAGAGAACCAATTCAGGGCAGAGGGCGAGAACTGTAAGTGAGTAAGAATAGCGAGGAGAATATCGTGGTCGACTGTGTTAAAAGCGTTAGAAAAGTCAACAAGCGCCATCACCGTCAGTTTACGATCGTCCATCCCTTTTCTGACGTCGTCACACACTCTGACTAAAGCGGTGAAGGTGCTGTGACCGGAGCGGAACCCAGACTGATATATACTCAGCAGGTTATATTTCGATATATGAATAGAGACTTGCTTATGTACACAGGCTTCCAGAAGCTTAGAGAGGAACGGGAGAATAGATATAGGCCGAAAATGGTTAGGGAGCGTAGGATGGGATACTTTAGGAAGTGGACGAACAAAGGCTTTCTTCCAGATAGAGGGATACTGACCAGAGGACAAGGAAAAATTAATGATATGGGTAATAGCTGGAAGAAAGTTATCAATTACGTTGGAAATCATAGTCCTACTCACTTCATCACATCCTACAGCCCTGGATTGGATACTGAGGACAACCTTTTTAACCTCTTCCTGATTAATAGGAGAGAATTTAAAGGCAGGGACAAAAGAAGATTGCATAGAAGCAATGGAAGCAATAGTGTGGCAACGGATTGTATTGTTCATAGGAACCGTGGAAGTAAAATGACGATTTAAGTCATCCAAAGAGAGAGAGGAACAGCAATCCGACGAAGAGGGTTTACCCACACCAAGTGACCTCAGAAATTTCCACATACCAGCGGCTGACGAGAGAGAAATATTAGAGTGGATATATCGGCGTTTAGCTATTCGTACCATCTGATTGCATCGATTACGCACAGCTTTAAATGCTACCCAATTGGTTTCAGTGCGCTCCTTCTTATATTTGCGAAAAGCACGATCCCGTCTGGCCATTGCTACGCGAATATCGTTAGTGAACCAGGGAGCAGGAGGACGCCTCAATTTCACCTCATGCAACGGAGCGTGAGCGTCATAAAGTGAAAGAATGGTGTTGTTAAGGAAAAGGACTTTATCATCCACCGTTGACGCATCAGTTAAAGGGGAAAAATTGATCAAAGAGGCATCTCTCTTGAGCTTGCCCACATCCATTCTTGCGAAATTTCGCAATTGCAATACGGCAGGAATTTGTTTGGGAGACTTAATTTTATAAGATGTGTAGACAAGATCATGCCGGGAAAAGCCAGGGGCAGAAAGTTGACCATAAGACACAATGCACTCCGGAGACGCGACTATGATAAGATCAATCCATGAGTCATCAGTGTTGATATTATGATGAGTTGCTGATAAGGCAAGAATTGAGAAATTAACCGACTCAACTAAGGATTTAAGTCTTAGGGAACGAGGAGTGCACTTAGACATGTCAGTATTAAAGTCTCCCATTATTAAGCAGTGTGTATACTCAGATCCCAGGGTCTCTAAAACTGACTCTAGAGTGTCAGAAAAATCGATGGATGGAGGACAGTATACTACGCCTAGAATCGCCTTAGTGCCCATGACATCTAGTTCTATGAACAGATACTCAGGTGAAGCAGTGTAACAAGACGGCGAAGAGGCAATAATTTTGTACTTAAAAGAGGATCTTAAATAAATCGCTACACCGCCACCCCCTTTCTCTGTGCGGTCATTGCAAATCAGCACAAAACCCGGAAGTGAAAAAGTGGTTGAGTGTAAGGAGGGTTTTAGCCAGGTTTCCGAAATCAAAATGGCATGTAAATTATTTACGTTGAAAGCAGCCTCAAGTTCGGAATAATGACTCGGAATACTCTGTGCATTAATATGGCATACATTTAAATAGTTTTGTTGGGAAGTAAACACTCTAGTTAAATTACAGTTTAAACTAACGTCCGAAGAACTAGAACAAGTGTCAAAAGTGTCCGAGGAATCACTGAGTGACTGATAATTATCTTCATCGAGTTCATCAACTCCTGACATAATAATATAAAGTGATAGATTACAATAAAATATTTTATAAAATTATAGAATTAAATCAAAACAAACTAAAAACTAAATAAAAAAAAAGCTAAATTTTATAATCTAAATTAACTAAAAAATTCAACTTAAATAAACCAACACCAAACCCACAGTTGACTGTTTACATCAGATGTTTTAGAATATTTTTAAGTTAAATAACGTTTCAGGTAAATTACATAAAAATGACAAATAAAGATAATTACAATATTACGATAACAAGTAATAAGAACAGTCAATAGACAATAAGAGATTAAAAAAAAAACATATGAATATATAACAGGCTGTGCTAAAGAGTATAGCAAACCTGTGCTAAGGTAAAAACTACAATAAAATAATAAAATTGTCTATGACAATAGTATAGCAAATGGAAGTCTTTGATTAATTAATACCTATTATCGCATTAATATTGTCACAAGTAATAATAGTTAAATAAAAAAAAAAAAAAGAACAATAATATTATAAATGTACAATACAATTATGTAAAAACAAAACAACTTTTAAATTGCCTTATGATAAAAAAAGAACAGAAGCTAAAACGGATCGCAAATTACAAATATGGACAGGTGACAACAGTGACGTATGACAGATGACATGCAAAGGCAGGCTGTTCTGTAATTTTGACAATTACTTTGACATGAAATTATAATATTGTTGTTTTGAACTTTAGATTGACTAATAATAATACAAATATGACGGTAAATGGAATTGCAACTTTTAGACTACACCCACAGAGTGAAAATATAAAAAAATAAGTTGTTTATGTGCTACAAGAGACAAACTCACTTCCTAGGGGCCGCACGTCTACTTCGCTTGAGGTCATCTCCTGACATACCGGCAAGAGGCAATTTACGCCGGGCATCCTGGACGCGATTTGATGTCTGCAAGGGGGCACGACCACCTGTCTTTTCACTCCCAGAACCCCCAGACCTTGATTCTGTAGTCGGAGAAGTGTCAGTTAATGGAAACTTGGAAATTAGTGAATGCAGTTCTTCGTCCGTGGCAATCCTCTCCCGACCACCGCCAGGAACTTTAATATGGATTATTCCATCAAGCGACCAAACATTCCTTATGCCAAAATGCTTCCGGGCCCTCGTATGAATTGAATGTCTGATGCGGGTTAAAAATTCTGACATGGTGAAATTGGTTCCCTTGAGCTTACTCTTGGACTTCCACACTTCAGATTTGGAGTGATGGTCTCGAAAATGCACCAAGACAGCACGAACACGGTCACTACCCGGAACTCCCAGCCGATGATACCGCTTTAGAGAAGTTTCAGAAATATGAGGAAGACCTAATTTGTCATGGAAAATTTTTAAAACTTCACACTGGACATCTAGCTCTTGGTCTTCAGGAATGCCTTTGACAAGCAACACTTTCTGACGCTGCCTCATGTCCATAGCATCCACTACTCTGGTGCAGTCCATAACCTGCTGACGGAGCATACTCAGCATGTTTCCAACAAGGTCCTTGAATGCTTGGAAATCCTGTGCAAGTTGTACCACCGTTGGATTAGTTGGAGTAGTAGCAGCTTTAAGCCGATCTTCAAAATCTGCCATTCTTCTGTTCCAATTTAATTCCAATTCAGTGACATTTGCCATTTTTATGTATGCCAATAGTGCAAGCCAATTGGGAATAAATTGCAATATGTGACAAATGTGTGACAAATACACAATATGTAGTGATATGTGGTGGCTGAGGGATGGTGCAGGTAAAACTATTTTAGTAATTAATTAAATTAGGCATTTATTATGCTAAAATGACTTTGCCCTAACAATTAATCAAAATAATACTTTAGAAAATATATATGATTATTTAAACCAAATAAATTTAATTAAATATTGCAGAGAAAAATAACAGCTGTTTGTAGTTTGACACCTACCCTCAGAAAAGTATATTATGCTCTATAAAATGTAATGTCATACCTATTCTGGTACGAATAAAAGGCATAAAACATTAACTATGAGCTTCCCTTGGCAGCTCTGCCCACGCTCAATTCTGTGCACAAATTTTCAATTTCGAGACAGAAAACTATATTTCTCTATATATATACTTAGTTCCTTACCTAATCACTGTTACCCCTCCTACGCACTAACATTTAACCACGGAGGCGTCAAACCGCTCGGGTAACTATCATCACAATTTTATGGCGGTTAAATGCACACTTCAGAGTTTGTTTTCGAAGTACGTAGTTGCTGATGGCCCTAACTACCCTTCCAGTTTGACCAGGTTTTGATGGTGAACCTAAAGCTCAGCCGGGTAACAATCAGAAGCGGTTATTGTTAATAAATTGTTAATACGGTAAATTTGTTAATATCATTAATAAATTGTTTAACCGTAACAATGTTGTCTCTACGAAGGTGCTCTAAATATTATTCCTATCCAAATGAAAGCATAAAAACATCAAACGCCGCACCCTCTACCAAAAAGGGCGAAACAGGTCAGCCATTTCTCATTTTAATTGATTTATTTTTATTAAGATTCATGCGAGTCTCCCTTAGCTCCTAGCATGATTTTGATTTTTACCTTAAGTAAATATTATTGAGGTAAAATCGAGTAGTAGTATTCGATTATTCAACATAATTATATGTAGGCACACTTATTTGAAGAAAAATGAAATTGACTAAGATTATCAAATTGTTGTTACTATAGTTGTTACCCTGAATAAAATTATTAAAATAATTAAAACTTTACCTATATTACTATAAAGTCCAAGTTTTATGCCTATACCGCAAAATTACCTTGTATAGAATAGCAGACAGACAAAAATACATGAACATCTCTGTTACACAAATAGGATAGGAATTCCATCCGAGATCTTTCACCGACACCTTGCTAATCCTAAAGACTAATTTGGAATCCCTAATACAAGCTAGTTTTGAAGTATATTTTCACTGTTTTACCCTTAACCCACATAAAATATTATACGGTTGTTATAGAGCCAAAATAGTCGAACCACAAAGAGCTTTACCACGTTTATAACTTACAAGTACAAAAGCTAAAAATATCACAGGCTTTCTAATCATATAGACATATCGTGATAGAAAATAAAAGAGAAACAAGTAGAGCTAAGATCGTATTCAGATAATATAGCAAGGGAACCTTCGTAAATCTATGAAAATAACAATAAAATATCATTTTTATAACACTTCACGGAATTAATTATCGGAAATATCGGCACCCTACACGTGTATATAAAATACTTCATATATCTATGAACTACTTATTTTTTCCTCAATGTAGTTTGATAACAATTATTATAATCGATTACATCATGACAACAGACTATTCAAAAAAAATGTAATATATACCTACCTTATAGAAACAGTTTTATATAAAAGACACGTAAGTTTTAATGTCAAAAACTACTTACTTCTTTCAAGTAATAGTGTTGAGTTCTTAACATTATTACGAAAAGCAAGCACGAATCAATTTATTATTCGAATGAATGAACAAAGTCTATCTTTCTTTAATATACTGTTTTATTTCAACTATATTCAAAGAAACACGTCTTTACTTTTCATCTCCAAATTTTCATTGAGTACCGAAACTTCGTAACTACCACAAAGTCTAACAATTTCAGCATAAACATGTAAAAGTTATAGACTAACAGAATGAACTACAGTAACGAATAAACTTTCCTTTTTTGTCGAAATAATACGTCTTTTCGATACTCTCGTTACTGTCAGAGAGTTAGCAATGGACAGTAAAAAAATAATTGTATGTTTCTGTGCCTTCAAATCAGAATCAACTTTTTACTACAGTACTCTTACCATACATCAAATCCCATCCAATCAGCGCCCAGATCGGACTGTAGCAGAACTGATTGGAAATACGTAAGCAAATACAAAAAACAGTCATTTTTGTAAAAACGTAAAAACTCATATTAAGGGTACAAAAGTTTCGGAGCGGACCAAAATATTTGACGAAACTATCCAATGAAACATCTGTCACATTGAATTCTCCGTACGCGAAAGCATAATAGGGTTTACCTATCAAATAAAGAATCGTTAATAGTTTTTGATGTCCATCAAAATGTACATCCGATATTTTGGGGTAAAAAATGTGCGAAAATAACGAAAGAAATGGATTTTTCATTCGTATTCGAGTTTTCCTCGAAATAAAAGTACCGCTGGTTGTTGTCGTACTAATTTATCTACTACAATGGCTCAATTAAAGAAGCATACCTTAATGATGATAAATAATTTGCAGTAGTACAAATAAGTTGCAGACAAAATAGTGTTCTTTTAAACAACGTGTATCGACATATTATTATCCGCCGTAATGTAGCCGTGCCTCTCAAAATATTATATCGAAAAGTATGATTCTAGCTTCATGAACAAAGAAGTTACAGGGGGTCAAAAATGGGCCGAATTGCTTCGAGAAAAGAATGCTACGGCCGTGCCGCTTTTTTGGCTTTGGCTCGACTTGGCGGAGGCACTGCCGTGCCTCCAGATTTTGTCTACATGTTATACATATTTGTAGATAACATGTAGACATATTTTTCTGACACTTAATGTCTACAGATGCCTATAAAAGAAGCCTAAAACACAAAAGGACTAATTGGGCTTTTGTGATATAAGACTACTTATATAATATAAACCACGCAGAAAATCAGCCCTATCACAAAAGAAATGAAAACATTAAACATATAAACGAAATAATACAGACTTGGTGACAGATTAATTAATAGAATACTCGTCTTCTATGAGATAAGAATTGATTTAGGTACACAGTAATATAAATCCAATTTTGACCTTTACATACACTTAGCTAGACAGTCCTTGAATGTTCCTAGGCCCTGCGACCTAAATATACAAATTAATATCAAAATAGCTGTCTGCAAGTTCCAAGTAGCTACTTATTTGAAACTTACGCTCAACATGTACAATATTAAAATATAATAAATTTATATTAGAAAATTTACTAGAAACAAGATTTAGTAACGTAATGTATTTTTGTATACTTCTTTCTTATTTCAGAAAAATGTCATAGGGGCACACATAGATTAGTAAAGATTACTCACTCCTAACAAGAAAATGTTCCCAGTTTTGAGAATTGAAATAGTTGCGTAAAAAAGTTTATATCACGGCGTGCGTAAATGGACGTTTTACGCACGCTTCGCGTGCGCAAAACCCCCATTTCCGACCCCGTAATATAAAATTTTATACAACACGCGGACGAAAAATGTTTTTCTGACTCGTGTGATTGCAGTCCTCGCCTGCGGCTCGGCCTGCAAACTCACACTTGTCAGAAAAAAATTTTTCGTCCTCGTATTGTAATGTACTATTTGCCACGTCTCCGTGCTAAAATGTCCCTAAATTATTTTGTTAATTTGAAATAATTATTTATTTATTATGTAAATTACGCAGTATTAATTATTTTATTCGTAAATTTTCTCTAAAAATGTTTTTATTTGTCAAGAATTCAAAAAAAGAACTTACTAAAATAAGCCATTTGTGGCTTCATACAATTTCAAGGCGGCGAAGTATCTTTACTAATCTATGGGGGTACATAAAGATAATTAATCAGCCAAGTTAAGGCCTCCGCCATATTGGATTTAGTATGACGTCACTAATTTACTAAACGTGTGTGCAACATTTCAACTAGATCGGTTGGGGTTAACTGGTTTAAATTTCAGTTGCAAAATTCAACCCTCATATTCTGTACTAACCAAGCATGTTCAATAATCTTGTAAAAAAATTTTTTCAAACTATAATTTTTGTGTAGGTATAAAAATTGAATAAGAATTTCATACAAAAGAAAAATGATTTATATGGCTTCTCATTGTATGATAGGGGTATTGAAATAATACTGTATACTTAATAACGCTTTTATTTTTATCATAAGCGTATCATTCATACTTCATTTTCATGTGTCATTAAAAAATATATTGATTAAAAAAACAAATTTTACAAGATTCTAAGGCTCACTAAAAATGTATTAACATAACAGTTTATAACTTATTTATTAAGTTAAGCTGTCATACTCGTACATCTAAGAAGTTACTGTAACTTCGCGTAAAGGTATTTTTTTTTTATTTACTCTTTATTGACCATGTTAAAAACAGTGTGGTGCAAAAGGCGGACTTAATGTTAAATAGCATTTTCTCCCAGTCAACCTTAGTCCTAAACTTAATTAGTGATGTGCAGAAAAATTGAAGGCGGTACAACCATACTAAAAAATAATAATAATAATAAATAGGAAATAAAATAAAATGAAAAAAAGGGAGAAAGGAGAACATGAAAAAAGAAAGTGAAAATGAAATGTGAGAAAGAAAGAAATGTTTATTTCTGTTGTCTCTGTAAACAATCACTAATCAGTAACAAAGAAAATAGGAATAATATATATGCTATATACATATAATTAATACCCGTTTTAGTTAAGCTCCCCTAGTTAAACCAGTTACTAAATGTCTTTGTTAAAACTAGAATTAACTAATGCTCTATATTGAATAAAAGGTAAAACTAATTCTAACGCGTTCTAAGTGAAAACAAGTTTTTATTATAATACTAGCTGACCCGGCGAACGTTGTGTTGCCATATAAATAAAAAATGTTAGGGGTGTGAAAAATAGATAGTAGCTCAGTCCTATTGAATATGCATATAAAATTTGGTGAAAATCGGTAAAGCCGTTTCGGAGGAGTACGCTAACTAACATTGTGACACGAGAATTTTATATATAAGATATATTTACGTAACTCTGGTTTGAAAACCAACAAACGTACCCGTTTTGAATTTCAATTCTAAGATCTGTTCTCCATTACATGAAAATAGATGAAAGTTGGAAACAATAAAATCTGACATTTCGATTCGAGTCGTGTCTAAAACAGTATGTGCTTTGTTCCGTCCACTTTGAGACACGTGTATCATGTAACGGATGCATGAACAATTTTATTGCTACTCACATAGACATTCATTTTAGAAGTTCTGTAGTTACCTTTTTATCTTTTCCGTGTACCTGCAGGAAGAATGTTAACTCTTATTTTAGAATAAATTTGTTAAAATGTTAAACGGTTAGGCTACCAACAAAGAGACATACATAAAATAACATTATTAAGAGACATACATTATTAATTAAGATATTTGATAAGCAAAACGCCTTCAGTAGGCACATGTGCCATCGTCCCTGTAATTTTGGGAGTAGAAAACGAGAGGAGTAGGACGGCCACCGGGGGGATTTTGGTGTGGTAAGAATCCCACATAACCCCGTGTCGCTTCCGCAACATTTGAAGGTTGTTAAAAAAAGTACATATGCTATGCACTGAAGGCGTTTTCTTATCACGCGGGCTTGTGACCGCAAGCGTAACTAATCTACATGTGTGAATTAAGGTGCTTCAGACTCTCACGTTCCACGTGTGTGTAGATTACAAAACAGGAAAATTATGTAAGAAGTGTGACAGGAAAAATTCGTTATTATATTCTACTCTATTCCAGAAATAAATATTATTTCATTCATTTGCTATACAATATTTTTATCTATTTATAAACGTATCGTCCTCATACATATTATTTACCTCACATATAATAAATTGTGTGTTGACAAACGAACGTAAACTTATGTGAAGCTTGAATAGCTAATAAAAAGAAAAGCCAAGTCTATAAAAAGATGAATAAGTAGGTTCGACTCTATTCGGTGAAAACATGAAGCCCACACTCAATATACGATATCAACAACAAACTAAATATGGAATAATACTCTTGAGTAACCTCTATACAACAGATATAGGTAAGTTACGCTCTTACTTTATTTGGTAAAGAAACTTACAGTAAAAATAAATACGTACGTGTTTTGGTTGTCCGAGTGAGAAGCAGTGGGCGGCAGGAATCTAGCGAGGTGTCGCTGCAGCAGCAACTGCCTGAAGGTCTGTCGGAATTGCCGTGACATGGAGCAGTAGAGCACGAAGTTTATCGCACCATTCAGTAACGCCAGAAAATCCATTAACTCGCCGAACAAGTTGTAGCACTTCTTGAAGAAGCACCAGCCGAGCAATCCACTCATGAGGCCTAGGATCCCTTGAGGGAGCTCTGTCACGAGGAACAAGAGCAACACTGCCAGTAACATCTTCGTTGTTCTATCCGTTCTCTTGTCAGCTTTGTGCTGTCTTTTGACCATTTTCTCAGCGGCTGGACAAGCGCTGTAGTTTCTAAGATTCTTTTGGTGCTGATTGGCGTTGTACAGAGCTCTTATCAGCCACAAGCTTATCACTGTCAGGATAGAGCATGGCAGTAATTTTATCAGAACAGCGTGAACCCAAAAATTGACTTGGTATAGGGTCCCTTGGCTGTCTGAATCCACATGATACGCTGTCCCAGTATGCCCGTTCATATCGCTGACGTCCTTAGTGTGAATATCAAATACCTGTGGAATAAACAAAGTGTTTGTAACTCATTCGATGATAATTTGCATTGTATGATAAACGCTGCAGTGTATTTGCGAAGAACTGTGCAGGAATGATTATAATGTCTTTGTGCGAATTCGTATTCATGAAGGTATCTGAGTTTCTAACATATTTCCATTGTTGCAATCGTAAGTATAATGGGTGTGTCATCGTCGGTATAACAATTCGCAAGGTACACAAACATTTCTGTCATATGGTAACATAGTTTTATTTCTTACCGACTACAATACCTACAATTACTCTTGAAACTATACCCCTAACATATAATTGCAATAATTAAATAACCACATCGACATACTTAAAGAGATTTTCAGTAAAATATACTTCCACCAGAGTATATACCTACCTAGAAGACAGTGCTATAAAAATATAAATATTTAAAACAAGCTTTCTACTAACGTCGTTTTTTTCGTATTCGTCTGAAAAAATCCTTCATTTGTTACCCATATCTTGTGAATACATAAAAAATAATAGGTCCACCATTTTGAGTTATCATTCAAACCAAAAAATCTATGCAAAACTTCAGCTAAATTAATTAAACATTTAGTTCCAAGATTGTACCCTCAGATACATACGAACTAACAGGGAAACTGAAATAAAAGCTCGTCAAGTAAATAAGAGCTTTATATATTCATTGGCATGATTCGCTTGGGATTCCAGCTAAAATAAAATGATTAATTCTAGCCAGAAATTAAGCAAGAGAATATACTTGTAAAACCTAACACATTAAAGTAAAAAGTAATCTTCAAGTATAAATATTTCAAGGATTTATTAAATACTAGCTTTCCTTGTAGCTATGCTTGCTAACACGCATATTTTTTTTATTTAAATAAGAAATCTTATAGTACCCTCACGTAAAAGTTTAGTTATAATCAGTATAGCTGCTTACGAACCATACTTACATACATATACATAGATAGATAACAGAACTATAAATTGGTTCCGATATTTTAATATTGCATCAATAAACATGCAAATAAGTGCAGTTACTTTATAGCAGCATATATTACCGCATTATAATAATACAATTAATTTATATTCAATAGGTAGATAGGTATATAAAGCAATCACATTATATCAATCTGGATTAATTCCTTGAAACGAAATAAATAAATAACTTTGAAATAGAAAATACCAGCTCGAACATAATAAATAATTAAATCAGTGTGGAATTTACCAAGTCTGAAGTGTAATTTAGCATTTTTGCTTAATGTACAGTCTCAGAAGTACACTAAATCTTAACTCTTCTCAGACGATGGATGCTTAGACCCAGACGTTATAATTTAGACTTCTTAAACTTGAGTAAGGTATTTAAGATTGTTGTTCATCTTAAGTGTCTAATGATTCTAATCAATAATTAATGTACATACATAAACAAAATTGATTTATTTATCTGCACAAGACAGTGTCAACGAAATAAATGCAATATTTAAAGCTATGTATTTTAATCCCGTCACATGTGCCTATATTAAAAAACAATTGACATTCTTAGTTTGATTGTAAACATTTGCACAATTTATAACATCGTATGGAAACGGATGAAATAAAACATGTAAAATGTATTATTTCATTATTTTGTTCCATTGTTAATAAAATTATAGGACCTGGGGGCCCGGCAGTGACTCCGCCAAGTCGAGCAAAAGCAAAAAAATAAATAAACGCCAAGGTGTGTTACTCCAACAACCACCAATAACCAACCAATTTAACCAATTGATAACCACCTTGCCGTACAGAACATGATAAAAAAAAACTATTTAATACTTATAACTTTTTATTTTTTTAAGTAATGTTAGTATGACTTTGTCGTATAAAACAACTACATATTAATTGAAATTGACTCAATAGGAATGTAATCTTATCAGGGATTGATTACAGATGTCCATGGGCTACAATGGCCACTTGCCATCAGGTGGGCTGTATGCTGGTTTGCTACTTCAACATTATAAACAAAAATACTCAACATAATTATGTTTACTTACCATAAATGTGGGAATGCACAAAATCGGAGGAAGGATGAAACTGCTGAGTATGGCGATGCTACACCGGCGTTCCGTGCACAGTATATGGCTTCTATCAGAGTACCTGTACACGAAAATCATAAGATATATCTTCAGAATAAAGCATTCGATTTAGTAACAAAACTATATTTTATAAATTAAAATAAGTTACAAAACAAAACAAATACAGGGCTGTGGTTACTTCTGGTCTTCACTTAACGTACCGTAACATACGATACTCGAAAAATAACACTAATATATATATATATATATTTTTCATTTAGTAAACATTTTATTTTGTACACAAAACTATATCTATGATTATTCAACGTCGAATATCATAGAGTTCAATTTTACGAGTTTGTATTGATAAGTAAAGACATTAAAAGTTCTCGTTACCCTTTCCACTGACAAATCATCCAATCTGCTTATCCAATCAAAAGCTATGCTAATTGGATTAGAGAAATTAACTTTCGTATATATCCATTTCTCGAAACTTTGAGTAATAATCTATCCTGATAATGAGATTCGTTACTGAATGGCACATTACTTGCGTTAATTAAATCCAAATCTGGATTACTACCAAGACTGTTTCATGGAACAAAAATGATTTTAACACGTTCACTGCGGTTCACCCACAATCGGCCCGACGCGGTGCCAAACCAATATGCGCACAGGAAAAATAGGTCTTTCTCGCTAGTGCGAAACCTGTTTCTTGGGTATTTTTACGAATATGACAAAGACAAATATAGTTTTCGATTTGTGACCAACAATGTAGAAATATAGCAATCTAATAATGCGGCAGGCCTTTTTCGACCTCCGCCGCATAGAACATAAAAAAAGTTATCTCAGTGCGGGGGCAGGCCTGTTTTGGTGGATGACCGCTTGCGACCTGTTGCCGCACTGTGCAGATGCGTACGCGTTGAGCCGCCCGTAGTGTTGTGCTAGCTTCGGGAGGAGGACGCGCTCGCGCTACTCGGTTTCCTGCAAGCTTCGTTACAATGGCGCATCGTAAAAAAAATAGTACTAGAAAATGATAGTGATAACGAAGAAGAATACGGTGGTTCATATTTCGCAATCCCTAAACGAAATAAATACAGAAAAATATTTCAAAAACAAGAAGTTAAGCCATCCACCAGCAGAATTACAATTTTGGAAAATAAAATAATCCGCTCGTCAAATAAACATCGAAGTTTTCTTAGCGATGACAGTGAAAGTGACGAAGAAATTTTGTCGAAAAGAAAAAAAAATGAGTCTCCTGGTTCTAGAAATCATATTTACGTCAGCCCTAGTGGGACAAAACTTCATGTGATAAATCTGTCTCCAACTATACAAAAACGCGTAAGTTTAAAATCAGTACTGTTATTTAATTTGATTTATCTATCAGTAATTATTAAAAGAGTTTGCATCATCTTACTTTTCAGACGATCAGAGATACAGCTTGCATTGTCTTAACAAGCTGGGTATAACTAAGACAGTGATATTTATATATTATGCATATTATATTGTATTATAAACTTAATAAAATTAATGACTCGATATTTTCTTTTCTTTTACTTTCCCATCACTACAAAAATTACACTCTAGTGCGGTATCGGGCCTCATCGACCAGACATTTTCGATTGCTAATTGCTCATTTTCTATTTGGAGGAGCCAGGGGCGGGACTAATGTATAGACAAGTGATTCATGAGGATTTTAAGAGTATAAAAATTGGTAATGTAAAATGCGACTTGACTAAGATAATAGGACTTCAATACCACCCAGAGGTGTCGGGTCGAAAAGGCCTGCCACGCACAATAAGAAAGTCATGTGGATGCAGTTTTGGACTGCCGTCGCACTAGCTGAAAGTTACTGTTTTTTTTTACGCAGCCAACGTGTTAAGCAGTCATTTCTTAATCGTAAAACAAATATTTCTGGACGAATAAGTAATAATCCGTGTTTCCTCTCTAATAACGGAAAACAATTTCCTTTCCGGTGATTTTATTGCCTCCCTTTTTATGCTCTGTTGGGAACAAAAGCTTTATAAATTATAGACCCGGTTCCAACAAGTATCAGCTTTACACCGATACTAGCGAAAATATTTTTATTCGGGTCTGGGTACAAAGTAATTGATAAGAAAGAATGGCAATAGGAGTTTGGGTGGAGTAAACAGACGCGATATTAAAGCTTTGCCCTTCGACATTCTTCAAATCGGTCCCAAATAGGTGGGACATATTTAAACGGGTCACGAATGCGTCATTATTAAGGGTTAAGTTGCAAGGAGCTATGTAAGTGTATCTTGCGTGCCCAGCCCTTCAAAAGAGCAATATTGTTTAAGATCGAAATATCTAAATACAAACATGACAAATATTTGGACCAAGATTTTCCTAAATAAAATCATGAAAAACAGAATACAGTATAGCAATATTGGTATATCAGAAAGATCCAAATCCAACGTGACAAATATTTAATCCAATATTGGTGTAAATAAAATAATATATATTTCTGGTTTACACGACATTTTCAATATAAAGTAGGAAAGGCAGCACTAGTGAATGATATCAGGTAAACCTAATACATATGAAATATGAAACATATGAAAAAAAATTGCTGAAAAATGCAAAGTGTCATATGCTTACCTACCTCCAAATATTGTACACAGTTATACTCACTTGATTGCCAGATATCTCCAGATAGCGAGCGAGAGAGTGAGGCAGATGGACGCCGTGTGTAGAATCTGTGCGAAGTGCATGTGGAATAGCAGGTACATCGCCCACGAGTACGGGAAGTCCAGTGTTTCCGGCAAAATCTAAGAAATAAACAAACATCGTTAACATATCATCAACAGAAAAGACTTGCTAAGCTGTAGAAGTGCGTGCTTATTTACTTAATATATTAAATAGAAGAAAAAAATTAATAGGACACACGTCAGGGCACTGGTTCTATTACAGAGCCTCCTATTATAGGCTCATCTACCTCTCGCGGGTCCCTGAATAACCACATCTCAATGAATTTGACAACCCATTAAATTAGCTTAGCCTACTTAAATAATCCACTTCAAAAACCATCCTTCTTTTTGTGATAAAGTTTCATGAACTCATGGCACAAAATTAAAAAGACGTAAAAATGCTTTTCAAGAGCAACGAAGAGGATAAAGAGATATTGATGGCATTTTGACTCACAAATTCCCAGGCGACAATCATTACTTACCCCAGTTACTGGTCATCATCTGACAATCAGAAAACACTGTGATGCCCTTTAAGGTTTTATTGACATCAAAATATATTTGGGTAAAACGTTGTCCCGTGTTAAAAAATTCATCCCCATTTCTAAAGTGATACTTAAACGTATTTTTTTTTATTAGATTTACATTAAACAGTAATCTCTATCTAAAAGAAAAATGTGTTTTATAAAATCGCTTAAAAAAATGATTTCTATTTCATAAAACCTCCTTTATAGCGAAATAGTCGACTAGACTTGTTACTAAGTCAAAACCTTAAACTTTATTTAAATATGACCTTATTTCAGTTACGAAAACAACCCTCGTCAAATTTTAGAATAATGAGATTAAACACGGCGCCTTTGATATTATTCCCAAGTTAAAGAAAATTAGAGAAATCAAAGGCAAGGTACGAGTATAATAATAAAACGATTTGTATTTAACGGCTAATAAAATGGTAATGGGTGGAATAAAATATTGTAATAAAGACTTCATGTTAGACTTCATCGTTTCGGGATTATATTTAAGAATTGTAAAAGAAATTGTTTTTTTTTTTCAGAAAAATGGTAAGTAATGAACGTTATAACGGAAATATATAAAAGTTGAAATGTTCATAGAATATATTATCAGAATATATGACAGTCTCCTAGAAACAAATTTAGACCACGTAATTGAGGTAAACGATAAAAATATGCTCATTCAAAATTATGCCTCTTGAATGAAATTCAGTAGTATCCGGCTTAGACACCACAAATACAACAGCATCCTCCGGTTGCGTTCCTTCGGAGATCGGAGTTCTACGCAGCGCCGAGGACGGCCACCGGGAGGGGTTTTAGTGCGGTAAGAATCCCACATAACCCTGCGTCGCTCCCACGGCCCCGGGTAACTTTTGAAGGTTTCCCCCTCGTTAACAAAAAAAAATACAGCACAAATAACAATCTATCTACAAGTCTAATAAAGTTATTTGGTTTCCTTGTGGTTTTATTCGTGTCCATTAGCAAATGATTAGTAAATTTCTATTAAGCACATAACTTTGAGAAATGTGATGTATGGGCGCCTAGGATTTAAACCTCGATCTATAGCGTAAAAGTTCGGAACTTCAAACCACTAAACTATCAAGTCTACACCAATTGAGTTTATTCACATCTAGAGTCACACTTGTGGACATCTAATAAGTTACATCAACACACTTAATTAACACTTCACGTATTTCAACGAACATGGGCGATACTAGATGGACAGCGAAAACGAAAGAAAATAAAGGCAGAATCAATTTACTTTTTGGTACGACACCGAGTAAAACGTCAAAGGCAATTTTGTTGAAAGTCCGAGCTGAAGTATTTTTATACAAATTTTAATGGACAAGAAATTGCAGACCTAATATTTATAGTGACATTTTTAGATTCTCTCTCATAGTTCAGATTTATTTTTTTGTCTTGAAATAGCAAATGAGCCTGGATGAATGAATTTAATGTTAAAATGGTAACATAATGTTTCGTGACCGATACTACGAAAAATATAATTCACACTGAAATAAGGAAACACACATGAACGTAATGACACGACTGACACGTAATGTTACATTCTGATACAACGCATCTAAATATAACCGAAGTGAACCTAAAGTCGATCGCGGATGATGATCAAATGCTATAAACTAGTGGTTGAAATCATCATCATCATCATCAACCCATTACTGTCCCACTGCTGGGCACGGGTCTCCTCTCATAATGAGAATGATTAGGATATAGGCCACCGCCGTTTTGCAAGTGATAATTAATTTCTAATACGCACATAACTTTGAAAAATCGGAGGAGCGTGCCTGGGATTTGAACCTCGGACCCCTCGATCGAGAGGCCGAGTTTCTTAACCGCTACGCAATCACGTGTAGTTGGAACGAGGTCTCTAAATCGAGGGGTGCGTGGTTCGAATCCTGAGCACGTACCTCTGATTTTCAGAGGTATAGTACTTAAAGTACGTATAAAAATTAGTTATCACAATAAAGTTTCACTTTTATGTCGTGCAAAAGCCTACGTACCTGAGAGTTCTAAAGAAAGTTCTTAGATATGTGTCATGTCTACCAAATTGCGCTTGGCCAGAGTGGCAGACTAAATCCCTCTTACTATGAGATGATCACTGTGCTCAGCAGTAGAACAATAACATAACGACAAACTAAAGTCGATCACACATGTATTGCACTCCTGACGACTAATTGGGACGTCGGTAACTTCTCCCAGTTAGTATGCAATTACACAGACGGCAGTAATGTGACATGCTGAGCGCCCTACACCTACAGTGTTTCATTTACGCACTATTGCACTATTCAATTTTTCTGCACATCCCTAAGGTTGACTGGGAGAAAATGCTATTTAGCATTAAGTCCACCTTTTGTACCACACTGTTTTTAACATGGTCAATAAAGAGTAAATAAGAAAAATATATATATATTGCAATGGACGATTGTATAAAATTACAAGTGTGTACTTTTAATGTAAATGTTATTAATGGATTTTTTTTACAAACTGTTACACTACACAAACACTCTTGATCTTATATTTACTCGACTAGAGTTTAACTAACAAACTATCAAGAATTAACAACAACAACAACAACAACAACAACAACAAAAATTAAAAACAACAATTAAATAACAAAATATCAAGTACGTGCAGAATTCTAGACTTCGAAAAGATACAATTTATTCGATTTTAAAGCTGCTCAAGATTCAAAATGACTAACAATTTCAAAGCAATTTAATCTTCGCAGAACGCGAATGTCAAAGCATTCCTTTTAAGTAGTACACTGTACAACTCTCTTTGTATACGATGCAAATTTGAATGACTTAAAAGTAGAATTTATTAATGTACTCGTATTGAAGAACTTTAAATGGCAGGTCACTAACCTCTATTTAATATCACCCTACGTCGTCTAGACTGAAGTTAGGAAGCTTTTATAAATGTGTAACGGATTATTTATAAATGAGAACAATAATAATGTGTAACACCAGCTTAAGCTCCATCTTAAATAATTTAGGTAGGGATGGCGATCTGAGATCGATTAATCGAAGAATCGATCTTTCATTCTAGAAAATCGAAAGTCTATCTTTTCGACGTTGATCGATACGTATTTCTGTAATTGTTTGGTCCTGATGGCCTTTTTTCTGGATCTTCGCCCTTTTTAGCTGATTCTTTGGACCCCGATTTCAATGTGAATCCATTTATTGCACTACGATTCGAATCGATTCATGAATCGATCTTTTTCGAAAAGAATCGCTATCCCTAAATTTAGGTACAGTTTGTAACTCCATTTCAAAAGAAATATTTTTCTCTTGTCATAATTGAAACACTCTAAATGGAGCGATGTAATCCTATTGTCGTTCGAATTCCAATTCTGTAAGTAATCCTCTTTGAGCAAGATATCTTTATTTAGATTTAAGAAGTTTTAGATATAAAAGGCACATAAAACAGTGCTGAAATACTCGCAGGACCCCGACGTTGGACTTTTTCTATATTTCTACTTATTATGTGCTATAGATACAAATACCCTAAACCAAAATACTTCTACTATATTCGTTTAGAGATGGTTGTACTAGGTAAATTTGAGACTAGGTATGCCTGTTCCTAGTATTTAAAAATAAGTGATCCAGAAACCTGTTCCACCTAGTCCCATAAAGTCTTTTTTTTTTTGTTAACGAGGGGGAAACCTTAAACACATAACCATGTGGGACTCTTACCGCACTAAAACCACCCCGGTGGCCGTCCTCGGCGCTGCGTAGAGGACTCCGGGATCTCCAACGGAACGCAACCGGAGTCCTCTTAGCGCTGTGCCCCGTCGGGCTCCGCCCAGATGAGCTTGATGCTCACCACACCATCTGGTGTGCACGACGGTATGCGACCACACATACCGCCGTCCTTCCCGGGGTCGCTTGCTGGACGGTTCGAGCTCCCACTCTTGCCGCCCGCAACCCCGGAAGCCCCCTTTTAGTCGCCTCCTACGACAGGCAGGGGATACCGTAGCTCTATTTTGAACCTGTTCCACCTAGTCCCATAAAGTCTTATTATATTTGGTCCGTGTACGCGACACGCGTACAATGTGATCTTGGATTAGGTACATATTAAAAGTTGGACTAGGTCCTACCTAATACCTAGTCCCTGAACCTGTTCCAGTATATACGCCTCACCTCTATATTAGTTTTATTTATTTCACTTCATTAAATAACACGATTTACATATCCCAGAAACGACAGATGGTTCAAAGCTAAGTGCGTAGGTAATTAGTAGGCAAATTTCAGCTTTTCAGTAGTTCCAACCACCCGCACTAGCCTGTGTGTACTTAAATAAAAAATAGATGGAAAATATACTATGCTCTACCAGTTCACTCTATTAGTGATAGCTACCTATTCAAATGCTTCGTAATTAATATCAAAATCATACGAAGATGGTACAGTTAGGCGAATTTCTATTCACAAGGGTTTAATTGAAGGGTGTGTTGTATAGATCTTTGTGTTTGACACTGATTCCATGGATCGACCTATTCAACAATAGAATGTTCGATTTATATATAGAATATGGTGATATATAATATGTATATATAGTGACACTATTAAATATGGTGTTACGAAATAGGTCAACTGAATTTTCGGATTCTCAAGCATCTCAGGGGGGCTAGCCAAGTTGACATTCTACAGTCGCTTGCGCTGTAGAAACGCTATAGAAACGCTAATATGTATGAAATTATCAATGATCACGTGATTAAAATAGCGAAGTAGAAAAGTCGTAGCCAAGTTACACGATAGAATAGAACGCTAGCGATTCTACAATGCTCATGTCATTGCTTTTTTCCATACAAATGACAACCTTTGACAACCTTTTGACCACCTTTTGACTTTTTTGTCAAATTTGTTAGTGAAGCGTATTCTAAGATAAATGTCATAGTGAGCGATCGCGCCGACTCTGTAGAAAACGTAAACGCTAACGGTCTTATTCATAAAAAGTTATAGCACACTTATAACGTTGCTATAGTACGATTGTCAAAAAGTGTTATTCATAAACGCATTTTAGGCTCTAAACCGTTCTATAAACCTTCTATAACTTATAGAGGCCAGAACCCTACTATAACAGTGCTATAAGGCAAAGATGGCCGACTCTCAACAGCTGATTCGTGATTACTAACCTAATTTGACAATACGTTTTTAATAAATTATGTCAATGTCCATTTTGTATACAAACTTGAAATCATTTATTTTAATATCCGATAAATAACATTATTATATCACTATTTTAAATTACAATGCAAATTTTACAAAGCTTAGATTATTAAAAATCTAGAAAACCGTCCACTTCGAAGAACATTAGACCAAAGAGTGATCTGTTTTCATTAGACAACAGAGGAACAGAGGAAGCGTTATCGCTTTAATAAATCGACAGTAAATTTTATAATTGATCTCGTACGTAATGATCGTAAATTAGATCGCAGAGGTCCTGGTACACCTTCTGAAATACAGGGTTTACTGCCATAAGATATTGGGAATGTATACAAAACGAAACTTAATTGAATTTAACTTTATATAGTTATATCAATATTACATAAAACATTAATATCCAACCAATTTTCACTCCTTTATCTTTTAACAACTTTTGCTTCACATCCCATTTTAACAAATAAAATATTTTTAAATTCGCGGTATTTACAAATATAATGACACTGACATGTGATTTGGTTTTATCGACAACCCATGGACAAGAATGCCAAGACAGAATATTTTTTAGTACAAAATAATGTCATTTAATGATGTTTATCTATGGATATTCGTCAATTTGTTCGCCGAACTTCACTATAATGGCAACATTTTCATTTATAGTTGACTTTAGCGACACATTAGTTATAGAAGGTTTATGGAACGTTTATGAATAAGCAATTTTATAGAACGTTTTATAAGCTTATTGAACACTTTAACTAATGAGTGCTTAAAACCTTCTATAAGCATTTTTTATGAATAAGACCGTAATAATATGGCGGATTCTGTATCAGCTGTTTGTCACTTCACTACGCGCTATAACTGCATTATAGACTTTAATTACTTTTGATCATTTGAAAATGTATACTTTAAATGTGTTGAAATTTGAATATGGCTCTCTATAACTAGGGTACCCTAAAATATTATAGAAATGAATTACACAGTCGTTTTTCTATTTTAAATTTTAAATAGGAGCATATAATATAATAGATAGATACGATAGAACTTAGAGTTATTCCAGTGTTTAAATAAAAAGATTGTCTCAGTTTAACTGTTTTATTGCATAATTATTAATGCTTCTCATATTAGCTTTACCTACTTGTAACTAAACCATTTATTTACATTATAAAATAAAATATTAATATTAATATCTGTATCCTTTTTTTCATTATTATCTCCTGTTTCCCAGCAATCTCCCTGTCTAGGCATAAAGCTGGTGGTTATGAGGTTTCATTTGTTGGCATGGCATGTATGGTATACACCCAGTGGCATTTTCATTTATAATAATTGCCTCCTTGGAATCCACTCCTACGATGGAAGAAGATCCTGAGTAGCTCTCCTTTTGATGAACTTTAAAGTGCGGGTGGAATTCATAAGTTCACTAGCAAGTTCATTGGAGTGTCTTTATATGAACGAGTATATGATTTTAGTTTATTTGTCACTTTCTCTCTCACTGTTGTCCCTGTGGCATCAGCTATCATGCGAAGCATTTTCGATTGGAAGCACTGTATGATGTCCAAGTTTGAGTTGGATTCGGTTCCCCAAAGTTCGGATCCATATGACCATATAGGTTTTAGGATTGATAGATTTCTAGTGGACAAGTTTGTTGCTAAGAGACTTTCGTGCCATGAGCCAGTAAATCTTAACAAGTTAGACGTCCAGATATTTTCTTTTGGTCATACGTATCCTAAGTTGAAGTAGGTAATTTTATACAAAATACATGCAATCGCTGTTACTGTCATTAGTAATATCACTATGAACAATTTGTATACTCTTTGTAAACAATCACTAATCACCATAGTTACCGTCCATAAACACATTATTAAGTTTAGTTTTTGCAAATAATTTTAAATAATGAAATACATGTGCTATAAAATATGGTATATTTTTTTATTTATATTATGATGATATATTGTAATATTACTATTAAATAATTAATCATTACCATGTAGCTATTTTGGCTGGTGTAGAAACCAGACGATATTGTATTTGACGCCTCATTGATGTAAATGTTATAGCTAACCATAGATGTAGAATTAGATTAGCTAACGAATAGAATAGAAAACGAATAGAATGCAAAGTTTGTAACATGGCTAGCCCCCCTGATGTGAAATTAAGTTTCACTTGTGTTTCATATGCTGGAGAAATCTGTCATCCCTAAATTATATGACTTTAATAGTGACTATTAGCTTAGCGTAGTAAATTATGCTTAGCATTAGCACAAAAAAACAAAGCACTACGCAATTTATGCTCATTACCGTCCCAAAAGTCTTCTATCAGGACACAGATGCATTTTTAGTGGTTAAAAATCCCACATAACTGATTGTCGCTCCACGGCACTGGGTATCTTTTCAAGGTTGCTCCTCGTCAACAAACGTACATGCATCTCTCCTTATCGGTCTTCAAACTGAACAACGCTTAACGTTGCTGTTAAGAAGCAGAAACAGGTATGACGGCAGTGCCACAACCGCCTAACCACAAAAAGTTCTTACTCCTTCCAGATTGTGATGACAATCTGTACAAATCAGCTGTCGCACTGTCATTGGTACAACAAACCTACCAGATATTTATAGATGGCGAAGGGTACGTATTCGAGCATGACGAACACGTCTGCGACGGCCAGCCACTTGAGCAGGCGGTTGATGGGAGCGGCCGCCATGTCCCGCCGGGTCAGCACGGCCACGTTCATGGTGTTCGCCAGCACCCCTATGAGACACACCTGAAACAAATCAAGACATTAATAAGAACGTACTAAAAATGTTAATGTTAAAAGTTACTATCAAATTTCCGATATTTTTTCTTTTTTGTAGCGATGTAGTAGATGTGATAGATATAAACATTCTTTGCAACACCTTTCAAGGTGATAGAACCCTTTGTGGCGGTGGCACCACCGCCACATCTATTACTGTCTCATAATAGCAATGTTAAAGTAATGGTAAAGGTAAAGGTAAAGGTAAAGGTAAAGGTAAAGGTAAAGGTAAAGGTAAAGGTAAAGGTAAAGGTAAAGGTAAAGGTAAAGGTAAAGGTAAAGGTAAAGGTAAAGGTAAAGGTAAAGGTAAAGGTAAAGGTAAATGTAAAGGTAAAGCTAAAGGTAAAGGTAAAGGTAAGGGTAAGGAAGACAAACTTTTTGAGGCGTTCCAGCCTAATCCTGTGCATCTGTGGCCGACTTCAGATATAAATATCTAATCATATCTGGAGTTGATTACAGATGTTGGCGGTAGGCAGTTGGCGGCAGTAGTCACTTACCATCAGGTGGACTGCAAGCTCGTCTGCTACTCCTAAATTATAAGAAAGCCTTTATACCTCCGAATACCTTTTAAAGACATTTTAAAACAGCATACAAAAGCATTATCGAAAATTTGTTTCATCCCTTAACTAACCCCCTTAACTTAACTAATATAACCCTATATATATACGCAATATTCATTAAAAGTTCACATCAACTTGAATCTGAAATTTGAAATCACAATCACATATAGAGCTACGGATTTAGGAGGAACTTACTCGATAAAATTTCCTTATCTCTATAACTATTTTAATAAAGACGTAGTTTCCAGAAATGGGAAACGGAATGATGATTGCGAAGCATTTTTGTCTGCAGTTACACTAAGCACAGATAACGTCATTGCCATTACTGCCCCTCTGCTGGACACGGGTCTCCTCTCAGAATGAGAAGGATTAGATCATAGTCCACCGTGCTGCCCAAGTGCGTATTGGTAGACTTCACACACCTTTGAAAACTTTTCTTTTTAAGATTACTTAGGTACGCAGGTTTCCATGCGATGTTTTCCTTCACCTTTTAAGGAAGTGATAATTTATTCCTAATTCGCACATAACTTTGAAATTCAGAGGTGCGTGCCCGAGATTTGAACCAGGACTCCTCGATCAAGAGGCAGAGTTTCCTAACCATTAGATTATCACTGCTGCATTACCTATATATATATATATATTACAGTTTCCTCCGTCCACGGTATGTACGAATATCGTAATATTGTTCGGAAAAGTATTACCAGGTACGAAGAATTCGCGTAATAAAAATAGCATTGCGCTACAATTTCGTCAGAACTCGACAGACAGACAGAACTTGTACAAATACGCAAAGATTTATCATTTACCGAATATTTTAGTCCAAACTCGTGAGCCACAAAATTTCCAACAATACCAAAATTACAAAATTGTTCAGCAATGTCAATAACATGAACTTTATAGACGTTGAATTATGGCTCTAGCAGACATATGACTTATGGCGTCAACTATTTGTTATCGTTGTTGCATCGATGTCGCATCACGTTTGGCGACTTGATTCTCTCTAAATCGAATACGCGCGTTCTTGCGACTGATTCAATACTGCATCGCGTTTTGAATTTCGCGTTGCTGCTCGAACGTCCAAAATAACCAACCGACGACCTAATCAGTGCGGAGAGAAGCATTTCATTACAAACTTAATAAACGCAGGTAAATAGTCGATTGCCGATACTAAATATAGCACATTAGCTGGGGGCTTATTGCTTCAACTGTCTAGTGCATTGTTTTCAAATGCAGGTGGGAGAGGGTGCTGGTCACGTGGTCACGTGTATGGAATTTTACCAATAATAATAATGCAAAGATAGAGTAATAATAAGAAGAACAGTATAAAGGTGAGAAGTGTATGGCGCGTTTCACTTTTGCTTTGGATGGTTACGATCATATAACCGTGGTAGCCGGTGGATTTAATTCTTGTGTTTTCGAAATTACTATCTATATTTTTTTTTAAATTTCGAACATTGATATAGAGTCGCCGTGACGAACATTTCCTGTCCCACTACTGGTCGTCTCATATCTGAGTAAAAAAGGGGTTTAGGTAATACTCTCTCGCGCTGGCCAAGAGACTATTAAAATATACAAGACATTGTTTTCCAATAAATTGTAATGGTATTGTATGTAAAGTGTTCAAGGTAAAACTATAATGAGAAAGTCAGATTCAGTCAAAATATTCTTGTATAGATCTTTCAACGCGAAAATAATTCACGCCTACGTATCGGGCGCGGTTCATTCAGATTTCAGTAAAATTTCCATTAACAGAACAAACATTTTAATACAATAGAAATAATTAAAGACAAACTTAGTTGACGACCCGCGTGGCGGGGCGGACATCGGGCTGACGTGTAGGGAGTCCCGGGTTCGATCCCCGGCCAGACAAATATCTAAATGAGAATATAGATTTCTGTTCTGGGTCTGGGTTTTGTGTGCTATGTATATCTATGACGCCCGTATAAAGCGAAGTAGGTATGGTCCGCGCCAAACTGCTAGTCAGCTCTGAAGTTTCCGCGAGCAGGTGTATCATACAATTTGCTATGGCGACGCGATTTATTTCTGTATTCAGAGCGGACAAGCAGTTTTACTCGGAATATAATTGAGCTTATATTTGAAAACAATGTGATTTTTTGATACTATGACAGTAAACGTTACAATATAAAAGATATTGCATAAAATATATGCTGAAAAATATAACTCACAGACGAATATTAAATCAAAACTATTGAACATAAAGTGTATTAAGTTGTAATTTATGTCTCTATATTGGCAGATCGCGGGGAAATGCCAAAAATGAGCCGATTATAGTCGACATTTATATTGATTGATATTTGTGCTGCAAAGAAATAATGTCGACAGTTTTTATTATAGAACAGAAGTATCATACAAGCATGCAATCTGTGTGGCATCCGCTTCTCCTAGACATAGACTGTGATTGTATTTTTTTATATAATATAAGAGTAGCAGACGAGCATGCAGTCCACCTGATGGTAAGTGGCTACTGCCGCCCATGGACATCTATAATCAACCACAGATAGGATTAGATATTCCTACCTGAGGTCGGCCACAGATGCGCCACTACCCCTGACGACTAAGCTGGAACGCCTCGGAAAAGTCTGTCTCCCTTACCACACCCTTCAAACCGGAAAACAGCAGCGCCTAACACTGCTGTTATTAGGTTGAAATAGGTGTGGCGGTGGTGCCGCCGGAGTCGAACCACAAAGGGTTCTACCACCTTTACCACAAGAGTTCTACCACCTTGAGTACCACCACCTTTTGTACGAGTAGAAAGCGATTTATTCATTATTTTTTATTTTATTTCTAGTCAACGCCAGATTGTACTGACGTCCTAAGGTCGGCCACGTATACTTTGGTATACCTAAGGACCAGGTTAGAATACCTGGTGCAGGTTTTCCCGCCACACAATTCAAATTAGAACTCAGCACTTATTATTATCAGGCGTATATCGGTACGACGGTGGTGCCTACTTAGTAAAACAACAAAGTGCCTACGAACTCGAAGCATTACAAACAATCGAATTATGTTCATTAGCCCTTCTTGTAAGACAGATTGATTTATAGTGCTTATCCTAATCAAACATTCTCGAAGTTACAAATAAAGGAATAAACTCAAGCGAAGTTACAACGAGACCCTTGTTAATTATAAATTAACGGAAAGTTTCTTAAATGCAAGTTCTTGTTACTTCAACAAGGGTCCCAATCAAGAATGTTAAAGACTATATTGTGTACCTAAATTAATTATCTTTTTGTAAGGTATTTAAACAAGTTTAGAGTGTCAAAAATCAAGTACTCGTCAGTTATATAGTCAGTTATTATAAATGTAATTAAAGGAATATTATGTTCATACTACTCGTTAATAAAATAAAATTGATAAATGATAAATTAAATTATGATTTTGTGGTCATTTTTTTATGCGACAATATAAAAACTTTTTTTGTAATATGGGAGTAGCATACGAGCCTGGTGTAATCAACCCCAGATAAGATTAGATATTCCTACCTGAGGTCGGCCAAACAGGTGCCGTTACCCCTGATGACTAAGCTGGAACGCCTCGGAAAAGTATGTCACCCTTACCACACCCATCAAACCAGAACACATCAGCGCTTAACACTACTTTTAATAGGCAAAAATAGGTTCTACCACCTTCAATTATGTAAAATATGGTCGGAAAAAATACCCAAATCTCAACAACAGTGCTATTTTCCAGACCCAATTTTATTTGTATTTTGTTTCCGTTATATTAAATGCACCGAGAAAAATATAATAGCCGATGTTAACTTGATTTTGATCCAATTATCTAGTATAGAGGCTGAAGTTAATAATGTCTACGAGAATTTTATAGTTGACTTTGATGCTGTACTGGAGTTATATTAAATTTTCTTGATAGTAGGTACGCGAGGTAATTATATTACTAGGTACCCTTTAGTACAAGTAATTATTTTATGGAATGCAAGCAAAAATACACAGGGTGAATTTTTCAAACAGGCCTACAGGGCCAATTCCAACTACATTTAAAGTTTGACAAAAAAATGCCGAAAGGACTTAGGAGGCCGATTTTGATAAAGACTAAAACTGCATTATCAGAATCTTAAATCGAATCGAATGTGTTCATTTTGAAAAAAAAACGCGCTCTATATTATTCTACTAACGGATAGAGTCGTTTATCAAATTCAAATTTAAGAAGTAATGATATATGCTAAAAATACAAAATTTTTCATAAATTATCATACTTATTAACTGAAGGTAAGGTAGGTTGACGGTGGTAGAACCCTTTGTCGTTCGACGTCGGTATACATACGAGTAAGACCGATATCATGACCATGAACTAAGCATTTTCAATATAATTTCCCTCAAACATAGTCCCTTTGCAATATCTACGCTTTATGTTCACCGTATCTTGTTTTGCTTGAGATATTCAACGTTCAGTGGTCCGAAACCCTCTGTACTAGAAACGTTCTAAGCCGAGATTCGATACAGAAGTGCTCTTAGTATTATTACAGCTAAGGAATCGCACAACACAACTAAGATTTCATCAATTTCAGAATCTACACAAGCAAGAAGTATTAAAAATAAATTCTCAAATTATTTTCTTCGCTAATATGGCTGTTATATGCTAAAATGATATCCCCTTTTTAATATTTTCCACTTGACACAACACTTGTGTATAACACAAAGATAGAAGACTTCGTAGGGAGTAGACATATTTTCTTTTACAGAAATTTCTATGATTCCTGAGTAACAATTCGAAACAGTTCAAGGGACAGGCAAAATAGGACCAGGACGCGCTCCAAATTACATTCTACAAGTAAATGGTCTAAAATTTTGTAAATGTTTCATAAACTGTAATTCTGAGATAGATGTAACTTTCTTGTTGGTTCAGTGATGATTTAAAAACCAATATTATTTGTTGCTTATAACGTATAATTTATATCGAACGTCCGATTAAGTAAAATAAGAATACATATTACTTAGGTAAAACTTATAAGTATGAAATAAGTATTTGGAGATACTCGTACCTTAAACACACATTGCCAATCTTTTTTTTTTCTTTTCAAGGGGGAATCCTTCAAAAGGTACCCGACGACGTGGGAGCGACGCCGGGTTATGTGGGATTTTTACCGCACTAAAACCCCCCCGGTGGCCGTCCTCGGCGCTTGTTGGAGAACTCCGGGATCTCCAACGGAACACAACCGGAGTCCTCCAAGCGCGATGCCCGGATCGGGCTCTGCCCTGGGGGAGCGTTTGCTCCTCCCACAACATCTGGTGATTACGACGGTATGTATTAAATTATATTTTTTCACTTAAGGCATCGTATCATTAGAAAGTTTGCGAATCATTATTTAAGTATTTACCTATTTTTAAGCACAGTGAAATAAAGATATATCTGAGGCAAAATACTCAAACTATGTTATTTTTTATCGAGACTTAAAAGAGAAAAAATGCACACCGTCATCATTTAACATTACATTAACTTTATATTGGTTACGCCGTATATGTGAAAGATCATAAAAAAGATTTTTATTAGTAGCTCCTTCACAAAATCCTTTTACGAGATATTTCAAGAAATGCAAGATTTTTATGACCAGTTATGTCTTTTTCTGTCTTTTATATCATTGATATATGATATTAAAGATTTAGGCCTATTATTAATAATCAATCCATCTAACGATTTACCTACCATAAATCGATCGATCTGATTCTAGAAAGTTCATAATAGACATTATCAAATTTCGATTAAATGAAAATTGGATTAAAGTAATGATAACCTAGTGGTTGAAACTTGGTCTCTCATTCGAAGCCCAGGTTTGAATAGAAATGAATTATCATTTGCTTTAACAGCGAAAAAAAACATCCTGAGGAGACCTGAACACCTGAGAGATTTATAAATAAATCTCAATCGTATGTCAATCTACCAATACGCACTTGGCCAGCACGGTGGACTATGGCCTAATATTTCTCTTTCTGAGAGATCTGTGCCCAGCAGTGACACAGTAATTGGTTGACGACGACAATATTTTTAACATGCGATAATAGACAAACATTGAATAGAAGACGTATTGATTAATAATAAGGAGCATAAGACCAATTAAATAATATTTTTGATCCGTACAAAATAATTTCAAATTTTTTGCGAATTTGGTTGCGTATACCGCAGAGGTAATTGTCTCCCTGGCAGACAATCGGAATCTGAGTCTCGAGGGCCACTTTATCCTAGATAGAATCTCACAGAGTAATTTGTACGAACCAATCTAAACTTCGAGAAAGTTGACCCAAACTGGGTTTTATCGTTAACGTTGTTATTAACACATAATTGATTCTGTTGTTATTATTACTAAGTGTTATGTAACTGTAAGCCACGACTTCTTTTGAAAGTTTAATGTATAGTTAGTATTATTTAAGCCGTGACTTATAACGATAAGAATAATATTACGTATCAAGAAAAGTTATGATTTCCCTCATTAAAATAGGTAGGGTCCTTACTTTAATTACGGTAGCACCACCACTACATGTACTTCTGCTGTTTTGCATCCTCATTTGTATGATTTCTTAAAAAAATGTAAAATCCTTTATTTACCTTTTCCACGATACAAAGTATATCTATGATTAATTCATTTAATTTAAATACACAATTTTGCACTCGATTGAAATTTAACTTTCCCATTTATAATTTGAGTAAGATTACCGAACTCAACATAAGCCATGACTTAATCACTGTAATTCAGAGTCAGTAATCCGTTAGTAATATGGCTGTGCTTATTAAGTTGAAATGTAATTAAAGCGTTAGTTCAACATGAATTGACTTAATAAGCACTACATTAGTATAACATTATACGCGATACACAACACATTAAGCATGGTAATCTAATGAGATTATAGTGAAGATGGCGTACCTCGCACAATTCTTCAGTTTTAATGCAAAAATTAATAGTAAGCCATGACTTAGTACCTTTAATTTAGAGTCAGTAATCCGTTAGTAATGTGGCTGTGCTTATTAAGTTGAAATGTAATTAAAGTGTTAGTTCTACGTAAATTGACTTCAAAAGCACAACAAATTTGTCACATAACATTACTTCCCAGAATTTGATCCTTATATTTTTTTCAAAATGAACTCGTTCGATTCCCGGCTAGGGAAAAAAATAAAAAAACGAATGATGCAGTTTTAGTATTTATCAAAATCGGCCTCGTAACTCCTTTCAGCATTTTTCGCTAATCCTTATAGTATCGCATTTGGCCCTAAAGGCCTTGTGAAGCATACATCCGGCACGATGGCCAAAAATGTGGTGAATTCGGCTCGAAGACCAAAAATGTTATGCATTCGGCTCCGAGACCGAAAATATTAAGATTTCCGCGGCCGTTAGAACAAATAAGGAACCGAATGTTCCTCTCTTCGATGGACAGGATGACCGTGTCCCGAAGAAGGTTAAGTGGACTGTATATACGAAAAATAAGATGCAAAGTGCTATAGGGTCACGCACTCACCTGCTGCTGATGGGCGCAGCCTCTTGTACTAGGTATAAGGCACCTTCAACTCACCCTAAGCTCGAGCTAGCTAGTCTTACCTCGGAATGGTCTACCGGTTACCTCTACCTTCTTCCTCTTCTCACGTGGCGTCGATCTTACAGCACGTTGCACCGCGAACAATGAAGTTAACGCGAATTTAAAAGAAACGCTACGAATACGACTAGTGGCTTCTACTTCGGAGTATAACTAAAACGACAAATATGCGCGAGCGCGACCGACGACTCCGAAGCTTCTCGAACAAGAACAAATCCCGGTGGCGGCATACACCACCGCGAACGACACGACGACAACGACACTACAACGAACTATTTTAAACTATAAATCTCTATGCTTTTAAACCTACAGATTAAAATTAATACCAACGACAGATAATTAATACGTAGAACCATAGACAAAACTGAACATACCGCCCACCTAAATACTACGTATTTACGAAAACAAATAGACATTACTTAACCTACGACAAGAAAGAGTTAAGTTAAAACGTAACTATTTGGCGAAAACGACACATACTATAAACTACGACACGAAAGAGTTACGTGGAAACGTAACTAACTTACGAAAACGACACAAATTATTAACCTACAACAAGAAAGAGTTACGTTGAAACGTAACTAATTTACGAAAACGATAAGAAATACTTCTAGATTCGCACACCACGCTCACGACAGAGAGCAACAACTGCAGAACAAATAGCTCGTTTAGGCGAGAGAATCCAGAAATCTTGCGAAAGTAAATTTTGTAGAGTTTGAGCACCAGGATGCATGGATTGCTTATGGTACTCATCGATAATAAGAAATGTTAATCTATGATTACGAGGCAAAAGAATAGGATGTCTAACGGTAAACTCTACATTAGCGTTAGCTAACCGACCGCCCACCCTTAAAATACCCGCGTCATCAACGAAAGGAGACAATTTACGCAAGGCTTTGGGTAGCGAATTAGGCGAACCTTTCCTTAGACAATCCAATTCAAACGAAAACGACTCTACTTGTGCTTGCTTTATGAGCAACTCAAAAGCTTGACGTAGCTCACAAGGCTGTAATGCACCGACAAATTTATTTTTATAATTTCTCAAATTATGAGCGAAACGAAAACAAAATGACAAAACACGCTTTACTTTCGAAAGCGACGAAAAACGATTTAACAAATCGCTAACGAGATTCACCTTTTCCGGTAACAGAAGGCTAAGAATCCTTTGTTCTTCTGCGATAGAGTCTGTGTCCTGTTCTACCAATAATGAAGAAGGCCAATCATTCTCTGGCTCTACAAGCCATTAAGGGCCCTTCCACCACATGGAACAGTCAACGAGGTCAGCTGGAAGCGTACCACGAGAACCAATATCAGCAGCATTCGAACTAGAGCTCACGTGACGCCAATGGTCAGGAGCTACTCTACTCTGAATGTGGCTGACTCTATTCGCCACAAACGTTTTCCACTTGGATGGACAAGATTTAATCCAAGCCAAAGTGACAGTAGAGTCAGACCATGCGTAAAGTTCTTGAACTGCATGAAATGGTTTTAAAGCCTCTACCACGGATTCCATTAAAGTAGATAACAAGACAGCAGCTAAAAGTTTCAATCGTGGAATCGACAATTTTCGCAAAGGCGCGACTTTCGACTTTGCGCAACAAAAATGAACGGATGTAGAGCCATCCGCCTCAACGACACGAAAGAATGTGACAGCACAATAGCCACGTTCTGAAGCGTCACAGAAGCCATGCAACTGTAACGACACGAAAGAATTTACCATACGCCGAGGAATGGTAATCGAAACTAACGACGACAATTGAGACTTAAATCGCAACCACTCGTGTGCAATGTGAGGTGGCACATTATCGTCCCATGAAACTCCCGAAGTCCAAAGAAGTTGCATAAGATATTTAGCATAAAACGTAATCGGCGCTAGAAATCCCAAAGGGTCATAAATCCGCGCAATATGGGAGAGTATGGTACGTTTGGTGCACCTAGAATCATCGGGGTTGACGACACGAAATCTAAAATCATCCGATTGCGGATGCCATAAAAGTCCCAAAACTTTTAAGGAGAGGTCTGACATCTCTTCGAAATGTTTAAATTCTTCTGAGTATAAGTCAGAAGATGGAAGATCAACGAAAAACTCACTACAATTAGATGTCCACTTTCTTAAATGGAAACCACCAGACGACAAAATTTTGGTGAGTTCCGAGCGCAATTGTAGAGCTTGCTCTACCGAGTCAGCGCCCGACACGATATCATCGACATAAATGTCTCTACTAAGAACTGTAGAAGCAGCCGGAAGTTCTTGGGTAGAGTCTTCTGCTAGTTGAGCGATCGCACGAAGAGCCTGAAACGGTGCAGATGATACGCCATAAGTGACCGTGCGAAGCCTATAGTCACGTATAGGACCGTCAGCAGATGGGCGCCACAGAATGCGTAGGTACTCGGTGTCATCTCTACAAACCAAGATTTGTCTATACATCTGTTTGACGTCACCAGTAAAAACGACAGCATGCCAACGGAACCGAATAAGTAAATCGAAAATATTAGTTTGCAGTTTAGGCCCAGCAAGTAGCGTATCATTCAAAGACAATCCATTAGCATCTCTAAAACTTGCATCGAACACAGTACGAAGTGGGGTGCTAACAGAATCTGGTCGCAATACTCCGTGATGAGGGATATAATAAAACTTCCCAACGCTTGAAGTCGGGGGATCCACCTGCTCCATATGACCGGCAACCTCATACTCATTCATGAACCGAACGTAGGCATCTCTAAATTCAACATTTATATTAAGTCTTCGCTCGAGAGAGAGAAATCTTTTTAAAGCAATTTCACGGGAATGTGAGAACGATGGCTTTACTGCAGGATTCATGAATGGAAGAGGCACCACAAATCTACCATCATCGTTACGACTATAATTATTAGTGAAATAATTTTCACAGGCTTGATCCTCCTTCGAAAGGATTTTACAGACAGGAGTGCAAACCTCTTCTGTTTCCCAGAATCTTTTTAAAGTGTTATCTAATTTTATATTTGATAAATAAGAGTTATCGACGAAAAAACAATCACTCTGTTTACCATTACGACAGTTGTGTGTGTGATCTACCTCACACTCACCCATTAGAATCCAACCAAATATAGTATTTAGAGCCTTTGGTTGTCCCGGCCTCCCTCGTCTCAGACCAGGTATGAGAGATGAAGCAAATATATCCGCATTCAATAGCATGTCAATAGCCTCTGGACGAGCGAAGTCTGGATCAGCCAAAGGTAAATTCCTAATATGTGACCAACCACAAAAATCAACAAAATGTGCAGGTTGGTCACTACATATCGACGACAAAACAAAAGCTTCAAACTTAAAATCGATTTTATTTGAGTTATAGGATTTTATTTCACAACATAGTGAACCACGAGACTCAGCAACAGAAGATCCGATTCCATTTATTGATTGTTTAGTGTTTTTAATACATAACCCGAGGCGCTTTGCACATGGTACCGAAATAAAGTTGCAAGCGCTTGCACAATCCAACAACACCCTTACAGGTTGAAAGTTTCCCCAACTATCTTTTATAAGAACCTTAGCTGTAGAAAACAAGATTGTACTTTTACCACCGACAGAAGTTAAAACAATATTACTCAGTTGTGCATTATTATTAATGGAACTAACAATTTCAGTATCAGGTTGGGAATTGCTATCAGCGGATGGTGTAACCGATTTTTTAAAATGTAACAATGTGTTATGTGAACACCCACATACACCACAACTTATAGGGACTCGACAAGTTTTTACCCTATGAGTTTTCGAAAAGCAACGGATACAAAGGTTTTTATTTTTAATGAATTTAAATCGAGAATCTATATCTAAATTTAGAAAATTCTTACATGATGAAAGACTATGTTGGCCAGTACAAAAGTCACAAGTCCCTCCCGACACGACAAATGAGGATTTGGACTTTTTAAAGTTACTTGGTTTCGGTTCTTTTGATATTCCTACATTACTTAATATTGGGTTCGGAGTTACCTCACTTAATGCCCTAACTTGTTTCTCAACAAAATCCTGAACTTGAGTGAACTCTGGTATTTCATCTGAATTAAATTCTAATTGAAATGATTCCTTTGTGGCCCGATCTAATTTTGACCAAAATAAATAGAACAACATGAAGTTCTTATCTGGTAATCCAAACTTTTCCAAAACACTTAAATTCTCCACAAAAGTTCTATGAACACGCTCAAGTTCTACAGCTGATTTTGTTTTCACTGGCTCACATGACAACAACTTTTGATAATAGGAGGCCGTTATATAGCGCTTCTTATTATAATATTTATTAAGTGTATCATACGCGTCTATATAATTTTCATCCGTGAGTGGAAAGTTCCTGATTAAATCATACGCTTTATTTTCGACACAAGTTAACAAGTAATGTAACTTTTCCACATTAGGAATATTTCTATTATGGATCAACGACTCAAATAATTGTTTAAAAGATAACCAATTTTCTAGCTTACCATCGAATGGCTTAATGTTAATTTTAGGCAGCTTAGCAAAACCCGAAACTACTTCTTGTTTAATCTGACGGTCACTATTTAAATGCCGCAGACGGGCCAAAACACTTCTAAATTTTGTATCAAATGATGCAGTTACACCAATTTCAGACTGGCGTTGGGCAGCACTTAATGAACGCAATAAATTTATTTGCGCTTTATGGAATTCATTTGAAAGTTCCCTAAGGTCCTCCTCAACGCAGCCTGTCATATCCGATCCCGCTATATACTCCAATCGCATCATACTGTAATCCCGGGCAATCCTATTAACGTCCCCATCACTTGCGCCACTTTCGTTGCTCCCAGTAGACATTGTCATTAATTGATATAAGTTTATAAACTTAACGAAATCGACAACAATAGCAAATAATTGCAATGTCACTGACAGCTGACTTCGACACAATAATACGTCAAAGTCTAATACAATTTGACAGTATTGACAATATGACCAACGACAAATAAATATGGCGCAATGCAATACTGACAACCAACGACTATTAATAAAAATAGCGCAAAGATGGCGGGACCTAAGTACAACTAACAAAGTGATGAGTTGTAAAGATTCACACCCACCCTCAACATAAAATGTTAATCGACAAAACGAAAATTACGAAAGTTCGTTATGTTCGGTCGACGGAAAATAGCAAAAATGGTGTTTAGGACGATGGAACAATTAAGATCCGCCGAAGTGACCAAAAATGTGAAGCATACATCCGGCACGATGGCCAAAAATGTGGTGAATTCGGCTCGAAGACCAAAAATGTTATGCATTCGGCTCCGAGACCGAAAATATTAAGATTTCCGCGGCCGTTAGAACAAATAAGGAACCGAATGTTCCTCTCTTCGATGGACAGGATGACCGTGTCCCGAAGAAGGTTAAGTGGACTGTATATACGAAAAATAAGATGCAAAGTGCTATAGGGTCACGCACTCACCTGCTGCTGATGGGCGCAGCCTCTTGTACTAGGTATAAGGCACCTTCAACTCACCCTAAGCTCGAGCTAGCTAGTCTTACCTCGGAATGGTCTACCGGTTACCTCTACCTTCTTCCTCTTCTCACGTGGCGTCGATCTTACAGCACGTTGCACCGCGAACAATGAAGTTAACGCGAATTTAAAAGAAACGCTACGAATACGACTAGTGGCTTCTACTTCGGAGTATAACTAAAACGACAAATATGCGCGAGCGCGACCGACGACTCCGAAGCTTCTCGAACAAGAACAAATCCCGGTGGCGGCATACACCACCGCGAACGACACGACGACAACGACACTACAACGAACTATTTTAAACTATAAATCTCTATGCTTTTAAACCTACAGATTAAAATTAATACCAACGACAGATAATTAATACGTAGAACCATAGACAAAACTGAACAGGCCTATTTGAAAAATTCACCCTGTATACATTGCTAGAGCGTTCGAGCTGATAAAATTTGTCCAACACACAGCCGTGCGTTTTGATTATGTCTGCCACGGCCCGTGTCAAGCATTTAATGTCCGTAGAGATAAACTAACCTAAATCTGTGTTGTATTCGTTTAAAATTACCCGCACAGCAACACGTTAACAACATCAAGTGCTCAAGTTAAGACAAGCGTAAACAACGCCAGTCACCTGTCGTGACTCGTCAACATAGATTAAAAAGGAAATTGTTCCACGTTTTCTCAAAAGCTTTCTTCGCTGGTTTTATTATTTATGTGCTGCTACCGTAATGTTGGAAGATACGTTTTGATTATCAAACCGGCAACGGTGGTAACCCAGCCATGCGTTTTGGTACATAGAAAAAATATTCTGGTAATGCTCTCATCGTAAGAAAAGCGGCTTTAGACGTAGGGCGGATATCTTTTAAATTATAACCATCACAGAATTTGTAGAGGATTAAAATAACATCTCAATATAAATTTCTTATCGCTAGTAACCAAAAGTTGTCAAGATAGAAATACTAAGTCCATCTTTCGACTCGGTTAATGATCAACAAAATAATTTCATCATACATTGAGCCCAATCTGACGCATCCATATCACTTATATTTTAATTTGACCATATTTGGTATGTTACCTTAAAACTGTCTCCAAACAAATATGTCTAGTGAAAGGTCAGATCTATATTTTATACGAACCTAGAGGTTCTACCTATGTGCAACTATTTTGCCGAAAAATAAATGCTTGTACCAACAAGATATCTCCCGGAAAAAGTAGAGCTACCAAATCATTTATAGCTAGTTATTGACAGACCAAACGTGACTCGACCCCACAAAAAATGGTTCGATTTCGTACGAAAAAATGACAGGAAGACGCACCATGCTAAACTATGTTGGGATGTTCGGAAATAAAAATATTTAATAAAAAGGAAGTTGATTTAGGAAACCTAATAGTAATATAGGTTTAGGTTCAATTTTTTCCAAAAAGAAACATTTATTATGATTTTTTTAGATGGGTAGGTAAGCTATACCCATTTTTTCACTAATTCACAAGTTTTATTTTGAAAGGCCCATATAATTGTTTTGTTTAAAAGAATTTTAGTGATTCATAAGTATATTATATATTCACTATATCTATGACATAAAAATATATTAAATATGGATAAAGACAACAATGAAAAATGAACAAATCGTTAATAAATGGAAAGTATGAAAGTTATTTTTTTAACAAAATTTTGGAAACAAGTTGACCACAAACACGAGAGTTGATCAAAGGGTTATTTTCCACAAAGTTGCGATTTTAACCTCGGGGTGAACCATGCGTACAAAGTAACAAAACATTTGTTAAAATCCGTAGAACTCTCCTCATTAAATTGAGATATAAAGAATATTTTTAATTATAAAGAATTAAAACAGAAAACGAGCTTGCAATTCACCTCATGTTAAGTCTATTTTGTTTTAGGTATTTTCTTTATATTTATTCGACAGAACTAAGTATAACTAGAAGATCACTTTGATATTTTGTAATTAATAATTTTAAAAAAAATATTTATTGGATAAGAAATGAGTACTTGTATCTGTGTTAAAAATATCGATAAAAATAGATTATCATCATCATGCACGTGTGTGATCGTTTTAATTGTTAATTAAGTATAATTATTGTCTTTGTTTTTTGCAGATAATATAAATAATAATAATAGTTTTGTAAAAATAGAGTTTCTGATCTGAATGGATTTTTCCGAATATTTAACTTACAGACAAGTAAAATATACTGTCATAACATGACGACTGGCGAGTGCCAGTCCATTCTGCATGTAAAACCAGTCACAACCTCCACATAATTTGATTAAAAATCAAATTCAATTTTTCTCTCATACAGAGATTTTCATACTGACCCCTGAATATCGGACTTAATAGAATATTCTTACGATTTCTTCTTTCTACCTCATACCTAAAACTGAGGAACATCACACAAATCATTTCGATTGGATTCTGTTTTCTGTGTCTGTCTTGAAAAGCGGCAGTGACCATATTTTACATAAAGAGGTGCTGGCTCATCCATATATCAAACGCACAGCTGAATTCAGCCATATCGGCTGGCCCTCAATAATTGAAATTTTATATATAAGTCCTTATATAACGCAACAAAGTATTAACAGGAATTTGATGGGCCTATAATTTCATGAGAGATGATTTTAAGTGTTTTATCTGACTGCGGAAGGTAATGTTTTTGAGCGTATGCTTGTATGTATGTATGAGACATTTTTGCCGTATACATGACTTAGTATTAGATTTGTCTATATTGTGAAAGTGATATACTTGTAAGTATTTTTAAGCAATCGGGTATTTTGTTTTTCTAATAACATTCTAGCTACAGATAAATTCTAATAATGGCGTAAACTAGGGGTTTGAAAGTTTATTATGTCACATGTACGTACGAAGTTCGAGGCAAAAGCTAGTTGTTTACTACGAACGAAAACAATAGAGCTACACAAATATATGAACAGTTCACTAACACGGTTTTGACGTTGTATAGGTCCATTCACGTGTCACGTTTCACGTTTAATGGCCACTGACTGACTGCTATTGTCGGAATTACGTCAGGATATTCCCCCTCTACCTATAGAGAACAGGTTAATATATCGGCTTTTGTTCGTTGACATCTGTAACAACTTTTTTTTTCACCAGTGTTGTTGACGTAGAAAGTGATAAACTCTTAACCCAAATTATCCCAAATGAGCTGAGGTATCCCTGTTATTTGAGGTTGCCGGCTATTTTTTTTTAATATAGAAGTAGCAGACGAGCATGCAGTCCACCTGATGGTAAGTGGCTACTGCCGCCCATGGACACATGTAATCAAGCCCAGGTAGGATTTGATTAAAGTTTAATCCTACATGAGGTCAGCCACAGATGCACCGCTACCCCTGAGGACTAAACTGGAACGCCTCGGAAAAGTCTGTCTCCCTCAAACTTATATACGAGGCGAACATTTCCTCTTTAGGAATGACAGCGGCATCAGGTAGAACACCTTTTACATACGCAGCTTTATATGCAGCTCTTACAGAAATCCATGGGCAGCAGTGAACACACTTACCTGTCGTACTGCATGCTCATCTGCAACTTCAATTATATAAATGGAATTCCATCTACCTACCAGGCTAAAACTAATCCCCTTTGAACTTCGTTGTATTGGAACAGGAATATTATAAAATAAACAAATAAAGCGAGTGTTAACAGACAGTTCCCATTCCCGCTGTCTGAAGAATTAAAACTTTGACGTTGACGATCTATAATTGGAACACAATTCTGATATAATCCTGAGTAACAAAACAAAGGTATTTATAAATATCTTACAAAGTTCCTCTGAATTCAATATTCATGATTCTATCGGCTTTCTGACTACTACCCCATGTACATCTGTAATCAACCTTAAATAGTATTGGTTTCCTACCCGAAGTGGGTCACAACTATACTGTTTTTTCATAATAATGTTATTACACTGTTTAAAACGCCACAATAGCATTTTTTTATAATATGGGAGTAGCAGACGAGCATGCAGTCCATCTGATGGTAAGTGGCTACTGCCGCCCATGGACATCTATAATCAACCCCAGATAGGATTAGGTATTCCTACCTGAGGTCGGCCACAGATACGCCGCTATCCCTGAGGACTAAGCTGGAACGCCTCGGAGAAGTATGTCTCCCTTACCACACCCTTCAAAACGGAACACAGCAACGCCTAACACTGCTGTTATAAGGCAGAAATAGGTGTGGCGGTGGTGCCGCCGGAGTCGAACCACAAAGGGTTCTACCACCTAAAGCACTTGAGAAGGATGTTAATAGGCAGACAGGGATGACCATGGCGCTGCCGACTTAGAACGACGAAAGATTCTACTACTTAAAATCATTAAAATATTATTGTCCCAAAAATATGGTCATGATTTCTAATATACACTTTTTCACTGATTTTAATCGAAATAGTTTCATTCTATAAAATTCAGTATATAACAATTCAACAGGAACAAACCTCTTAAGCTCTAAAAACCTTGACTCTTAGTGAATTTACAGGCGCATCGCAGAGGACTTAACCATTTCACTGTTTACTCCCACTTCCCAGTAATTGTTCGATAAACGTAAACATACTAAACGCCCACCCCCTTTCCAACTCGTCAATTCGAATTTTCAAAACGTAAACGTCAGCTCGTAACATAAGTTGTTATTAACTCCCCCGCACTTTCGTGCACTTTTGCCATCGCCAACGAATAGGATAAACGGGAAAATCAAATGTCAGCCAGTGTCATCGCAGTTTTATCATGAGATCGGATAACATAAGAAATCTAAATATATATAACTCAAAGGTGACTGACTGACAAAGTGATCTATCAACCCACAGCCTAAGGCACTGGACGGATCGGGCTGAAATTTGGCATGCAGGTAGATGTAATGACGTAGGCATCCGCTAAAAAAGGATTTTGATCAAGTCTAACCCCAAGGGGATAAAATAGGAGATGAAAATATTACTTCGTAAAGCGAGCGAAGCCGCGGGCAAAAGCTCGTAGAGATATAAGTTTAAAGGTGAAGGCAAATTTCTGATCACATTTAATAATATAAGAAATTTATAAAATACAATCAGAGGTGATAACTTAAAGGTGATGTTACCTTTTGCTCTATAACCTTTAAGTTGCCGGTGATGTTTTAAAGCATATGGTACATAAAGGCACGAGGCATTTTAGCTTATTTCTCACACGCTATTACAACACCTCTGTGGTCTCAGGTAGTAATCCAATCCTACTTGGTATCCATAACAGGCGTCCGTAAGTGGCCAGTTACCATGAGATAGATTGCATGCCCAACTACTACTTTAATTTTATAAAAGAAGATAATGGCGTGCAATTCAGAAGTAAACTGTCGCACTGAAAATAAACTATATATAAGTTTGTATGACCTATTAACACAAAATAAAAGTTTGTCTACATAATACATATAACTTTGTGTAACTGTTTTATCGCTTGTCGCTTACATATTAGCCGTGAGACAAATGCTGTCGCAATACAATAGCTCCAAGTAGTAAATACAAGATTTATGCACGCTTAAACCGTATTTTGGTCGATTCAACACACCTAATATGAACCTTATTGAATTGGATTTACAATTTGAACTGTTTGAAAACGTGGATACTAATTAATATTTAGCACCGAACCTCGAAACGTGACAATAACAACCTCCGTGGCTCTAAAGGGTCAGACGAACAATTGAAAGCAATAGAATAAGACGCCCGCTAACTTCGCTAATATTTAAACGTTTCATTTGTTCATAATAACATAATGACGCTCTAAATTCAGTGTGTACTTTGAAACGGCAGTGATTTCAAATAAGAGCTACTTTTTAAAGTTATTACTTCCTTTAAACAATTTTGAAAATATATATATGTATAAGGTTACAATTTTACGAGAGCTTTCCAAGAATATACAGCATTTTGAATAAGTCCCTACCTATCGTACGTATTTTTTTTATTAATTTTTTTTTCGTTTTTTTTTTCTAGTTACCATCAATATAATGTACAGTTATAAATTAAATCAATATTCATTTAACCCAAAATATATATTTTGAAAATATATATTTCAGATTTTATTATATGTTTTGTATATATTTTCTCACATACATCACACATATACATTTTAAAGACACATAGGAACCCAAGATTTTGAATTATATTGAGTTATGAGTTATAAATAATTAAATTTAATTAGTGCAATTTGAGCTTTCAGAATAAGGCGTAGATTTCATAATTTTTTTCGCATTGTTACATGAATGCGGACAATATTAAGTGCCTATTACGCTGTAGCAATTTCTGTACAGAATTAATTAAAAATGAGGCAAATTAACGCTACTGTTCTTCTAAATGTAATTGGAGTTACAATCGGCGTGATTTCGTTGATTCGTTTCAGAAAACCAATTAATTTTTACTTCTGAAGTATGATACGAAGTATGAGTACCGATTCTTATTTATTCCTTAATTATTCTGCCGACTCAAGTAATTCGAAATATTACTATAATGTTACAAGTAGGTATTTTAATTCAATTAAGCAGTGATAACATATTGGGAAGAAGTGAAAGCCTAGTCGTAGGAATTTGGACCTCTGTACTAGGGTCTGACCTTCAAATATCGGCCAAGTAAGTACCTCTACCTTTTCTAAGTTATTTGCGTTAAGTAAAATATCATAAACTCTATAAAAAAGGGTCTCAAAATCGTAAGAAGTCTACCAAACCACATTTGGTCGCCATGAACTAAGACCTAAATTCAGGGACCAGTGCCCATCAGCAGGACCATCAATACAGAATAGATGATAATAAAGTATATTATAAACATTCTTGATTTTTCATTTACAATCTGTATAGTACACAAAGCCTATATACAACGTAGTAGGTGACTGATTTAATATGCTAACAGAATTCCATGAATTACTTTACATAAACAATATCAAATTTGGCGTGACTTGTCAGTTGGAAATTTACTCCGAAAATAACAATGTTAAGTGCGAATACCGTAACTGTATTATCTTAAGTTTGTGAATTTATATCCTTGACGGTAACATAAAAAAACTTTAATTGCAAAATTTATAATTAAGTAAAGTTTTACTAATAGATTAAGTGTATGACTTCCATGAATTTTGTTTTAGCTGGTCCAAAATGCTCAGGGTGGATTGCATCATGTAACTTTTGAAGGTGGTTGAATACTTTATGGTTCGACTCAGGCGGCACCGCCACACCTATTTTTGCCTATTAACAGAAGTGTTAAGCTCTGTTAAGTTTTGTCTTCTGGATTGAAAGGTGTGGTAAGGGAAACAGACTTTTTCAAGCCGTTCCAGCTTCGTCCACAGGTGCAGCGTCTACGACCGATCTCAGGTAGGAAAATCTAATCCTAACTTGGGTTAGATTATTACAGATGTTCATCGGCGGCAGTAGCATTTACCATCGGCTGGACTGCATGCACATCTGCTACTCCTATAGTAAAAAAAACTATAACATTAACAAAAAAACAGTCAAATCTACAGTTAGGAAATTTATGAGTTGCACCATTTTAATTACGGTTACTTGACGGTCAATTTCAGTTGATTAAAGTTATTATCTTCTTCAACTTATCGCCAATGTTATTGTTATCGTCAACCTTAACGCAAACTTTAAACGGGCCTTCAGTGAACCCCACCCTTAATGTCTACGATAAATTGTACAACTGATTGATATTTGCATCGCATCATTATTAGGACGGTACTCATGCAAGTTAAAGTTTTTTCAGTCAAATTATATAGATTCTCACTATACTAATTGTATAGACGAGTGATATTTTTCCAAACGCTGATTTTATTAGGAAATACTGTATTAGGTACAAAATAATCTGCCTATGTATTTTCTAAAAATAACCTTCCATCCGTCATTTGTCGCTTGGGGTGTTAGACCTACCGATCCGTCAATATGTTTTTCAACGGCACATGAGATTCTCAATCTTAACTTTCAGGATAGCAACGCCTTTTGTTAACTTTAGAAAAATATGTAAGTGTTATTCCCTTTTCCCCATAATACCACGCTTTTATTAGCTTGGGTTGTATATATGTATGTATGTATCTATGTAACGGAATATTTGAACTCGATTTTTACCCACTTTGAACAGTCCGATTAATTTAAAATTTTGAGCAATTGTCAAGAACCGATGACAATACACAATTCCAATAATTTTATGCCATTCACCTCATCAGGATCGCCAGGAATCAGGATTAACGACTTTCCTTGTGCGATTTTACCGTGGTTCTTACTTTTTAAACTATGTATAATTATTATCATTATTTTTATATCCCACAACGTACTTAATGTATCTTCGTAAGTTATTTATTATATTGAGAATTTTCTAACATAACTATAATTTAAAAAAAACGTTATTATCGCCTCTTTTGTCCCTTTTGTCAAAACACTGATAGTAATTCTAATAATAAATATATTCAATTCAAAAGCAAGGAATAACATTAATTTTGCTTATTATCGCATGCAAACTGACGTAGTTATCTTGTTTAACTGTTTGTCATGACTAAAGCGCAAAACTGCCGATGAGTGAACTATAATATTACGAAATCTACTGATAAGGTATGTATTTTCCTCTACTTCCTTATGTAATAGCACTTACCAGTAAACTGACATATCCATGGATGCTGTTGTAAGTTTCGATAACGTCTCGGAAGTCTCCTTCACAGTAGGTGCAAGTCTCCGTCTTGATAGAGAGATTGTACTTGCTCTGCACATCGCTGACAACTTTGACTAAAACAGAGCCGATGTTCTCGCCTCCTTTGCTCTTAGTCGCTGTTTCTCTCAACACTGACAAAATTTGAGTTTCATTAATGCTTTTGCTGTCCGAGGAGTTGCCGGATGCGGCGAGAATCTCCTGGAATATATCCAAAAGTGTCTGCGATTTGTTCGACATCTTCTTTATTGCGATGTGCCTCCGTTTCAATAAATTATCCTGTCAGCTCCCCAAACGGTAATGGCTGCCGGCACCTGCAACAAACTTTATTTGATTGATTTCGGATTCTAAGTTTGAATTGACTCAAATCTTATGATATAAATAAAATTGGAATATAATCCCACATAGACGTAATTGTGAAAGGTAATAATAAGGATAGTTAAAAAACTTGACACTTTTATTAAGGCAATTTTTTTTTCTCAGAGAGGTCAGAGACATCTTCTCTCCAAGTTTGTCGTGGTATTTACGGGACACCCTGTATATTACCGAAAGAGATATTATTTTAGGTAATTATCGTATCCGCCCACGAACATGTGTATCTGACCTCTAATAAGAGAGGTCTATTATCTTCGTTGTCATTCTCTTTGAATCAAAATAAAGCAATTTCATTTTATACCATTTTAAATATGCCAATAGGTATAGTTTAAAAGAACTATTTTCTAAAATAACGATGACCTTAATTATTCTAAAGTGATTGTTGTTTATTATCAATTCCATTGTCAGTTCCCAATGTTCCCATTCATAAATAATAACTACAGGGAGCAACACTTTGCCCTTTATATATGTTGTAACACAATGTCCAGTACAAAGTTATGCTTTTATTTACCTACATAAAAATGTCAAATAATTCTAAAAATCACCCGTATACATAATACGTAATTTAAGTAACTCAGACTGTGTCTCAGTAATTGAGATACCGTAATAAGCTTTTCCTATTAGAGCGGTATAAATCACTTACTAAAGTTCCCGAATGCTTAATTATTTAAGCCTTTGGTAACAGCGAATGACCGAAATTGACCAACTCCCTGCGGACCGAACGTCGGGAAAGTAATTAGTGCGGATTCAATAATAAACTATTTTAATGTTTGTACTTTATGAAATTTTCTTGTAATTTATTTATTTGGTTTAGTGTTCTCATTTGAAAGCTCTGTTAATATATGCCACATGTTTTTTTCCACAAATGCAGAGGGTAATGTTTTTTTAGTGTGTGTGTCTCTCATTTTTAGGCACATCCTGCAGCCCAAACCGCTTAAACTATTTTAGCATATGAGGAGTCGTTGGGTTCATTTAAATTGTACGGGAGACATAGGGTTAATTTTTAAGCAGTTGTATTCTAGTGTTTTTATAAACTCTCTAACAAATGAATGTAGGTGAACTTAGTGTAACTATTAGAATCTATCAATTTTAACTGCTGGTATCCAAGCATCTGGTATCTTATTTTTTATCCTTTCTTTATCGAATCTAGTCCAATCTCATAATGTAATGCACTTAAAAGTCTAAGGAACGGATGTATGTCACTGTATAATGAAGGCATTACCATGCTTGCCAAATCGCACTCATTTATTGAAATGGCTTCCTCTTATAAATTGCTCCTTTAACTTAAATTAGAAGCAAAGAGTATAGGAAATGAGAAACCATGTGATTTTATCATATTACCTGCATTCATTTTTATGTTTTAACAGTAATAAATGGAACGATTTTACGGTAGGTACCTGTTTTATATGAAATTCCATTTTCTTGGACATTTTTCAACTATTTCGGTGTAATAGTTATGTTTTTATATTTTGTTTTATGTAAATGAAATATATATTTTTATAGAATTCAGTGGTCTTAACTTCTGCCTATTAGTCTAAACGCTTTCTACACTCACAGGCACACACTAGGATTCTATGTGACGTAGGTTCCAGGAACATGCACAAAGAATACACAAACACACAGACACAGAAAAGATACCTAAATTCAACATTCAGATATCGGTCTGACCGGGGATCGAACCCGTAGCCCTTTGCCCGTCGGACCGCTCTTCGCCACCCAGGTCGTCTAGTCAATACCACCACCTATTTCTAGCGTGACGCAATTGTTGTGTTTCGGTTGAAGGGTGAGGATGCCGGGTCACTCACTTATGAGGCGAGTATCCACAGGAGAGGCGCTTCTGTGATCAGTTTTGGATCACTTTTCTATATGGTAGTGTTACAGATGTCCACGGGCGGCAATGATCACTTAACATGGTGGACACCCTTGCTACAGCAATCTTATTAACATAAACGAGACCGATATTCACAAAATGAGCAGTAATGTGTTGATAAATATTTATCTAGATGTGTTTACTTTTTTTCGTTTTTAGGTATACTTTAGTAATGGTTGCATGAAAGGCAGTGTAATCATTTACGTACAAATGACAGGGAAAACCTCCTTGAGAAATTCTTTTCCATATTTCTCGGTGGATATAGGTCCCAATTTACGTAAACAACTTTTGGGCCTCACAACATTTTTATGGCATCTCCACACACCTGTATTATTTTCTTTTTTATTTGTGCGAAAGTTAGGATCTAGGTTACAAGAAAAGTGTTCTCATAGAGGTCAATAAAATAACTTAATTCTGTGACTTATTTTTTATACGGACGTCTAAGGTATCGAATGTAGTCCACGCAAGGTATTCGCAAAATCCTGTGCCATCCATAAAGCAGCTCTTCTTTAAAGCCCGGGTCTCCTCTAGAGCCGCTAATGCCCATAGGTATTACTAACTACTTTCCATCGGGGTAGCCTCTATGTCTTTATCCCCTGGTTTAATTTTAAAAATCTCTTTTGAGTTAAACTGTTGGTCCAGTTTCAAACTGTTGTTATAACTTTAAAGCAAATTGGTTCTCTTGCTATATGTAGTCGACGTTGCTGTTTCATCTTTCAGTTCTAAAGCTACTATTTAAACTTTAGGGTTCGTATTCTGTACTTGTTAAATATTTGGTTTAAATTTGTAATCGGCTTTAGGTAAATAAATATTAAATGAAAGAAGTATTGAAACTTCTTAATGTTAGATAAACTGTAGTGACTGCCTGAGTAATTTGAAATATATATGTTTCGACTATATTATTTAAACAAAACTAATTTACATACTATGTATAATAATTTTTCTTATAAATTATACCCAGAATTTGATCCTTATACGCGACATTATATGAAGACCCAATAATGAGGGTATGCCCTACGTATATTTTTTAGTAACTCGTTGGATTCATAGGAAAATATTTTTTTTTTGATCTGTTGCAGTCTTAATTTTTATCGAAATTGACCTCGTAACTCCTTCATCATCACTCACTCACTAGAATAATTGAACCTGTACCTATATCTTGTAAAAAGCTGGTATTTTTGCAGCAATGCATAATTAAAAATGTGTTAGGCACCGACAAGATAAAAACAAAGCATTTGTATTCATAAATTTATTTTAATTAAACGAGAAATCGAGTGTGTGGAGTCAACGTTACTTCGTTACGCCGAGTGTACTTGGTGTCGCACGTTTGAATACTTTTGGGACAAGTGCCGGCTACAATCTGCGATAGATGGAATAAAACCAGTCTTCCTAAATCACTTTACCTTGTAACTTTTCACACGATTCTGTTAAGAGTGTGCAGAAGTGAGCGAGATACAATTTTTCTTCCGTTCGGTTTGTTGTTGACATTTATTTCTATTTTTTATAGGATTGAAGTATCAAACAAACTTGTAGTCGACTTGATGATAAGTTCCCTCCGTTGCTTATGGACATCTGGACATCATTGTCCACAGATGCGTGCTCGATGATACCCGAGAACTATGTAGGTACTCGTAAGTCAGTCACCGAAACTCACAACTGCTTTACACTGGAAATTGGTGTAGCGGTGGTACTTACCCAGTCGAACTATACAAATTCTACCACCTTTCAAAATCCCTCTGTATATGCAACATAAGTATCGCAATGTCACCAAATCCAAATAAGATGAAAGCCGCAGTTAAAGCCCAGCGCTATAAATAACTACGTTTTAAAACATAAAGTGAATTTCAATTTTTAATTTCATTTCAATAATTGTTGGTTTGAGTTTATTTAGTCAGAGCACCAACTTACTACACGTTATTAAATATTATCATATAAATGCATTTACATAAATCATTATAGATCTGATAAATGTACTAGTAGGTACCAATGCACATACATTTACCGTATCACTATATCGGAATGACCTAATCGTTTATATTAGGTTTTGTTTACTTCGTCCTAACAGCAATAGCAAACGGATATACATTCCTAATATACTCAAGATATACACAAGATGAAATGAATTACCAAATATAAACATTCTTATCTGACTAGTAAATTAACCACTTTTTGCACATTATACGCATGCCTCATTGATCTTAGTGTTACTATAAAACACACGTTATTTGGGAAAACTAGATAATCAGGATCAAATTCATTAATATTCATTTTGACATCGCAAATAATTAAGCAATATAACTCAGATCTGAATTAAAACAAATTATAAATAAGTTTTAACAAAATTCCAAGGCTTTTATTGATGTTCTACAACCGGCCGCGCACGATGCTCGCCTGCTCGAATCTCGACACTCGTAAGCACGCACACACGCTCGTATATAATAGTAAGAGACAGAGAAAGAAAGCCGCATAGCGCTTTTTCCTGACATTTTATAGTATTCAACTCACATTTAACTTACCGCAAGCCACGTTAAAAACTTCGTCCCATAAACTCTATTTATTTATGTTTGCTATTCACTTTTTGTTCGCTCAAAAAGCTTGTACTAACCAAACACTAGAAAACAAATTGTACTTTGTAACATGTCTACGTATTCAGAGTGTATTTACATTCTCTATATTTTTTGCACATTTTATAGTTGAAGTTGTGAAAAAGGGAAAAAATGTTATTCAAATACAATTCTAAAGCTTTTTGAATATTTATTTGTTTAGTAGTAAAGCACTTCGTTCTCGGTTATATTGTTTTAATAGTCATCTTGCTTGCTTCCATATTGGATTTTTATAAAATGAAAAATAGAGATAAGGTTCCTAAAATATCACTACTGAATACTACTAAAGCTACTTAAGTCTTACGATTATAAAATTATTAAGATTAAAGTATTTTAAAAAGAAGATATTGATAGAAGAGAAAACCTACAATAGGACCCATTGTTAAATTCCCGGAAATCTACCACTATTTTATAACGAAAATTTATAACGTAAATCTACCACCGAACATAGGTCTCCCCGGCACGCCCGGCATGGACGCGTTATTGTCGAACTATACATGAAATAGTTTATATTTAGTTTTAATACTAAAATTTGAAAAAAATAACCTGTCATCCGAAGACTAGAAATAATAAAGTTCCATTGGTTTTTTCGAGTAGATTTTTCAAAAAAATATAAGATTGTGACTTCTCTCATTTAAGCAGACGTGGTCACCAAAACGGTCTCACGCGCAGTGTTCTGTTTGATGCCGGCCAGACAGACAATAATGATGAATATGGATATCTGTTTTGTGTCTGAGTGTCTTTCTATTCGGCTTTTTGTGTCTATAGCACCCAGGGAATCCCAGTGTGGGCTGTGAGTGTCAACGTCTATTTAAGGGGAAATCCCACGTAATAAAGGTACAAACAAATCACCCAATTGTATCAGTTATTTAATGCCACTGTATCAAGCGATCCATTGAAACATCACCGCATATCCGCTATTAATCATCCTTAACCACTGGATACATTAATTTGAAATGATATGTGTAGGATTCGTATCGTAGGCATTTAATATATGAACCATATCTCATTTGTAATGCAAATTAGAGCTATTTTTAGTTTATGGTCGGGATTCATTTTAATAAGTGACTGGTAAAAGGAACGAAATGATATCTTAAATTATACTGAAAAATATTGGTAAAAGGTAAAGCAGTGATTACTTTTTTTATAATATAGGAGTAGCAGACGAGCATGCTGTCCACCAGATGGTAAGTGGCTACTGCCGCCCATGGACATCTGGACAATCAACGTAGATAGGATTAGATATTCCTACCTGGGGTCGGCCACAGATGCGCCGCTACCTCTGAAGACTAAGCTGGAACGCCTCGGAAAAGTCTGTCTCCCTTACCACACCCTTCATAACAGAACGCAGGAGCGACTAACACTGCTGTAATTAGGTGGAAATAGGTATGGCGGTGGTGCCGCCGGAGTTGAACCACAAAGGGTTCTACCTTTAACCTAGTGGGTTGAGTGGTTGGTCCAAGGCTCGAACACTAGATACATTTTATCATATACTCTTGATACATAATGTGACCTAAACTTCTATAGTTCTAAGAGAAAATCCTATCCTAATAGTGAAACAATAATGGTTTGATACTACACTAATAACAGTTATTTTTAGTGATAGCCTAGTTGTTGAAACTCGGCCTCTCGATCTCGATCGAGGGGTCCGAGGATCAAATCCCAGGCACGCACCTCTGATTTTCAAAGTTATGTGCGTATTAGAAAGAAATTAATTATTTTTTATACTTGCTTTACGGTGAAGGATTACATCGTGAGGACACCTGCATATCTGAGAGATTTATAAAAAAAATCTCAAAGACATGTGAAGTCTACCAATACGCACTTGGCCAACGCAGTTGACTATGTAATCCTTCTTATTCTGAGAGTAGACCCATGCATGGCAGAGGGACAGTAATGGGTTGTTGACGACTACAATGATAAAAGTTCACAAACTATGAAATCGCTCATTCTCTATCAAACAAGTGAGTGCATCCCAATTGCAAACAGAATAGAAACTCCACTTCAGCTTAATTGAATTATATCCCGAAGGATTAAATTGGAATGTCTCATGTGCAGATCGCAGCAATATTCATGGAAATGAACTTTCTACCACAATTAAAACTAGAACTCGCTTATTCTAGTGTGAAGCAGTTTGTTTCAGTAGAAGGGGGTAGATGCGGGCTTCCTTACGTATACTACTATCTTAGTCATCAGAAGAGGCAACGTATATGATCGGCTTAAGAATGAACCCTTTTTCTATAGGGAGTGGACTCGAAGAATGTCCAAGAGCGGCAGTGACCACGTCCTATCAAGTGGACAGGATACTCGTTTGTAACTTCAAACTTTTAATTAAATATTAATTATGGCAGAAATATGTGTAGGTATTTGTACTTTCACATCTGAAATACTTTGTCTACTTTTAAAAAAATATTATCATTTCGTAATAATATTATTTTTGTAATTTTATTTAGTTTATTTAATAAGATTTTTAATTAAGTAATGCTACATTAAGTACACATTTTCAACTCTTCAGTAGCAACTTAAATATAACTGTTTGTTATAATGATTTTTAGTAACAAAGACTTATCAATCAATGCTCGAAGTCATGTCAAAAATTACCAACAATTGCAAATTAGTCAATGCTAAATGAATGAAACCTTTGTAAATTTAACAGAATTTAATATCGAGATTAGCTTGAAGTCTTGTAAAACAATCAACTGACTAGAAGTTCTGTAAATTTGTTTGTGAACTATCTGAAATTGATATCTTTTGAGATTATCTATCATAATAAATAGTCAATTATTTTACAACCATTAAAACTCACGAATCAGTGAGAAAATCACTGGATATTTATTAGAATCTCCGGCGGCACCATCGCCACGCCTATTTCTGCCTAATAACAGCAGTTTTAAGCGCTGCTGTGTTCTGGTTTGAAGGGTTTAGTAAAGAAGCCATACTATTCGGGGGCTATCCAGTTCAATACTATAGGGCAGTGTTTTTCAATCTGTGGGTCTTGACCCTCGGGGGGATCGCGTAGTCTTACTAGGGGGGGTCGCGATACCTTACTCGACCAGAGAAACGCACCACAAACGAAGTTTTAAATGAAATGCTTTCACTTTATCTTTAGCTGTTAAAGTATATTCTTCTCTCCCTTGGAGGCTCTTGTTTAAATTGTTAAGAAGGTTAATAGATAGGTATCATACATACATATAAATCACGCCTTTTTCCCGTATGGGTAGGCAGAGACTACTTGTTTCCATTTGTAGATAGGTAAACATACTCATCTAAATTACTAAATTTTTGTCTAGCTATGTCTTAAGGGGGTCGTGAGAACTTTTCATCGCGTAAAGGGGTCGCGTATACAAAAAGATTGAAAAATACTGCTATAGGGAACCAGCACATCTGTAGCCGACCGCAGGTAGCAATCCGGTAGTAGGTAGTAGGTTGATTACAGATATACATGGGCGGCCGTAGTCACTTACCATAAGATGGATAAATGCTCGTCTGCTACTCCTACATAATAAAAATAGGTACGAATATATAGGGGAAACTGGGGACACTTGATCCTTACGGGAGACCAAGTGTACCAAACACTGGATTTACAGAGCTTCTGTGAACACAATATGATTTTAGTGTGGCAACATTGGTTGTCTATGATACGTTATAACTTTCTAAACTTGGTACTCTTGTCCAATTTGATATTTAAGCAGATGACGGATGATTGTGTGTCTCGTGTCGCAGGAAAATATTTTTCGTAAGTTTTCATTTTGATTAAATAATTGGTTAGTAAACTTATTTTGGGTAAGTAACACTTTTAAACGATTCATTATCTATGTTTTTAAACGTCTGTTTCATAGAATAGTGTTAATAGTAGTCGATTTTTTTACAATTTCTTTTTATAACCACAGTATAGGTAGGGTATACTTGGTACACTTTCTTATGGGAGATATGATCCCCCCGCATCAAGCATCCACTAATGTTTATTTTTGAATAATTTCAGGGTTCAATATGCCTAGAGTATATAAAACAATAGAAGGTGCAGGAAAAAAATTATCAACCATAAGATTCTGTGATAAAAGGAACATTAAGTAATGTTAGCTGAAAACATAGTTACTCGTATATGTGATTTATCAAAACAGTGGATATGTTGTTGTTTCTACTTTATCTACTAAGCAAATAAATCTATGATAAATCAATTTTAACATATTTTTTTTCATTTTGGTATCATATGAAAATATAGGAGACTTATTTCCCTCAGGATCAAGTGTTCCAGAGGGGGGGGTCAAGTCAAACATATATATGGGACACATGGTATCATTCCCTATACAAAGTTTTCGTGGGCTGGTTACAAAATTTATATACCGATATCATTAGCTTTTATACTTAGTATAGCCAATGAAATTCCACGTATTTCAGTACCCATATATCTAAAATCGGATCAATATTTACCAAATAGTGGTCAAAAAACAAAAGGGGGGATCAAGTGTCCCCAGTTTCCCATATTATCTTTTAAAATAGAACCTTTTTCGTACCAGAGATCCCTACAGAGATAAGAAAACGTTACGCTTACTTTACGACTTTGAGATTAAGACAGAGGTTTCAGATTCTATTTTTAAAAGAGCAAATATCTTTATTTAGCGTGTAATTATTCCTTAAATACACACATTTAAGGACTCTTATAATTTTAAATTATCTTTAACATACTCCTACTTTCTGCTTATTTTATATGAAAAAAAAACCATTACCTTTTACCCTTCAATGATGGGTAATATTTTTCAAGCATACTCGTATGTATTTTTATGCCATTTTTGGCCCGCCCTACACCCCAAACGGATTGATGGATGTAAAAATATGGGTGTCCTGGGATTCATTTAAATTGCGGAAGTAACTTTGGCTATATTTTCAGGTTATTTGTTTTTATAATGATTATATTTATTAAAACGAAAAAACGGTTATTCTACTTAATATAATAGCTCAAATTACTGTTAATGGACGCTTTTACAGTATAACCACAGACGATACTTGTATGACAGATATGTTAGTCATAAATCGTACAGTGGGCAAATGTGACAGACTTTAACATCATGTGTACTCGCTCGAGAAATTAACAGTTATTGGCTATATATATCTTATATATAAAGTTCTCTTGTCACAATGTTAGTTACCGTACTCCTCCGAAACGGCTTCACCGATTTTCACCAAATTTTATATGCATATTCAGTAGGTCTGAGAATCGGCTACTATCTATTTTTCATACCCCTAAGTGATAAGGATTGTTCATCGTTAACATTTAAAAACGGGTCAGCTAGTAACTCTTTACGTTTTACTATCATTGTATGAAAGATTCTTCATAGACAAATGAGCGATAAATAAGGTTTTTTAAGCCCATAATAGAGTTTCCTGCGTCGTAGGTGCTATCAACAAACTTACAAACAAACAAACAAACAGATAAGAACTTTTTATCATTTAGGTTTCTACCTCGCCGAATATTAAACCCGAAACCTTTACGCGTAAACAAATGTTTACTACGCTATACGGGTCGTCAATAAAACTGTTCCCCCCTAAAAATATGATTCTCGTCAACCCATTACTGTCCCACTGTTGGATATGGGTCTCCTCTCAAAGTGACAGGAGTTTAGATCATATGCCAAGACGCTGGCCAAGTGCGGATTGGTAGACTTGTTCTTCTGAATATCTTTTCTGGAGTACTCTCAAGCGTGTGCCTTACAATGCTTTCCTTCATCGTGAAAGCAAGTAATATTTAATTAACAGAAAACTTGGCGACATTCGAATTGCATGCTTAGAATTCGAACTTTGGGCCCTTTATTGAGAGCATCAGTTTCATATCACTACATAAAACTGCTGATAGAGTCAATAAAAACCCCACTTTTGAAACATTACCAGCGCTCAGTTATATTTAATCGTATAGTGAAAAGTAGCGAGTGACTAGCTACTTCGAAACTTAAACTAGTTTCTGAGTGTACTATTTATCTTACAACTTCGTTAATAGGTCTATCGGTACCCTTAGGAACTTTGTAACTAAAATAAAACAATAGAAAAACAGTCCCGCCGGCGGCACTGCCAATTTAAAACGTAAAAGTTTCAGCTGAACTTCAGCTTAGTGGCTCGTGGTCGACTACCTTCCTGGCATAAAGCCACAGATTCATGGACCGTAGGAAGCCACCGTAATAAATATATCATCCTCTTTCTCGATTCTATGTTGTAATATAAAGCGTTTTTAATCCATAAATCAATAGGATGTGGGAAGATGATGGTATGTGGGATGTACGCAGTCGTTTTTTTAACTTTCCTGGAATTTACTGCAACGAAATTTCTACGAATTTGTGATAATAGGCATTTAGAATCTACTAAAAATCTACCTTTTAATCTAAATATATATTACTCTAAGGTGACTGACTGACATAGTGATCTATCAACGCACAGCCCAAACCATTGGACGGATCGGGCTGAAGTTTGGCATGCAGGTAGATGTTATGACGTAGGCATCCGCTAAGAAAGGATTTTGATCAAGTCTACCCCCAAGGGGATAAAATAGGGGATAAAAATATTATTTCGTAACGCGAGCGAAGCCGCAGGCAAAAGCTCATTTTCTCATAAACATTCTACATAATGACAACGGACACGATCGGTTTTGCCTCATAATGTCTCATTAGCATATTGTTTACGATTTCAATTACTCACCAATCTATAATTTAAATTAATTGAAAGGTGATAGAACCCGACTGTGACTCCCGCGGCACCACCGCCACACCTGTTTCTGCAAGCATGTCCCCTACTCTTATAATTAAAAGAAATATTTCTTATAATAAAAAATAAATCATTTTAATATACATAAAAACATAAAATAATTATTCGACCCCCAAAGGGTTTTGTCTAAAATATGGGAGTAATCTTATATATAATTTTCGTGTCACCAGTCACAGTGTTAGTTACCGTACTCCACCGAAACGGCTTTACCGACTTTCACCAAATTTAATATGCATATTCAGTATGTCTGAGAATCGGCTACTATCTATTTTCCATACCCCTAAGTGATAAGGGTTGTTGACCCTTAACATTTTTTATTTATACTATTACATTTTTTATTTATTATATAATTTATATATATTTGCTTCTTCTCCATAACGAATCACCTTGTGAAGTGGTGGTAGTTGTATTGACATTCAAAAGTGCTCTGTAAAGAACCTATTTTGAATAAAAAAAAATGATTTGATTTGATTTATATGGCAACACAACGTTTGCCGGGTCAGCTAGTATAAGCTATATTTTAAGCAGTCGGTTGTTTTTTTTATATAAATCCTCTAGTGGTAGTATAAATTTACAAGCACTCAATTTAAATTTAACTTGATTTAACTTGAATGTCGTTGATATACTGCACTATGAGTTAAACATCAATTTGAGCTAAATTGAATAAGTTATAGTCTAAAGTTTTTCATCTACGAAGCGGAGGAAAGTTGCAAAGTGAATTTTGACCTTCAATTGCTAGAATATTTTTTTTTATTTCAGTAACTTTGACTAGGGTAAGGTATATGACATTAAAATGATTTATTGCACAAGTACGTTAACAATAAAACAACAACAAAATTTTGAGTTTGTCAGTAAAATAGCGAATTTTTTTAAGTACTGTAGATATTATGGGTATAGTGATCTAATAGAATAGTGCATTTTTGTCGGTATACGGAATGGAATTCTATACTTCACTATTTGTTACAACAATATAATACCTATTAATTGGAAGTTAAATGAGGACTTACATAGGGACCGGCGCCCTACTCCTTAATCTGTCATATAAATGGAAATAGTTTACGTCGAAGTGTTTAAATTAAAAACAGTAGTAACTTAAACCCCTTTCTTGTTTAATGCTTTTTATACTTTTAACACTAGGATTTAATGCCATACGTTCTACAGACACACAAAAACTTCATTCAAATATATTTAATTCGCATGAACAAACGTGGAAAAGAAAATTTTCGAAAGACGATAATATTTCATACAAAAGCTAGTACTTAACTTTTGTAATACTAATGTATTACAAAAAGTTTTGTAAAAAATAATTAATTCGAAACAATGGCTGACTAACTCTATTATATTCATAATGTTTTCTGAAACAAATTGGAGAAACGTTTCTCCAAATGGGTTCCATAAGTTCACGCACGTGTTATTAATTGTGAAAGACGTTATTAAGGGCCCCCGCAAACTAGCTACTCAGCATCAGTGATCGGCGATTTAGTTGGTTTTCGAAAGGTGCGATCAAGTTCGAAGTCAAAGTGCAACTTTTAAGATCTATTCGCGGCTTTGCACGCTTAATACTGCAATTGAACGCAAAACGCAGCAAAAAAACGCGACGTAGCTTTATGAAGTTGCTACCGCAGCCGGCTGTTGTAAGCTGTCATTAAATAACAATAATAGTTTAAAAACTAAAAACCACGCTAAAACGCACAAGGAAGGATCGTTAATCCTGATTTCTGACGATCCTGATGAGAAAAATGAGATAAAATTAATAAAACCGTGTATTGTCATCGGTTCTTGATAATTGTTCAAAATTTGAAATTAATCGGACCGTTCAAAGTGGGTAAAAATCGAGTTCAAAGATTCCGTTAGTTACATACATACACACATACAACCCAAGCTAATAAAAGCGTGGTAAAAAATCGCCGATAATTAACAACTGTCAGTGACGTCAGCACGGGTTATTAGAGTATACCTCTCAAACGCGCGTTTTCGAAACCATGATCAAACGCCGGTCGCAGAAACGTGAAGTCGTCAAAACGCGAGACGATGATGGTAAAAAGCTAGTCTGTTAGGGCCGTAATATACCTTTCACGAACAAATAATGACAATACAAAAGGAAACATTCCGAGAAATTACACTGATGATGAGTATATTGATATTATATTTATCCAAACAATATACGTAAGTCATTATTGTTTTACCGAAAAGATATTCATTTTAATCATATAAAGGAAATGAAGTATAATTTTACAAAAAGTTAATTTAATTTTACAGAACTTGACTTTAATGTGATTATGTGATAACGTGATTCATTCAAATAGTACATCTATTATCTTATATATAAAATTCTCGTGTCACTAGTTACCGTACTCCTCCGAAACAGCTTTACCGATTTTCACCAAATTTTATATGTATATTCAATCGGTCTGAGAATCGGCTACTATCTATTTTTCATACCCCTAAGTGCTAATGGTTGTTCACCCTTAACATTTTTTTATTTATATGGCAACACAACGTTTGCCGGGTCAGCTAGTCTCTATCTAAACTTACGTATACGTTACTTTAGCTAAAGTCGCCGGCAGAGCTCGTCTTATATAAATATACGATATTAATACGTCCTTCGTCGGCACGAATCACAGACCTGTATTGATACATGTGTGGCACGAATTGATAGATCGAATGGAAGGTCAATACCAAATCCTCAATATAGGCGGAGGTTAATAAAAATAAAACGTCTAGAAATAAAGTCACTTTGATACCTGTTGAAAATGCGGAAAAGTACTGCTGACGTCATTGAGTTGTTTTGGCACATCCCGGTTTTGAATGCGACTACAGAGACAATATCTAGACAATACAGAGGTAATATAACAATATCTATCTCATCATCATCAACCCATTCCAGTCCCACTTCTGGGCACGGGTCTCCTCTTAGAAAGGGAAGGATTAGGCCATAGTCCACCGCGCTGGCCAAGTGCGTATTGGTAGACTTCACATCTGTCATCAACCCATTACTGTCCCTCTGCTGGGTACGGGTCTCCTCTCAGAATGAGAAGGATTAGGTCAAAGTCCACCGTGCTGGCCAAGTGCGTATTGGTAGACTTCACATACATTAAAGATTTTTTTTTTATAAATCTCTCAGGTATGCAGGTTTCCTCACGATGTTTTCCTTCACCGTTTAGCAAGTGATAGAGGTGCGTGCCTGGAATTTGAACCTCGGACCCCTCGATTGAGAGGTCGAGTTTCTTAACCACTAGGCTATCACTGCTCAATATATATCCATCTATGATTTCTTAAAAGGCCTCCTATTCCAATATTCTTAATATGACTGTAGATAAGTGACTCTAAAATGGCATGCCCTTGTAAATAAATATCTCTTATTAAACATATATATATAACTGAGCATAATGAAAATACTACATAGTGAATTAGCCTCCCACAAATTAGGCATCCAACGACCTCCTCCACCTCATAATATTATTATGTTAAAATCCGTACTATTATGTTAAAATTTGCAAGACTTGCCTAAAAATTTGCCATACACACATACGCAGTCGGGTAAAAAACGAACCCTTACGTCAAATAGTCGAGCAGACATAGTTGCTATTTTGCTTAATCATCGTCGCCTAATTATATGTTGCTGCTCGTAAATAATACTTTTGGAAGAAAATAGTATAAGCTATTTTTGTAATATCACGTACATTTTCCAATATATTTGTAATTCTCAGAAGTAGGTTAGGTTAGGTTAGGTTGCCATCAAAACGTTTTCCGTCAATGTTAAAGCAAAGATAGAAATTTTGCATACACTTTTGGCTTGGATGATAATTCATGATAGCGTGACGTTATTCTATTGAACGCCTTGTTCGCTGTACGTAAAGTCGATCGCAGATAAGTTGTCACTCCTGCAACTAGTATGGTCGTCTCATAAGTAAAGAATCAACATCCACACTCTTCCCATGATACGTAGAAAAATGCTTAACGCTAAGAATTATGTGTAATGAAGGTACCTCCCCGATGGAACCATACTCGTTTTACCTTCGTACAAATTCGGTTACAGATGCCCTTGGCTCGCATTATTCAGTGTTTTTGCTTTTATATTAGAAAAAAGTTGTGACAATACCACACGTGATTCGCAAAGGGTTTTACCGTTAAATTTAAATACTGACATGGTGTCCGCTTTTATTAAATTTCCATACATTAAGACCTTGAATGTCCCCTACAATCAATAAATTCAGTTGGGCTTATATAACATCCAGTCCAGCTGGGTCGCTCTCACGCATAGTAACAAAATGCTTAAATCGAGCATTTCCATATGGTATTGATGCTCTATATTTAAACATGTGAGTACATTTATAAATTGGTAAATACTTTTTAAATTTTATTATACGCTTTACTTTTGTGATATTATCTTTCCGGTATTTTGACAAAAAGTACTAATCAATTAATTAATTTCAGATGTTGTTTACCAAAATATTTGCAGCCATTTCAAAAGAAATACTTTTGAAAGTAATAAGAGCATACCCTCTTGATTGTATGTGACTACTGAAACCTATAAAGACACCAAATGCAAATAATTCAGTAGGTACTTGAAGTTTAGATGCGTCTTGACACCTAAGGAATAAGTTGAATTGAAATGAAATGCCACCATGAATGAATGCAAAATGAAAACCACGCCGATTCTACTACTACTGTTAAAATATATTAAAAAGGTTAAGTTACAAAACGCTTAAATTCAGTTTTCATGACAATATAGAAAATATTATGTCCTATTTTCTGATATCGTAATCTTCGAAGTGATACGACGTCATTAATCTTAACTGACGGTTCCGGGCCGTCTTCGAGACGTTGTGTATTGAAGCAATTCATTATGAATCATTGCTATTAATTATTTATTACTGTAAGACTCCAATTTGCCAACGGCCTTCATGCTTCTTGATAAATAATGAAACATTTAAGAAATTAGAAATATAACATGTAAACATCAAATTTTACGAAAATACTCTCCAATAAATTATTTACCTATTAAGAAAAATATTTTGATCGATTAATAAAATATAATGGAATACGTAATAAAGTAATTTTACTTCCATAGGACTTAGTATTTTCTTATTATTACCATCCGGATCTTCGTCAGGAAGTCAATAATCTCAATAGGTACTGATGTAAGAGTATCAGTCTTCAAAAAGACGCTACGCCTCATCTTTATCATTGATTTGACTATTGATTGATAAACTTCAAAAACGTCAGTATTCTAAATATTTTTATACAATCAAGAAGTCATCAGTCTTGTCATATTTTAAAGATATGAAAAAAAAACATCAGTTGTTTAGCCCTCGCCAAACTATTAGTCCGCTCTAATAGTATGTCGAACAGGTGTACTCATGTACCAGGTGTACAATTTACTGTGGCGACGCGATTCATTTCTGTACTCAGAGAGGACTAGCAGTTTTACGCGGACTATACCTACTTTCAAAACTAAAAATATAAATTCAACTAAAGAGGAAAATGAATACCAAACTCCCGTTGGAATCATATTTCATCTTTAAATTTTATGAACATCATTTATCTTCTTTCGTCTTTAAAGTGACGCTACACTTCAAATTCATTAATTATTAAACAATAATGATAACAATTAACACTAAACTGTCAAACCTACTTTAAAGTATGTGTAATGAAACATTATTTAAATTCTATCAACAATTATGTTATAGGTAGGATACCTATAACATAATTGTTGATAGAATTTAAAAGTAAGGTAAAAATCCTTTTAAATTGCCAATTTCTTTCTACACAGTCTTTATAATGAACCCTACAAATATAAACAGTTAGAAGCTATCTAGGTACCAATAAAACATTGATCGGTAGTAAATTACATACTAGCGATAAAATTTTAATATTGGTTTCATCGCGTATCTGAACAAGGTTTTTTCGTTGTCAACCTACCGTACATGTTATCATGTCTGGAATTTTTGAACACAGGTAATTTCTCAGAATTAAAATGTTACGGTATTACACATAGGTTTAAGGTTCGATCTCCGGCTAGACATACATCTTCATGATGAATTTAGTTGTCAGTCTTAGTGTTTTTTGTGTGTATCCATGGGGTTGCCATGTCGTAAAAAAGGAAAAATTCTCGAGTCGGACTATGTGAGTAGAAAGCGTTATTTATTTATTAGCCAAGTACGAACAGATATACAGTCAGAAAAAGTTTTTAACATTTAACAATTTACCAAAATACAAACTATATGCCTCCCGGGAAATGTATCCCCACGTTTTTCATTATAGCGAGCCTCGAAGACACATCATTAATCTCAACTGACACTGACAGTTGCGGACAGTCGTGCGTCGTGTGTGTAATCGATTCATCGATACATGTCCCCTTTACCTTAAGGCCTACTTCGTAAGAAATATGTGAAACGACGAAACAAATTTAATGTAATATTTTTAATTAGCTATAAATATTTATTCTTAATTAACTGTAACTATTGTTACATGTGCCTGTATTATTTTATTTGTGTACCAATAAAAAAAAATGATTTTATGTACGTCTACTTTTTAAAAATATTAAATTGCTTAACTTTTTGAAAAGGTATTTTTACCTTTAATTTCACTTTTTGAAAAAGTTTATAAATCGGTTCACAAGACTTTTAATTCGAATTTTAACTATCTTACTTGTCTTATCAATTAAAATTGTACTTTATATATCATCAAGCCGCTGCACATATTTTAATCGCTGTCAAATTACATATTTTAAATACCAAAAAAACTTTTAAACTACTTTCTCTCCAAACATAATAAAACTTCAACGTTACTCACCGGCAAAACACGACACATGAAAAGTTCAGAAAGTTTCAGCGCTAATGACATTCACTGGCAGAACTTGAGTTTTTATATCGATACATTAAAACTACATTGATAACGTTTTAAATCACTTAAAACACATTAGATTGCGTGAAGTCATAGATAATAATATAAGTAGCAATAACGGCTGCGGGTTGCGCGACGCTCGCCGTGTTGTGCGTTCGGACCGCGACTGAAACCGAACGGATTCAAGGGCTGCCACGCACTAGCGTTATCACATCTGATGCCCGAGACTAGTCTATAACTTTGAACACTAATCCTTACGCCAGTCACAACCCTAGGATTGAGCGTAGCTTAGATACTGAATTTGAGATTGTTCTTTAAACAACAAAAACTCGCTACAATGTTAGTAAAGCTTTGTAGTGTAGTTCGACACAATCATGATTTTTTCAGAGGGTAAATAAATAAGACAAACAGTGCAAGATGCAAAGATAATGGTTGAACCTGGATTTAACCTCTTGACTGAGAGGGAGAAGTTCAATCAGTTGTGCGCGTATTACCTATTATCATTTATAATCAATTACCAATAGTTACTTAGAATCAATTATCACATACTATAACGGTGAACGTCTTGTTATCGTGAAATAACTTTGAGAAAAAGTCTAAAATAAGACTCAGCAGTGGTAAAATAATTGGTTGAAGAAAAAAATTAAAAGTCAGGACTCCCGCCCTATTTTCCTAACGATACTTAAAATCTATCTACATACACATGCTACATGTTTAGTCTGCTACCCCTTAACTATTTCTGTGAATAAAGAAAATATTTGTCTCTACGAGTACTAGAGCGGCTTTCTTGGCACTTATTCTTCACTCCTATTGTATTCTCGTTGTGTACACGAATAAAGCCCGTTGAAATTATTTTTATAAGTTAAAAGTCACAAACGAAACTGCAGTCCAACTGATGGTAACTTGTAATAGTTAGAAATGCCTCGCTTAACCTAAGTCGGAAGATATCGGAGATAGCAGTGATAGCCTTTTTTTTGTTCACGAGGGGGAAACCTTCAAAAGGTACCCGATGCCGTGGGAGCGACACAGGGTTATGTGGGTGTCTAACCGCACTAAAACCGCCCCGGTGGCCGTCCTCGGCGCTACGTAGAGGACACCAGGATCTCCAAAGGAACGCAACCGGAGTCCTCTTAGCGCGTTGCCCCGTCGGGCTCCGCCCAGGTGAGTTTAACGCTCGCCGCACCGTCTGGTGCGTACGACGGTATGCGAGCAGTGATAGCCTAGTGGTTAAGAAACTCGGCTTCTCGATCGAGGGGTCCGAGGTTCAAATCCCAGGTACGCGCCTCTGATTTTTAAAAGTTCTGTGCGTATTAAAAAATCAATTAACACTTGCCATCGTGAGGAAACCTGCATACCTGAGAGATTTATAAAAAAAATCTCAAACGTATGTGAAGTCTACCAATACGCACTTGGCCAGCGCGGTGGACTATGGCCTAATCCTTCTCATAATGAAAGGAGATCCGTGCCTAGCAGTGGGATAGTAATGGGTTGATGATGAACCTAAGTCGGAATGCCTCCCATAAATTTTCCTTAGCACATTTTTCAAAGAGTCAACATCCATCAAAATCACCTTGACTTTGAGACTTTGACAATTTGACTATCGAAATACGTTTTACAATTATGTGCACATTGTATTTTAAAGATGGTAAAACCTTCTGTGGTTCGACTCCGGCGGCACCACCACTCCACCTATTAACGGCAGTTTAGCACTGTTGTGTTCTAGTTTGAAGGGTGTGGTAAGAGAGACATACTCTCCTGAGGTTTTCAAGGTTCTCAAGAATAGAAGCGGATTAGTGACCAACCACAGCTGTGGGATTCTGGGTGTGTCTAGTGTTGACTGCAAATGTCCATGGGCAGCAGTTACTTAACATCAAATGGACTCGCTCGTCTCCTATGTATATATGCTATGTATCTCCTATGTATGTCGTCTCCTATGTATGTATGCTATGTATATGTAGTATTGTGTGCGGTTTTGAAATAAGATTGATTTTTTTCTTGCCTACTTAATATTTACTTGTAGTAAATAGTATCTACTAAAACGCGGATAAAAATGAATAACATAAAATTATGATACAAATAATACGTAAATGCTAATCTGTTATCACTGTGAAGTGGGGTGAAAGCTTTCGCATGAAAATCTTAACAATCTCTATACAGCCCTATATCTAATCTCTTTATCTGACCATAATATTTATTAATCGTTTTTTTCCATGAGCCACAACTTTGTGTAAATAAAATTGTAGAGTACTTTATATAAAAGGATTATCTTTCCAATATCATCGATATTGAGCAATAGTTACTGTTATATTGCACTAAATTAGTGCAAAATTACATACTCATATATCAACATAGTCAGATAAGTTAAAATGACGTAGACATGCAAATTATAAACGTATCGGAAAACTTGCTAATGTGATAAAGCTTCAATTGTGAATTGTAAACAACGGTCTGAATTCGTAAATAATCCTATTAGGTACCCGAGTATGCTGCCCACAGAAATTCACATATCATATTTAGGAAATATGTTCCTACATTATATGAATATTTCGTTCCATTTTAACACTTTGTATTTGAAGCATGTAATTTCGAAAAATTAAAACAAACTATTATTTTAAGATGAACAAATGGTGTTTAAGAAAATAATAACATACCTACCTATACCATACCTACTATGCATATAGTTGTATGGTTGTAATGTTGAAAGATTGTTAATGCTGGCTGATCATATGTGGCGACCGTCTTAGTGCTCAGGAGTAACTAAGTCTCAGTGATCATAGACGATTAGGTGATTTTCCTATTTCTACCTAATAACAGCAGTGTTAGGCGCTGCTGTGTTCCGGTTAGAAGGGAGTGGTAAGGGAGACAGACTTTTCCGAGGCGTTCCAGCTTAGTCCTCAGAGGCAGCGGCGCATCTGTGGCCGACCTCAGGTAGAAATATGTAATCCTATCTGGGGTTGATAACAGATGTCCATGGGCGGTAGTAGCCACTTACCATCAGGTGGACTGTATGCTCGTCTGCTACTCTTATATTATAAAAAAGGTGATCTGAGAGCTCGTTTGCTACACCTATTAAAATATTTTTGGAGTTTACTCCTTAAGAAACGATTTGAGTTATAAGGCCCGGTACGGAAATTTTATGAGGAGTAAAATCAAGTGTAACACGAAAAGTTGAGGCGTAACGGTAACCAAAATATGAATCAAGAGTGCTTTTATTAATTTAAAATACAATAAGTTCAAATCCCATATGAAAGTAATTATTACAATAAAAATAATTAGCAATATATAAAACATTAAAACGTCATTAACTAATTTGTTTACATTTTTGCATAAATTAAGTTATAGGTTTGATCATTTATAAACACTGTGAAAAATATGAACATTGGCGCCATAATATGATTAACAATCTTTTATGAACGTTTTTGGAGTTTACTCCTTAAGAAACGATTTGAGTTATAAGGCCCGGTACGGAAATTTTATGAGGAGTAAAATCAAGTGTAACACGAAAAGTTGAGGCGTAACGGAAACCAAAATATGAATCAAGAGTGCTTTTATTAATTTAAAATACAGTAAGTTCAAATCCCATATGAAAGTAATTATTACAATAAAAATAATTAGCAATATATAAAACATTAAAACGTCATTAACTAATTTGTTTACATTTTTGCATAAATTAAGTTATAGGTTTGATCATTTATAAACACTGTGAAAAATATGAACATTGGCGCCATAATATGATTAACAATCTTTTATGAACGTTTTTAAAGAAGAGTAACATATAAAATCAGTAAGCAATTGAATAAGATATAATATTAGCAAAATAAGTTTTTAACATAAAGAGGCTTTTGTAAGTTACTGATATATTAATTTAACTTATAAAAATGGATGCATTATTGATCAGCACCATCTATCAACGATAAACGGGCAAAATCAAAACAGTATTATTTAATATTTATTACAGAATTATTGCTAATGAATTATGTTCAAAATAAGTTATACAAAATTAGCAATACGTTTTAAATGAATTCTAGAATTATAAAACATTCAGAAACAATCCAAATTACATATAATAACAAGTTTATTGAGTCTCATATAAATTTCATCCGTAAATTGCAACAAGGATATTTTATAGATGGCAAAGAAATTATAATTATTAAGTTTTAAGTTATAAAACGTTTAACATTGTTTTAAATATAAATAATTATATTATATTAAAATTTACTTTAATATAAACAATTATATTAAGTTACCATTATAATATTTGGAACCAAAATACATAGATTGATAAACTTGCAAACTTACAATTTATAAAACTTGCCACTAGATGGCGCTATTTTATATTATTTTGTAACATACTTTATGTAATACGCATTATTGAAGTAATATAAATAATCCGAATAATTACAGATATATGTTTGTTTCTCTTATCATTTTAGCAGATGCGTTCATTTACCTACCCTTTTTTCTATTCGATATATATCATAATTATCATTCGTAAGGAGTAAACTCCAATCGTGCGTCGTAGCTGACACACACACACTTTTTGTTTAATAATGAAGAAGGAAAACGAGCAAGTATTCCACTGATTGTATGTGCTTAATAGCCCTAGAAAAGATAGATGTTACCTGGAGCCGATCACACATTCGCTGCTGCCCCCGAGGAATAAGTTGAAACACTTCTGATAACTATGTCTCTCTTAGCACACCCTTCAAAGCAGAATCCAGCAGCTATTATTACAACCTGGTGTGGCGATGATATCTCCAGAGTTGAACCAAAAAGGTTGCTACCATCTCGAAACTGTTTTTTAAGGATGAAAGTGACCCAGCCCAAGTCTACGGCGATGTTCGATGTACCATCAATTCGATCTTCATACACTTTGAGATTGTTACAGTCGATTCTCAACTGAGTAATTAAACTTGTAATGATTTGTAGCGTGCAGGAATACGCTGTATTTAAACCAAGATTGCTTTGGGAGCTTGGGTTAGGAAATTCATTTCACTACTAATATCTTTCTCATATAAGTGAAGGTGGTAGATCTCTTTATGCTTCGACTCCGGAGAAACCACCGCTATACCTATCTCTGCCAAAGTAGTAGTTTCAAGCGCTGTTGTGTTCCGGTTTGGAGGGTGAGGTAAGGGACACATTCTTATCTGACACGTTCCTACTTAGTCCTCAAGGGTAGCAACGTATCTGAGTCCAATCTCAAGTAAGAATAATCATATCTGGGATTAATTACAGATGTCTTTGAGCGACAGTACACACTTTCCATCAGAAGGACTGCATGCGTACTTGTACTAGTAGGTATATAACAAAAATACTAAAATCTATTATATATCTCAGAAAATAGAAGTCGCAATCATCAAATCCTTATGTCATTGAGACGTGCTCCCTTAGGAACATGATCTCGTTCAGTTGCGTCACCTATTTCGAAATCTCAGGATCCCAAAGGTCTAACTAGGTCTGCAGTCATGAATAAGGAGATTGCTATCCAGTATACTAGGAGTTTCTAAATAATATTATTGTTGGATCTACTTGTACATCCAACAATAAGTAACTAGAAAATACTATGTAGTACTAACGCCTTGACTATGTTGTTTCGAGTTAGGAGTTTTAATATTGTTGTGACCAAATCAAAAGTTTTCTCAGAAGCGAGAAGAGTAGCAATCTGGCGGCATTATTGTCACAAATATCTGCCTAGTGATCTTGTACTACATATATTGTAAAGATAACATTATATTTACATTTTTTTTTATTACTTGATAGGCACGCGTTTGGCCTAATCTCGCCTGATGGTAAGCTTTGATGAGGCCTAAGATATGCCACGCTTGCCTAGAAGTAGCCTATTCACTCTTGATTTGAAGACTCCTAGATTATATTTATCGGGAAACACAGAAGTCGGCAAGGCATTTCACTCCTTGGCGGTTAGTATGAGAAATGACGAAGCAAACGTTTCCTCTGAACCAGAGGAAGGTCGACTTGATAGGGGTGGTAGCCTGCCGTGTGTCTAGACATCCGACGGTAGAATGGGGCTGGAGAATCGTGAGAAACCCATTTCTGGAGTTGATTTCTGATGTCAATAACAACTTACTGCAGGTGGATTGCAAGATCATTTACTACTTTAATTTTGATTGAACAGATTGAAAAGATGGAATAGATTGAGTAGAAATTTAGTAACGCCCGATTAGTGTCGATACCAATACACAAGCATGCATTTGCATTATCCATATGCATGTTACGTTGCATACATATGCATGATAGCATTTGTCGATAGTGATTTGGATTAACATAGTCTATTTTGGTTCAATGCTAGAAGTGAATTAAGTTACACGATAAATCGTGTTATTTACAATTTGACAAACTTTCAATGCTTCCTTTATATACAAAGACAAACGCCGTTGTTTACAATGTTAGCCATGAATCGTAGCAAACTTGGCGAACGGATTAACTGGCGGGCAATTTATCGACTTCTACGACTTAACCGATCCTCAATAGAACTGGCATCATAGTTAGTGGTTGGTATTAAACAGCATTGCCTGAATTGGAGCAGCATTGCCTGCAGCTTAAAGATAAGTGTTTACTGACGAACACCACTTACCTAGAGCATATTCTACCTAAAGCCACAGAGTTACGTTGCCCCTAAGAAAAAAGATAGTCGCCTAATAACTTAAAAACCTTTTTACCAAAACACAGACCTGCTTCATGCTAGAATAAATGTGTTTACAGTTAAATGAAAAAGAAGTCTCAAAAACAAATAAATAAACAAGAGCTAAATAGAATTGTCGCCATTTTGGATAATCCAGATTGTTTTAGGTAATATCATCGTAACTTTGTGACATGGATTTGCTCAAAGGCTTTATAACATTAAATACAAGGCGTCGTCAATTATCATTTGAAGCGGGACAGGATAACTTAGCCAGACACGTTTCGGTAGGCGCCCTCTGCCAAATTAATTTCTATTCGCTTTGCTGGACTTTTTCCTAACTTTTCCTGTACGATTGTATGTAAGTCTGGACGATATTGTATTGTTTTGTAGCTTTTTATGATATAGAAGTAGTCAACGAGAGTGCTGATGCGATAAGTAGCTACTGTTGCAGTGTTTCCAATAGACATCTGTAATCAACCCCAGATAAGACTAAAGTCGTATTTGAGATTTGCTATAGTTACGTTCGATTCCTTATGACTAAACTTAAACGTCTCGTAATAAGTGTCATCATTCATTACTCAAAATGAAATGAAGCTTTTGGGGCCATACTAGGGCCGATTTGACACTGCCAAAGAAGGTAAATCATTCTTGAGTTACATACCTACTTCACTATTCCGTCACACTAAAATAGAAGAAAGGAGAAGACTACAAGAATAGGTAACAGTTATAAGTATAACTGTTCAAAGAAACCACATATGATAGGCATAAAAATGCGCTGAAATGTTTCGTGTAGTCATTGTGTGCATCCTTAGAATTGCTTGCATCGCAACTTGGTAGACGCACGGTTGTGCGTCTAGATTTGCTTAAAATTTAAAATAATTGTCATACTAAAATATGTATTTAAATAAACTAATGAAAAAGCAGTAATATGAGTTGTAATCATTCGAAACAAGAAAAGTTAAGCTAGGGCCTATTTAATTTATTTGAAGGTGGTAGAATCTTTTGTGGTTCGACTCCGGCGTCACTCCGCCACACCTATTTCTACCTAATAACAGCAGCGTTAGGCGCTGCTATGTTCCGATTTGAAGGGTGTGGTAAGGGACACAGACTTTTCCGAGGCGTTATAGCTTAGTCCTCAGGGGTAGCGGCGCGCATCTGTGGCCGACCTCAGGTAGGAATATCTAATCCTATCTGGGGTTGATTACAGATGTCCATGGGCGGCAGTAGCCACTTACCATCAGGTGGACTGCATGCTCGTCTGCTACTCTTATATTAAAAAAAAAAACCTTTATATATTTTTGAGTGTGTCTACCAAATATCAGCCACTGCCGGTCAATGACTTCATTATAAATGTCATTAATGCCTGCCGTATTAGGTCACTAGAGTATAATGAAGTGTTTGGTTAAAAGAGACCCTGCCATGGGCAAACAACTCGTTAATGAAATTAATTAACGGTCAAACTCGGTCCTACCGCTAACAACGTAATGTTTCATTCTGAAAAGGGATGCTACTATTTCCACGTATATTTAAAAAAAGGAAACATTCAAAGAATATCAAACATCAAACTTGGTCTTCCAATCGAGATCCGCAACTTTTATTTTTCCAAGTCACGTCACAATTAAAGCATTACTATTTACTTAAAACGCGAAAAAAACATTAATATATAGTAAAAACGTGGCATATAAATGTGGAGAAAAACATTATGCAAATTAATCGCAGATTAGCTTCATGGATATAATATTCTTTTTGAAATTTTCTCAGAGGTAAATGGAGTCTAGCCGTGTTTACTAACCACTTTTACTACCCGTGTTAGGCAGAGAAACAGGAATAGGTTATTAATAAAAGGTAAACCAAAGTTAGCGATCGATTTACGCCCATTATAAGCCCATTTTACGAAATATCGATATTTGCCAATTTTGGCCTACTAGAAAGTAATAACGAGAATTCCTTAATAAATAGAACACTGCCAAGTTAATTACGCAGGATATATTTTATTTTCATTATTGGAGCCTTCATTATGTGTACTGAAATATCCAATAATTGGTTACTGAGAATTATGAGTCTCACATGTCCCCAAAAAGCCTAATACCGCGTTTCCCAACCTGTGGTCCGCGGACCCCTGGGGGTCCGCGAGTATATGTATGGGGGTCCGCGGTGTCATCTCTGGACCATACATAAATCGCTTATTTAATGCAAAAGGGCCGCTTTAGGGCTCGTACACAAAACTGCGATGCGACGTCGCATCGTAAAAATCTGCGAGCTCCCTCGACGCATCGCAAGAACTTGCGTATTAATTCGCATCGCACATTCCTGCGATGTTTCGTCACACTTGTTGACGCCATTTTTAGTTCTTTCTGAGACAGCGTGTGGGGAAAACGTACATACCTGTATTTGTTGGGTGGGAAGACTTATACTTTAGTGTAAAAAAATGACAAAGTACGTCGTTGACTTTTTTTATATTACTGATTGAGGAGCCCTCTGTTCTCTGGGAAACTAAATATAAAATATATGATAAATGGATGAACCCAAAATTTTCTTTGTTAATCTTTCCTGTTTCTCTTAAGCAATAACAAAAGTGCACACTTCTTTTTACAATCCATGTAACGACCTAATTTTCAAAATACGTTCCGTACGGTTGACGGTTGTCGAAAGAATGGTCACCCTGGGAGACGCTATTCCGCACGATATCGCATCGCAGCAATTCGTGTCGCAATTTTCTACGTTGCGAATTCGCATCGCGTCGCATCGCAGTTTTGTGTACGACCCCTTACTCCTTTTTTCAACCACATACTTCTGTATTTGTTTTTTTGTATCTGTAATAACTCAAATAAATACCTAATCCATGTTTTTTTACTTTTTATTTTATTAAGGGGGTCCGTGAAAACTATGCTTGATTTCCTAAGGGTCCGTGGACTGAAAAAGGCTGGGAAACGCTGGCCTAATATATAGTACATTAATTTGTAATCATATCGTTAATTTGTACACGCAAGGACCCTTAGGACATAATACCACTGTAAATGGAAAAGGAAAGCCTAAATTCGAGATAAAAAATAAAACATTATAAGATCGAATGGAAGAGGATATAAAGGACTGTAATAAGGATCATGGCAAACAATACAGTCTCGACATCGATTAGCGATTGAGCTGAGTCGCTTTTTATAAAGTACTTTGTACTAGCTTTCATCCGCGACCTTGCTCTTTGGTTTTAGAGGTTGATATAATGTTTATAGATTAATGTGATCCTTTTGGTTATTGTGATATTTCTCCTGCTTTGAAATTGGATGGGTAAAGGACATGGAGAAAGATGAACAGGACGGGTTCGAACTTAATCCTCACGGAATCATCCCAATTTAATCCTGAAGATTACCGAGAACAAACGCTTAAAACAGTTGAACAGTAGGCACTAAGTAGTAGTAGTAGAAGTAGTAGTAGTAGCAGTGCTTCTGTTACCAACTTGTTGATTAAAGTACAGAAGCACTACCATGAGTTGGCATAGAAACGCCACTATAGAAATTGTAAATAGAAAACTATTGTCATTTTGCTAGTGAATAACATAACTACTATCGTTACGGTATTTCTTGACAACGTCTGTCAAATTAATGTCTCATGGGACCGAATTTGTATGGCAGTAGATCATAATGACATTAGCTAGCGATTTGATTTCGATAGGTTTTTAACGTATCGAGTTACGCCACTACGGATTTTAGTTCTACGAGTAACCACCAGAGGCGCTGTACAATTTTTCATACATTTATTTTACGCAGTCGCTAGCGAGTAATACTTTTGTAAACTCATGGTAGTGCTACAGTACTGTAAAATTAATGAATTGACAATTTTGTATCCCAACCAATCCTGTTTACTATACTTACTCATAATAAAAATAAAGAAGCGGGAAATAGATTTTTTCTATGTAGCTTTAAAATAGCATACCTAGATGTCACGTAAGGCACTTGAGTTCCAGGAAATGTAATTCTAAGCACATACTACTGTGGGGTCAATATTTCATAATCGGTCTTTGTGATATTTCAGATTAAATTCTTTGAATTTTCTCAATGGATTCCCTGTTAGCTATATAGCTTTGTAATAAGAAAATAATGTAGATTTTCTATCTTTCCCTTTTTGGTACATATAATATATTTGGTACAAGTAATAATAAGAGGTGTTCTTTATTAGTTCCATCATAGATTTATATTATGACTTCTGTTCTATTAGGATTTGATTAGCTTCGATGGTGACCATTTCACATTACGCATGAACGCTTACAATACAATTTCTTCATATTACAACATCGGTTATTAAATAAACAACTTAGTAACAATATTTCATCATCATTTTCTTCAAGTTAAGTACTGGAATTTAAAGTGATTCAGTAATTTTCCTAACCATTGAAAAAAAGGTTCATAGAATTACCAAAGTAAATATTAACAGACCCTAAAATAAAGGCTATAAAAAGAACTAATAAAAAGCGCTAAATTGGAACGTCCAAATTAAGCCTTAAAAGATGTAAATTGTGCCTATAATAAGGTTCTTGGCAAACAATACAGTCATGAAATCGATTAGCGGTCGGGGCGTGTCGCTGAAATTGAGCTTCGTAGCAATTGGGTGGCACGTCTTAATCACTTTTTTAGGCAATATTTACAAAAATGTATAAATGATAATAGTGGTTAGTCTTTATTTTAGTTGTTTTATAATGTCTGCAACAAGTTAATACTTGAACATTCCGATTCTATCACAATAACTAACCGCTCTCCTATAGATAAGAGTATATAGATTAGGTAATGTAATTTAAAGAACAATAAACAGCTTATTGTAAATGTTTCTAAAATCTATATCCAACGGCCAATGTACACAAACCGTGTGAATGAACACTTACTCATAATTTATAAAGGACATACATGCATATATATCTATATGTATTTGTTTAGATGTATATATGTTCTATAAATGCCCGGCACAAATACCAAAGCGAAGAGATTAATTTTTTGTGTATCGTTTCAAATGTCACAAACAATAATTGTATTTTTAGGCATGAACTTTAATGGATTTTATTACAATTGTTTTATATCACGGCGTGCGTAAATGGACGTTTTACGCACGCTTCGCGTGCGCAAAACCCCCATTTCCGACCCCGTAATATAAAATTTTATACAACACGCGGACGAAAAATGTTTTTCTGACTCGTGTGATTGCAGTCCTCGCCTGCGGCTCGGCCTGCAAACTCACACTTGTCAGAAAAAAATTTTTCGTCCTCGTATTGTAATGTACTATTTCGTCGAAAACAAGATTTCATTGGTATTGTGGAAAAATAGGAACTCTATTAGTTTTTTATAACGTCGAAATAAATAATTATGACAAATAATAATGATATGATTTGAGACTTGTGGTGATACATATTTCTATGGAATCTAACAACAAATTAACAAGTATGTAATGTTAAGCTTAGTGTACTCTTTGAAACGTGTGGTAAGAGAGACATACTTATCCGAGGCGTTTCAACTTAGTTCTCAGGGCGCATCTGTGGCCGACCTTAGATACGAATCTAATCTTATCTCGGGTTAACTACAGATAGTAGCCACTTACTTTTATGTGGACTACATACTCGTTTTGTATCTACCAGTTACTTTAATTAAAACAGCCATAGATTCGCCAGCCAAAGTACTAAAAAAGAACACACTTAGTATTTCAACCATTTCTTTTATATAAATACCTACATGCCACAAAAATCCCAGTATAGAAAAAGGTATTTATTCAATAAACAGTAAGCTACAGTGCCCATTCGCCACTTCATTACCATAAACGTTTATCCGAACCTCAGATAAAACCGAACACCGCCTCGGGCGTGTCGCTACGTATATTGAGCTCCGTAGCACGTTCCAACCCGATATTCACCTATATTCAAAGTATGTTATGCAAACGTTTGGTGAAGCAATGTGTTTTAACCTAATTTTGTATGTTCTATCAAAACTTAACTTTTTTTAAGTAGAGTATAGAAATCGTACAACTGAAATGGATTTTAATAGCGCCTTCTACACTCGTAGGCTCAACACTCAATAATATTTCCTGTGACGCGGATTCCACGGATATGTAACTTAGTCTAAAAAAATACCTGAAATTTAAATTAATTCCTAAAACTTACAGAAACCTATCCAAGGTGAAAATCTGTGTGAAATGGAAGTAGAAAAATTGTCCGCTCTGTAACACTCTGTAATATATTTAATACGAGTATCTTCGGAAATCATTCGTATATTTTATTTATCCACTTATATAATCACAGATATATAAATATTTACATTTTAACACTAGTACCTACTAATATTTAACTTACTATTAGTTAAGATTAAAACTACTTCGCTACAATCCGTTACAAATATGTATGATGGTATATATTTTAAACCATGCAGTATGTACCGCCTTCCCTCCCACAAAGGATGCGTGCAGATGCAAAAAAAAAATATATACACCTCCATACTCGTACATACCACCACCAACACGTGTTTCGCTCCAAAACGGAGCATCATCAGGGTAAGTTGACTCTACGACGGTTAAACGTTAAGCTTACGTTCGTTACGGTAAGCTACATACTGCATGGTTTAAAATGTATACCATCATACATATTTGTAGCGGATTGTTGCAAAGTAGTTTTAATCTTAACTTAATAGCATGGATTTCAGAAAAGTAACGCCTGATACAATGACCTATATAACTTACTGATAAATACTTATTGATATCCTAAACATTATACATAGCTATAACTTTTGGCATCCGACTTCACTTCCCGCGGTATAGCCGGCAGCTAGTTATAAAGTATTGCCCACTAGGGACCGAAAGAAGAGCGTTATTGTGCTGTGATACACCCATAAAATACTACACCATGTTACTGAAATAACCTTTATTATTCACAAGAAACTTGTAGGTGGACCACTATGTAAATTGGTGTTACAACGAAACTAATTCCACAAATTTCACGAGCTTTTTAAGTTGGCTTGTTAGCTTTTACGTAAGGTTAAACTAGTCACTGAATTTTAAGCTAGTTAGCTTCAAACGATTAAGTCGAATTTTTTTTATACACGTTTGGATGACAATGCCTTATTAACTTAGTGAAGGCATTAATAATGGATGCTACAAAATGGTGGATTAACTATTTTTATGCACTAATGATGTCGGTATCAAATGTAAGGGATTATATCAGAATCATACGAAAAACAGAATGACATTACTAAAAAGCTTCTTTTCAAATTCCCTTTAACATGAATTTATGTATTTAGTAGCTGCAATTTTCAAACTATTCTTCACCAAGACAGTGAAGCCGTCCACCTGCTGTTACATTATCACCACCTTACTAAATTCTACCTCAATAAATTCTGATTTCAAGAGGAGTATCAATGATTTAATTATATAAAGCGGTCACGCTGAGCCCTTCGGAGTAATAATGTATCTGTAATCGACTCACATTTTAATTTTATCTATCACAACTTCACGTCAAAATGGAGTAAATTATGGTTACTTTTGTTTAGAATTTCTACATGAAAATTTAAAATGTACGAGGCTTTAAGCGCACGAAGGCAAACAATGGAGTTTGTAGAGCTCATTCGAAATAAATAGCGAATGTTTGTAAAATTGATTTTCTTATTTTTCCAAGTTCTAATATTTACTGGATTTCGCGTAACTCGGTTGCGCTAATCCCTTAAGCGCAAGGTTATTTAGAATTAAGCCTTATCAAAGGATCGATCACCAGTACCCTCTATAATTCTAATGGAAGGGTTAAGCTTCATGAAGACGGGGAAATGCACGCATTAGATGCCGTTGATTAAACGCTTATACTCATATTATGTTATTGTACATAACATGTAGCGAATTGATAAGAGTATATAGGAAATAAAATTCTTTATTCTATATTATTTTTATATAATATTAGCTGTGACTATGGCTACACTTCATGATGTGGCTGATCATGCATGGCTGTCATATGGCTGAACTTCATGCAAAACAGACTTGAATTAAACAGTGTATAATTTTGTCATTAACATTATTCATTATTGATTTAAATTACACTTTTCAAATCAATTATGAAAATAACATTGTATTTAAAATTCAAATAACAATAACATTCTATGTATTTTAATTTTAATACAAATTATATATTTTCGAAAGCCAATTCTTTTGATTTTATAATGTGTGTAATAAAAAAATAATGAGGCCACAGGGGAGGCTCTACGCCGTTATTTGACTTTCTGTAGCAACTTTATGAACACAGTAATATTTACAATAACCATCCAAAATTTTAAACCGATATACTACAGTTAATGTTTAATAATGTTAATGCTTTATAGCATTAAGTCCGCCTTTGTGCCTTTACATTTTTGGAAGGTTCATAAAGAATAAATAAATAAATAATGTGCGGTAAGTTGGTTATGTTCATTACTGTAGTTGATTATTTTTTAATTAAGTAAAGTTAAAAAAGAAACCGTACATGAAATCAAGATTGAAATTAAATTAAGTGTATATTTAATTTATATTTAAAAAATAAGAAAATATGTATTCTTAAAAATTCCTTTCATTTAAAATATAGATCACGAGGAGTTAAAAAATAATTCGACATCTAAGAGCGTCAATCATATTGGATTCAGAATGCCATCACTAAGTTAATCATGCATTGTCCTCCAAACTTAACTGATATGCAAAAAAAAAATCTACTATTTTCTAGACTAGTTTTAAATTCAGTTGCAAAATTTGGCTCTCTCATACTCGTACATCCAAACCAACAAGGCAAGCCGGTCATTCAAATAAAAGTTTGTAAAAGAGAATAAGCCTGGAATTTAAGGATTCCTTGAGGTTCAACTAAAGAATAAGTCCTTGTAGTTCGACTGCAGAACTAAGACTGAGGCATCTCTGACTTATATCATAGTATAAGCTGCTATTTCATATGAAGTCTAATTTAAAAGTTAGGTTATGATTTACCTACGCGATGTCTTTACGTGGTGACAGCATATCTGAGTTAGACATACAAAACTTTATTTTATCTTTGATAATAGACACGTTGGCTATACGTTTAATTTGCTCTTAATTTGCGAATTTAACGCAGGATGAAATCGAAATAGGTGAAGTTCAAAGAGGCAAGGCACCATATGTGTTAGCGTACATATGTTACGAGGTAATCGCCGTTGAGCTCTTATCTAATGGGAGAACTTATGTTGACGAAAGCTTTGATGCATACATTACCGGGTTCATTAAAACTTTACTAATAATTCATCTCAAAGGAAGTTGTAGGTGATTAAACAAAACCACATACAAAATGAATGTATGAATTTGTATATACTTACATATATACTGATACATTAAAAAGGAACGAGTAACATCACGGCTAATGAGGTGAGTTACATATTAATGTTAATAATTCATATAACGTCATCAACCCATTACTGTCCCACTGCTGGGCACGGGTCTCCTGTCGGTAGTCCACCGCGCTTACCAAGAGCGTATCGATAAACTTCACATAGGGACATTAAAGTTTTTTAATCTCTCAGGTATGCAGGTTTCCTCACGAAGTTATCCTTTGCCATTTAAGCAAGTGATAATTAATTTTAAATGCGCACATAACTTTAAAAACTCAGAAGTGCGTGAATCACCGTTTTTAAAAGAATTCTCAGGTGTGCAGGTTAGCCCTCGATGTTTTCCTTTACTTTTATAACAAGTGATGAATAATTTATATATGTATGTACGATTACCTATATCCATTTATTAATTAGGTTTCTTTTTAGCAAATTTTTGAGGTGACACTGTAGCCTACGTAGTATCTTTTGTGCTTCACTCGAGTTGTAAAGGGTTATTGTTTTGTGTTGCTATCTTTGTTACGAATATTTCTTTTGGGACTTTTCTTTTGTCTGTTGAAAAATGAGAAAATCTTTTACGATTTATATCGCAACGTGTAGTCGTTAGCTAGCAAATACTTCTCCTTTTTCATTTCGGATTTTAACAAGTGTGGTCGCCATTGTTCACTCAAAATGAACCATCTGTTCGTACTAAAGAGTATTACTGGACGTTTCCAACTATAAAACAGTTAGAATTCAACTCACATGGCGCAATGCGTCCTCATATTTGCGGAACGACTGAGACTTTCATTTTATTCTAGCTATAAAGTTACTGTTGTCTGCTGCTACGTCTACCTGATTTTTTTTATTTCTACAGTATTTCAAAGTCAGTAATTGATTTATACGTAATAAACTTCATATTGTCACTATAAACCGTCATTAAGTAAGATATAGAGCAACCATTGCTACACCCATTTTTGTGTTATAGCACGAAAATTTCTAACCTAAATTAATGCCGCTGTGTTCTGATTTAGTCGTGTTAAAAAGAAAATATATTAAATATACACCAATTAGTCATTTGACCTTCTAATTTGGGTATATTAATATACCATCCTTAAAATTATTATAATTACTCTATGAAAGTATTTCTTAAAGTAAAGCTTTGTACAAAATAAATTCATAATGTATAAATAATACTCAATGCTACCTCGACCTTTTGATCCTCAAAAAATGTTTCTTCCTACACTCTTGCTAACTTGAAAGGTGAAGATACGCAAAGTTCTTTACAATATTCACAAAGTTTTATGAGTTCTACACCCGCACTTTCCGGCACGTTTAAATATATAATTTTCAATTCTGGCCCATTTTCCATATTTTGTATAGAAACAGCGTTCATAATTACATGTGTCCCTGCGGATTTCCTGTTTATACCAACGCTACAAAAATACCTGTGAATAAATAGCAAAATTTTTTACTATAACAATTTTCACAGCGCCATTATTACATACCTAAATAAAAGTTAATCTTTATGTAAACGTAAAGCTAAACTCATATTATTGTTTGGATACGTTGTGAGGCGCCCTATTCGCACCCATTTTGTTAGTATCGGCTCCATAACAGTTTACATTTACAGGAATAAGTAAATAGCGTATGCATATCATTTCGCTCTGTTCTTACGATGTTAATAATATTGCGGGTGCCTTTTCACTAGAGATGTTCGAAGTAACAAAAGGTGTACAAAGTACCTTAAGCTAAGCTAAGCGAGTAAGATGTGCTACGAAAATACATAGCTACACCGAACGCGATTTAGGTCGCAGCCATTCGAACCAAAAACGTCTTAACTACTAGAGGCGAGCTGAACTAAACAAATGAAAATGAAGCAATCCCATTGATGGAATTGTCATATATCCATATCGTAGCTACCTCGCACATCTCTGGTGAAAAACCTAAAAGAAGGCCCGATCCATCCCAACACTATGTATATAGCTATGTATCTGGCTTAATTCAAAAACGAAAGCGGTCTCAGGTGTGACACTAAGCTTTTGCGAAAAATGTTTTGGAAGTTTAACTTGATATCTATTTGCAAAGTTTTTCTTATTCGTTTAATTCCCAACTGCTTTATGATAAATGCTGCCTAGAAAACGAGAAAAAACCCTTATGACAATTTTGCTGAAAGACATAGGATCGGTGGTCTTCTATTCTGATGTTCCGAGGAATCAGATGGAATGTTTTGGGTACAGCCAATCAAACCACACCTGAAATAATGTGATGCCTGTGCTACGAAAATAGAGAGGAAAATATTTTAAACATTAAATTAACAATATAAGAACAGTTTATATAAAATAACACGTAATTGATGTAAGAGGTTGAATTCGTCCCATCCAAACCCCACGAGTATACTTCAACATTAACAAAATTATTTTGATAGTCAATAAGACTGACTTAAATAAGGGTTCGAGGAAACCAAATATTATCATAAGCGTTAGAGGTACTCATTAATTGTAATTAATAATAATAATAACAATTGTTATTTATTTAATTTCCAAGAAATTTAATCAAGAAATCACTTTAATCTTTTCATTGCTCTCAAAACTGTTCCGAAGCAAACGAAACTATTCTGTAATAAAAACTTTTATCGCTCAGTTCAAATAATATTTTTTCTTTATTTTCCGTTGCGTATATCAACACGATAATATTACAAAAATAATATGAAGCTATCAATCATATTTTACGTATGCAAAAACAGTCACATTTGTGCACGAAACAAAGCAAACATAAATGTTTAAGGCTTACAGGCTCGACACTCGATCAAATATTGGTTGATCGAGGGGCGCTCACATAATTTAGACGTTTTACACGGATAGGCAAGATTATGTAACCAAAGGCAATAACCTAAAACGTCTTTCTACAACTTAACCAGTAAAATCTTTTATAACGTACGAGCTTTTCCCCGCGGCTTCGCTCGCGTTACGAAGTAATATTTTCATCCTATTTTATCCCCTTGGGGGTAGAATTGATCAAAATCCTTTCTTAGCGGATGCCTACGTCATAACATCTACCTGCATGCCAAATTTCAGCCCGATCCGTCCCGTGGTTTGGGCTGTGCGTTGATAGATCACTATGTCAGTCAGTCACCTTTGAGTTCTTTATATTTAGATTTATGAAAAAAATTTCGAAGTCCTATGAACGTACCTATATTTCTATCGGAACTAACGTCAGCAAAGTTTTGTATATGTAACTAGCAATAACTAGAAATAACTGAAATTACCGCATAAAAACGCTTTGCTATCAATACGCTTATGTGGCAAAACGTTCAAGTACCCAAAATGTAAACATTTAGCAAAGACAAAGATGTCCATCTATTGAAAGGTCCTTCCACGGTTTAGGCCTTTTTTGTTGACGAGGGGGAACCTTCAAAAGGTACCCGACGCCGTGGGAGCGACGACGGGTTATGTATGTGGGACTTTTACCGCACTAAAACCCCCTCGGTGACCGTCCTCAGCACTGCGTAGAGCACTCCGGAATCTCCAAAGGAACGCAACCGGAGTCCTCTTAACGCGTTGCCCCGTCGAGCTCCGCCCAGATAATCATGAAGCTCGCCACTCCGTGTGAAGCGTACGACTGTATGAGGTCACATATACCATCGTTGTTCCCAGAGTCGTGACACGTTAGACACGTGTCCAATAGTGACAGCAATAAGTAGAATTTAAAACTTTTATATGCAATTTTTTCAACCCGTTCTTACTTTATTCAAAAATACTAAAAATAATAAAACCCAAACTATGTTTCAAATAACCTCCAGCTTTCGTTCGATTTGAAATTGAAACGTATGGGACCACGAAACAGTCAAACGAATGCTCTCAAAGCCGGTGAAAAAGAATAAAATAAACATTTCAGTTTGCCACAGTTTAAAAAAAATACCAATAACTTCACAACAGTCCGATTTCAATCAACTTTGATTTTTTGTTGTCGAGGGGGAAACCTTCAAAGGGTACCGACCGCTCTCACAGCTACTTGGGGGACTCTGGGATCTCGAAAGGAACGCGACCGGAGTCCTGTAAGCACGTTGCCCGGACGGGCTTTACCCTAGGGAGCATTTTCAGTCACCACACCTTCGGATGTTTACAACGGTATGTGGCACATACCAGGGGTATGTAATTTACATGATTAAATCTCCACAAACATAAGCGGTTTTTTAAAATATTTCTAGAAAAAATACCAGTGATTTTTTTAACGGTTTTAAAGCTAGTGTTAACATCTTTTCAGGAAAAATAATCAAAGATCTAAATAAAAACAATCTTTGATCCCGTCCCGTTTGAAAGGGATGTAGTTAGCTTTATTATCAATATAGGTATATAATATTTAACATATTACATTTAACAGCGAACTCAAATACCTACCATCGCCAAAAACTTCTTCGAATAAGTCCTAAAATAGCTTAACGCTTGTCGTTACCATAAAATATAACTCTCTGTGGTTTATATTATAACAAGTGGCATTTGCACCGCTCATATTTTTCTTTTCTCGATAACACAGGGTACGCGCTAATTTTCGGAACTACTGACGCAATATTGACAACTCTTTTACTCCAAAACAGGATGTTTACAGTATAATGTGTCAGTTATAAAATATAAGACTTTCTTTCTAAAATCAAAGGGAACTTTGATTAAAATCCATAAACCCGATATTCATATCAATGGCACTACACTATGCAAATGGTAAAATAAAACTAAAATATTTGAACGTGAATCACGCTATGCTTTGATTTCATACTTATGACACAACTTTACAATACAGAATACTGCAAACTGTCGTCAGTTTAGAAAATAATGTGCCATAAAATAAAGTGTGTCTACCTACACTGCACGTTATGTGCAAAGTTTGCGCATTCTTGCTACAGACCGCACTCCGTTGAAGATCGAAGTTTCTTCATTACCCGTTTAATTTGTTCCGAACTATAGTTTTCGTGGCTATTCCACTATCTGTGCTGTGTATTTTAGGGAAATAATATCCTAAGAATATGTTAGCGCACATAACATACCAATAGTTAAGATATCAAATCAAATCAAAATATAGGGATGGGTTTAAGTATGATGGATTAAATAAATTTAAATAAATGTGTTGGAATATAGCAAAAACTCAAGCCTCTTATAATGTATAATATTCAAGTAGGTTATATATGATAAAGCTGGCAGCTGAAAAACATATATTTTTACTTCTTCTAATTTTTCTTTCTGTCAATGATTCGATATAATAAAAAGTATCTTTTTGGAGTGAATTTTATTTTATTATATTTCATAGTTTATTTTCTCGTTCTCCTGTGGCCTATTCCCAACAGGTTATGGGCCCAGGCTACGCTATCGTAAAATATTGAAAAATATAGTCATCTACTAAGTATAAAATTTATGTAATATTTTAAACATGGAGTCGCGGAAGAAAAAGACACATGAAAAATGTTTGATGGCAAACAATAATATATAAGTGTCTAAACCAATACTGTCTACGGCGAAAACAATAATGGATGACTTAAATAAAATTACGAATGGAGAATTTTTTGGCTACACAATTATTTTGACTGCGTAAGAAACAACTTAATTTGGAATTGCGACCAGATATCAAACGCTGATACAACTTATTTTAATGATTGAGTAATATGATCACTAACTTGGTGCTAAACTTGATTAAATGGATCAATGGATGAAATGGATCGACGGATTATGGATCAAAGGATGAAACGAATCGACGGAATGCATATAATTCAATGTCTCATCTTTTAGATTCAATGAATACATTCAAAATATTCAAAGTAAAATTGAGACCTGAAACAACTGAACTTCAAATATCACACGCTTGTAAAAATATAAATTTTAATATAGAAAGATGTGTAAACTACTACAAGAATACTTACTACATCATGCAGATACACAAGCTAATATGAATTTTTATCATGGAAACTGTTGGTGTAAAAATTATATTTTTTGCGATCTGAACCCGTCGCTATTACTGATGCTAACTGTCATTATATCAAGTACCTAATTGAAACAAAATGGAGACAGTAGTAGCTATATAACTGTAAATGCATTGGACACTGCAAATAAAAATAAGGACAGTTTCGCTTTTATGTCTTAAAAATGAAATTTATTTGATTTTTGTTCCAATTCTAACCCTGACACTTGTTTTTCTTTTAGATTTGAAAACTCTGATCACTTTGAAAATACAAAGGATTAATATGTGTCAAATGACAGACTACGTTTAAAATTGGAGGAGCTAAAGATTTGGTAAAGGTCAAAAACAAAGAATTTAAAATTCTATACTGTTCACCAAAAGTTCTGTGGAACTTTAGTTCTATGGAACTTAAGCTGTACCTATGCAGCTTCTTAGTAAATCGAATTGAATAATAAAAGGTATGTGCCGGTTATTAAAAAATGAAGGGCATATTTATAAAAATAGTAAATGTCTAATATGTAGTATAAAGGATGATAGTATCATTATTTTTCATAAAATGATAGTTCACAGTATAAAATAAACTTAATTCAAAGTTAGAAATCGTATTAGTTATGGCACAAACGTTCATTTGAATAAACAGAAATTAAATTTGAATAGCAGTGATAGCCTAATGGTTAAGAAACTCGACCTGTCTAACGAAGGGTCCGAGGTTCAAATCCCAGGCAATCACCTCTGAATTTTTTTCAAAGTTATGTGTGTATTAGAAATTAATTATTACTTGCTTAAAAGGTAAAGGAAAACCTCGTGAAGAAATCTTCTACACCTGAAAGATTTATATAATAAAAAATCTGAAAGGTATGTGAGTCTACAAATACTCACTTGGCTAACGCGATGAATTATGATCTAAACCTTCTCATTCTGATAGGAGACTCATGCCCAGCAGTGGGACAATAAATGGGTTGATGAAATTTGAATATTTTTAAAGATTTTATTATTGACCGTCATGTGACAATCTTGAATACTTATATGTAATCTGTGATCTTGAATTTCTGAAAGTCAAGACTGACCAGCTAATGGTAAAAAAAAAAATAAACATTTTTTTTTTTTTATTATTATTCACTGTGATGTTTGCGATTCGATAACGTCGACTTCCTTTGATGACAAAAATTGTCTTTATGTTACATGTATTTTAAATGGGAAATAAGTATCATTTTAAAAGTCTAAAAGTGAAAATGTATCCTATAGTAACATTATTCATTTACATTATGATAATGATCGAGAATATATTTCTGAAATAATGAACTTAAGGAATTTTTGTTGGCAAGATAATTATGTATCATTAAAATTTACCTTATAAAACACAATAAAATGGTGAAACAGAGCAAATGAATCGTATATTAACCGAAATGGTTGTAAATGCGAAATTAAATAAAGCTTTTGGGGTGAAGCTGTTACAACAGTCATATACCTACTTATATTTATAAAAATATACATATTCCCCACTAAAGCTCTGATAATAAATAAATAAAACACCATGTAAATTGTGGCAAGGTAAAAACAAAATCGATCATATGAAAATGTTTTGGTGCTACTGCTACGTTCGTAACACAGTTAGCAAGATTAAAGATAAAATAAATATAGTTCAAAAAACTAAAAAACACGCTTTTATGATAAAATTAACTAAAAAGTAGAAAATCTAAATGAATCTAGGAATCAATTAAGGAACAGTAAATAGTATAATTGCGAAATAAATCTACAAAGTTTGAACGAAATCTGGCCGTTTAAAGTGGGTCAAAATCGCGCCCAAAGAAGTCGGTTACAAACATACAAACATACAGGTGAAGCTAATAAAAAGCGTGTAAATATTTTAGATCCAGCCTAGTTGGTAAAGATTTTAATGGATATACATTATTAAATATTAAAAGTAATGAAATGTCCATAGCTGCTAAGCAGATCATGTAGTTGATGAATTAAATATTGAAAATAATGACAACAAACATTGAGCATTACATATCAATATAAAATTTAGAAAGCCTGACTCTGATTCGGCGAAACTAATTGAAAGCTAACAACAACATTCCTTAAATGATAATGCGTCAACAATAACTATTAAATACTTGATCAATCCCTGAATTATTATATACGGATGCACAATCCTGATAGCTGATCTTTATTAAGTACTTTGCAATAATTACCTAAATAATTTAAAGGTATTTTAAGGTGCCTATTAAATGGTGAAAAGCAGTACAAAGTGAAATTAAGCCACAAAGGAGCAATCAAATCTGATATTTTGTTTACAGACCTAAATATGTTAACATTATTAGTTGCAAGTGGGTATTTACCACAAATAATAATGAACTAAGTAGGTAAATCAGAAAAAATAACAAAGCTCGTTTAGTTGCTCGAAGTTTCACTAAGAAATTCAGTTTCAGTAAGAAATTTTACAGGATTAAGATGTAACGTTCGCACCAATAGCCAGATTTACTACATTTATATAGATTTAAATGTACACCATATGGACGAAAATACTACCTTTGTAAATTTCATTTGATATAATTAGAAAAATATATTATAATGGTTTTCATACAGAGAATATTTATATGGTAGTACCAGAAGGTAAAGGTTGCTAAAGATAAAGAAGGTTGCCTAAAGATAATAAAGTAAGTAAATTAAATAAAAGCTTTAACGGCTTAAAGCAGACATCTCGGCTTTGGTTTGAACGTCTTCATGTTATACTTAAATATAGGGTTTAAAAACTCTTAAAGGTACATTCTCATGCAGATGCATGTAGATAAATGTTTAAATATACCTATATAAGATAAATTAATACGGATAAGAATAGATATATGTATAGAATAAGATATATGTATAGTCCCACACGTATGTATATGGTTTAATAATTTCAACAAAATAAGCATTATAAATTTGCAAAAACATTTTAATGCAAATAATTTATATTACAAATACAAAATAAATAACATAATTTCTTGATATAGATGTTGAAAGAATAGCAAATACAATATCACTTAATCAGTCTACTAATGTGCAAAATGTGTTAAAAATATTCTATAAGTGTAATTTATCCTAATCCTTATAAATTATTATAAGTGTAATTTATCCTAATCCTTATAAATTATTCAGTATTAAATACTGACTTATACCATGGTGCACATTGTAGAGTTAAATTAAAGTTACTACTTTGTATAGAAATGTAAAAGTAAATGTACTTACGCATCCAGATTTTTTGTCTTAAATGTGTAAATATTTAATACATCTTTTAATGTTATATAAAAGATATAAATAGTTAAACCTAATCAATGAAAGCTGTAATTATAAGTAGTTAATTATTGCTTATGTGGACTCTGGCTGAGAAACTGAGAACGCGACGAGACGCACAAACATAGTATTAGAAACTATTTGTTCAAAGTAATTAAAACTGCATAATTTCGTGAAACACACGAAAACAATGTAGACACTGTCGCAGTCTCATCAGCTAAAGCAGAGTACGAGTATAAGGTTTTGTTTGAAGTTTTCTTTGTATATTTGACTGATAAATCGATGTGGTCTGAAGTATCTTCAGCTCCACATGTGCCATGGTTAAGTTTGCCATTGTAAAAACATTTATATTTATTGTAAAAAGATGTGTGTTATGGAGTTTCTTTCGCCGCTTCTTCTCCATAACGAAACACCTAGTGAAGTGGTGGTAGATGTAATGACATTCAAGAAGTGTTCTGCAAAGAACGTATTTATAAATTGTTTTATACTTGAATTTTTTGAGGGAGGCTGTTGGAATATAGCAAAAACTCAAGCCTCTTATAATGTATAATATTCAAGTAGGTTATATATGATAAAGCTGGCAGCTGAAAAACATATATTTTTACTTCTTCTAATTTTTCTTTCTGTCAATGATTCGATATAATAAAAAGTATCTTTTTGGAGTGAATTTTATTTTATTATATTTCATAGTTTATTTTCTCGTTCTCCTGTGGCCTATTCCCAACAAAATGTTTTACAATTTTTATGCATCTATACACACTAGCTTATCTAAAAAAGTTTTGAATCATCATTAGAGATTAGAGTAAGTACCTATGTTATAAGGAGATCAAAGATATTTTTTAATCGTAAAATCCTGACAAAATAATTATCAATACGCAGAATCTCCATATACCTAAATTCCGCAACATCCTCGTACGTAAATGTCCAATCGAATCACATGATCAATTGCACTTCAGATCTGTGCAATTTGTACAAGTAGGCACACATAATTAAGGAACCAATCGAGTGCCTATCAATTGTACCGGAAATATTTGAACATGTAGGTAACCTTATCAAATATATTAGGTAGGTATATCACCCTTAAATTATGTATTAGGCTATTTCCGCACATGAATCATTAACCCAACTGCGTTAGGCGCATCGCTTTGTTATGTGGTTTCCAAGTACCCAAGGATCGCGTAACTCTGGTTCAAAGTCGCTTTCTGCACCCACAAATTTAATCCAACCCAAAGGACCCAACGAACTTTTAATCCTACTAAGCCTTAACTGTGGAAACAGCGGTGTATCTTACATACATAGATACATGCCTATACCAGTTTCCGTGTTTACCAGAGCTACAATACAGGGAGAGAACTAATAGAGCTATGACTATCTATCTCCATCCAGGTTAAAGACAACCTTTCTCTCACGCCATATTTTATATAAAAATTACACCATTTGGGATTTTGGTAAAGCTAAATGAATAAATAGTTTGAAAACTGAAAACCACGCTAAAATCGCACAAGGAAAAGCGTTAATCCTGATTCCTGACGATCCTAATGAGGAGAATGGGATAAAATTATTAAACCGTGTATTGTCATCGTTTTTGATAATTGTTCAAAATTTGAAATAAATCTGACCGTTCAAACTGGGTTAAAATAGAGTTCAAAGATTCCGTTACATACATACATACAGGTCAAGCTAATAAAAGAATGGTAAAAAGACTACCTATAACATTTGTTTTACTTTAGTGTCAAAATTTGTAGCCTTTGCCTCATAAAAATGTACTATTAAATTATAAAGTTTAAGACCATAATAATAATATTGTGACCTCACAAAACAGTATTTTCGTTATAAAGTTTAATGTTTGATTTAGATACGTCGTATTGTGTACACAATGGGGGTCTTGAACGCAATATTATAGTAGAACTTATACTGAAAGATATTAAATGACCCAGTAGAAGAGTTTTCTTATGTATCTCTACAATGCGATCTTTTCTTCTATATTTTACTGTTTATTAATAGACAACTGCTGAGCGACATATCTGAACATTTTGCGTATTTTTAAAAAATACATTTGCGTTCGCGCGAAAGTAATAGGTACCTTGCATACGTTTTTCATCTGGAATAGATAATTACCTGGAAATGTATTCCGATTTTTATTATTATTGGAATGTTAATCTACAAGATAAATAAATATTATTGACATATTTTCCTAAGGGTTTGAATTTCTTCCACGAATAAATTTTAATCTAGATTTGTATGTACAGTATCGTGTAATTATGTAAATTTGGGAACAATTTAAAGAAAATCCAGTGAAATAATTCAATATAATAGCCAAAGAGCCACTAAAATATAGGTAGGTTTTGAGCCTACGTTACTTCGTTGTTCTTAGTGAGGAATAATACGGGCTATAAATTATGTAACTGAGACAGTTACACGGTTCCGGCTGTCCATGTCTTAGTTATAGGAGGCTATTATAAGCAAATGCTTGACGATGCATTAAGTCCATGTATTAGTATAGCAGGTCATTATAAGCAAATGCTTGATGATGATGCATTGAGAATTCGCGTAGAGACCAGTGCTACATACTTCCTTGGCACCTACTAGATAAATTTTGTAATATTCAATTAAGTATTTAGTTATAAAGCAGTGTAGTATTGTAATTTCATATTCTGCCTCTATCCGGTAGATCGAAGTTCGAATGTCAGGCACACCATTTCGAAATTATTTGAGAATCATATACCGTCACTTGCTTAACAGTGAAGGAAAACATTGCCAGAAAACCTACACGCCTAAGTTCTTGTAGCTAATTCTCCAGTCATATAGACATTTGTGTGGTCTGTTACAAACACTCATCAATCACTACATACGCTTGTCTGAACACATCCGAAACCTCCAAGTAAGCCTGCCACATAAACAGTGTAGCCACTGTCGTAATATCTTGTGCAACAGGAGGCATATGTCTACAATATTCTAACATAAAAATGTTTAGTCTGCGTCAGTTTGACGATACTATGTGGTACTAAAATATAAAATTGGTAGATGTTGTTTAAAGAGTTCATATTTAAGGAAATGCAGGTGGATTTTAAGAGCTTAATTTTTATTTAAAAGCCCCATGATATGACTCTTAGCATACCTTAGAAAAAAATAGTGTCACATTTTGGTAAATGTAGTATCATATAGAGATATAATTGTTCAAGAGGATAAATAAAAACGAAATTTATAATGTCCCAATTCTTATTTAATATGTAAAATTCATGGCAAATAAACAGACTCGACATAATTTCGCTCAATGTAACACACAGTTTTATTGTATAAATAACTAAATAGATAATAATATAATATTTAAAGAATAAATTCTATGAAGATATTTTTTTATTTCAAGTTATAAATATGAACAAAGCTCATCAAAATTCAATCATAACAATACAATTCTTATTAATAACAAAAATAATAGCCAACTATTATTGCTTGGAACATTATCTCTGTCATTCTAAAAGGATAGAATAAATAAAATAATGTTTTGTCTTTGTCAATGGCATTTAGGAGGTAAAATAAATAATTTATAACTAAATATTTATGTAATACATTGTTCGAAACATCTTGTCCTAAATTATAAACTTACTTTTCATACACTTAAAATTATTATACATCTAGGTACCTATATACAGCAGTAATAGACACATAGTAAATAGTAAAATTTATCATTTCACTGAAAGCACTATTTAAAAATCATTTACAATTTCATTTTCCATTACATCGATTTAAACACAACAATTACACGGATTCCTACTTATAAGTAGTCATGATATAACACTGAAAACGGTAACGGGGCAAAAATATATAAAAAAGGCAGAGCATTGCATAGAAAAGCGATACAAAAGCACCAACGTAGTCCTACGACTTAAGTTTGCGTCCGAGTCACTTACTCACATTGAAATCGCGGGCACGGTCGCGAAATGTTAAACATATAGCATTGAAGTGATTACATATAAAACGCGACATTTTATAAAATAATTCAATTCAGTTGCAGATCCCACGGTATAGCTGGATTGTAATTCCCAAATTATGAACAAACAGCTGGCAATGCGAACGCGAATCACGAGACTGCGACCGCACTCGCGTCTGCGAGTTCCCTTTGAACAAGCATTTACGGCAATTAAAGGCATAAACTTAATTCATAATTTATTTTATGAACTTCTAAACATACTAGTACCATAAAAAGCACCAATTTATAGTATAATGGTACTAGTAAAAAATGTTAAAAAAACTTAAATAGTCAAAAAACGGTATAAATATATAGAAAAATATAAGCTGCCAATTGTGTTACCATGTAGTTTCAAATATGTTCCAAATGAATAGTTGACGATTAAATAATGTGAATATACTCCCATTTAAACCTAGTGGTAGCCTAGTGGTCAAGAAACTCGGGCTCTCGATCGAGGGGTCCGAGGTTCAAATCCCAGGCACGCACCTCTGATTTTATCACTTGCTAAAACGGTGAAGGAAAACATCGTGAGGAAACCTGCATACCTGAGAGATTTATAAAAAAAAATATCAAAGGTATGTGAAGTCTACCAATACGCACTTGGCCAGCGCGGTGGACTATGGTCTAATCCTTCTCATTCTGAGAGGAGACCCGTGCCCAGCAGTGGGAGAATAATGGGTTAATGATGACTCCCATTTAAACCAGAACACACGAGCAAATGAAGATTTTTTGTGACTGTACCTTGTAATAAAAATCGGTAAATAGATGAGCGATAGATTAGCAATACAGCAACTTCAATCCTAGTATGCCACTGAAATCAAAGGTTTTTTGAATTGAAATAGCAGACAAGTGTATAGTCCACCTGGTCCAGTGTCGCCTAAGGACATCCGTAACATAAAGCCTTCCACCGAACAGCAAGTGTTTCATGGTAGAGGTGTACTCGAACTATACTCCTACTACCATCTTACATATTTGTAGAATTAACCACCTTACACATTTGTAGGGTTAAACAATCGTTTAAATTTTAGGATGGGATGGATATTTTTGTGTCCTATATCCTTTTACTTCTCTCGAAATCTCTCTCGTAATATACGTAACGAGAAACAGTTTAAGAACTTTTTAATCAAATAGAATAAGAGTATGCGCTTACTAATCATTGGAACAAATGACAGCGTGTATACAACATGCAGTATATTCAACAAAAGTGACACTCTAATAAAAAGCAAATAAGGCCAATTATCTTAGCACCGCGTTACATTAACACCTCAGTCTATTTAATCACAATACCGAAATCAAATCACATTATTCAATCATCATTAAAATTCAAATTTTAATCTATAAAATATATATTACAATAAATTCTATGAACATTATTACAAATTTCAGTGTGAAATAGTCAATGAAATATCCAATAAAACTAATTGTCACAACAGTGATTGCATAACTTATAATAACATTACAAAAAAATATACATAAATCGTTTTATTACACTTACACATAGGTACTCTTAAAATAAATTGTTCAACCCCACTAACAATTACATTTAAACGATAATTTAATATCATCTTTGGTTTAATATTCAAAGTAATGTTTACATACATTATAAAACTTGTCAAAAATGCGATTTACTTACGATACTTAACTTTTCGAAATATTATGTGATCTGATAATACAGACACGTGATTTAATAGATTATAATCAAAATATATAATGAATAGGTTACAAATATATAATTGATATTTGTAGCATTTCTCTTTTGATCATTCTCAAGAAGTAACCAAACAATAAAGTCAGGCGTTACAAATATTAGAATGCAAAAAAATGAAACCAAAAATATAGTACACATGTTTCGATTCAAATTTTACTGCATTGTTACCAATAAGATTAATTGCAATATTTATTGATAGTATATCTAGTTACAAATTGATTTATTTTAGAACTGTATGCATTACTAAACAGCCTATTATGTGGAATCTGTCAAAAGATAACTAAGTTTAGAAAAAATATTTCCGTAATTTTGCTATTACAGCCATTATTTGTTACTATGTAAATTATATAAACAAAATGATTTAACGTGTTTATAATAAAACCTCGTCCATATTATAGGCAACATGGTTACAACATATTATCCTAATAAGGCTTTTTTACATTATTACCAAATTCATATACATACGTAAAATATATAATTATGAAACACCTTCATGACCATTTGAGAATGGTAAGACTAGCAAATTTAAAACCTCACCTGAAATCTCAGAAATAACGCCTACAATTGACTTTAAAGAACTTGGTACAATGATCTACAATAGGCAAGTATTCTTTTAATCCAATTTATATTTGGTCAAGATTAATCGCATCATATAATATTTGTTTAATTTAAAGTAATTCATTTTCAATCACATCTAAATTGTTTAAAATAAAATTGGCCATATTTAAATATATGATGTGGTTTTCGTGATTTAACAAAAACTTCTCGAATGAAGTGGGCGAGAAAATCGTATGCGATAAAATATCTTACGCAAGTTAGCATTACATAAATAATCTTTACTTCAAACTCGTTCGAGAAATTTCTTGTAAACCTTGGGATAATAAAAAAAACATGCAATATTTACTATAATAAAACTCGATTGCACTAAAACAATAATTAATATAAAAATATATAAAATCCAAAACAACATACTATTTACAGGTTAACTACATAAAGTTACTAAGGCAAATGCTGTAAGGAACCACAAAATCGTACATAAGGTATATACACAATACATTCAAGTTTATTCCTACCACTAAGCTATGCACAAAATCTTGCAACAAGCATATGATAGCTAACATATACAACTATGATATAACAGTAAAAATCATGTGATTTATATGAGATACAAAAAGTACACATTTCACCATATAGGTGAATAATTTATTTTCATATAATTTGTCCGTACATATACATTTATTTTTACAATAAAGACAAAGATATTGTATATCTATTAAATTTCAGAAAGGTCGTAAGAAAATTTAATCGGTATTTAATTGAAACTCACGCCCAATTCGTGTGCGTTTACCTTTTGCTTTTTCTAAATTATCAGTAAATTTTGTTTACCAAAGAGATGACACAAGCGCAAAATCAGTACGATCAATATACCATATTTTAGTAATACATTTACTACAAGGAACAGTTTCAAAATTTTACATACGGTACGGGCAAGAAACTCGTATGCTATACCCTAATCGCACCTTAATTTAAATGGCAAAATTACGCTTAGTAAATCATATAATAAAACCGCTATTTTTCTGTATGTAAGATACATAAGAATATTTTTTTCTATACATATACTATACTACGCGATTTGCCTTTCTCAAACAAAATGCTTACGTTACAAAAAAATCTTCGTAAAGTAAACAAAAGCTCTTGTAAACTGTAGTCGCAAATTATATTAGCTTTTCAATGTTACTGAATAAAATATGAATTTCTACTTTTTCTAGTAAAGTTAAAAAAAGTTGACTTTAGTCAGTTTCTAAAATTGTAATCTTGTCGTAATTCCGATACTTACCTGTGTTTTTTTTCTATTATTTAGATTATTATTAGATAATAAGTAACTGTATTTTAAGTAATATAGCTGTAAAATTTAACAAATTTTTCAGAATCCTATCTACTTCGTTGTATTCGTGTTTTGTTTATGGGACGGAAAAGCTCAAAATTGACATTGACATAATACATAAATATATTTCAAAAACACGTGGACATAAAAAGCCTCCAAGACATCGTCCAAAATATATACCTACCTATAAATAAATCGTTAATAAATATCTGAAATAACAAACACGTCAGTAATTAATTGTTGTAACAAATTCTAAATATTTAGAGTCCAAATCAATTCGTTGGTTTTGTGTTTATTTAGGAGTCTATATTTTCTTATATCCGCGATCACATATGTTGGCGAATGCAATACAGATATTATATTTATGAAGCACACTTCGCAGGCTTCAACCACAGAGACGTATAAAAAATAGTCTATTACGTTATTCGTTTCCAAATTCGTCAAAACATAATCTCCAATGGATCATAATAATAACTTAATTATTTACAAAAAAAAAACAATTTATTTTAAGTTTTTCTATCTCCTAAAAAGTAGCGGTATGGTGTACGCCTCTATGGCTTAGAGCCCACGACTTGTATAAAAATGGCCTATTCATTTGTGCACATTATATATTTTTATTAATATTTCAAGCCAATGCAACCATTGTCTCTTGTCAATATTAAAGTTCAGTAGAATGATAAGGATTGCCAATTTTTATCGAGTATAATAACATATTTTCATGTTTGGCAAGGTATGTATCTGAAAATTATCAATTATATCTCCCAAAACTACTCCAATCCATGTATTTGTATACCAATGTCTATCGCATTCGTATTCAAACAATTTAAACATGGCACACAGGGAAAATGGCCTAACGGAAAAAATTGGCAACACTTCCCATTCTATTTCAAACCAACAAAAAATCATGTCTCTCGTCAACGTGTGACGTCACTTAACGAATGACGTCATAAAATCTGTCATGTGTAGTTGCAATCTCCTCTTATATCAATCTAGCCATACAGAGTCAATAGTTAACTAGCAAACAGGCTTTTCTTGACATAACACGAGAAAATGTATTAATGGCACTTAATCGGACCATTTAAAGCAGGCACAAAACTGTGACCTCTTGTCAAATAAGTAAATGCAGTGATACAACCGTTGTTAGGGGTTCATTTGTATTCGTCCATGAATCTCTTGCACATGTGAATGAGGTCAATGAACTTGGGCCTCATGGTGGGATCTAAAGCCCAGCAGTCTTTCATTAGGTGCCTGAATATCTCGGACGGGCATCCCTCCGGTATTTGGAAGCTGTAATGAAGAATTAAATTAGCAACTCGTATTATTATTAAATACCCTTCGTGTGTGAAGCTAAAGTTCATACCACTAGGTAATAATTATTATATCTATTTCTTAGTATACTATATTTTTGCAAGATAGAAGTAGTAAACGATCATGCAATCCACCTGATGGTAAGTGATCACTGCCATCCATGGACATCTGTACCTATTCCATAAACAACAGGGGTTCTATCGGAAATCGATCACAGAAGCGTTGCCACCCCCGAGAAGATGGTCGATTCATATGTAAGTCAGTTGGCATCCACACCCCTCCAATAATACTCAAGAACTACTTCACGCTAGAAATGGGTATTGCGGTAGTAAAGCCTTCGACCACCACCCAAACAATCAGCCGGTATCCACACCATCCACCAAAGCTCGAAAACTGCTTCACATTACAAGTAGGTGTAACGGTGGCCCGCCGGACTAGAAGTTTGGCGCGGTCTCTAGCATACTGCTTACCACGAGGCGCGCTCGCGCGGGCGCTCGGTGTCGAACTTGGGCACCTCCTGGCGCGCGCGCGTGAAGATCTCCCACGCCGTCACGCCGTACGACCACACGTCGCTCTTCGTCGAGAAGTGCCACGGCTCCACCGCCGACTCCGGCGCGTACCTGTGGACGTGACCAATTTATTATAATGATCAAAAAATATTTTGAGTTAATTTTTCAAGTGTGCACGGTGCGAAATCCGAAAGTATAAGGATTACGAATAAATGGAAAATGCTTAGAGGATTTCGATGAAAATGAATACTGCATTATTAGATTATTTTTTTTAAACTAATTACACTAATCGGGAATCGAACAAGTTCGTTTTGAAACAAAAAAACAAACGTGGTTTACGTGTACGTAATTAAATTTGTACGTTATTCCACCATCGGGTAGAGTCGCTATTTTAAGAAAATACATTTGTGTGTCCTGGTACACAATTCATATTACTTTTATTTCACCCACCTTAAATAGAGAACGAAATGATCAAGTAGTGTATTTTTTGTTTAATTTATAATAGTTATGTATTCATAATTATTGATAATGTGCTACAAACGTACGTACGGTGCACGTTTTCCTTACTGGTTACGAAACTACATACATTTATGCTAATCCTCTTTTCATGTAAAATAAATTATTGATCAAAAAAAATTAGCTATGCATATACATTAAATAAGGAAATATATAAAATATACTTACCAATTAATAGGCAGCAATCTTTCAGTTTTGATCCTATACGCGTTCTCTTCCTTGGGTATAATCCGTGCTAGACCGAAGTCGGATATCTTGACGTGGTACTTGTTCACCACGAGGATGTTTCGGGTCGCGAGGTCACGATGCACTACGTTTTTAGCGGATACATGATCCATGCCCTGTTAACAATTCATAAAGGAACTCCATTAGCCACGCTATTTTATATCGGTCGTTGTTCACTTATAAAGGAAAGTAACTTTTAATAAAAATTTGTTAAAATTTCAATTAAGATTATACCAGTTCTATATGGTCCTACGTCCGTAATTGATAGCTATAAAACCGACACACTTAATTATGCTCTATAAAAACATCGTTAATGGCTGCTGTATGCTAGTTTGAAGGATGTAGTAGAGACATTTACACTCTGATACTATCATATACTATCTGATAGAACTTTTATATAGAACTCCAATATTGATTATACGGTTACTTTCAAATCCATAAAGGTTTCGTTCCATAAGTAGTAATGATTGTTGATCATCAGATGAACTGCATGATAATTTGCCTTATATTTTCTTTTATAATATACATAGAAGTAGCAAACGAGCAACCAGTCATTCGGCGTTCAGAAATAGGCGTTATTAGGCATGAGTGTGGCGTTGATGCTTCCAGAGTCGGATCTCGAAGGGTTTATACCACCTTTAATATTATGTTATAGTCCGCGCCAAACTACTGGTCCGCTCTGAAGTTGTTGCGAGCGGGTGTAGTCATACAATTTGCTATGGCGACGCGATTCATTTCTACATTCTGAGCGGACTACCAGTTTTACGCGGACTATACAAGATACAACAAAAAAGACGATGTTTTAACCACTTTGAAGTAAAAACCCACTCACCGTAGCAATATCCCTGGCGTACTTGAGCAAATGTGAGATGCGAAGCTTATCCCCCTGAAACTTGAGGTAGTAGTTGAGTGACCCCTCCTCCAGGTACTCCATTACTATGAGAACGTCCGAACCGTGATCCCACGAGTAACCCAGGATCTCCACTATGTTGATGTGTTGTAGCGACTATTGAAAAATAAATAACATGATATAGTTGAATGTATATAAAGTGCCTAATTGTAATGTGTACAAAATTGTACGTGTTAAGTGTAAGTGTATTTACACTTACACTTAACACATACAATTTTGTTTAATAAAATTGTTTTGTTTAATACAAACTTATTTAAGTTTTAATATAAATCTTTCCTTAATTTCACACAATATAACATTCTAGTAGGTACTATCACTTATATAACATCAAACCCTCCTCGAACCCTCTGCGTTTTAGGCTGATATTGTGACCGTTGCACCAATCATACTGTCATCAGACCGTCATAATAATAATTAACACAAAGTTTTATAAATAGTACTTACTTTACTTATTAAACTTTTATAGAATGCACCTTTCCGGTCACGCGTGTACGCATGACCCTTATATCCTATCTTTTCATACGCAACCGCATGCATGAGTCCAAAAGATATTGCAGGGAGGGCATTTATAGGTAAGTTATATGGTTAGACACGCGTGTGAACGTAACCACGTGCAACAGGAATAACGCTCTTAGAGGTACACGATGCATGAATTAAGTCTATTTTCATTAGCATTACATTCATATACCTTCATTATTTCCAGTTCGTTCTTGAAATCCTCGTATAGACTGCCGTTTCTTTCAGACTCTTGCCTCGTTAATTTTTTCACAGCCACTTCCTTTCTTTGAGATTCTTGATTGTCGCGCTCCATCCAGCCTTTGTATACATGTCCATAGTTACCCTACAATATTGATAATAATGTTTTTATCTACATGGTGTATGTTATTTTATATTTATGTCAATTAAAATGTATTAAAAAAAATACATCATTTATATTGAGTGAAAGTTCTTCAAAATAAAATGTAAATTATTATTTAATATAGTTAAATAAGCAAATTCATTTAATTCCTTTTCAAATCTAAGAAGATATTATAGATTCATTCTCATTTTTTTGATATAGCGTGATTAAAGTAACCTTGAAAAATATACACGAAACAATCCATACCGGATTGTTTAATGCTAAGAAAATTAGAGAGAATAAGAGAGAGATAACTCACACTGCCAATCTTCTTAGTCAACGTGACGAGGTACGTCTTCCCCTGCGACACGATGGACTCCATCAGGCGGGGGGCGGAGCCTCCGAACTCTCCGTCGTCGACGCCGGCGCTGGCGCGGCTGCTCCGCCCACACGCGGAGCCGCCCCCCGCCCCGCTCCCGGCCACGCCCCCGCGCAGCGCGTACGTCAGCGCGTTCATGCTGTCCAGCGACACCGAGCTCTTGCTGTCGCCGAATTGACCGAACTGTGAACGAATTGCATGAGATAAGTTGGTCTGTACGTTGTTCGTCATAATCCTCATTCTTCTATTACTGACTCACTATTGAAGTTCCTTTTAAAATAACGGCACATAAAATAACGGCACAGAGCAGATTCGTTTAATTTAAAATTTATTTAGTTGTACAGAAATTGCTAGAACCCTTTGTACTTCGTCACTGGCGGCATTATCGCCACACTTCTTTCCGCCTAATCACAGGAGTGTTAATCGCTGCTGTGTTTGAAGAGTAACATAAAAAGAGACATACTTTTACGAGGCGTTCCAGCTTGGTGCTCAGAAGTACCAAGTATTTATAGCCAACCTCATTTAGAAATCTAATCTTATCTAGGTCGAGGTCGATTACAGATGTTAATGGACGGCAGTAGCAACTTACAGCCAAGTCCACTAGAGGAGTAAATTAACAGGACTATTACTATTATCTATCAATATACACAGCATCCGTGATCAAAACAAATGACTCCTATTCAATCTGGAACGAATCATATTCAAATATTCATTAATGTTATTGTCATTGTGATTAATAATACTCACTGGATTATCATATTGGTCCGACAATGTGCCATTCATAGACGGCACACTGGTATCAGATATTAGGGATTTACTACTCGCGGCGTCACTGGATTCGCTTGGTATAAATCTATCACCTAAAACAAAAACAACAAAATTTAATAAAAACAATAAAAGACCTTCCTAATATTATAAATTTTACAAAATGTTTGTTCTACTGCCCGGATATAATTAATCAACTACTATTTTATTTGCTCGACTCATGATGCGAAGCATCAGAGAGTGCTTTACGATCGAAAAATTTTTTTCGCTTCATTTTGGCGGCTATTTTTATTATTATAGCCTTGATAGTTCACGGAATCAAGATATTTTGCATACTATTGTCGAGATAATTTAATGGAGATTAATTCCATACTTTTTAAAAATTGATTTACTGCAATAGAATTGGAAAAAAACACCAAAATAGGTCAAAAAATTTTCCTGTCCGTCATGTGTGAAACCTGAAAACACTGTAACTTGTGAAAAAATCCATCATTTGAGTTATTTTTTTTTTTTTAATTCTAATCGACGATTGTAGGTCACTGAATGCAAATGATTAATTAATTCAGTTTCGTTTAATTGCAATTAATAAAAAACGAAAACTACAAGACTGTATATCTATAGATATTATGTACATTTATTCCACTAGGGGCGCTTGTGCAGTACCTTCTTCCTACTACAGCTGTTTTTTCGGCTATTAATTTTGAATGACTTAAGTTTTTTTTTTATATATTTCATAATTAAATGAGCATTATGAGTCGTGCACTTTTGGATTTTCCAAACTTTTTTTATATTAAGGACATAATATACAAAAGAGTTATTTGGCAGATGTGGTGATTGAACAATGAAAGTAGATATAAAAACAATACTTACTAGAAACAGTATCTGCGTGCTCCATATGATGATCCAAAGGTATATTCGGTTCCTCGTATTCATGGAGAGGTACATATTCTGTGAAGAGTATAGATAATAAAATGTTATTGTGAGTATCATAATATAGACATTAATTTTATCGATAAAGTAATCTTTCCATACAAACCACAACTATATCTTTCAAATAAACTAAACAGCAACAGTAAGTACTACGATTCCGCTATAAGGCAGAAATAGTTAAGTGAATGTGTATATATGTTACACACATATATTAATGAAAACATACTCATGTTTTCATGAATATATATGTAAGTGCGTGTGAGTGTTATTGTATGTGTACGCATGTGTGTCAAATTAAGTGTAATCGTGTGAGAGTAAATGTATGTTTGCGCATGTGAGTGTACTTATGTGAGCGCGTATGATTGTGAATGGATGTGCGTTCGCATGTGTGAGTGACTGCTTGTTTGCATTCGTTTATGAGTTTGTTGCGTGTGCTCACTGGAGGCGTATTGTGTGCGCCACCCACGTGCGAGCTTGTTTGTGTGTGTGTGTGTGTGTGTACAGGCCGCGTGTTGTGTGTGTGGTACCTCTGTGCAGCATGTGGTTGACGTCCCGCATGATCTCCTGCGGGCGCGGCGGGTCGGGCTGCCAGCAGGCGCGCGCGAGCGCCCAGATCTCGCCCGGGCAGCGCGCCGGCCGCAGCAGCCGCTCGCCCATCGTGTAGCTCTGGGAACGACACGACATATCAACAACCGTAGCTTCCGAAACACATTGAAAACTAGTCCTTAAACTATTATATATTATTAGCTGACCCGGCAAACGTTGTTGCCATATAAATAAATAAATTTTAAGGGTAAACAACCCTTATCACTTAGGGGTATGAAAAATAGATAGTAGCCGATTCTCAGACCTACTAAATATGCATTTAAAATTTGGTGAAAATCGGTAATGCCGTTACGGAGGAGTACGGTAACTAACATTGTGACACGAGAATTTTATATTTAAGATTTGCACCCTCCCTATTCTTTTAATTCATCCCCTCTAAGCGATAAGACCGCCATTTGTATTGTTTAAAATTTTATGTTTTTATTTTGTGTTCTACTTTTGGGTACAATAAAGAATATTATTATTAGTATAACTTTTTTAAGGGAATCTAAATCTTTACTGGTCTGAGTTGTTCTACGTTGCGTTTTAATTTCTGGAGATTGGGTTTTTTATCATTTTTTACCATCTTATTGACTTTTACGTCAGCCCTCATTTTATATATTATGTATCCACTATCATTCCATGGTTAGACGAAAAAAGGTTTTCCGAAATATTATGCAAATATTTGTAATCTTTGGTTCCTTTAAAAAAACTTACTACACTTACTTTGCCCGTTAACTGTACATGGGTGAATTAATAAGTTATTATGCCTAACAAAATACAATTATTTCACCAACATACCTACTTAGACATATTATTGCTCGGTAAGCCCTACAAACTTAAAAATTGAAAACCTTAAACAGGTATATTAAAGAACAGGTATATTAAGCTTATCAAACGAATAAAATCAAATTTGTATGCTCAATGAGAAATATTCACTTACCCTTGCAGTTAATACAGGATTGGTGTCGTTGGGTGACTGGCCGTAGGAAAATATCTCCCACAGCGTAGTTGCGAAAGCCCAGATGTCACCCAAGACGGATCTTTTCGCGAGATTCATGTCAGAATAGAACTCCACTGGGATCCAGTGAACACTGCAAAAAACATAAATGGTTAAATAACATGCAATTTGCATTCGTATAGGTATATTTAGGTTGTAGACCGATAACGCCGTACATAATATTAATTTTTTATACTTGATAGCTCTGGTTACATTAAAAAGCAAATAAATAAAAGTAAAAAAAAATTGTCGCTTCTGTCCCTCACTAAAAAATCTCTGAACTATTTTTCTAAGTGCTCAAATACACTATAAACAATTACTCGTCAAGTTGACGAGGTTACGCCCGTTCATTTTCACAACGCCACACACCTTTAACTGCAGTGTATCAGACGCGCGCGACTGTAGCCTGTACACAATGATTCTGCTAGTAGGGCCACAGTAGCTTAGTGGCTGTGTATAGAACATGTCCAATAGTAGAACATTTCGTACCAACAGTAAGGGCACACTAACACAGCTATGTACCCGTGGACGAGAGCTGGCAGCGGACGGGTGCCGGGGGGTCCCGCGCTGTCCTCGTCCCGCTAATATCTACATTTTGCTGTTGCGACGCGACTCATTTCTATATTTAGAGCGGACTAGAAGTTTTGCGCAGATTCTAAGCCTGTACGTAATATGTAATTTTTAAATTTGATGGCTTTGATTATACTTAAAATCAAATAAATTATTATAAAAACTATTATGACTCCAGCGGAACCACCGCCACATTTATTAGAACCTAATAACAGTAGTGTTAAACTCTGCTGTTGAAGAGGGTGGGAAGGGAGACATACTTTTCTGAGGCGTTCCAGCTAAGTCCTCAGGGGTAGCGCCGCATCTGCGGCCGGCGCATCTGTGGTTAATTACAGATTTACATGGGCGGCAGTAGCCACATACCATCAGGTGGACACCGAGGGCGGTACTCACTCGTCCTGCGTGTAGGGGCGCAGCGAGGGCCCGGCCAGCTTGACGGCGGCGCGCTCGGCGAGCGGCGCGGCGAGCAGCAGGCGGCGGCAGCGCAGCGCGCCGTGCACCACGCCCGCCTCGGACAGGTCCCACAGCGCGCGCGCCAGCCCCGCGCACACCTTCTTCAGCTGCAGCGGTTTCACGCGCTCCGGGTTCTCCCTGCGACCGACGCGGACACGTTATGGGCGATCACTCTCGACGCAGCGATGTGAAAGGCACCGCTGCCGCGACGGCAGAAAAACGATTACATTTGAAGCGGTTTGTTTCAGTTTACGAAGGGACTTTGGTGCTCCGCGGCGGCAAGAAAAGTCATCGCGATGACCCCATGTATGTAATAGCCTTATACACGTTACATACACACATTTATATATGCATACTAACACGTACCCATCTACTACTACTACACAATAAGACTATGTTTGAGCTATGAGTGCTCCGACCCGCGAACCAGTCGACCGCAGGCAGCGGACAGCGGGCAGCGAGCACGGCGGAGCGTGCGGGGCGCCACGCTGCGTATCTCATATTTACTCTCAATTGTAACGATCATTTTTACACAATTCACTAAATTTATACGGTTCCCCCAAAGTATCGTTCAAAAGTTTCCAACTACTTACAACAACTCCAACAAATACAATACAAAATATTTTCGCTGTAAACACGTACTACATATTTTTTCACGATCTAGAATGATATACATTATAATTTCCTTACGGGCGAATCAAGGGCGGCTGGCGAAACCATTCCTACTTCTTAATTATTAAACCACTGTTTAACACTTGACTAAGTGGACCACATTTCAAAAGCGTTATACTATTTGAAATATGAAAATATTTTATGGTATAAAAACTAACCTGAGATACTCATCGAAGGGTCCGTACGGCAAGTACTCCAGAACCATAGCAGTTGGGGAACTGAGCGTCACTCCGTACAACCGCACGATCGAACTGGATTGCACACACGCCCACTTGCTACCTAACTCGATGAAATCCTGCAAAATTAATAAAAAGTTACAAAAGATGATGAATAAAAAATTACGTACGCATTGACTACGTTTTTTGTAAGTAATAAAGTAACGTACAAAAAAACCTGCTAATAAACTTTTTTTTCATAACAAATAAAATGCCCACACAGTATTAGGGATTAGAAAGAGCTATTATAATTGTTTTTATGAAAATTACCTTTAAATAGTCAGTTGCTTTTTCACGCTGTAGTGTCTTAAATGCGACCACTAATTTCTTTGTTTCGTCCAGCCTCCACAGGGCTTTGTATGTTGCTGTAATATTAGCTGAGCCTACTTTTTCAGAACCTGGAAAAATAACCAAAAATTTAAACAATAATCACTTTTTTTATGATAGATCTGTATAAATTACCTCCAGGAATGAAATTAATGCATTAATATTGCAAAATTTTGTAAAATTGCTAATTTATGCAAATATCGCTAAAATGCAAGACTGCATTCTCGTTTGCCACTTTAATAATATGGTGCCACTCTTTCGTAAAATAATTACTTTTACTTATGTGTATTTTACATGTATACTTGAAAACAATACCTGTATACAACAAAATATCTTTGTTTGGCAAACAGCGAGGACTCTTGTTATCCTTGAGTATCTCCTGCAGCTCCGCTTGGTCGATACGCACGCCTTTCTTTACCGGCTCGCCGCACAGTAGTAACTGAGATTTGTCTGTAACAATAATGTAGATCAAATTTGTTATTTTATTTACCATCACAACAATTAAGAAGCAATTACACAGAATAATAAAAAATATTTAGCAGACTTAATATTTATATTCCATGTAATCAATGATTCGACTTAGTATCGGTTTTGATTTCCTGGTCTAGAGAAATCCAAGTCTAGAGAAATTCACACGTACAACTAATAAGATTTAGTGATGCTTATTAGTAATGCTTAGGTTTTAGAATATCTGACCTTAATATTTCATATGCCCTTTACACGCATATTAAATCAAGATCTTTTTAATACCAATAATCTGAGAAATTCATAAAACGTCAATTAAGGTTTTGAAAAAGTAAACCCTTGAAGCTTATAACATAGCTGAGTAGGATGACAATACATACCATATTCAGATGGAGGTATACACTCATTTAGAAAAATCCTGCCTTCAGGATTTTGGTGACAACTGACTAGCCTCTCAATACTGTAATACTCCTCCTTCTCGTTGAAGACATAACCGTGGCCTTTGAACTCCATCTTGTACGTCTCTGTAGTGCTGTAAATTTAAATTAATAATGATTTTAACATAGATTGGAACAAAACCCTATGTTCATGATGCAAAATGCAATATGTGCATACTCGAGGGTTTTATTTCAAGTAATCATCAGTAACATAATTAACGATGACAAAGATAAAACCATAATAATTATAAAAGAAAATGTATATAAAGTTTCGTAACTGGCCGAACGATAAATCTACTAAGATCGCTCCCTGTAACATAATATTATGATCACAATCTCGAGCTTGGATGACCGGAATTTGTTTCATCGACTTGTTAAAATTTTTAGATGAAGACTTCCAGGTTAAAAGTAGACGCATAATTCTATTCATTGATAATTGTCCCGCTCATCCGAAAGGTATTGAACTAAAGAATATCAAGCTTGTTGATTTACCTCCAAATGCGACAAGCAAATAACACCCGATGGATCAGGGAATCATAATTACCTGATTTGATTAATCATATGGTAATCAATAAATGCATAATTGATAAGTTTTATTTTCCTTATCCCGGTTAATACGCTTTCTCGCTTAAGACGCATTTTTGGTTGGGTCCCTATGAAATCGTCTTAAACGGGTTTTACTGTATTTGGTTTTGTTAGTATGTAAACGTTTTATCTGCCCTATCATTTAAAAACACGTTTTTAAAAATATGATAATTTCACTACTTGCTAATTATAAACGCAATGATTACCTATTTTTACTACAGACGTCCAAATAATACGCATTGTAATCATCTTGACACTGTCGTAGAATGTAGCAACCATGTTTTTTCCCACGTTTCTCATCTAATTTTCGGTATGAAAATGCACCGCTGGAAAAATAAAAAAATTATATACTTCTGAATAATAACGACCTCGTGTGTATTTTAGAAATAAAAACATGAAAATAAGCTAAAATATTCATAATTTACGGTTACATTCACTATCGGTATATGTTTTATTTAGAATTATTAATTTTTTGTAACTAATAGGTACTTATATAAATTTAGAAAATGCTTATGACACAAAGTAGAAGGGTTTTATGAATAATAATATTTAGTTGTATTCATACCCAACGGGTCCATGGCACTTCGTCCTTTGCAACTCTTTCAAAGATGGAGTTTCGTCATCTTTGGATAAATTGAATGTCCATTTCACCATTAGCCTGTGAACAATTACCAAAATATTAAAGTACATATTAATTAAAGTAATATACAGGATGAATTTTTAAAACGGGCCTTCAGGGCCAAATCCGAAACTATAAGGATTAGCGAAAAATGCTGAAAGGAGTTACGAGGCCGATTTTGATAAAAACTAAAACTGCATCATTACTTTTTTAAAATAACTTTTTCCCTAGCCGGGAATCGAACGAGTTAATTTTGAAAAAAAATGCACCCTTTATATTATTCCACTATCTGATAGTGTTGCTTATAAGGATCAAAATCTGGAAAGTAATGATAAATAACAAACTAAAGGAAAAGCCTCAATTTTAAGAAAATACATATTTTTTCATATTAATTTGGCAGTTAAGTTCCCGCCATTCATTAATTTAAACATTTCGTGTATTAACATTTTTTTGGCTCGATGTTTCTAATCATTCGAAATGGACGTTTTGTTTCCCAATAATTTATATTTTTATGTCCGACTTAGCTAAGGTTATTTTAGGACCATTAAAATAGATTTACTTGCTATGGACGGAGTTTTGTTTAATACAGATGTAAAGTTGACAATTTGCGAGAATTACTTTTTAGAGTCAAATCCGAGTGATTACTAAAAAAAGAGATATAGAAAATCATATTTAACGTTGAAACGAAGTTGTGAACAACAAACAATAAGAATTTACTATTTAATCAGTTATCTATTTTGATTGAAAAATAAATCTCAAAAACGGCGGTAACTTATTTGCCAAACTATTACTTTCTCATGCTACGCCGTATGTTATAGTCATAACATCGAATAATTAGTTGATTAACCTTAACAACAACTTAACTTAACTTAACAAATTCTTCAACGGTATGACTTATGTCTGTTTCTAAAGAGCTATACATAAATTATTTGTTATGTATAATCCTTAAGGATTAGTATGCCAATGTATGGAAAAATACGTATTTTCTTCAAAATGTTCCTTTTCCTTTAATTTGTCACATAACATTACTTCCCAGAATTTGATCCTTATAAGCAACACTATCAGATAGTGGAATAATATAGAGGTGTCATTTTTTTCAAAATGAACTCGTTCGATTCCCGGCTAAGGAAAAAAATATTTTAAAAAACTAATGATGCAGTTTTAGTTTTTATCAAAATCGGCCTCGTAACTCCTTTCAGCATTTTTCGCTAATCCTTATAGTTTCGGATTTGGCCCTGAAGGCCCGTTTTAAAAATTCACCCTGTATAATTCAATCAAATAATTTTAGTAACATACTAATTAAATTAATATATCACTAAAATTATTTAGAAGGAACCTATCCTAAGAATTAAGGTTTTTGTAAGATTGAAGTAGAAAACGAGTATGCAGTCCACCTGATGGTAAGTGGTAACTGCCACCCAAATAGATCAACATTACAATAGAGGTTATAACCGAAATGGATCAACAGAAGCCCCGTCTCTCCTGACGACTGAGACAGTCTCCTCATCACTATGTAAGTCAGCAGATATCCACAGCCTCCCACTGAAACGCAAGAACTATTTCACGCTAGGAAGTTTTTGAAGGTGGTGGAGCCGTTTGTGATTCGACTCCGGCGGCACCACCGCCACACATATTTCTGCCTTATAACAGCAGTGTCAAGCGCTGCTGTATTCTGGTTTGAAGGGTGTGGGGAGACATACTTTTCCGTAGCGTTCCAGCTTTGTCCTCAGGGGTAGCGGCTCATCTGTGGCCGACCCGAAGTAGGAATATCTAATCCTATCTGGGGTTGATTACAGATGTCCATGGGCGACAGAAGCCACTTACCATCAGGTGGACTGCATGCTCGTCTGCTACTTCTATATTATATTTAAAAAAAACTAAAGTTGGGTGTGGTGGTACATCCCTGGCCGAACTACACGGGTTCTACCACCTTTCGTTTAAATGCGCATATATAAAATTGATTTGTAATAGATACTTACCTATAGTAACCATCACAGACGGATATAAATGACGACAGTTGTTCGTCGCACTTAAATTTGAAAAACAACGGAGTGCCCCGCCTCGATACCTCTAGGGAGTTGTCACCATTCCTCGTTAAGTATATCAATTCTTCTATAGTACACACGTGAAACCACTGAAAAGTAATTTTATACAAAGTCAATATGTTTTATGGTTATACCAATACGAGAGGTAAACGGACTACTTGATAGAAAGTAGTCATTGTCGCCTATGGATATTTGCAACACCAGAGGAGTCACCATTGCATCGACAGCTTTGGAGAAGAGTTCTTTTTGCACCTTTCTTAAAGAGCCCCATGTCATAACGCTCCGAGAATATCTAAGGAGAAAATTCATTCCACATCTTGCACGTTCCTGGCAAGAACGTCGATGCAAACCGAACCGTGGAGGACCGCCACGAGTCCAGTTGGTGAGAATGGAACTTCATCTTACGGCAAGTAGTGCGTTAGAGGAATGATGACAAAGGCACCAGATCAAACAGTTCCCGGGCACACAAAGTTACTTTTGAAAAGGTTAAGTAGTCTACCTACTACAATATTAAATCTTAAGGTCAGATTTGCAAAGGTTATATAGGATACAAGCGCCGTGACTTGACTTAATGAGCGTAAACATTTATTACGCACAATTTTTGTGCACAACCTAAAATAATCTAACCAATGTCTTAATATAAGAAATAATTAGCAAAGTAATCGTTTCACATTCACATTCGAATAATACGTAAGTAAAAGTTCCCTTATTTTTGACCCCTTCTTCCTATAGAGGGAAGAGCATCCACATTTTTCGGTGATAAGATAAGAAAGTACATAATCACCAAACGTAATGAGCACGCAACATTTTAAACATAGACAAACATGTCTCAATGGGTGTTATCAGTTTTGACTGGACTATTTTATTTTTAAAATTAGTCAACCTTTTAAAAACGTGCAGGAAAAAGATGAGTTTAATTCTAAACACATTACCTAACGGCCAACTTTAGAAAAGTAAAAAAATACAAATACCTACCTTATTCAACACTACTAAACATAAAAATATTTTATTCAATGGTAATTTTTACAGGTTTTGGAACTTCCATGACCTACCGCTTCTTTCCGACGTATTTCATTATGAAGAAGCGGGAAATAACTACGCAAATTATCTTTTTAAGATTTATATGATGCCAACCTAAGCTAATACAGCATGTGGAGCCGAAGTTACTTTAGATTTCACAATTTTATCAGTCAAACTATCATTTCTGTTTGTTTGATTTCTGGAAGATTCATGATATGTTGTGGTATTTTATTATATTAGCCAAGATTATTAATTCAATACAAAAACATCTTTCGATCCCTATTAATGATAAATACGAAGTCTCCTCTCAGAGTGAGAGGGAGGGATTAAGGCATAGCCCACCGCGATGGTTAAGTACGTAATTAGTACACTTTAAGAGTTTTTTCTTAAGAACTCTCAGGCGTGTAGATTACTTCGCGGTTTCTTCCATCACTGTTAGAACGATTGATAACTACTTCTAACACAATTTAAAAAAACACAGCTTTGCCTGGGATTCGAACCTTGGGCCCGTCTACGAAGAGGCCGAATTTCTTCAAACCCTTATTACTAACAATACTCAAATAAAACTCACGTCTCTCTTCAATGTATTATACAATCTTATGCCTGGTTGATGGGGGTGAAAGGGTGCCACGATCAACCGCACCGGGACCACGTCAGCTCCGTTCTGCCACATCACATTGTCATACTCCTCCGCTAAATAGTTAGGCGCCAGACCATACAACTGTTGTAGGTAGAGGTTTTTTATGTGGCTGAAAATATAAACAAAATAATTCTTTTAGTACATTTTTCGGAAGCTTCTAGTACACTCTACTCTAATATCTCTTAATAAAGTATTCCTACAAGATACGCCAGTTTTATCAAATATTCAAATTATACGAGGAATATACAACCATCATATATAATGATGGTTTTTGTTATACTACAATTGCCCTCACTTTTTTAGTCGCCACTTAACGCTATGGATTATCCCATACTGGACTGCTATGTTGAATCAAATGTAAAAATATCTCACACCAACCTCTGATATAAAAAAAATATTATATAATCATAGTAATCAATGGTGACTGAATACATTTATTTTTTAGATTGACTGCATGTTCCTCTGTAAAACAGTACATACCAACAGTATAAACAATAGGAATATTTATTTGGTATCTAAGCACATAATATTAGCACATAGATAATAAAACAATGCAAATATGCGATTGCGCCCATCTGTAATACAAGTTATTGAGGAAAAAGTAGAGATAAAATATATAAATGGCTTCTGTGAATGGTGCGTTTTGTGGTAGGTCTCCTTCCCTAAACTTTTCGACAATTATATTACAATACTTTTCTTCACCGTGAAATAAAGTAATAATATTTCTTTAATGCCCAACAGCGTTTAAGAGGTGAATGCTTGACATACGAACTCCAGACCCGTAGAATGAGATGCAAAATTAAAATCACGACACCACCACAGCTTACATAATTTCAGGTATCAAACAAACAATAACAAGTAATACATACTTCACATTATGACCGGCAGAGCAAAGTGCGGGAAGGTAGTGATGCGCGTATTTCTTCGGAAACGGTCCATGCTTCTTCACAATAACTTTGGGAATATATTTCTTGTAGTTTTTCACTACATCATTCAGTGGTAACTTCTCTTCAACAATGGCACGAGTCCTGTGTCGTAAAACAAATTAATAATCATTTAATTATGTTTATCTTTACCCGACTGCCAAGGAAGGGTTATGTTTTTCGCGCGTATCTTGTATGTTTGTCTTTCTTTATTTGATTCGATCTTACAAAAGGCTGGATAAATTTCGACAGTTAAGGTGTCATTATATTCGTCTCAATGACCCGAGTGTCCTTAGATAGGTTAGAAGGTTAGAATAGATAGGTTAGAATATGTTAGAAAACAACAAATCAAAAGGGCGAATTTTTGGCGCGACATAGTAACACATTTCAAAAAAAAAGTTAACCAAACCTATCGAGTGGGGTATCAATTAATGAAAGTAAATTTAACGTAGATTATAAAAACATATTTGTATATATATATAACAGCAAGATGACTGACTGACTGACTAATTAAATGACTTTTTCATTTTTCAGAAATCAACGTACAGCCAAAACCGCTCAACTTAGAGTTCTGAAATTTTGCACATGGGTTTGCTATATAGCGTAAATAAGTACTAAGAAAGGCCTTTTGGAAATTCCACCCCAAAGAGGGTAAAATAGGGAAAAACAGTTTTTTTTTTTAAATCCTTTAATTTTGAAGCAACTACTATAAAATTTAGTATTTGGGTAGGGTTCCCGGGTAGGAACAAGGACACACCTATCTATCTCCTTCCAAAAAATCAACCTCGTAGAGGGTAAAATAAGGTTTAATATTTCATTTGAACAACCGTCTATTTTGAAGCAAACACTATAAAATGTATCAGGCTTGTTGGATAAAAATAATGAAATTTTACCCCTAACGAGGTAATATAATCACCCGATAGATCTTTTATAGATCGTAAATGGTGGATTTTTTTGCGAAATAGTAACATGTTTAAAAAAAATACCAAACCTATCGAGTAGGGTATCAAAACAAAGGAAATTAGAAGGGTAGATATATATTACATCGAGACGACTGTCTGACTAAATGAGTAGTGTTGCTGTGTCAGAAATCAACGCTAAGGGAAACCGCTGCACTTTAGAGTGCTGGAATTTTACTCATAGGTTATTTATATAGCGTAAATGAGCACTACGAGGATAAAATAAGATAATATTGTTTGAACATCTTTTGATTCTAAAGCAGATACCTAAGTACTATGAAACTTTGTATTTAGCTTTCTGCATACAAATAATGAAACGCCTATTTCACCGTTTTTGGAAATTCTACTTCAGCCTGTTTAGTGCAGTCGGGTTTTTGATTTTTTAATTAAATTACTTGTTGGATGTAGCCTCTCCTATGTGGGTACCATGGACACACACAAAGATAAATACACAAACACTCAGAACCAGAACGTAAATCAATTTCATTATTCATATATCTGTCTGGCCGGGAATCGAACCCGAAGCCCACAGACCGGTATGATGACCGCTCCGCCACGAAGGTCGTAAAAACTTTCTTTAATATCAGCCGCGTAAATGTGCTATGATTAAATGTGTGTATTTAGATTTTTTACAAAAAAAATCTCTTGAAGATAGGTAGACAAATAAATAATTTCAAGTCCAACAGGTTCTCATTCTCAAGGTCCTTAGCCCGACCAAGCTTTATGTTGTATAGATTATCATAAATTACAATTTGACTCATCACCATAACGTTGCATTATGTGACAATTTCACAGAATATTTATTCCTACGCCGTTTTTTTGTTCTTAAAACTTTACCGGTAAAATTTATTACTTATGCTGTTTTGTAAGTCGTCATCATAACGAAATTAACTTAAATAGATGAACTTAATATATACATAATCTAAAAAATCATAATGACACTAGCAAACATACTACTCTATCTTTAAGGACTTGCGATTTGACTGTTTTCTAACGATACATGCAGCGAGCGTGACTACACCACTAAAAAGTTTAAACGCCTGTAATAGCTACTTTTCGACACTTGCTGCGATTAATAGGGCCGCTTAAACGCGACCGAACGTGCAATCACGAAAACGCGTAGCGTAAACCCGTTGCAAAAAGTAGCTATAAGGTTTAGGAACCACCACACCTATTTCTACATATTAACAGCAGTGTTAAACGCTGTTGTGTGGAAGGAAGACACACTTATCCAAGACATCCTAATTAGTTCTCAGGGATAGCAACACATCTGTGACCAACCTGAGGAAGGAATCTATTTCTATTTGGCGTTACAGATGTCCATGAGCGTCAGTAGCCAGCTTGACTACATGCGCATTTGGTATATAAAACTTATATAAAACAGCTAGTCTGCTACGGCCGTAAAACGAAATTACGAAATGTATTGTTTTAACGAATAACGTTTAACGATTTTACTTGTTGCATTTATGATTTGTGTCCATGATTTATACTCATACATTTAAATGTAAAACAATGTCAAACAGAAATCATACCAGTTGATTAATTGTGATACCCATTGTGCTTACAAAACAGGTGATCAATTAACTTTTAATAGTCTATTGTTTCCAGTAATTGGCAGACTTGATACATTCATAACACTATATTTAACATAAAAATTTTGTAATTATTAACATTAATATATTTATTTTTAAACAGTCTCCATCAACGCAGAAATACTCTGGGTACCCCTAAATCAATATACTAAATACTAAGTACCAAGGCCAATGAACTCAGCAACTAAAGATATCAAAATAGATGCCATAGAGTCAAAAAAAATATTTACATTTAAAATACTAGGTCAGCAATTATGGGCCTCTATAATATTTCATTTCCAAAGCAAAATTGAAACAAATTAGGGCTTATAATATTAGCTTGTAATTTTAAATTACTAAATGGACAATTAAGATGATTTAAACAAATAACACATTCTACACCAATCTTATCTCTGGTTGTAAAATATGTTGCATAATAACATACTATGCAACATATTTCTCAATTAGACCATAAAAATCTTAGTAACCGAGCCAAATTATATATGTTCTCGTTCATTATGTCTATGTTTTTATTATAAAGTAACAATAACATTGTAATACATTATAATATGCAGTATTTAATTTCTGTGTTAGTGATAATCTATCCTCAGTTGAGCATCTTCTTTTCTTATCTGAGTATTATTTAACCTATGACATTATTATTGACAAAAACTATTATGAATCATGTATAATAGATAGCATAAAGCAATAAGCGTCAATGTTCCATTTCATGACATTTATCAATTTCATATTAATTAAACAATTACTCGCAGTGTGCCTTTGTAGAGTGGATAAAGACTAAGTAAAAAGGTTTTATAGAACTTTACTAAATTCTTAGTAAAGTTAGAACAGATTTATTTCAATTTATGAGGATAAGATTTAGAGGCTCTCTTTCTATGTACATTGCAAGAAAGTTGGTAAAGCTGTTTGAGTTGATCTCAAACATTAGACAAACAAAATAGATCCAAGACATTTTTGTAAAATTTTGATATAATTCAAATTGTTAATTTAAACATTATATTGATAATACGACCTGGAATTATAAAACTATCCCTATATTACAAGCAAACATTAACCATTACAAGCTAGTATCCTCTTACAGTCCAAAACTATAAGTAATGTAACACATTATTTGGTCAACTCAATTTCAAAATTAAACAATACTTGTCATTGACTATCCCTGTGGCAGAGCGGTCACCATATGAATATGACACACAAAGGGTTCCTAATTCATTCCCTGGCCAGACATTCATAATAATATATATAAATTATGAATTTAGGTATCTGTTCTAGGTCTGGGTATTTGGGTATTCGTCTTTGTGTATGTCCATGGCATCCACGATACAGGGATACCTAGTGTGGGACTGTGAGTTTAGAATACATGTCAGAATTTTAACATAATATGCCTAGTGTAACATTATTATTAATATATATACTCACATATCAGCTATACCAAGCCCCAGAAGCTCCTGCTTATGTTCTGGATACTTTATTTCTGGTATTTTGTTGTCATTAACATCATTCCTCGCTTGTTGGAAATAGTAATCATAAGTGGTTTCATCTAATGTTATCAGCAAACCAAGTCTTGGTACCTGTGGGCCAACATCACATAATCTATGCAACATCAACATAAACAACATAACATAATTATGGCCAAGTATTTGGCCAATGATTCTAAGCAAGCAATATCAGCCGCTGACTACCATTTGTTATTAATAACAATTAATCTATCCAACATTGGTCAAAGTTTAACATTTTCTCGTAAGTGGAAATTCCCAAATAATAATATTTGTGAGATAAAACATTTGATAGATTAATTTACTAGTAATAGATATTAAACAAGACCAAACAGTTAAACTTTTATTGCACCATTTCATGAGTCTCTTATCAGATATTGTATTTTACATGAAGTCTCTGTATTGAATTATAAGTGGAATAAAATCAACATAAACTTTGAGAATTCTCAAAACATCATGTTTTATGTAGACATATAAGTTTGACATGATTACAGTTGAATTTATGAGACATGTCAGGAAAGCTAATTGTAGTCAATTGGATAATGACCTGAGATCTGATTGAATGAAGCTCTCTCGGACAATTTATTCAACAATAACACATGCAGTTAATCCTAATAGGAAATGTATTTAGTACAAGTCTGTTGACAATATAACATTACTTCAATCATGTGTAGTTGAAGAGATAAAAAACACAATTTGGAAGCTACTAAAGGATCGTACGTACCTTAAACCGGATTCTAAGTTCATATTCCCTAGAGCTGGAGAGAACTTTGCTGTTATCTTTGAGGAAATAGTCCGTACCCTTGATTCTGAGCGCAAATAGAGTACGCGTTAGCGGAGGTATGTTATGCTTCTTGCACAAAAATATGCACAGCTCCTCCGCAGTATAAGTACTCGAACAGGGTATTATGTTGGGTGTCCGGTCAGTCACAACCGACACCTTGACTGGCTCCATATCGGCCATCGTTTATTTTGTAAACTTGCGCCGCAGACTAGACGCCAACAATCATTTCATTTACACCATCTAAGTTAACACGTAAGAGAGAACGTTTGAAAGCTTCTTCATTATTTCATTCATCATGTATTACGACCACAATAACCCGTGCACATAATAAATCAATGATTGAATTAAATACATAGTCAAAATGTTTATTTATAAACCTTTGTAAGGTCACCACTACCACTACAGCCTTGCACTACGATCACAGAGTACTTTTGACTGCGTTATTTAGATAAAATAAAGTGAGACATTAAACAAAAATGTTGCCAGGATGTAAACCAAATAGAATCTTTTCCTATCTGTGAAGAATACCATAGAGGCATACCTATAATATTATGTACTCTTTGAGTACTCTTACAATATTCCTACAACTTGCCTACAACTTTGCCAGCACGCCCACAACATCAATGGAGTTGAGCTTTGGAGTTGAGTTCCATGGAGTGGTAGAATTAAAGAGAATCATTTTATATGGGGACTTTTTTTGCAAAAGTATTCACTTGTAATCTGTAAATAAAAGCTCAAAAACCCTCAAAAAATTGGCACTAGTGAACCAAAAGAGTATGAAATCAGTTAGCAGCAGTTATAGACAGAGAGCGCTCAGTTTAAATTTTTAATAATATTAATAAAGAATATTATTACTATTACTAAATTATTTATAAATTAACTTTCAGGAAAATAAACGTGATTTCGTAAATTAGTATTTGAAAATTATCAATTATGCATAATCTGTTTTCTCATTTTATATGAATGCGAATTATTTAAATAACATTTAACAATTTTGAAAACGTTTATATTATTATTAATTTTTGGATTAATATTTATTTAATGCAACAAAAAACATAATATTATATTATACGAGCCAGGGATGTGTAATAAATTATTATTTCCCTATTTCCTCGAATTAATTAAATTTAAAAATATGATTTCTGATGTGTAGAATAGTTAACAAATTTGTTTGAATTTATAAAGAGTTTTTATCCTTTTTATTATATTGAATAAAAACTCCTTCCTCTATGGATTAAAGCAGCATTATAATTTAACAACCATACCACATCTAAACTTCACTTCACTAATTTAAACCATAGACAATCGTTCCATCTGTATTTTTGTAAATTAAAAATTCTGTCTGTTCCTCCTTCCCTTTTTCGCCGCCATAGATCAGCCTTGACGTCTTTGTCTGAAATTGTTTTCTATTATATCGTTAGAACTCGGTAAATTTTCACTTAATCTTCAATTTTAAGCAGTGAGTATTAAATATAAACGATATTACGTTTAATAGAATTAAGGGTTGTTGTCAAATGCTAATTCAAGCACGTGTAATCTACGTTGCCGGTCTTTTAAAATCTGATCGTATTGTTGCTTGTCTAAATATATTTTATTTAAAAAAAAATGTATTTAAAGGTCTTCAGTATCACCTATCTGTATGCTTACAGTAATAATTACTAAAATATTGTATCTAAATTGGTCTAGGGGACTATAAACGTATTATTATTACTTCTTTAATTTTATTTTCAAGTGTAGGGTAGGCATTGCAAATTTTGTCAACCGACAAATAAGCTAGGTCTTATTAGATTGGTCTCAATGATTGCTCTGCAAAATTCGTAACTAAACGACGCTGACTTGCTAAAGTTTATTTCAGGAATTGTGTCTTGTACCTACTTAATAAATGTTACTTATATTGTAGTAGCTACTTTTTTTCAATCAACAAAGTTGTAAAAAGCTAGCTTGTATTTTTGAGTAACTTAAATTCGATTGGATTTGTTTTTATTTAAATTATACACTTGTATGCGTACAGTACTTTCTGTATCTTTATTATATCAAACTATAACTCTTACAGATAATGGATGACGAATGGGATGATGCTTCTGAAATTGTAAGTTTTAATGTAATACATCTTGTCTGTTTGTCGATTCTCAAAATGAGGATACATCAAAATTTATATATTCATACATTCATAAACTAGTATTCAAAATGGCAACTTCATCTGCTGACCTTGCAAGTAAAAATTAAATAAAAAGGACTACAGTTTCAATATTTAAATAACGGAATTTGACACTACTTAATACAGCTTTATAATAAGAGGATCACATTTCATTAACCTTTGTTCAGCATAAGATCCATACATAGGCATAAAATGTTTATCTGATAATGATTGATTGGTGCAAACATACAATGAAGAATAATTTCATTGTTCATTTCATATTTCAAGTTACACAAAAGGCTTTATAGTAACATTCATGTGCAGGATTATCAGTAATTATCTAGATGAAAAAAATTCAATCCACAGGATCATTTTTCTCATAAGACTTTGTTATAAGACTTGAGCGTAGGCTTCTTCCGATACTCAATATTGTGCCCAGCAGTGGGGCATACTCACAGGTTACCATAAAATTTATTTTACATTTTTAAGCATATTCTTTGTCCGTATTTTACAGGTAGTACCTCCACCTCCTACAACAAATAATTGCTATAATGATCGCTCAGAGGTAGATGAGGGTCACAGTTTGTCACGAGGAAGAGGATTTCAGTCGTTTCAAGAGGACTTTTGTGGTATGTAAACTTGATGCAATTATCTGTAACCAATGTTACAATTTAGGGAATAGTTAATATATAAATAATCTTTTTTAATGTTGTGTAGATATGTCATGGATTCTCTGGTCTAAGCGTACCATTACTCTTCTAAATTGTATTCTATCTTTTACACATATTTTCATACTACGTTTTCATTCTATGAACATTCAGTACCATAGATTATGAAGTTGAGTTCTTCTTTAAAGACATGCATCTTTTGTTAGGAAGTTATTTTTTTCACCAGATGCTATTGCAAGTTGTCCCTATGTACATTCAACAATATTTAGGGCATGTGTGGGTTTATGCGAGGCACTAGTGTTGTGACATGCCCTCTTAAGATCTCATCAGAGTAGGTCCTGGACTACTCTTCTTTTAAGTTTTCACATGCTGGGAAATATTACATCCATAAGTTGGGATGCTAATCTATTTGGGTGACTTATCTTAAGTCTATCTGTGTATCTGTGTATCCATGTATCTTAAGTCTTAAGTTGTTAGGAAGTAGTGAATTAAAGTTGAGGGTCCTTACAATGATTACAGATTTCACAAAGGATGTAGGCAGCAATGGCTTTGGCGAGCGTCGCGGGGGCAGGGGCGGGGGACGCGGCAGGGGCGGCCGCGGGGGCCGGGGCGGGTGGCGGCAGGGATAGAGACCGCGGAGACTTTGATACAAATGGTATGTTACTTGGTATTGATACCGTTTATAAATATTATTTAGGTTTGTAAATGTTTGGTTGTGTGTATCGGCTTGGAGACTTTGATACAAATGGTATGTTACTTGGTATTGATACCGTTTATAAATATTATTTAGGTTTGTAAATGTTTGGTTGTGTGTATCGGCTTACCTTTGAACTGGCGTTAACTAGTTTTATATGGAAATTTTGAGGTTTTTTTAATTTTACAGGGTTTAATTAATATAGACTAATACATAACATTATTTTGTAATAAGTTGCAAAACATGTGAAACTCCATACTAACTATCTCTGTATGTAAGACAAAATTATATAGGGAATAACAAGGTATTTATTTTGAAGTTTTGAAAATTCAAATAGTATCATAGACATGCATGGACTGTTTCTTATGCTAGTAATTTTTTATGTTAACTCACACTCTAAATATTGTTTTGTTGGCACTTGTCTCATATTTCTCAAGTGTCTAGCACTTGAGTTCTTTGTAGATATTGATTAAGTGGTTCTTAGAATATATTTTAAACACTTGTTCTCATGGCATGTGAAATAAAATATGGAATTTCTCATTTTTTTACCTGAAGATTGCTAATGGAACCCTATTGCTAAGTCCTATTTCCATCAGTCTGTCATTGGTCTTTATCTCCTGAATTTGAATAGGTACACACTAGAGATGCAACGGATAGTTATTTGGCCGGATACCGGATACCGGATATTCGGCCTGATCACCGGCCGAATATCCGATATCCGGCCGCCGAATATTCGGCCGGCCAAACGATACCTACATTTTAGTTTGGCGGCGGGCGCTTTGTGCAGGTTTCAACCTGTTACGTTCGCGCGGACCGAGGCAAGAAACGAGTTCTATTAGTTCAGTGTACGGAACTATTTCGTATGCAGTACACGTGCGCCCGCCTATTTTGCTGAATAGATAAGTTTTTTTTGTGTGCTTAATGTGTATAGTAGTGTATACGTAATTGTGAACTCGTACTTCATTCTGTGTTTATTTTATTTGTTTAAAATAATGGCAAATAAACGATCTCCGTTGTGGAACTATTTTGAAATAGAAAAAGACGATGCAAAGTACGTAGTGTGTTTAATTTGCAAATTAAAATTATCTCGTGGTGGCGAAGGGAAGAAGGCAGGGACTTCCTCTATGAAAAACCATGTGCAAAGCAAGCATCCCGACAAATTCTCCGAAATTTATGGTGGTCCATCTTCAACTTCATGCGGCGGAAGCAGAACTTTTCTTTCTACGAGTTCATTTGCAAGTACGAGCGCTCCCGCTCAGCCGGCTTCACATAAACAATTAACTTTGGCAGAGACAGTAGAAAGAAAACAGTATTGGGGTATTAATGACTCAAAATCTAAGGAATATCATTATTTAATTGGTGAAATGATTGCGTTAGATAATGAACCACTATCAATGGTGGACAGAGTTGGTTTCAACAGGCTTATGCATAAAGCAGTTCCTCGGTACAAGATCCCTAGTCGTACATTTATGACTGAAAAAATAATACCCGACATTTATGACCGAATCAATAAAAAAATTATGGAAAATATTTCAAAATCTGCCGTGGTGTCTGTTACGTCAGATATATGGACTTGCGACCACAATAATGAAAGCTTTTTAAGTTTTACAGCCCACTGGATATCTCCTGATTTCAAACTGGAACATGGCGTATTGGCAATCAAACCCTTTTCCGGGTCTCATACCGGGGAGAATATAGCGAACGAACTGCACGTTATTGCCGCGCGCTGGAACGTTCCTCTGAATAAAATACACATTGTTGTGCACGATAGTGGGGCTAATATGGTAAAAGGAGTTCGGGTGGCTGAATATGATTCTGCTCGCTGCTTTATTCACTCGCTCCAAAGAGTCATCACTGAATCACTTAAATGTCAGCCTGATTTAATGGAGATGTTAGCTGCTTCTAGGCGTATTGTAACCCATTTCAATCACTCAGGACTAGCGCAAGAAAAACTGAAGGCCATTCAAAAGGAGCTGAATTTACCGGAACATCAGTTGGTGCAAGATGTCAGTACACGTTGGAACTCCACCTACTATTTACAGGAGCGTTTATTAGAGCAGAAACGAGCTGTTTCTTTATATATTGCCGACCACGATAAACTTAGTAACTTGACTCCTCATCAGTGGAATTTAATGGAGCAATGTATCAGCCTTCTTAAACCTTTCGAGGAAATAACGAAAATTACCAGCACAGGTTTGTCATGCATTTCCGAAGTCATACCACACGTGGTTACATTCATGAGGTACCTTCAAAAAGAAGAAACTGCGCGGAAAGTACCGAATTTGTTGCATGTATTGATGTCTCTGAAAACTGAAATAGAGCAACGTTTTCAACATCTTGATGAAGATCCAAAATATTTCCTGGCTACTTTATTGGATCCCAGATTCAAAACCAGTTTTTTTGGGATAATACAAACAGAAAAAGCTAGACAAAAGCTGCTTCTGGAGGGCCTAAAAATGAGTTGTAGCGAAGAGGATTCAAATAGTAGTGAAAGTGATTCGCCTCCAATGAAAAGAAGGGCAGGCAATGGCGCAACTGTTGTTCATGAAACATTTTGGGATTGCTTTAACGAAGTCGCTCAAGATAATAGTCAAACCGAAGATACGACAAATAGTGCTATAGCCAACGAGCTTGACTTTTACTTAAAAATGGTCCGAATTGATCGACAGAGTGACCCTTATGAATGGTGGGCAGCAAACGCCAATCAATTCCCAATATTGATAAAATTTGCCCAAATATATCTGTCCTCACCATGTAGCAGTGTTTATAGCGAAAGATTTTTTTCAGAGGCAGGACTTGTTTATGAAAATAGGAGGAATCGTCTGTTACCCAAAAATGCAGAGAATCTCGTTTTTATTCACCACAATTTGCCGTTAGTTAATTATGAATATTAAACTGTCTTTTTATTTATTTGGTAACACTTATTTTATTTGATTAAGAATTAACATACGATACGCTACGATTGGTTGAATGGATACTAATGCTGATCATAGGATTCCTTAACAATCTTAACTATTTTAAATGAGGCTTTTTGATAAGTTTAAATTGTACGTTAAAGGTAATAAACAAATATTGATAATTTGTTGTTGTTTTCTTGTATACTAACCATTTTTCAAAGTTAAATACCAAACAGAATCACTATTCGGTATCCGGCCGGATAGTGTGTAATTATCCGGTATTCGGCCGGATAGTAAAATAATGGCCGGATAGGCCGGATACCGGATAGCAACCGGATATCCGTTGCATCTCTAGTACACACTTAAAATTCTCACAAAATGAGTATTAAATAATGATAGCTGTTATAACAATAATGAAAGTAAAAAATGTGTAGGTACTTTGAAAATTAGTTCAGTTATTTAACCATTATGGTTTGATTGTGATTAATTATTATGGCTCGCCACCTACTTCTAACTTGAAGAAGTCTGCATTTTGTTGGCATACCTTCAAATACTTCCCTCATCAACTTCCAATCTTATTCAAAAACTAATATCCGGTAGGGTACAACTCCTGACCCTATTGCCTATTATTGATGTTACCCAATAAACAATCAGCATATAATCACTATTGTTACCCTATTGCTGTTATTGTTGTTGTCCATAAAGGTGATGGTTACGGCGACGACGGCGACAGGGGTGATAGGGGCGAGCGGGGTGAGCGCGGGCGGGGCCGGGGGCGCGGGCGCGGCGGCGGGCGGGGCGGCCGCTCCAGCGCGGACGGCGGCGAGGGCGACGCTCCCGACGACGAGAACAAGAAGGCACCCGTCACGTACGTGCCCCCGGAGCCCACGGACAACGAGCAGGAGATATTCAGCAGCACCATCAGCTCCGGGATTAACTTTGACAAGTTTGACTGTATCGCTGTTAAAGTGAGTACCTTTCGGTGTCATCTTTTTACTTATCTCATGAGCACAGGTTGCCTTTTAGAATGGGATGCCATTATGGTAGAAGTAGTATAAAAAGTATACACTAGTAAAGAAGTATAAGAATATACAGGGTGAATTTTTAAAACGGGCCTTCAGGGCCAAATCCGAAACTATAAGGATTAGCGAAAAATGCTGAAAGGAGTTACGAGGCCGATTTTAATAAAAACTAAAACTGCATCATTAGTTTTTTAAAATATCTTTTTCCCTAGCCGGGAATCGAACGAGTTCATTTTTAAAAAAAATACACCCTCTATATTATTCCACCATCTGATAGTGTCGCTTATAAGGATCAAATTCTGGGAAGTAATGTTATGTGACAAATTAAAGGAAAAGGAAAATTTTTAAGAAAATACATATTTTTCCATACACTGCTATACTAATCGTTAAGGATTATACATAACAAATGATTTATGTGTAATTCTTTAGAAACATACGTAAGTCATACCATTGAAGAATTTGTTGGTTAATCAACTAATTATTCGATGTTATAACCGTGACATACGGCTTAGTATGAGAAAGTAATAGTTTGGCAAGTAAATTACCGCCGTTTTTAGGATTTATTTTTTAATAAAAATAGATAAGTCATTAAGTAGTCAATTGTTATTGTTTGTTGTTTATAACTACGTTTCAACAGTAAATATAATTTTCTATATCTCTTTGTTTAGTTATCATTCGGATTTGACTCGAAAAAGACATTCTCGCAAATTGTCAATTTTACATCTGTATTAAACGAAACTCCGCCCATAGAAAGTTAAATCTATTATAATGGTCCTAAAAGTAACCTTAACTAAGTCGGACATAAAAATATAAATTCTTGAAGAACAAAACGTCCATTTCGAATGATTTGAAACATTGAGCCAAAAAATTGTTAATACGCGAAATGTTTAAATTGATGAATGGCGGGAACTTAACTGCCAAATTAATATAAAAAAATATGTATTTTCTTAAAATTGAGGCTTTTCCTTTAGTTTGTCATTTATCATTACTTCCCAGATTTTGATCCTTATAAGCAACACTATCAGATAGTGGAATAATATAGAGGGTGTATTTTTTTTCAAAATGAACTCGTTCGATTCCCGGCTAGGGAATAAGTTATTTTAAAAAAGTAATGATGCAGTTTTAGTTTTTATCAAAATCGGCCTCGTAACTCCTTTCAGCATTTTTCGCTAATCCTTATAGTTTCGGATTTGGCCCTGAAGGCCCGTTTTAAAAATTCACCCTGTATATGTCGGAGAAGGACGGCTCTCATCGACATCATTGATAGAATTTATGGGTTTTGTGGGCGTTATCATAGGGTAGATGCAGGCACAAACACAGTAATCACAATATTTATTGTCCTTAACATTTATAACTTCGGATTTACAAAGTAACTATACTATTACTATTACGTTACAAACAAAGGATTTGAGCAGCGGGTTCAAGGTAGTGACTACACGCTCCAAAGCACAACAAAATAATGATCCACCTCGATCACTCACATCAGTTCTTATCCTTGTTTCCCCACCGCGAGGCCACATACCTCGACTCCCCTAGAGACCTCTTAAAAGTCTCTACTCTGATTCGACATCTAATACAATAGCAATACAATGACTGTTCATTATAATTTAAAACAATGTTCCCTTCGATTGATCAAGTATCAATAACATTACTAAAATACTAAAGTAACAGTAAGTCTAGCTATATTAAATAACTTCTATGTTGTATTCGACTCTTCCTCCGACATATATATTTTTTTTAATTTAAATTTAATAAAGTGCCCTAAAACGACTAGAAATGATATTTTCGCGCGTAAACGTTATTCGTTTTGATTTGTTTCGTTATGACGTTAGTAACCATCTTTTGCTGAATACCGAAGTGACGTCGTAACGACATCAAAATGGCGATTTGCTTTTTAGATGTTCAAAGCATAGTCATTTCAATTTCAAAATTAATTTCTTTCTTTAGGTAAGTGGCGAGAATCCACCTCGTGCGATCGACAGCTTTGAAACGGCAAATCTTCGGAAGTATGTCCTGGATAACATATTGAAGTCTGGATACAAAAAGCCTACACCTATTCAAAAGCATGCTATACCCATTGTTATGAGTGGCCGAGACCTTATGGGCTGTGCGCAGACTGGATCGGGAAAGACTGTAATTATGCCTCTTAATTTTTATTGTACTTGTGACAAGCAACAGTTTATTTATTTTTCTTGTGACTTGTAGATAAGTGTTCATATTGCTTACATGTTGCAAGTAGAATTACATTGAAATTGATACATTAATTTTATTTTATTTTATTTTATTTTATTTTAATAGGAAAACATACAGTGTACAGTTATATCTATATAGTTATCTCTTAATAATAAAAACAACACACCATAATGCTCAACATACAAGTCTTATTTATGCTTATCTTTCAATGTGTTTTATAATTAAAGTTTTTTAATATTTCAGGCTGCATTCCTGCTTCCTATAATCAATACCCTTTTACAAGACAGCCGTGAACTTGTTGTTGGACCAAATGGATGTGCGCAACCTCAGGTCAGTATAAATTTACTTAAATACCTAATAACAGCAGTGTTTATTGTTGCTGTGTTCTGGTTTGAATTGTGTGGTAAGGGTGACATACTTATCCGAGCCATTTCAGCTTTGTTTCAGTGGTAGCAGTGCATCTGTGGCCAACCTTATGTCGGAAACTAATATTATCTGTGATTAACAACAGATGTTCATGGCCGGCAGTAGCCACTAACCATCAGTTGGACTGCTCATCTGCTACTTCTGTATTATAAAAAAAATTAGTTCTAAAAATATCTTCATATTAACCTATATGTCGTATATTAAATTGAAAATATTTTTCAGGTTGTTATTGTGTCGCCTACTAGGGAGCTTACTCTACAAATATTTAATGAGGCTCGCAAGTTTTCGTATGGTTCCGTTTTGAAGATCGCCGTGGCGTATGGTGGCACTGCCGTTCGTCACCAAGGAGACAATATATCTGTAAGCAACTTCGCAATAAAATTATGCTTCCAGTAGTGTTTCATCACAAATAGGTGCTCTGTGATATATCATTTGAGGAGTGGCTTGGCTAGTTTTTTTTTTAATTTTATTATTACCAGCTCTTATTTAACTTGGTTTATAGTTAGTCTGTTCATATTAACAAACATTTTAAAGAGAAAATCACATTTTGCAAACAGAATTTTAAAACTTTTCATCCTCACCAATTGAGCTGAAATTTTGCATAGATATGTTTGGATGTATGATTACCTCAATGCCCTCATTCTAAATCCAATGCACTCTAAGATATTGGACAATTTTTTTATGCACCCTCATGGCTTGAGTATCAAATGAAACGACGCTATTTAAAAGGATATGGAAAACAAAGTGACATTACGAAACACATGTGTGACAAATAAAATTATTATACACAGAGAGGCTGCCACATCTTGGTAGCGACGCCCGGCCGCTTACTCGACTTCGTGGAGCGCAACCGCGTGTCCTTCGACGGTATTCGCTTCGTGGTCCTCGACGAGGCTGACCGCATGTTGGACATGGGCTTCATGCCCAATGTCGAAAAGATGATGGATCACCCCACCATGGTGCCAAGTGTGAGTGAAAACTAGTGAAAATTAGGTCTCTTGTTGTTCATTGTTTCTTGAAATTGACTGTGTCTTTCTTTATGAAATTGAAGTAAGCGAACGAACATACAATGTAGTGATAATAAGTGGTCACTACTGACCATGCTGTACACTTCTAAAGCAAATCCTTATAGGACGAAAGTCCTACTCAAGGTTAAAGCTGGAATGCTGTAACTACCTTTGCAGACATTTAAAAGAACTTTGAAGTGCTTGACGCTGCTATCACAAGGTAGAAATAGTGTTGGTAATCGTGCTACTAAGGTCAAACCATGAAGGGTTCTACCACCTTCAAACTTTTTAATGTAATTACCTTGTAAAATATTAAATATGATGAATTAACCAATTTAAAATATACAGGGCCAAAGACAAACACTGATGTTTTCGGCGACCTTCCCTGAGGACATTCAACATTTGGCCGGGCGTTTCCTGAACAACTACTTGTTCGTCGCAGTCGGCATCGTGGGCGGAGCCAGCACCGACGTGGAACAGATCTTCCATCAGGTCAGCAAGTACGAGAAACGGAAAAAGCTCAACGAACTTGTTGAGGAGAACAGTGAGTACTGTGAGGGTGTATTTTTTTTCAAAATGAACTCGTTCGATTCCCGACTAAGGAAAAATATATTTTCAAAAACTAATGATGCATTTTTAGTTTTAATCAAAATCGGCCTCGTAACTCCTTTCAACATTTTTAGCTAATCCTTATAGTTTCGGATTTGGCTCTGAAGGCATATTTGAAAAATTCACCCTGTATGTTGTACACATTTTTACTAAATACGCAAAAGTATAACTTCAACGTGCAGAAATAAGTACTCATGATTTTTATGTAGTGCAGCAGTAATAAATTTGTCGAACCGAATAATGATAAATGGACGCTATTGTTTATAATCATGATAATAAACCTGATAGGAGCACTTACTAAAAGTGCGTTGTACACGTGTCATTCCCGTCAAACTGGAGCACAATAGCAAAATTGCTCTTGTAAGGCGGAAATTGTTATGTCACCACTTTGGTAACTCTGGATATCTGGAGTGTTTAACTAATCTTGAAGTATTTTAAACCTTTAAAATTATACAATTTGCTGATATTGCACAGAAATAGGTGTGTCGTTGATGGATCTATGAAACCCCTCAGGATGCTACTTTTTACTTACTAAGGCCGTTTCTCCACCGCCACCGTCACCGAGCCGATGCCGAGAACGAGATTATTTCGGGCCGATTTTAATATGACGTGACGGCATTGTGTGGACAAGTTCCAACGTGTTTTATATTGCCGGCACATCGGCCCGTCAAAATTTCGGTGCCGATCTAGCGGTCACTCCGATCTACTCGAAATATCGGCAGCCGGGATGACGGTGCTTGGGTGACGGACGTGCGGCGGACAAGCGGCTCTAGTAAATGTATGTACGCTACTTCGGCGCCGTCGGCTCGGTGTCGGTGGCGGTGGACAAACTGCGTAACGATAAGCAAATTTCAGACGGCAAACGCATCCTGGTGTTCGTGGAGACGAAGCGCAACGCGGACTTCATAGCGGCGATGCTGTCGGAGCAGCAGATGCTGACGTCGTCCATCCACGGCGACCGCATGCAGCGCGAGCGCGAGGAGGCGCTGCACAACTTCAAGAGCGGCCGCCACTACATCCTCGTCGCCACCGCCGTCGCCGCCAGGGGATTAGGTGGGTCGTATATGTATAGTTACGTAGCGCTTCAAGTGACCTCCGTCATTGGCACTTTACTGGTAGGGTAGTGAGTACAGGTTCCCTCGCAATGAGAGGGGTATGGGCTATGTGCGGATTGATGGACTACATTCATTTTAAAACATTTTTGTTTTCTATTTTTTAATTTTAGAAATATAGCTTCAATAGGTCGTCACGCACTTAAGGCACATCACCTTCACCCGGAATAACTGTACCCTCAATGTAACTAATGTGTGCGTCATTTGTCAAATGTGGAGATTATTAATTATAATAAATAACACTGTATGTTTGGATAGTGTGTGTTCACTCCTTACCCACTAAATTCTCTGAATACACATTACAAATTGTTCATTACATTCTTTTATTATTTATTTTTACTGATATTTAATTCATGTTATTGTTTACTTATAGATATAAAGAATGTTGACATTGTCGTGAACTACGACTTGCCGAAGAGCATAGACGAATATGTGCACAGGATCGGCAGGACCGGTCGCGTGGGCAACCGTGGAAAGGCTGTTTCGTTCTATGATGAGGATTCGGTAAGGAATTGTACAACAAACACAAGCAATATCCACTTTTCATATTTTCATTGGCGATAGCTAAAGCAGTACTTATCAATGTATAATACCCGCAAAACTGCATGTCCGCTCTGATGTTTTTGCGAGCAAGTGTAGTCATACAATTTGGCGACGCGATTCATTTCTATATTCAGAGCGGACTAACAGTTTTTACTCATTGGTAAACTGAGTTACAATACTCAGTTCAGTAATATAGCTCATCAGTATAATCATGTTTCAAATTTATCCTTTGATCATAATTACTACATGTGAGACTAAACCACTTTGAAATGTCTATAAATATAAATATATAGATCTGTGAACATATATATGTAGACATCTTACAGTATAAATACATCTATTATTCTATAACTGTAAATAGAACTGCGATCATTTTGTGACACTAAATTTCATTAACAGGATAAGGACCTGGTAGCAGACTTGGCGAAGATTCTGAAGCAAGCTGACCAGCCCGTGCCAGATTTCCTGAAAGGTGGCGGCACTGCCACCTATAAGGGCAACAAGTATGGTGGCAGCGATATTAGGGTCAGTATATTTATTGATTTTTTATACCTGTACATCTTTGCAATTTCTAAGCATGCAGTCTGATGGTAAGTAACTATTGCCACCCATCAACCCCAGATAGAATTAGTGTTTCATTGGAGGTAGGTCACAGATGCGTTGCTATCCATACCAAGCTTCTCTGGAAGTAGTATTTTTGTAAATGAACAAAGTCTCCATAACGGATTGGAATTGAAACCATTGAAAATATACTAGTGAACTGGAGATCATGTTATTTGGCTACAAATAAAATTTTAGATCTCGACACATGTAGTGACTAAAGTTAACTTTGAAGCTGGAACTAACTAATACATATTAACACAATTTCATTAGTTTCGGAAATGACTGTATGAATACCTTGACATAATTATGGTATTAAGACTAGATGTGATATAATACAAACTAAAAAGTATGAACATTATTACTATTGCAATAATGTAAATAGTCAAAATATAAACTATTGAAATGGTAGAATGATGAATAATGATATACAGATTTTACTATTAAGTTTTTAAAATGTTTTAAATAAATGATAAAGCAAATTTTACATGCATTTAATTGTCCAAGCAAACAATAACGTGGACGAAGGTAACTTTAATAAGTTCATGTATTTATTAAAAAAGTAATGCTGATGATTTATTTTGCATAGTCTCTTAGTTTTTCATATATTTTTTCGTATTTTATAGTCCACCATGCAGTTGTTTTAAAAATAAGTTTGCAAGTGCATGGTTTTACTTAAAATTTTATCGCACCATATTCTTAGGTTTTCTATAGTCAATTATATTCTGCATATATTTTTATCACTTTTAGTTATTTAAGAATAAGCTTAAGCATAACATAAATAAAAAGCGGCCATCCGTAAATTGCGTCACAGGTTAAGGGTAGGGGAGTGGGTCAACTAAGTGAGATAGTCTGTAACAAGGATTAGGAGTAGTCATTTGAAATTTTTTAGTTAAAAACTTTGATATTGCTGTTTTAATTTTACCTAGATCTAAGTGTAAAAATGGAAAATATGTGACATCACACATTCAGGATCTCACGAATATGACAATCAGCGCAAGGCTCATAAATCAAAAATTCCTGTGACATACTTTATAGATGGCCTTAATGGCTTATAATAAACACAATGACATAACACAATTCCTAATAGAGTTTTTTACATTTCAGGACTTTAACAATGCTAAACCTGATCTACAGGGGGAGGAGCCCGACGAGCAATGGTAGATATAAGAGACTTCTTGAAAGTGTCCTTTGGCGGTAGTGTCTACTGACCATTTGTTTGTTTGATTGATATTCGTGCAACTAGTGGTGCGTGTATAAACATTGGTGCTCGTATGGCCAGCCCATTCAAAGTGGCTTAGTGTGAACAAAATTTCCTCAACTCTAACATTTGTGTGATCCATGAGTTACTCGATATACGTGTTCTACTCCTACTCTTGTACAAGACTGTGTTTTAATGTGACAAGTATTTTAGAATTAGTATGTAACGTAAGTTCTAACTCCGTACCATATTATGGAGCCATCTTCATAATACACTTTCCAAAGATAATATGTCTAGATACCGTGTGGTCAGACTAAGAAGGTGAAATATTGTTTGATTTTTAAATTGATGTATGTGTGACCAATTATGTTTGTATGTTGACTTGTATCGGGCCACAGACATATATTCCGAACCTGATTTTTTTTACTTATTTTGTTTGACACCTTTATGTATTTGCACAAGTCCTTTGCTTGGGTAGTTACATACATCATTTAGTTGTACTTAACGTGTTAATTTGGTTCTTCAAGGATATTGTTTTCTTTTTTTATTTTTAACTATTAGAGTGTTAAGTTTTCTTTTTTTTTTATTCATAAATATTATAAAAATACGTTTCACTATTAACAAGCCAGTCCAGAAATTGATCAAAAGTGTCATTGTTTATTGTGTAACTTAAATCTGTGATGTGTATTATAAAAGTTGCTCACTTTAAATTTTAAATAGGTACATTTAGGTTAACATTTATTTGTAAACTTTATTTACAGGTCTTATATGTATCAAATCGTTAGTTATTATCGTTTCGCATTTCTCACTCATCCTCATTAGTATGTTACGAGCAACCCCTAACTCCATGCATCTATATATGACAAGCTTCCTAAACAATTATATTCGGATGAAATAACTCAAGATTTGGGTAGATAGCCATCATCACATCCTTCTGTGTCGCCTTGTAAACTCAGTATCGATAGCAACACAGTTAATAACACTATAAATAAGTATTTTTCTACTGGAATAAATTGTGCAGACGAAAAAGGCGTAAGAAACAAAATAAATAAAACATATCCAAAATGAGTTAACTCAAAAAACGTTTTTTTTCGTTTCCATTCAGAAATAGTTTGTTTTTTTTTTTTGAGAATTTTCTCATGTATATACATTTTTTCAAGATGGTCTACTCATACTATTATAAGAGTCATACTCATTAAAAGAGTTACATGATATATATTTTTATATCTTTTAAATAACATTAAGGTCATTTTTCACGGCATATAAAAGCATAGATATGACTTAATATAAATAATTGGATGCATGTATTGAGTTTTAAGTGTTGCTTCGTAACAAGTGCATGTAGAATCTCTATCATAAACATTAACATAAATAAAACTACGGATTATAGTATGGCAGCCATACAATTGTCATTGAATTTGCTTCTCTCATACATTACTCTTCAATTTAAAATGTCTGTTAAACAACAGGCACTTTTCTGTACAAATTAAAAATAACCTATCAATATAGATTTTATATTGACATAGCCTGTGATTATTATTATAAGTAGAATAGGTTATGCATAATGCATTATTACAAAGCCGTAAATGTGTACAATAATAACTGCAGCATTCGGTTGTTACAAAATGAAAAAAATGTTAAGACTTCAGTAGATTATTTTATTGTTATTGCTATATTATCGAACATACGTTTGGATCAAAATATTTAAATTAAGAAAAAAATACAGTTTCATTAAGTTTCACAAACTTTGAAACTCTAAATTATACAAGTAATTCGTTACTAGTCTCAATAATAGTATTATTATTGTATATTCCAAAGAGATCCCGTGATTTCGTCTGCGTACAGTTATATTAATAATCCTGCATAAATGGTGCAGGTTTTTCGTTTTGTTTTATGTGCGGTAATCTATATTGGATGTAAGTCCCAATAAAATATTTTCAATACTTTTCAGTATCAGTCACTAAAGACAAAAATAAAGTTTTGGTACTGTGAGTGCAAGCATAAATGGCCTTATATGTTCAATAATTTAGTTCTAGCATTGTGTAATTTGGTAATGCGGCATCATAAATATTGATATGCTTGGCATAATTTCTGTTGAAAGAAAAAAAACATGCTTAATTATAACATTATTCGTAACAACTTCAGGGTATGCGTAGTAGGCTGGCTTGGCAGAAGGTTGGGCTGAGCTAGTTTTGTCAAGGACAAAATATTACAAATTAAGTATATTGTTAAGCACAGAATGAGCTCTGATGGCCGGTGGTGTAACTGCTAGTATTTTTTTATATACTGAAGTATTATATACTTGAAGTATTTTTAAAGTAGTGCGCGATGTACAATCGCTAAAAATGAGCAATAATAGTCATATAATGTATTCACCGAAAGAGATTCATTTAGTGCCTGAACTATGCACAGTTTTAATGGAATGAGCGCTACTTATGCACCTTCGCTGGCTGGCTAGCTGGCTAGCTGGCTGACTTGTTTAGTACTGATAGCCACATGTCGCAGGCCCTTCAATTAGGGGAGGTCTGGAGTAAAATCTACCATGTTGCTACATTACGGATACTTGTCGCTGTCCAAATATAACTAAAGGGTAAAGGGAATTGAAACAAATCGAGATCTACATTCCCTTTTGTGTCCGTTTAACTCATTTCCGTGAATACAGTGTAACCATTCTTTTTGACTACTAAGCGCTATCCACTACTCTAGCAATGGCTCATTCACCGCCATTCTGACGGTCACCATGTTTCGTGCGGTACTGTACATTGTATTAGACATTAAAATATTTTTTGACATTTAAAAAAACCTTTATAGATTAAAACGCTTGTTTCCGATTGTAAAAGACTACATTGTGAATAAAATATTTCACCTTATTACGAAGTTTTTATTTATTTTGCCCTTTAGTTTACACTGGAGAGGAAGTTGGTATATCCATCCATCCATCAGCCTTTACTGGTCCACTGCTGGACATAGGCCTCCCCTAGTCTGCGCCACTCCGACCGGTCTTGGGCCGTCTGCATCCAGCGGTTTCCCGCCGTCCGCTTCAGGTCGTCAGTCCACCTGGTCGGGGGGCGTCCTGTACTCCTTTTGCCGAGACGTGGTCTCCATTCGAGGACCTTCCGACCCCACCGGTTATCAGTCCTGCGAACTATGTGGCCAGCCCATTGCCACTTCAGCTTGCTTATTTTGAGAGCTATGTCGGTAACTTTCGTTCGCCTACGGATTTCCTCGTTACGAATTCTGTCGCGTAGGGAAATACCGAGCATAGCTCTCTCCATAGCTCGCTGAGCGACTTTGAGTCTTCGTATAAGGCTCACAGTGAAAGACCACGTCTCGGCACCGTACGTCATCACTGGCAACACACACTGCTCGAACATCTTCGACTTCAGGCTCTGAGGTATCTTGGATGAGAAGATGTCACGCAATTTCCCGAACGCTGCCCCGCGTTGTTGGTATAGTCCGCGTGAAACTGTTAGTCCGCTCTGAATATAGAAATGAATCGTGTCGCCATAGCAGATTGTATGACTACACCTGCTCGCAACAACTTCAGAGTGAATTAGACAGAACTCAGAATTAGAAAATATAATCAAGCGTTTTCAAATAAGCAACAAATGACTTGCGTTGGATGTAGTTCTAAGGTAGCGAAAACGGTCTTCATCACACACATAATCATTATTTTATCATTTTCCACAAAAGTACATAATCGAAATTATACAAATCTTACTGGCCTCATGGTCGTGCAAGTACAAAAAGATTCTTACTCCCACATATTGCGGGACAATTCTGTGGAATAGTGATGTAAAATAGAATGTTACTCTGCTTGAATAATTAGTGATTTATATTGTAAAGCCATTAAATAAGGATTAAGTATAAATCCGGAATAGTAAATACAAGTAGATATTTATCTAGGTATCTCAATGGTCTCTGACTGACCTCATGAATGGTGAGCTGATCGGGACATGTGTCACCGTAGCGTATCAAATCGCGGTGCGATAAGGCACGGTTTCTTAATTCCTTGAGGGATCGCTCACAGTCAGGACTTATGAGGCAGATTATAAGACAACATTATTTTTATATCAACATGACACCAGGATAGACAGCTATGAATATAACAATCAATATTTAATATTTATATATATTGTTATATATATCTTTATCTATTTATTCATTTTATTCCCCCGGAAAGATTTGCGTCATAGGACCGTATCCATTCGCGGTTCTATGATGCTCTGAAACCCATTGTGAAATCAAAACTCTCCCCTGAAGTGAATCAGGGAAAATTCTCAAATGATAATTCCTCTAGTGGAAACAATTCATTTTAATAAAAAAAGATATCTTAATGGCCGCCCTGCCCGCTTTTTCGAAAGTATAACACTAATCTGAAACAAACCAAAGGTACAATGTTGTTATGGCTGAAGAGAAAATAATATTTTATGCACAGTAAATAAAATATAAGATAAATAAGAGTGAAATTCCAAGATATGACACTGTTGTTATAGAAATTAATGCTAACTGAACTGAACTAGGAATAATTTGAAATTGTTAACTTAGATTATATAATCCTTACCCTAATAATGTCACAGATATGGAAGCCAATATGCCGCTTAACAAGAAGAAAGCACCTGGAAAAGTGCTTATGGATGCTGTATAAATTGCTGCGAACACAACGGGGCTAATCAAAGGTATAAAGCCTTCGAGAGCGAACATCATCGCGAACACCTTAGCTACGTCGTCCGCCGGTAGACTCTTCGACAAATATGACATTATCAAAGGTGACGATAGTCCATTAAACAAAGAAACTGTAGAACCTGGAAAATGAGCATTTTGAATACATAATCTTAATTATAATGTCAGATATATGAAGTAATTACTGTACCTACTTGTTTATATTAAGAATATAGGTAATACTTGTATTTGATGGAAGATACAACACTTTGCAGAAAGTACATAACACTCCCCGTGTTTGCCGAGTGAGGGTACAATCTCATCTTGACATTTAAATGTCCGTTGAATAATGATTTTTATTGCATCGAATAATTTGTGAATTAAATAAAAACAACAAGAAACTTACCTACATACATATGCCATATTGCGACTGCAAATGCCTTTATGAAGCATTCAGTGGCCGTTGATGCCACCGTAAAAATTGCAAAGATGATGTCATTAATACGTAACATTTTTATGCCTACAACTATCCCCAAGAATCCGCCAACAAAACTTATCACTGTTCCCACCGCCGAAAATGTATTGTAATCGGAAAGTGCCCATTGTAGCTTTTCCCTCGTATACATGTATTCTAACATTGACGTTCCCTTTTGAACGAATAATGAAATTAATCTCGCTGCCGTGAGAAGAAAAATCTGTGCTCTTCCGTTATTCGGTCGCTTTTTGAAACACTCACGTGCCATGTCTTTCACAAGAGAAATGTTGAGGATTTTAGTAAATCCACCCTGCAAGAAAGTGAATAAGCAGTTGAACACAGCATTTCTAATAGTACTTAGTGCAACTACATTTATAATAACATCAGGTTACCTTTAGAGCGCCAGGTAAAGATTCTGGTATGAAGAATCTTGCATACGAATAAGCTAGTACATTTAACGCCGTTCCAAAGACCAGTAAAAATACATATCCGATTGATAAAATTAAATCCGTTGTTATTAAAGACCCCACTACCGTTCCCACTGCAATTGTTAAGTTTACCAAAGCCATCCTGAAAGAGTGTATTATATTTTTGCTGCCTTTTGCAAATTGAACGCTTCAATTTGCAAAAGGAAAAACTGCTATACAATTGACTACTAAGTATAAATAACTAAGTACCAATTTTTGGAGTTTACTCCTTAAGAAACGATTTGAGTTATAAGGCCCGGTACGGAAATTTTATGAGGAGTAAAATCAAGTGTAACACGAAAAGTTGAGGCGTAACGTAGAAAGAGACAAATATATATATCTGTAGGATTGAACGTGTAAAAGAATGAGATGGAATACATTACACAGCGTATCTCATTCTCGGGGTCTCCTCTTTGCGCGATACTTCGTAGTCTCACTGTATAGTTCACTACCTCCAGTCTGAGAGTTGAATGTGTGCGTATGTTTGTACGTGTGTGTTGCGCGCCTGCGTATTACGAAGTTCTGCCACAACTTGTATACTGCTGCCGAGTACAGGGTATGCATGCTGTATAATAAATGCATATAGTAGCATCTATTGTATACATCTATATACAACGTACATAAACAGCAACCTAACCATCAAGTTTTAATGTTTTTATTATTATTATTATTTATATTATTTTGTAACATGCTTTATGTAATACGCATTATTGAAGTAATATAAATAATCCGAATAATTACAGATACGAGTATATGTTTGTTTCTCTTATCATTTTAGCAGATGCGTTCATTTACCCTTTTTTTCTATTCGATATATATCATAATTATCGTTCGTAAGGAGTAAACTCCATACGTGCGTCGTAGCTGACACACACACACTTTTTTTTAGACCATAGCTTTTATAATAAAGGATAAATTCAAACTTAAATCAAAATATAGGTATATTTTGATTTAATATTTTTACTATTACAACCAAAAATAGAGTAAGTATGCACTTTGTAATATCTACCTGTACCTACCTATATTGTAATAATGCGGAATATTACCTAAGCGTTGTTCTCTCCGGAGGACAAATATCACTTATATAGCAATATGACCCCGTGAACAGAACCACAGAACCCCCGGTTAAGGCCGTCGGTAAAACTGTTACAATATACCACCATGGACCTAAAGTTTCTATCACGGTATAAATTACGGTCAGCAGTGTAGTTAAAGTCATACCTAAAAAATAATTCTCGTTATTGTTATCGATCTTGCAGATTCCATTATTGTCTATAATTATTGATCATGAGGTTTTTTTTTTTATAATATAGGAGTAGCAGACGAGCATGCAGTCCACCTGATGGTAAGTGGCTACTGCCGCCCATGGACATCTGTAATCAACCCCAGAGAGGATTAGATATACCTACCTGAGGTCGGCCACAGATGCGCTGCTGCGACCCCTGAGAACTAAGCGGGAATGCCTCGGAAAAGTATGTCTCCCTTACCACACCCTTCAAAACAGAACACAGCAGCGCTTAACACTGATGTTATTAGGCAGAAATAGGTGTGGCGGTGGTGCCGCCGGAGTCGAACCACAAAGGGTTCTACCACCTTTACTGGGTTAAAATGGGATACTAAATTCTGGATTCGAGTGATTTTTGATCGGACGTTCAGAAAATATTGAATGTATCGGAAACTGCAAAAATACTCGACTCAAAACTGCAAAATTACGTAAATCCTTAATATTACATATTATGTTAATGATAATATCTTACCAAAAAGCGACCAGTTTATAAGAGGTTTCCTTCCATACTTATTGGACCATGCTCCTAGAAATAATGATAAAATAGCTGGCACCAACGCCTCAAGTACAGACTTCACAGTAGACACCATTGTAGTGTATTTCTGAACATCTATTTCTAAATGGGTTTCGTTGGTTCTAATTGGAGAAAGGAATCCTTTACATTCTTCGTGTGAGTTGTTTAAGGTATAAACGCACGTCCTGTACATAAGAATATTGGTGAGGGCTGAACCTTAAATATAAAAAGAAGACTTCTTAAAATACCATATAGGTACGGATATAAATATGTTTATATCAACATTATTGATTTATCACTTATTAAATAAATCGTGATTAAATCAGTTATTCTGGAACCGCAGACCAGGTTAAGCTTGAAACTATTTTTTCCATCTGTAAAGACGAATTTTATTTGTCTAATTTCATTGTATTTTAAAAATAAAATTATTGAAAAACAAATACCCATAAGTGAGGTTGACATCATAGCGAAAAACAAAAGAAATTCCACCGATCCAATCAGACACCCAAGAAGCCTAACCCTGAATGGCTTCTTAGGATTGCCTGAGTTAGGGTTCGAGTTTTCATCCGTAGGTCCATCATCTTGATTCCGAGTCATTTTCTTTCACAAAATAAACAATTAACAACACTTGTTATTGTTAGGAACGATAACTTCCTCTAGCAAAGCTTAAATACTATATTATCAATCATTTAATGTACACTACCAAACCATAATGGTGTAAAATAATAAAAATCCGCTCATTATAAACGATGCTAATCTTATCAATAGTTGTCGCCAGTCTGTATTAATATATATAGCAAATTATTTTACTGTGTTTAGTCATACGTCTATAAGTCTTTTTACATAATTCATTATCTTTACTTCGTTAGATTCTCATTAGTCATAACGCAATAACTTCCTTACCACTTATTGCACTCTATGTAAGATACTTCTCGGTAGATTACGCGAAAATACACGTGCTAAAAATAATCCACAATATGGTGTAAATGTTGTGGATAGTTAACATTAGTAGATAGCATGATTGTCCTGTAGTCTCGAGACCAGAATAGAGCTACAGTATCTCCTGCTTATGATAAGATGCGATTAAAAGGGAGCTTCCAGGGTTGTGGAAAGCAAGAGTTCTTACTCGAACCAGCCGAACCAGCGACCCTGGGATGGACGATGGTGTGTGTGGCGGCGTATATATGAAAACATCTGAAGGTGTAGTGAGCGCGAATATTCACAAAGGTAGGGCCCGATCAGAACACGACACTTCAACAACTCCGGCAGCGTTCCCAATGTACTCTACTTTGCACTAATGATGACCACCTAGGGGGGTTTAGTGGATAAAATTTCCCACATAACCCGTGTCGCTTTCACGGCATCGGGTACCTTTTGTAAGTTTCCCCTTCATCAACAATAAATGGTGTACCTATTACATGATAAACAAAGTTTCCTACACTTATAAGTTATGGGTTATTTATATATCTTTACTCGGATCCCCTGTATGGTGGGTACCCTGCACATACACAAAGAAAAATACACGAACACTTAAATCCAGTCATATTTCTAAATGAAGACAACTTTATTTCGGCATCTCACGCTGGTCCCTTACTACCACAAAACCATATAGGTACCGACAAGGACATAAGAAGATAGTTCGGTATGTAGGTACATGTGTATTACTAAACTAAAAGGCCAGGGAAGACATAATTTTAAATTAAAACTTTATAGTCCCTGATCTCTAAGTAAGGGCTTATTGTGGACCTTGTATATGTTATTTTGTATTTTACTAATCAGCGAGTACGATTATTATCTAAAGCAAATTCAAGATATTAAATTAAAGATGACTGATGAATCATCATCTATAAAACCTTACCGGTTTTGCTTGATGATGATTTATTAAGTAATCAATCATCTTTTTTTTTATGACTTACAATTCAGGAGATTCGTGGATTAAAATGTGGACCCTGTGATCAATGCAAAAATAAGTGAATTTTCCTTAATCCGTAAGTAAGGAATAAGTGGCTACTGCCGTGGACAGCTATAATCAACCCCAGATAGTATTATATTCCTTGTCCCTGGTATCCCCTGCCTGTCGTAAGACGCGACTAAAAGGGAGCTTCCGGGGTTGCAGGCGGCAAGAGTGGGAGCTCAAACCGTCCAGCGAGCGACCCCGGGAAGGACGGCGGTATGTGTGGTCGTATACCGTCGTAAACACTACATGGTGTGGGAGGAGCGAAAACTGCTCCCCCAGGGCAGAGCCCGAACGGGGCATCGCGCTTGGAGGACTCTGGTTGTGTTGAGGTCGGCCACAGATGCGCCACTACTCCTGATGACTAAGATGGAACGCCTCGGAAAAATATACCTCCCTTACCACACCCTTCGAACCCAAACATAGCAGGGTTATTAGATATTTAACACTGTTTTTATTAGGTAAAAATAGATGTGGCGGTGGTGCCAATTATTAATTAGATATAAGTGATTGTTATATTCTAAAAATGTATTAAAAATCAAAATAAGTACCTAGAAGCGCTGATGCCATCATAGCAAAAAACAAAGGAAGTTCCACCGCTATCCTGTATGGCTTCTTAGGTATTTGATTTCCTGAGTTAATGTTCGAGTTTGAGTATTCATGCGTAACTTGATCATCTTGATTCTGAATCATTTTCTTTTACAAAATAACTAATGACTTAACAACACTTGTTACTTTAATTATAATAGATTATAAATAATAGTAATCGTATGCGATCACTGCATAAGACTGATTTCTGTACAACTTCCATTAGCAAAACTTCCATAGACCATTTTGTCACACTACCAAACCATAACAGTATAAAAACATAAAAAACGTTCAATATAAACAACGCTAATCTTATCAATTCCCATCATCTACTTTTCTGTATTAATATGAGTCACAGCAAATCTATATACAGGGTGTCTGGTCATTGGTATCGGAGCAATTGTCGGAGCTTTTAATGGTATGAAGCAGGTAAGGCTTATTTCATTGACAAGCTATCTACAGACTATTTTTCATTTTTATTTGTTTGACGAATTTCAGTGAGATGATACCCCATTTGCACTCTCCTCTCCTCTCGCCAGAATATGAGAGCATTTTGAAGGGTCATATTAGTCATAAGGAGCTATAATTCTAATTACTTGTGTTAGTTAATTCTGTAGTGTTTATGAAGAAATAAAAAAGTACAAGGACAGTCATTTTTAAAATTAAAAAATATGATACATTTTGTCAACTTTGCCAATGAGCACTTGGCCAGCCCGGTGGACTATGGCCTAATCCCTCTTATTCTGAGGAGAGCCCCGTGCCAGTGGGTCAGTAATGGGCTGACGACGACTATTTATTATAAAGTTATGATTTTCAAGTTTTAAAAATACCTTTCAGTTCGGCAGTAAAAATCCTACAGGTATTTTTGTTAGTTATTTTTAACCATGAACGAGGTATCGTTAAGAGAATTAGATATCATGCGCGTCATAGGTAGATACAATATAATATGTTGTGAATAATCAGTACCAATGCATGACGCACAAAACTAGCAGATTCATATAAGATAATACATATTTTATAATAGGGTACCTATAACATATGTTCACTGTTTTCCTCACTCTAGTATTATTGATATAATTTATAGAAAAAACGTGTTCGTTGGGTTTTTCCATCTAAAGACCATCAGTACTAGGTATTCAGTTATTTAATTTAATTATAATACTTTTTTATATTTATATAATACTTCCAATAATTTAAGTACTTTCATCACAGTCGACGTCATCATTATCCAAAGGCTGAAAGTCTATTTGATTATTCCTAGATGAGCAATATTTAACTAATCTGAAACAAAACAAGGTGAAATGTTATTGGCTGTAGAGTACTAGTACTAGAGAACCTAATCTGATTATTAGATAAATAATCAGATCAGGTAAACTGTCAAAGCACGAACAATATTGTTTGGATGGAATTCTTAATTTTTTGTCGCTTATGACATCTTGGAAAACAGTAGACAAGAGACGCTTAGAAAACTCTAAATAATGTTTCAGATATAAATTATCCTTACCCTAATAATATCACAGATATAAAAGTCAATGTTCCACTTAACAAGAAGAAAGCTCCCGGGAAAGTGCTTATGGTACTTGTATACACTGCTGTGAACACGATGGGAGCGATCAAGGGCGTCACGCCTTCCAGAGCGAACATCATCGCGAACACCTTAACTATGTCGTCCGCTGGTAGACTCTTCGACATATACGATCTTATCAAAGGTGAAGATAGTCCATCAAACATTGAAACTGTCGAACCTGGAAAGTGTGAATTTAACATCATCATTACATCGGAATAGACTTTCTTATGAAAAAAATGTGTGTGATTTCCGTCTGGTTAGGTCGTTTTTCTGATTGCACTGCCTAGTTTTATAAAGTTTGTAGCAATATTAACATTATTTTCACAGAGAGATCACATTGCAGAAAGTAAAGCAGGAGAGTGTTTGATCAGTGAGGGTTGAGAGTGAAATCGTATTTTGAAATTTAATTGTCTGTTAAGACGTCATCAACCCATGAACGTCCCACTGCTGAGAACGGGTCTCCTTTCATAATGAGAAGGATTAGGCCATAGTTCACCGCGCTGGCCAAGTGCTTATTGATAGACGTCACATACCTTTGAGTTTTTTTTAATCTCTCAGGTATGCAGGTTTCCTGACGATGTGTTCCTTCACTGTTTAGTAAGTGATAATTAATTTGTAATACGCACATAACTTTGAAAAAAATTAGAGGTGCGTGCGTGGTGATTTGAACCTCGGACCCCTCAATTAAAAGGCCCAGTTTCTTAACTACTAGGTTATGTTAAGTAATTGTTATGAATTCAGTAGTGAGGAAACCACAAGAAACTTACCTAAATACATTTGCCACGATGTAACTGCAAATGCTTTAATAAAGAATTCAGTGGCTTTTGAAGCCACCGAAAAGATTGCGAAGATAATGTCACTAATTCGTAACATCTTTTGGCCTACAACTAATCCTAAGAAACCGGCAACAAAGCCTATCACTGTCCCTACCGCAGTAAATATATTGTAATCTGAAAGTGCCCATTGTAGCTTTTTTCTCGTATACATATATTCTAAAATTGATGTTCCGTATAAAACGAATACTGAAATTATTCTCGATGCTGTGAGGAGAAGTATCTGTGCTCTTCCGTTATTCGGTCGCTTTTTGAGACACTCACGTGCCATATCTTTCACTAGAGAAATGTCGAGAATTTTAGTGAACCCACCCTGCAAACAAGTGAATAAGCAGTTGAACACTGTATTTAAAATAGTACTTAGTGTAACAAAAAATATAATAACAACAGGTTACCTTTAGAGCGCCAGGTAAAGATTCTGGTATGAAGATGCTTGCATACGAATATGCTAGTACATTTAACGCCGTTCCAAACAAAAGTAAAAATACATTTCCGATTGACAAAATCAAATCCTTTGCTATTAACGATCCCACTACCATTCCCGCTGAAACTGTAAAATCTACTACAGCCATCCTGAAAGATTGTATATTTTTTGCTGTTCTTTTACAAATTAAAAAAACAAATACCTACAAAATAATTAAAAAAATTGAGTATTATATTCATGTATCTACAGTACTATTGTATTCAGTTTATGTGTAACTTCAGCTAAATTGAGTATAATCTACTTTTACGGACCTAATAAAGCACCCACATGTTTTAATTTCATTTTTATCTTCATTGTTTTCTGAGTAGAGGATAATTTCGAACCAGGCGTGAATAAGTTAATAAGTCGAAATGCACACTTTTCATTTCAGCTATTCGTATTTCGAATTCGTTAGCGGGAGTTATTTAAAAAATTGCAAGTTGCGAGTGTGCGATAGAAAAGTTCTCTTAACTAACTTATTTATTCATCCTATATATGAAGCTTATTTTGATTTAAAATATATAAATGTATTGATACAAATATGTATGTGTAGGTCAACTTATCACCATGTTCACGCGTGGTAGGTACCTATCCAATTTTATATTCAAAAGATAAATTTAAATGCGCGACATAATGTGGATAGATAGTAATTTTCAACCAACACCTCCCGTGTTGGTTGAAAATTACTATGATTGCAATTAAACAATTATTTTCAATGTAACTTTAATAATGATCCATAAACAATGTATGTACCTTTTTTTTTTTTTTTTTTTGTTGACGAGGGGGAAACCTTCAAAAGGTACCCGACGCCATGGGAGTGACGCCAGGTTATGTGGGATTTTTACCACACTAAAACCCCCCCGGTGGCCGTCCTCAGCGTTTAGTGGAGAACTCCGGGATCTCCAACGGAACACAACCGGAGTCCTCCTAACGCGATGCCCTTTTATCGGGCTCTGCCCTGGGGGGAGCAATTTACGCTCCTCTCACATCCCCTGGTGATTACAGCGATATGCGACCACACAAACCGCTGTCCTTCCCGGGGTCGCTTGCTGGACGGTTTGAGCTCCCACTCTTGCCGCCCGCAACCCCGGAAGCCCCTTTTAGTCGCCTCTTACGACAGGCAAGGGTTACCGTAGCCCTATTCTGGTCCCCGTACTACAGGGACAAAACAGTGTATGTACCTACCTACTTACTTTGTACCTAAATAGGCATGTAGACTTTAATTGTATGGCATATTACCTAAGCGTTGTTTTCTCAGGAGGAGAGACATCACTTATATAGCAATATGAGCCCGTGAACAGCACTACAAAACCCCCGGTTAAGGCCGTCGGTAATATTGTCACAATATACCACCATGGACCTAAAGTTTCTATCATGGTATAAATGACGGTCAGCATTGTTGTTAAAGTCATACCTAAAGAATTATACTTATTATTGTCACCGATATCATACAATTTATTTTGTACAATTATATGTAGGTATAGTCTGCGCCAAACTGCTAGTCCGCTCCGAAGTTGTTGTGAGCAGGTGTAGTCATACAATTTAGGTACTATGGCGACGCGATTCATTTCTATATTCAGAGTGGACTAGTAGTTTTGCGTGGACTATACTTATTCTCTCTTCTTGCATATTATACATATAGGATCTTACATATTATATGTAGGTAATGTAAAAAGAATATTGGCCGGACTCAAATTATCTTTGACATTAAGTTACCTTACCGAAAAGTGACCATGTTATAAGAGGCCTCCTTCCATACTTATTGGACCATGCTCCAAGAAATAGCGATAAAATAGCTGGCCCTAACGCGTCAAGTACTGACTTCACAGTAGACACCATAGTAGTGTATTTTTGAACATCTTTCTCTAAATAATTGGTTTCGTTTGTTTTAGTTGGAGAAAGGAATCCTTTACATTCTTCGTGTGTGTGGTGTAAGGCATACACACATGTCCTGTACATAATAATATTGGTGAGGGCTGAACCTAAAACATGATAGAAAATACTTCTAAAAATATCACATAGTGCAAGTAAATTAATTGAAGTAATTAACAGCATTTTTGAATTATTATTCATAATAGAGAATATAGCGTGATTGAATCAATTATGCTGAAAGTGGAATTAGAGACTAAGATAAGCTTGTAACTTATTTTTTCCATCGCAGTTTTAATTGACTAATTTCGTTGTAATTAGCTTACTTTATTTTAAAAATAGCCACCTGCAATATTTATCTATTTAGATTAGGTAAACATACCCTCCTCGTCTCGCTTCGCCTGGTAGTATTCTCTGTTGCCAAAAATACTTCACCGACTATTTTAACATGCCTAATATTGATAATATAGCAACGTATCTGCAGTGTTTGTGATCAACCCCGTCGGTTCTATCATGCTATTCGGATTTCACTACAAAATTCACGGGATGTTATAACTCTACATCAGTTGGCTATTACAATTACATTTCGGTCATCTTAGAATGACCAGGTTCTTCAAAAGTAATACCCCCACTGCCCTTTAGTACGTAAATTGTTACGTATTTACTTGTTATCACGATAAAAACTATTATTTTTTATATTTGATTTACCTCGTTGTAGCAATCAAGTAAGTAAAAAGATAGAAATTTACGTTAGGTAAATAATAAGTAGATAGTTACTTCTTACATACCTAAGTACTACGCATTCAATTATTCGTCGTAAATTTGGTCGATAAAGTTATTACACATTAATTGTGACTCACACTGCATTTTAACTTCTAAAACGGATTTTATATTTCTACTTTTGATAATGCTTTGTATGTTCATTTATAAATAGAACGTAGAAAATATTTATTTATTCCTTCGATGGTGACGTTGTGATCGTAATAATCTGAAAGACGTCTTTTCGATTTTCCAAGGCGTATTTTTTATATAGGCATGGCATAAATTAATAAAACCGGCAAAATAAATGCTACTTGGACTAAACAAGAAAGCGAGCACATATGAAGTGGAGCACAGAGCACAGATGTACCTAGTTAGCATTACTAACAAGTTTTAAAAGTTGGCAAAATACTTTCCGGAAGTTTTACCTTATAAAACTTTCCAAATATAGAAGGTAGAAACAAGAAGGCACAACCATTACCGTTATAGCATCAACACACTAACTTTAATTTTATATTTCATTTTATAGAACAACTGTGCTGAGTCACAGAAATATATCTTACCTAGTACACCGTTGTTATTGTAATTAATATTATATAAAAATATACTCAAATACCCATAAGCATAGTTGCCATCATAATGAAAAACAAAGGAAATTCCACCGTAACTCTGTATGGCTTCCTTTGTATCTGATTTCCTGAATTAATATTCGAGTTTTCGTCCGTGAGTCGATCATCTTCTTGATTCCGAATCATTTTCGTTCACAACATAAATAATAAACAACACTTATTACTTTTTAAACGACAATAAACTATAAATCAATGTGAACGTAAGCGCACACAACAAGAGACTGTTATTTTTATACAACTTCCTTTAACAAATCCCAAGGACCATTTTGTCAATCATTAAATGTACACTATCCAACCATAATAGTGCAAAATAATAAAATGCGCTCATTACAAACAGCGCTAATCTTATCAATTCTTATCACCTGTCTGTATTATGCGTTATATCAAATGATTTTATAACGTTTAGCCATACATTATGAGTTTTTGCATGATTTATTCTCTGTTCTTTGTTTGATACTAAATTAGTCATAATTCAACACAGTCGAAAGCTAATGCACTCTAAGCAATGTATACTAACTTACTCGGTTGCTTACGCGAAAATACAGGCGCTAAAACTATGTGCAACATTATGGAAACATATAATAAACAAAGTCTACTATACTCATAAGTTTGAGTACTTACGCTCGGATCATCTAGTGCAGGGGTTCCCAAAGTGTGCGCCGCGGCGCCCTGGTGCGCCGTAGAAAGTAAAGAGGGGCGCCGTGTATCGATCCTCTAATTATTGGGCACCACAAATATTGGCGTTTTGGTTCACTTTGATTTGACTGAATAAATATCGTATTTAATTTTTGTTTTTTTCTCAAGTCTTTCTTGTTGTTTTCCGTTTAAAGTCTTTTATAATAACATATTGTACAATTTTATATTGTGGTATTTCAATTTTCGTTTCGATCAACCTAACGTAACTAGTATTATTGTAGGTACTATTTCTTTCGTCGGTCTTCTTCAAATAATTAGCTAGGACAGGGCGCCGTTAATAAATATTAAACTTGTAACTGCGCCGCGGGTTACAAAAGATTGGGAACACCTGATCTAGTGGGTTTAATAAACGCACACAACGACAAATACACTAACGCTTAAATCCAAAATCAAATTGCGATGACTATATGTCAGGGAAATGCAGTCTAGTAAACCTTACGACCACCGGACTAGTGTAGTATACTTACTTATTTATAAACACTGAATATATAAAAAATTGGTAAAATATAAAAAACAGGTGTTATAATTTCAAAGTTTAATTTTGTAGTCATAGACCTAATTTGAAGCATTTTTATATAATTATTTTGTATTTTATTAATTATTATCTAAATCTATCAATATCTAGGTTTATAATACGTTTTGCTCGATATTGATTCATCAAGTGATAGACGATTAACTTTTGCCCTTTGGCTGAAATTTCATTAGTAATAAATAGTATTTAAACCTGGACCTCGAGCTTGAGAGGACTGTTATCAATGCAATAACTCACATCGTTCATCAGTAATTAGGAATAAGCACCTTGTCAAGTGTTTCTGTTATCTTTCTGTACATTCGCTCATTATTGTTTATCATTCATTTATTTTCATATTTATATTTATAATATTAATTGTTATTGCATTGTTATGTAATAACATTAAATAATAAGCAATAACAATTACTTGTATCACATCTTTGCGGAAGTCTTCCCTCTATCTGTTTGATACTGTTTGAACTGAGTTAGTTTATGCACATCTTCAGAGCTTAAAGTATAGAAATTAAATAAGGAGACATTTCGAAAGTTTCTTAACAATAAACATACCTCAGGGTACTTATATAAAATAAGGAATAACGACGAAAACAATGACACTACTCCATTACATTTATCCATTTTTACAGGTTTGTAATCCAAAATAAAACAAATATCACATTTCACAATTGTATTTCCCATACAAACGACTTACTACTAAAATACATAAAACTTTTAAACATAGTCAGTATAATAAATTTAATTTGATATCCAAAAACAGCACCGCAAAGTTTTACTTATCCCGAATCCCATGACATCAAACATAATAAATCTATGTGTAAAAATGTTCATCTACTTTGTCTCTTTTTTCAATTAAACCTTAGAAATCTACCATTATAATAATCATAAGACTTTGCTATACATTATTCATGTGTAATTATAAAGTTACTTTTAATATATTCAAATAAAAAACAGGTACTAGCAGTTGTACTAACGAAAAATAAAAAAAATAATGATACATGCAGGACAGCCCAAGACTTTTCCTTATAAATAAAATAAAGTTAATTTTTTAAATTTAAATTATAGTACAATTTTGTGCCAATCTCACTCTAATTAAAATATATAAATAGCAACAAAAAGAAATATTGCTTAAATCAATTTCTAGCGGCCGATTGTTTTCTTTCGTAAACTATTTTCTTTAATATATGCAGGTTATTTGTTAAATAAGTAATACAAATAATTATACCAAGTCAAATAGAAATATGGTCTTGAAGCAAATTACAAATTACGCGATGTGTCTGCCAATTAAGATTTAATATACTTTATCCGGAAATTTCTTTTCGGTAGCTGAAATACCTCATTACGTTTCCGGATTTTTTTGGATAAGACAAAACACTATAACTGTAGTGATAATATTCAACTATATCTCATCAACAACCCATTACTGTCCCACTGCTGGGCATTCCAAATATTTGTAAACAATATTTAAAAGAACAGCATTAATTATTTAAACTTAAAACTAAACCCGCTTGGCAGTAATAATGACTATTGCGAGATCTTATTATATATTTTCAGTTAGTTCTCCACATTATATCTCGGATCAAGGGGTCCAAAAGTATTATAGACATAACCGGGAGGTTGATGCTTTGTGACGTCACAACTTATTAAAATACGTTCTAAAACCAATGAAAGATATTAAAAATAAGGTACATGTAATTTATGAACTACCTGATGGTAAATGATCACTTTCGTTCGTCGATTTGTGGTTTACATTACCTTTTAACATATTTCTTTTATAAAATTAATGATAAACTGTTCACCCTTTTAGTAGCTAGGCGTAATGTACGAAATACGCGAGAACATTTGTACTGAAAACAGTTTATCTTTTTCTCTTATAGTTTTAAAATATGGATGCTACGAGAATTTGGTATATTCAATTTATTAAAAAAATACACTGACTTAGGGCTCGAACACAAAACTGCGATGCGACGCGATGCGAATTCGCAACGCAGAAAATTGCGATGCGAATTGCTGCGATGCGATATCGTGCGGCGTAGCGTCTCTCAGGGTGACCAACAACAACAACCACTGTGCGATGCGAATCAATTCGCAAGTTCTTGCGATGCGTCGAGGGAGCTCGCAGATTTTTGCGATGCGACGTCGCATCGCAGTTTTGTGTACGAACCCTTAGATACTAAGGCGGATACATATAAAAACGTCATTTTATCACATTATTATACAAAGACATAAAATCATGCAATGTGTGCATACAAATACATATTAATGGTTTAAATGAATTATTCTGGGTCAATTTTTCATTTTTTTTTTTCGAAAGTATAGAGAGTAGCGAAAATTATCAAAAGAGTGACGGGGTCGATTTAACAATGAATTATTTTTATTATAATAATTATGAATTTATTTGCATTATTATAATTTATTTTCTCATCTGAGAATCAAACGAGTTCACTTTTTAAAAAAACAACACCTATTATTACTGCGTCAGCCGATAGTGTCACTTATAAATATAAAATTCTAAAACATAATTATAGATGACAGTCTAAATAAAAGCTCATTTTCAATCAAAAATAGTTACTCCGCTATTCCTTATAATTTCGGATTTGACCAATAACGTTCTTTTGGAAAAAGAAGGCCACGTTTTTTTACACGTTAATTGAATCTACTTATTTATTAAGCGTCAGTAGCAAACTCTCTTTTTATATCACATTCCATTTGGACAATTTTAAAGGCAGCCCCACCGTCCTTACTTGATATGTCAATACATAGTATATAATATATACCTACGATAACGTATAAGAATATTTGAAATAATTCTGTGGTCTCACACTATCTATCAAGACGAAGTTGAGTCGCCCGGAGTTAAGTTTTCGTAGGTAATCGACGTTGTTCTCCACCTATAATATTGCACGATTCTGAAACAATAACAATTACCTTTTAATATTCAACGGGTATACACAATATGCGGTTTCAATGCTTTACTGATGATATTTTGACACCGTTGTTGATATTTTGACACCGTTGTAGGAATCGTGGTCACGAAACTGCGGTGGTCTAGATTGTTTTTCTTTTTCCTCGAGCTTATGTTTGTACAGGGCTAGATTAAGAGGTATAGAGGCCCATCAATTAATTCCTGATTAAAAAAAAACAAATTTATTCCGTCAAAATAAAACAAAACAAATAAAATTATTTCAACGCTTGTTTGGACAAACACTTAAAACTGTTTAAAAAAAATCTTATAAGATGCTTATAAGATCTGATATATTTTGGGGGCCCTCTTTCTAGGAGGCACCAGGGCCGGTAGCCCCACTTGCCCTCCGCTAAATCCGGCCCTGTATATGTATGTCCCATTCTTTGGCATGCCTTGTTTTTATTTCCGGCATCAAAATGGCAAAGACAAGTCACTTACCCCGGAATTATAAATTGCTAGATAGTTTTTTTTTCTTAGTTTAGAAACTCTGATAAGAGTTAATGCGTTTGTAAAAGACAAAGAAAGAAGTATCTTCGACCGCTGTATGTATCTAGGTTTGCATGTCCAGCTTTTCCTTAAAAACTACTGATCCAATTTGGCTACACGGATTTTTTTTTTCAAAAATACTAGAAAAAGATACGAAAATTCCACTACTTACCCTAAAAAGACGACACAAACAGCAGTAATAGCACTACACAGTATATAGATGGCGCCGGGAAAGATCTTAATTGTGGCAAAGTATAACGAGTTGAACAACGTCGGCGATATTAGCGGACTGACACCCTCCAAGGCCCCCATCAGCGCAAATACCTTCGCTATATCTACCACTGGTAGTATCTTGGTTAGGAGTGATCTTATCAACGGAGATGATAGCCCCTTGAACATCGCTATACCGACACCTGAAAAAATAACATTTTATTACATACTTTTTTATAATATAGGAGTAGCAGACGAGCATGCAGTCCACCTGATGGTAAGTGGCTTCTGCCGCCCATGGACATCTTTAATCAACCCTAGATAGGATTAGATATTCCTAATTGAGGTCGGCCATAGATGCGCCGCTACCCCTGAGGACTAAGCTGGAACCAATCGGAAAAATATACCCTTCAAACCAGAACACAGCAGCGCTTAACACTGCTATTATTAGGCAGAATTAAGTGTGGCGGTGGTGCCGCGGGAGTCGAATCCCAAAGGGTTCTACCACCTTCAATATAAGTTTTTTAACAACCCATAGGACACGAGTCTCCTCTAAGAAAGAGAATTTAAATAGTCGATCTTGCTGGCTAAGTGTAAAATAGTAGACTTCACACACTATGGAGGACATAGACATTGTCTCACGATGTTTTGTATGCTATGCTTAGTATTATTAAGATTCCACGTTCACACTTGAGCTTACAGTAAGCCTTCTCATAATCAGCGGCTAACAGTATTTTTGCTATGAACCAGCTGTTAAAGTATCATAACAATTAAATTCTAACCATACGTGCCTAAGGCTACGCACATACTAGTGCCTTTAAATCCGTATTGGGTCGAATTTCATATAACTATATAGCCTACTGAAGCTTCAATGGGTTCATGGACATTTCCAACTAGACAATCTACCTTAGATCGATCACATATGCAGTAACAGTCCCAGAGGACTAAGAAATACTTCATTAGTATGCCTTACCAGTCCAACCAAATAGAGTAGCGTAGCACCAACGATATAATTTAAAGGTCAAATCTTTTTTTTTTTTTTTTATAATATGAGAGTAGCAGACGAGCATGCAGTCCACCTGATGGTAAGTGGCTACTGCCGCCCATGGACATCTGTAATCAACCCCAGATAGGATTAGATATTCCTACCTGAGGTCGGCCACAGATGCGCCGCTACCCCTGAGGACTAAGCTGGAACGCCTCGGAAAAGTCTATCTCCCTTACCACACCCTTCAAACCGGAGCACAGCAGCGCCTAACACTGCTGTTATTAGGTAGAAATAGGTGTGGCGGTGGTGCCGCCGGAGTCGAACCACAAAGGGTTCTACCACCTTCAAATCGATTTATAATTTACATATTATAATATTACAAACGATATAATTTTTTTGATTCCTTTAAAAAAATAATACTTTTTGTTTAAAATGACATTATAGCAATCTAGAAATCTTGGATGTATGAATATTGATTTTATGTTGTGTCGTACTTAACAGCTCTCTGGGCTCTTCAAAAAGCATGCAAAAAAGCTCTCTTCCAAAAAAGATGACTCCATCAGTGTTACAAATGGCCATAACCACGGTCACTACATCAAATAGTCCACATAGCTTAAATTTACTCAAAGTTTAGTTAAAGACTTACTCAAATACATGTGCCAAGTCGTGACAGCGAATGCCTTGATCATATAGTGCGCTATCGCTGACAAAAACGCAATAATTGCGAACGCCAAGTCACTAACACGAAGGTACTTTTGCACCAGCATCACTCCGAAGAAAGATCCGAAGAACGTTATAGCAGTACTGGCTGCCGAATACGTTGTATACTGCTTGGTAGCCCAGTGCAACTTTTCTCTCGTGTACATGTAATCTAGACTCATTAAACCATAAAATATGAATATGGTTAAGCTGTTCGCAACAGCTAGTAAGAGGATTTGTGTTCTGCCGCGATTTGGTCGTTTCTTGAAACAATCTCTGAACATTTCCCTGACGAGGTTCAAGTCCAAAACTGAACACAAACCGCCCTGAAATAAAGCATATAAATGCAATAAAGAAAAAATACTTCTTCTGAGTAGAAATATCAACTTCAAATTTATGTAACTTTTAAAGACGTGACATTTATTTTTGTCTTTTTACTGTTTACATGTTATTCTTTTAAGTAACAGAAATAGGTCAATATAATGAGTACGGTAGCCCAATTTTTGCTTGATAACATCCATGGTTTCATAGCAATTGCATAGTTCAAAACACAGTATATTTATAAAAGTTTTCAAAACATACGTGATACGTGGGCTCATTCAAGTTTTTGGAAAATACACACTCAATATTTCGATGATATCGTTATTATTATCTACAGCCATAAAAACAGTAACGTATACTTGATAAAAAAAAAACGGTTAGTGCCTACAAAATCTGTTTTTACCTGAACAGCTCCAGTAAGTGACTCCCTAACATAGATGACAGTGAACACATACGCTATAACGATTAGCGTGTTCGATATCAGGAGCAAATACACATTTCCGACTAGCGCTATCAGCTTTGGACATAACAGCGATCCTATCACACTGCCCGCAGACACAGACGCTTCTAATATTGTCATCCTGGAAAAAATGGCATTTACTTTATAAAATCGTCATAAAAATCAAATAGAACGATGTTTACAAAGTCATCCTGAAAGGTGGTAAAACCTTTTGTGGTTCGACTCCGACGGCACCACCACTACAAGTATTTCTGCCTCATAACAGCAGTGTTAAACGCTGCTGTGTTCTGGTTTGAAGGGTGTGGTAAGGGAGACATACTTTTCCGAGGCGTTCCATCTTAGTCCTCGCGAGTAGCGGCGCATCTATGGTCAACCTCAGGTAGGAATATCTTTCTTTTTTTTATATAATATATGAGTAGCGGACAAGCATGCAGTCCACCTGATGGTAAGTGGCTACTGCCGCCCATGGACATCTATAATCAACCCCAGATAGGATTAGATAATCCTACCTGAGGTCGGCCACAGATGCGCCGCTACCCCTGAGGACGAAGCTGGAACGCCTCGGAAAAGTCTGTCTTCCTTACCACACCCTTCAAACCGGAACACAGCAGCGCCTAACACTGCTGTTGTTAGGTAGAAATAGGTGTGGCGGTGGTGCCGCCGAAGTCGAACCATTAAGGGTTCTACCACCCTCAAATCTTCTATATCCTAAAGTTCAAATCTAACGTAAATTTTAAAATACTAAACACATAGTTTACAAGATGCTCCTGATATTCAATCCCGCTATGCTATACACGCTATAATATAGTGATATGAGGTTTATAAATTTCTCCTTAAATTCAGAAAATACTTCATTTCGGTTACAAATGTCCACTTTTACCAAAAAGCTAGCAGGTACTGCCACTCATGGACAATTGGACATATGTAACCAACTTTATATAGAAAAAGGGATTCACTATGAGTCTGATAACAGATGCGTTACTTAATGAGGGGCATAAGTCCACCCCCCTCCCCTTAGTATAGGCAAAAAAGAAAAAATCTTAAAACAAGAGGACCTTTTTTGTTTTTTTGTTGACAAATTTCGGATACTACCTTTATCATGTTTGTAAAGGTTACAATGATTAAACTGAGACGTTTTTACCGATTTCAGATAGGACCCTATCTCGCTTTTATTGTAAAATAAAGATAACGCTATAATTAACGAAAGCAGTCCATATCACGTCGATAAAGTAATTCAACATATGTTTCAGATTATTAACAAAATGGTCAAGTTCCATTCCAGTTTAGCATGAAATATAGACGAAACAACCAAATACTTCGATAAATGTTTCATACGGAGAACTGTGACCTCATTTTGCGAGGTCAGAGGACTGCATGCAGAATGGCCCAAACTGCACGCAATCGATACCGAAGTACTTGCAGATAAAATCATTTTATTCATGTTAATATGTTCCACTTACTTAGTTATTCTAACTAATCATATTAGTAAGTGATTTTACACTTGGATTGATGTAATGGCGCTTTCCTTTCTTAGCCCCATTTTATAATTCAATATCAAGTGTGGAATGGACAAACAAGTCCTAATATAGATACCTATATAAGGCCCGCAAAAGAACTCTTACCGGTTTAAGTGTTACCGGGAATCGAACCTGGAAATTGTTGAAAGGCAAAGTAACATTAGAAATGTACGCAGTACTGCTTTCGTAGAAAGCATGTCTGATTATAGTAGTATATCCCACATGTATAGCCCACTTCGCTAAGGTTTTTAGAGCATGTAAGATAATTATGTAGCTTCATCAAATAAAATTGCAATCAGCCTTACCTAAGTGATCTGTGCTCTGTAGAAGTGACGTCACTCATGTAGCAATACGCTCCAGTAAAAAGTACCGTGAAGCCACCAGCAAGCGACACGGGTAGAAGGGTAAGTATATACCACCACGGTCCTAAGTCTTCCATCATGCTGTACACCACAATCAAGCCTCCAGTCACGGACATACCTAAAATTTTACCATTTTTATTTATTTAGAGGTCAAATATAAGTTATGTTGAAGGTGGTAGAATCTTCGTTGGTTCGATTTCAGCGGCATCACCGCCAAACCTATTTCTGCCTAATAGCAGTGTTAAGCGCTGCTGTGTTCTGGTTTGAAGGGTGTAGCAAGGGAGACATACTTTTCCGACGCATTCCAGCTTAGTCCTCAGGAGTAGTGGTGCGTTTGTAGCCGACCTCAGGTAGGAATCTAATCTTATCTGGGGTTGATTAAAGATGTCCTTAGCGACCAGTAGCCACTTATTATCAATTGGACTGCATGCTTGTCTGCTACTCCTATACAAGCGTGTGCACCTATATATTAACTGATATACAGGTTGAGGCAACGTCAGGTGCTTTTGGAGATTGGATGGATAAACTGGTACATCTAAGTGCTTTGGAGGCTACGTTAAGCCATTAGTCTTGGTTGTTATCATCTTTAAACCTTGCTGAAGGTCTTGTGGGCAATTTGAAAACATTCGACTCGAGTTGACAACTATGCAATTCTTTGAGAATAATTATTGTTCTACGGGACAGTGCTCATCCGCGGCGGCAAAAGAAGTGGTCCATGAAGTTTTAAGCGAACTTATTAAGAGATTTTTTCGCTAGCTTATTTCAAATCATCATCTATGCTAATATAATCGTAGGAATGTTAGGAAGACTTTAGAAATAAAGGGTCAAAATACTTGTCAATAAAACCCTTTTTAACATCACATTTGTACATCAACTACAAAATGTTATAAGACTATAAATATATTTGCAAATTGTAGTTAATTATCTACTCAGGTAGTCGAGTGCAGTGTCAGCTGTAGGTCAACCCTAAGTCCTAAAGTTGTACCAGCTTGTTTTGAAACAAAGAATCAAAGTTATACCGGTTTTGGAACAAGGACCAACAAGGGCACAATATACGTAATATAATACTACTGTTATACTGTTGGACAACTTAAATCCTATATGCTTTCCAAATAAGGTATCTCTGATTTACACGGCATGATATGAAAAAAGTTTCACTAAAAATATTTAGGTACTGTTTGTGCATAAGATATTTTTAAGGGCTTGTTCTACCGATACTATTGTCTCGATTTTTTCTATTATGCCCCATGTTTTAACGCGGAGATCAAGTACACGTTTGATTTTAATTACATTTTTCGGAAAAGATTTAAGAGAACCAAAGTAAGCTGATGTATAACCATTAACTGGTGTTGCCTATTTTTTCCTTTTTTGATTATTCGAGCTGCGCCCCGGGGTGTGAACCGCCTTCAAAAAGGTGTAAAAAAGCCGGACATAACAGAGGTTTTCATTTAAATACGCAGAACGCTAATTATTTTTAAAGCCAAGTTACTCCTTGTCACATCAGCTAACTGACAGTGAATAATCCGTCAAAAACGATCCAGCCGTATCGAAGATTAGCGAAACAAAAAGACAGACAGACGAAAATTTCTATTCTTTCATATGCATTTAGTAAAAAACTGTTATTTTGACATTACAAAGAGGTACTAGAATTTTATTTATTTGTAGTACGTATGTGAATAAGAGTCGAATTCGCACACGGATGGTTTCATACCAACCACCAAATTTTATTTATTTTTTATTTACAGTATTGATTTTTTTTTATAATATAGGAGTAACAGACGAGCATGCAGTCCACCTGATAGTAGGTGGCTATTGCCGCCCATGGACATTGTAATCAACCCCAGATAAGATTAGATGTTCCTACCTGAGGTAGGCCACAGATGCGCCGCTACCCCTGAGGACTAAGCTGGAACGCCTCAGAAAAGTCTGTCTCCCTTACCAGACCCTTCAAACCGGAACACAGCAGCGCCTAACACTGCTGTTATAAGGTAGAAATAGGCGTGGCGGTGGTGCCGCCGGAGTCGAACCACAAAGGGTTCACACCACCAGTATTGATTATTATTGTAGTAGCTATAAAAGTTATGTGACATTGTGCATTGTGAAATTTTTAACTTTCTATCTATTACCGTTGTATACATAAGCGAAAAACGTTGAAAACTAACAGTTTATTATTTATTTTAAATTTTTTTATTTATAGTATTTGTTGTTATAGCGGCCACCCGTATAAATTAACGTACTCTGTATAAATTTCAATGTCTATCTATTATGCTTCAGGAGATACAAGCCCTGTGACAGACGGCCAGACAGCGGCAGGGTTCCGTTTTTGCCCTTTGATACCTAACTAAATAATTAGGTAGATACCAAAGGTATAAAAGATATGTAAAAACCGCGCAAAGGGCGAATCCGTGGGCAAAAACTTGTTTTTATTTTTTGAGTAGCTTCATTAATTCAGCCGTCCTGTTTAATGGCACATGTATATTTTTAAAGATCAAGGTTAGATGCAGCCAGGATTTTTTACATTAATAATTTAATAGACTAATTAATCAATGATCACTTATAAAATATTTTAGTATAATTACGTTTAAATTTCTGCATAAACATAGACCTCCTCATAATGTTAAGGAAATACTCATCTGAGGGATTCCAACTAAATTCTCAGTGGGTTGTTTCCACATCTATGACTAACGTGAGCTAGGAATCTTATCACATTGAGTTGATTACAGATCTCCATAGGCGCCAGCAGCCACTCACCATGGTCTACATGCTTTGATATTAGATAATATTATAATGTTTCTCATAAGAAAATAAAATAGAATTTGGGCCAAAGGTGAGTTCACATATATAATCATAGGTGACAGACAGATGTACTGTGTATTCGTATGAAGTATGAAAATTGTTATCACAAGTTTGCAGATAACCTGGTAACTGTAGCAGTATGCAAGCATCAATATTTAATTTAATAATATGAATATTATATTTTATGCATACAAGATTAACTATAGCATACAACATGCATTTGAATACATATTCAATAAAGATTTTTAAGCAGTTAATCTTATAAGAAAATTGAAATATCAATGTAATAAAAAAATGTTATGAAGTATAATTTGACGATCAATACTAATTATTATTTTATATTTTTGTAGCAAATTGAACTAAATTTCAATTAATAATGCACTTGTAGTATACAAAAATAGACATGATGAATATCAAACTATAAAAAAGCCTGCTTGATATTTATAATGGGCAACATTCATAAAATTTACATCACCAAACTACCATCCTCTGAATAAATTACTATCCCATTATACAGGCAAATTGTAATCTGTCTATAGCAACTTCTATCTTTGTTGTTTTATATAGATTAAATCGAAACACAAGATAATCCTAATTGGGACATCAAAGGTGAAGCCTTTTGTAAAGACAACATGCTTTAAGTACCATAAATTATTTATGTAAATTGGACAATATTTATTCAATGAACTCACCTAGAAGGGGCCATGTAATCAATGGTTTCCTGCCATGTGTGTCAGACCAGACACCCAGGAAAAATGAAAGAATTGCAGGTGCTACAGACTCTATGGTAGTTTTCAGCATGGTCACAAAGGTAGCATAGCTCTGTACTTCATCTTCTAGTTCCTGAGACATATTGTTTTTGGCGGGTGATAGGAATATCTTGCATTCTTCGTGGGAGTGGTTCAGAGAATGCACACATGTTCTGTACAGGATTATGTTGTTTATAACAGTAACTAAAACAAAAATAACACAGAATAATACACATTGGGTATTTTAAAGGTAAAAATAGTTGTTAATAATGTATGATTGCAATACTTGTATTTTATTGTGTTTGTAAGACCCAAAATAAATTAAATTACTGTTTAAACATATGAACTGATTTTATTTACTTTACTGAAACAAACATATTATGTTCTATTTTTTTAATCACAAATGATATATAAAAGATTAAAAAATAAACTAAAAATGTAAGAGTAATATGTCTTAATTGAATTTAGAACGAATAATTAATAATTTAGAAATAATAATATAATAAATTTAGAAAATATAAGCAACAAAACAGAAACAATAAACTCCAATTTAGTAACATATCGTCGCAACTATCATATATTGCCCCAAATCAATACAGATATTATTGTTTGTTTAGAAATTAACAGAACTTTAGATATTAACAGAAAGGTAAACATATTTACTCATCAAGGACATCGATAACATTGTAAAGAATAATGGAAATTCCATCGTAATGCGAAAAGGTTTGCTCGGTATTTCACTAATTGTGTAGCTATTTCGATTCGATTCCGTAATTGGCTCCTCATCTTGACTCATTTTCTCTTCTCAAAATAAAACTGAAGAATGTTATGTTTATAATTCTAACTTCATACGAACAAAAACCGCGGTACAATCGAATAACAATTTAAACTTCACTTATAAAATGTATACATTTTAACGCACATAACACACGTAATACTTAAGAACAATAACAATGTCGTTCCTACGTTAATTAAATCAATAACAAAATGATTTAATTTAATTCAGTCACGTTATCACCCCATCACCTTTTAAAGTTTCAAATGTTTTGATAAAATAAAAACAAGATTATTCAAATTGACACTTAGTGTCAAAAGTGAGTGGAAGGGTTTGATTGACAATTACGATACATCTTTTTCTCGGAAATATCGATACATCGATTATTACTTTTTATCGTATAAATCATTAGCTGTCCATAGTAAATAATGCAAAGATAAAGTAATACAATGTTTATATCTTGAGGCTCTTGGTATACACAATGAAATTAATTAATTTTTCCCTTCAATTACTACTACTCAATGAGCTGAAAATACACTCCGCCATATTTATTATATCATTTTATAAACAAAAACCATGACACTCAGGTAAAATTAATCATAGACATTAGATTTATAAAGCAAAAAGATAATTTCTGCAACTGTAATGCTCGATGAATTCAATACAACGAATCTAGATTTTTAAGAGGTAAGGCACGTCAATGAATCTATTTTTGCATTATGTGACGTTATGAAACTGGCAATCTTTAGACTATGGACAACTTTATTTAAATTGATGATTTTTATATGATTTTAAAATACCTCCGAAGTATATAATGACGCAAAAACCTAATAGGTGTATAAGTAGAGAGAGTTTAAATTGTATCTCTCTGAACTCTCTCGAATATCAAACTACAAAAAGAATAGCTTATTCACTAATATATTATATTATACTTTAAATAGTAAATAATGATTTTTAGTTGAGACATATTAATAATTATTCTCTAGATGTTTAACGCCCATTGCAGACATTTTAAAAACATCGATTTTTCGATATCTCGATGTTTATCGCAATATTGCATCACTAGTTAGAACAGAATGATAGTTCACATTGAAATGTCAATCTGTATTTTTTTATTTGCTTCCATTTGTACTTTTGGATTCTCTCATTTTGGCTTAATAAAATAAAACAAAAAAAAAATAATGCATTTGCTCTGATTGTAGAAGACAGTAATATATTGCAAGCCAGCATATGGGTTTTCTAACTACTAATCTGGTTTTAAGGTATATAGTCATTTTATTGATATTCTAGCATTATAAAATAAAATATAAATTTATTTTGAGAGATTAGTTATAATATAATTCACTGACTTTTAACCTATATACAATATTTAATTTGCCAAACTGTGAAACTATTTAATGTTAATGTTGTAAATATTTCATAGAGTTATGATGATTGATCAGAATAATGAATATTATATACTTTGCCTCTAACCTTGATGATGCTTAAAAAATATTTTGTCTATGAAAAATCCCCAGAAGGTGAGCGTTCCGGACAAAAAATCAACTTTTTTTTAATGCACTGCTCATGAAATTAAGGCATACTTTGTTTTAAATCATCAGGAATTAGTCGTAAAAGGTATGTATAGAACGATTATTGTGAAATTATTTGTGTTGTTATGGTGGACTATACTGTAAGTTAACGTTAGATTTTGATGAGTCGTCTCCTGTCATACCATACCCACATCCGCCGTTGGATTGGTTATGACTACGTTTACTGTTAATTCCAGTACGCCGTAACTTTATTTATAATGTGTTTAAAAGTTTTAATGGGCTAATCGTAACCTATACATCGCTGGTAGTTAAGTGGCTGTCAAGAAATTGTTTTTTTGGTTTGTGCCACGACCTATTTTTAGATCGGCTTTCTTTTATCCAAGCAGCGTTTCGGCTGGTTATGAGCCGGTATTGTAATTTTGGAACGCGATAGTGAGTTCCTTGTTTGATTCTAGGTGGTAACTAAATCGAGATGGCAGTGAATGTGTATTCGACGAATGTTACGTCGGAGAACCTCTCGCGGCATGATATGCTCGCATGGGTGAACGACTGTCTGCAGTCGAACTTCGCCAAAATTGAGGAACTATGCACCGGAGCGGCCTACTGTCAGTTCATGGACATGCTCTTCCCCGGCAGTGTACCCATGAAACGGATCAAATTCAAGACAAATCTAGAGCATGAATATATTCAGAACTTCAAAATTTTACAAGCGGCATTCAAAAAAATGGCTGTTGACAAGGTACATATCAATTTTTGTCCATTATCAAGGCCCTGTCTGTCAATCTTATCTTTTATCAGTCGATTCGCATAAATAACAAACAATATTTCTCAGTAAAAGTATAGGATCATCACTAAGCCTACATTTTGCTCAAATATCAAAATTATTTTTAGGGTTACACAGTAAAAACATGATAATGTACAAATTTACTGTGTAAATGTCGTCATTGCAATAATTTCACTCATTTGCTATTTGAATTTCCTCTATACTAACTACCAGTCGAAAAACACTCTTTGGTACATTAAAAATATATCTCCAATATAAAAAATACAGTTATAATAAAAGTTCAGTATTATTTTTATTACATGTTAGTGCAATTTCATGCCAATTGCTTAATTGCATTTTTGAAGTTTCATTCTATTTCCAGTAAAATACTAAACAAAACAGTAATCAAGTATTAACATTAATTTCATAACATGTGTTAAGCAGCGTCACCCTATCACCCTATGTTGTTTACATAAAAATATTTTCATTAATAGTTTAATGAATTTGAAGAATTCATGATAAATTTATCATTTCTACAAATACATACATGTACATAATACATTTGTTAATTGTATTTCAAACTTGTATGCACTAAGCAGGAAATTGACTCTTGATATCTATAATAATATATGTGTTTTAGCTTTCCTCATGTAAACAATACTGCAAATATTATGTTCTGATATTTCAAAGAGAATGCATTTGTGTAAGTTTTCAGCGGGTTAACGAAAACAATTTTGTAGGTGATACCGGTGGACAAGCTGATAAAGGGGAGGTTTCAAGACAACTTTGAGTTTTTGCAGTGGTTTAAAAAGTTTTTTGACGCTAACTATGACGGGCGGGAGTATGACGCGTTCGAGGCGCGCGGCGGGCTCACGATCGGCTCGGGCGCGTGCGACAGCGGCGTGCCGCTGTGCGCCGCCGCGCCGCCGCCGCGCCCGCGCCGCGCCGCGCGCCTGCAGCCCAGCAGTACGCATCCCGCTCGCTCGCCGACACCACGCCGCATGCGCCATCACCTAGCACTTGGGGATGTCGATTGGGTTGCCGCTGCTTACTCGACGACTATTTTTTTTTTTTAAATGGTGTTTTACGGCCTTTACTCGACGACTATTTTTTTTTTAAATAGTGTTTTACGGCCTTGGCTCTTTGCCTTTCAGCCTAACTTTATTGTACTTTCATTATTATACTCGACGACTATAGTCCGTTTCATAATTAGGTGTCCAAAATGTAAACAACGGTGTTGACCTATCAAGAAAATACGTTTCAAATGGTAGTTTCTTATTTTTGACGATATTAATGTAATAAAATAATAATGTGAATAAATTAAGTTCAATTCGCATTTTCAAATATTTATATTACCTAAATTTCGTTCCCTACAGTAATAATATGGTAGAAAATTAAAATGTGATAATGGTAACATAGTCGGGATCCAAAACATTTTTTGTGCCATGTTATTATTTTGATATGGTTTACAATACCTGTAAACGTATTTTGACAATGACATTTCTTTGTTTACATTTTGGACACCTAATAATGAATCAGACTATAATCTCGTTGATTTGCCGATGTGCAGATATTCTGCAGGCCTATTTTCACTACCAGAATTTGTCTTGCGCACTATCGGCACATTCCTACCAGATTTATCGATACTCTCGCATGTCACATGCAGCCGCAGCATGTCGAGCTAAATTATGCGCAATGGATATAATTAGAGTATTAATGCGTGCCGACGATGTCGCGAGCCACTTTAGCGTTACCACAATTGGACTTCCAAACGATCGAACGAGAGTAAACGTTTCCTTTTTAGATGGCGCTCACCGACATCTCCAAGTGCACCACGTTAGATCATAAGCGTAGACCGTCACGCGGGTAGCCAGCACCCACATTAGAACTGTTCGATTCCCCTTTCGTTCACCTGTCCTTTTGTTTCTTTTGTAGATAGTACCGATTGACAAACTGGTGAAGGGTCGATTCCAAGACAATTTTGAGTTCTTGCAATGGTTCAAGAAATTTTTCGATGCCAACTATGGGGGCACGGAGTATGACGCGGTGGCTGCGCGCGAGGGGCTGCCCATGGGGCACGGCGGCGCGGCGGCGCCCCGGGCGGCCGCGCCCGCCAGGAAGCCCGCGGCGCCCGTCGCCAAGGTCGCGGCCCGACCCCAAACCAGTACTATTGTTTTCTTATTAGTTTTACGTATCGACAGACTTTATGGCCGTTCGGAGATTGCCGCGTTTCGCTGCGCAGCATATATTCTAGGTATCAGTGGGTGGAGGGGAGCGCAGGGTGTTGTTTGCCCGCGAGTGGATGTACCAGAATCTTCAGAGCGGTCATAAAGTTTGCAGTGAACTATATTCTTCTGTTCGATCCTTGATTTGCTTTGCAAACTATTCTCAATTATATTTATGTATGAGAGTTACTATGATTGTATTATATGCAGTTTAAAATATCTGTATGCTTAATGGTAATGTTTCTGTTTCAAATTGGCTGGAACCATTGCTCTCTAAATTTTTTTATTTAGATTATATCTCTAGATTATATTATTATTATATTTCCTTTTCCTGTCCACTGTCCTGTCCTACTTTATACATCAGATCATACTAATTTACATACATTTAGGAAGCACTCGCATGAACGCTAACTTATTAAGAAACATGCACATTAATTGCTTATATGTCACTTTTATGTTATCTCATATTACCATAATAATATATATTTATTTTCACCTTAACCATCTTTATGTAAATATTTAATTATTTGTGCCTATAAAATGACCTTCGAATTAAATTAATTCAAGTACAGTAACAATATAGCACATTTTAAATCCATATAGCCTATTCATGCAAATAACAATATTCTTACATTTATCAAATTGCTTGATAAGAATTTTATATAAATTTTCTAATCGTCTTCGTATTTACATTGTTTTTTCTCCATTTTCAGTTGCAAAGACAACTAATAATACAGTGAGGTCTCCGCCAGTGAACTTGTCGAGACTAAATCAGAGTGCCAAGGGAGATGCAAAAGTAGTTGATGAGCTGAATCATCAGGTAACTAGCTCAGTTAGTACAATATTTTTTTCCTAAATATTGGTATATAATTATATATCATATATTGTATTTAAGAACATAGTTATTAATTTACATGTTTTGGAAAACCTCTTATACCCTCAACTTAACTGCTTCAGATGGGTAATGGTTTTCGTGTGAATATATGTGGTTATATGTGACTTTCTGTACACTGAGTGGCCAACCCACTATAAGTGTCTTACTGGCTTAAGCTGGGTATTGGGTCTCCTCTCAGAGTGGGAGAGGTTTTGACCATAGTCCACTATGCTGGCCAAATGCGGATTGGTAGAGTAGACTATACTGAATAGTTGAATATTTTGTAAGCCCGAAGACCACTCAAAGAAAATTTACTCAAATTATTAAAATTCCGGAATATAATATGGTTGTGTTGTTTAATTCTTAAAGTATAATTTTATAGTAACTTTTCCTTTATTTAGAAGAAGTTTAGAAATGTTACATGTCTTTATTTGCTAACCATGATGCTAATTTCTCTATACTAGATGGTCATGAGCATACCTCGTTACTCTTATGTACACGAACTGCAAACTTAAATGATAATAAATAAAAAATATTTCTATACCAGATATTACTTGATTAAATGAATAGTTGTTGTACTGACCTCACAGTAAATCGTCCACGTGAAATTAAATAATTGTTATTGGGGATGTGGATATAGTTTGATTTGGTCGTACGAAATGTGGGTCGCGCCCACCTGTTTATTTACCGTCGTTGACTGATACTATCGTTAGTCGCTAGTTCAAAATTAGCAACCGCGCGCGTTTCCTCATGTTGACGTGCATGTGCACCGTTTTCCTCTAAAGAATCTATATTTGTGTTGGAATAGCCTGTGTGTCAGCAAAAGTTGATATATCTATCATAAATAGCAAATATCTATGCACCCACGGCATGGTAAGGACAAGATACTAAAAATGCCTACTATGATGTTGTATAATGATATTATAAAAGTATTTATTTTTGAGCTATCAGTAAATTATAAAATTGCAGCACATGTTGCATTTATACAATTATTAACGGTTATATTAATTAGGTACACAAGTGTAGCGCGAGTTGGTTGAATTGATAAATTGTATAATGAACAGTGTTTATCACATGTTAACTTAGCAGTAAAAATTTCAATGGTTCGTATGTTACATATCTTTCACAAAAATAGCTGTATTAACATATTACTCAGAAGAAAAATAAACGTTATTGTTAATCACAAGTACAACAAAATATGAGTAAGAAAGACTATGAAGATGTTATGATTCATAAGTTATGAATTATTCGTAATTACACTCCTTTCTTTGTTTGTATAATTATTGTTTTAACTACTTATAATTTATGCAAGATCATGGTTTATGGAAGGGATCAAATAGGTACTCTGACTATGAATACTTATATTGCTTGTATTAATATACAAAAGTGATAAATAGGTCATAGAATACATTTTATTAGGATTCCCTGTTCGAAATTAGGGTTGTTACAAATTTAAAATGTGTATGTGCGTCTGCGTTTTTTGAGCATTATTATTTTAAATTTACAAAGATCACATTTTTGAAAACCATGAGGTGGCTCTTTATTCTTGTTGCAATTAAGGTCTCTTAAATTTTCTATTTAGGGTTTTCGCGTTTAAAATTGGAGATATACTCTGAAACTGAAACTGAAACTGTCCAAGTGTTAAAATTTAAATTTTTATAACACACATATGGATCACTGATTGAGTATTTCACTTTGATGAAAATCTTCTGCATTTCATTCCGTTTTTAACTTGTTGTGAAATATCTGTGGAGTTTTTCCATGTACTGATTATATTTTCCATGCAGGTTAACGAATTAAAAGCAACAGTTGACGGCCTGGAAAAGGAACGGGACTTTTACTTTGGCAAGCTGCGGGATATAGAAGTGATCTGCCAAGAGATGGAAGAACAACAGAACGCTCCTATTGTCCAAAAGATTTTGGATATCTTATATGCAACTGAGGTGAGTGGATGCCGAAATGTATCTTCACTTTATAGTAATAATAATAAAATTACTATGGGGGGCATATGAAATAATAAGTCTTATTCGAAGTCAGTTAAAGATATGAGCACATGGTTGAAAATAACACTTCCAATCTCTTTGAAGAAGACATTTTGATTACTACTTATAGTATTAGTAGTGGTGTAGTGGTTAAATGTCACGCGCTTTCGCTCTTTGGAGGGCTTCCTTGGAATTAAAGCCTATTATAGGTGGATAATTAAGTTTTAAGGGTTGTTTGAAATCATAATGAGTTGTATGGAGAAATTATGCTTAGTAGCAGAACTTAAATGTTTGCAACTGACCAATTCTTCTGACATCTTTTTATAGTTCGCAAAAAACTGCTAGCCCGCTCTGAAGTTGTGTAGAGCAGGTGTAGATATACAATTTGCTATGGCGACGCGATTCATTTCTATATTCAGAACGAACTAGCAGTTTTACGCGGACTATACCTCCTAGTGTAAGGTTGTGTTTGAAATATTTCTTGTTATATTTACAGGATGGATTCGCGCCTCCCGAGGAAATAGACGGTGACAACCCCCACCCCCCGGAGGAAGACGAGTATTGAACAACACAACGTCAACGCGTATCATAGTGCTCTTTGTATATTATAAACTCGAAATTATCTCGCTTTACACCAACGACAACATCGAGTGCTTAGTATTTCACAGCCAATGAGTCGTAACAGTTTACTGTGTAAGATTAATATTATTATTAGTATGGAAACAGTGGCCCTGAAATGGCTGTACTTTATGACGTAAAGTTCCTAACATTACATGTACCTATAACACAATAATATAATTACAATTACATTGATCAGTGTTATATGGATTTGACAAAAGATTATATTTATATAATATGTAAGTAACATGGTAACGTTATGATTAAACAGCAGTAATGATCAGGTGGCTGTGTCATATCTAAGTGCATTCCTTTGTTTCATTTAGGAGAGAGCTATCTTGACAGAATTCCTTTCTAATTCCGCATGTTTTCTAAGTAGATTCGTTTCGTAATATTGATAATTATGTATTTAAATTATGTGAGCTGGTTGGACGGTGATGTGGCTGATTTGATGTGCAATGTGCAGTAGCGGCCCTTGTTGGTTTTTGGGTGGACTACCATTCTTATTTGGCGTCTTTATTCAACACCATAACACGTTAAAATGAATTATGAATAATAATCACGTTGTGTTGAATTTAACGATATTGCTATGCATATTTATGCAATTCTACTGATGAGCACTGTGACTGGGGTGCAGTCCATCATGGTACTCCAATACGTATTAGTGGAAATTAGTATTAAGTGGACGGTAATGCCAAAATACTTCGACATTGAATAATTGGAATATGTTGAGTTTCCTGCCGCTTAGGACGTTAGCTACAATCTCCCAGCCCTCGGGCCGACACTGGCAATGAGATGTGAAAGGGAGTGCTTTGTGTAATGTCTTGAAAAATCATTTTTGGGCCACTGGCGCCTTGTAAACGTGCATTTAATAGGTTGTTGTATATGAAAGAGATTTACTGTTACTTGTTTAATTCTGTTATAATGTGGATATTGGCTAAAATTTATAATGTTGGTCCTAAATTTTAACATCATCATAGACCCCGTAAAGAGTGATTGTAAAATAGATCTGAATACATACTCTATTTAGTGATTATTTTGACTGGCGACTTATGAAGTGTCGTGGTTTGGTAGTTGACTTGTTCCAAATTAGCGTGTAAAATGTTTACTTATATTTAGGGCCGAAATAACATGACCACCCTTTAGGATAATAAATACAAGACTCATTTTTGCGCACTAATTTCACTAACCATAGAAATTATTTTAATATTGTGAAGACCTTTGTTAAGTTGATAAGAGAAATGGTTTTTAGCGTAATACGTTGCAGAGTTACTAACGACTTGTTGGCGAGAAGAGACGTTATTCGCTGAATAAACTAAATAGATATAAAAATAATTAATTTATTTACTTATAGCATTCGTAATTGCCTTAACTGCAGATAATAAAGCCTCTGAATTTCAGATTGTAAGTCTTATCAAATAAAATAACTTCATTAATTACAGAAATTGAGTTTTATTTCCTGTATCATATTCCATAGATAATTGTGGCAGAATGGTGTGTTTATAATTTACCTAAGCCCGTTTTCAATGTACCCAAATTTTGCATGCAAAAGATCGAAATTTGTCTTTTCTAGTTCTAGGTTTATGCACATGACCATGTGCATAAACCTTTTTTGCACATATAAATAAATTAAAATTAGATGGTGGTTATAAATGAAACAATAATTAAAAAAACAGTTTATTAATTATATTATATGAAATATGACGGCCGACACGCTTTTCAAAAAAGACAAGACTCCAAAAATAATTTCGAGGTTCACTACTAATTACTAATTGAAAATTCATTCGATTTTAATGTCATTAAGAAATCGAAATATCTATTTACAATCTTAAAACAAATCCATGTATGTACAATACTACAATAATAACATTAGAATGCAGGCGTAGTTGGTGTTTTGACAAATTCCTGAAAAACACTAAATATATTTTGTACGACTATTTTAAGTATTCCAAAATTATAGCTAACTTAATTAATAGTTAAAATGTAAATTTTAAATTACTTTGAATTAGTTAAAATATACACTACGTTTCTTACTACGCTACTTTGCTTTGGTCTATAAGGGAAGAGCGCACATGTAAAAATCAGTCCATCCAGACATCCAGTCATGTAAAAATAATAATTCTGGTATACAAATATATAGTTAAAGCATATGGAGACGATGCGTATACTAATAAAAATAGGTTATTTTTTTGCTATCGATATAAGACACTAAGCAAGAACGCAGCAGCCGACATTTTTGTTGCCTCCAAAAGGCGAGTTTTCTATGTCTATCAATATTAGTCATTATATATTACGTAAAAAACACATTTTGTCAATACAATAATAACATTTATCTAGGTTGCTAATATATGCTATAAATTATGTTCGAACATCACACATATTACAATATAATCATAATTATACTCTATAAATAAAGTTGTATAAAAAGATCAAGACAGAGAAAGTATTACATACAATAAGTGTATTTCCTGATTCAATTAATTTTACTTAATAAACATAACACAGTTATAAATATTTTACATAATAATAATTTGTAACTTGTACATCATTTATATTCATTTATCTTTCTCTGTCGCCACCTTAAACTCCTGTTTGAAATATTACTGATGTTCATACTAGACTTGTCGCATCCACTAGAATTAAAAGAAAGCTTTTCTCTAGAAGATCTAGTTGATCTTGTGTTTAAAGTATTTAATGAAATATTTTTAGATGCTGATTCTTTAGCAGATTTTGTAGTTGTTTTTTTACTCTGTGCTTTAGTGTTATTTGTGTTGGTTTTTGGTTTGGGAGATTGTAAAAAGCTTTTCTCTTTAGACTTTCTTTTAGGTTGAACTCTTACATTAACAACTGGTTTTTGTGGCTTCGCATCATTATTTGAGGCACTGTTAGCTACTTTCTTTGAAGGATCTTTTTTCGCTTGTTTGGATGGTGGAGTGCATGTATTTTTATTATCCTTGGGTTTTTGAGTAGTCTTTCCCGTCACCTTACTCTTACTTATGGAACTATTTGCTATTTGTTTGTCATTTTCTACAGTACCCTTGCCTTTTATTCAATTTTACACCTGTATTTAACTTTTTAGTGGTATCTTTGGGTTTAACAGTATTAACACAATCTGTACAAACTTTTGACTTTGGTGTTCTTCCAGATTCTTTTTGTTTTTTAGTTACAGGAACATTTTCTTTTGCAATATCTTTCTTCTTATTACCTGTTTGAGATTTTGTATTAGTCTCTTTACTTTTCCCTACTTTTGCAACATCTACTTTGCCTACAACTACTGATTTTGAATTGTCGACTTCCGTTACTTTTTTGTCCCTATCAATAACATTTGTTTGAGATTTTGCATTCACACTTAATTTAGAATCTTATGAAAATTTCTTAAAGTTAAAATACCTTTTGAAACTGATGGTTTTTTATTGCTAATATTAAGTTTATCCTCTTGATTGCTTTCCCTTTTTTGAGTTGTTGATACTGAAAAGAAAATAATATAGTTAATAACTAAAAATCCTTAAAGTTAAAAACAAGTCGTATAAAACCATGGGGTTAAGTTAAAAATACCTTGATTTTTTCGTGTGCTAGTCTTCCATGTAGTAGCAACATGATTTTCCACATCGCTTTCAAAGTCAGTATCCCAAAATGATTTCACACAGTCTGTTACTCGTTTCTTGTTTGTTTCTGTAATAATAAAGCAAGATGACTCAATGACACTATTAATATAATATTATTTATATCTCATTACCCATTTTATAACAATATCGAACCTTCTTACGTATAATATCTTGACAACTTTACAGGAGAGCATTAAAAAGTTTCAAATATGCTAAAATGCAAATAAAATCTGCGTTTCTGCAGGTATCTCTATGAAACTTGGTATATATATATTTTATAGGCTTAATAACGTTACTTGTGTCAATAAAACACATTAAAATAACGCAACTTATGTAACGAAAACGAAAAGTTACTTTTGTGGGTTACGATATTATACGTAGGAGGGGTCAATATGATGCTTTTACTAAGAATATTATTACAAAATATCTTATTACCTCCAGCAGCCAATTTGTAATGTGGCAATTCATAGTTATTATTTTCTTTAAGCAATTTATTTACAGTAGACGGTTTTAATTTATCTACAACAATTTTACATTGTTGCACTTCTTTTAATTTATTTACCGAGTTCTTAGTCTTTTTTGATTGTTCCTGATGAGGTGGGTTAAATATTTCCTCATCTGTGTAAGTATCACTTACATCTTGAAAATTCCCATTAGAAATAACTGCAGTGACGTCCCATTTTTCACTACTGTCTCTATTAGACTGACTATTACACAATTCTGTCTTATTCGCTACAGTTGTCAAATTTATTTGGTCTGGTGGCACTATTTTATGTATTAAGTCTAAAACATTATTGTCTTCACCCATAACATCTCTACTTAGACATGATTGTGAGGTCACAAGTTTTCTAGCCTTATTTTTTTCTCGCATAGTATTTTGAGGGCTATTCGCTGCTATACTATCACAACTGAGATTTTTATTTTCGGCCACATCTAGTTTCTGAGTAAATAATTTCCGTTTTATAAAACTGGGTCTCATTGATACATCACTTGTAGAATGTTGAATTTCTGGGTGTGTATCGTTTTCAGCAGTTTCCATATCGTTAGTTTCGGTGGGTTTAGACACATTGTGTTGTATTACTTCAGTATTAAAATCATCTGCCTCAGCTATTGGAGGGACGTTTGATTTCGCAAGTAACTTTTCAGGGCCAAAATCTTTTCTAAGGGAACATTTTTTGATTGGCATTTTTGGTTTGGCAAAAATGAAGTCATTAGATTTACTGTTAGAATTTGTATTGCATGTAGGTTCCTGAGGTTTTGAACGTAACCTGTTTGGTGAATTCAATTTGCTCTTTTTCTTATCAGAATAACAAGCACCTTCAGTATCTAGTAATCTTTTCCTTTGACCATTTAAATCTTGTTGAGTTTCTTTTCTAGGAAATATTTCATTCATTTCATCTGAATCACAATCACTTTCTGGTCCTGCCACTTTTGAAGCATATTCCTTTCTTGCATTTGCCATTTTTGCTTTATTGTTCGTTTGAGCTTGCCCAATAGCAGATTTGTTAAATCTCTGTGATGGCAAAACAAAGCCCTTCGTAAACCTCTCTTTTTGGGTCATTACTGACGTATTTTGTACAGTTGATTGGTTTTGATCTTTAATTATAGATGTATCGTGAATTTTTTTCCCTTGTACCCAAATTTGTCATTATACAGCTTCTGGAAAACATATTTCTCATAGTGTTTTGTTTAATGCTGTCTGTACAATCTCTAAACAATTCATTTTCATTTTGTTTTTCAAGATTTGTGTTATAATGAGAAACATTTCTCATGTTTCTCAACCCTGGAATCACTTCCTTTGTGAGTGTTGACTTAATTGACCTACAGTCATCATTACTCATTGATGAATCCGTTTCCCTTTCACTGGACTCATCTCCAGGTTTATGACGAGTCCCCTTCAGAAACAACCTCATGTTACGTCTCTTTTCAATTCTTTTTCGTTGTCGTGATTTTATTAATTTGCTATAAGCTTCTTTTAGTATCATCATTTCGTGTCTACTGAACTTTCTGTTCTTGAAAGCAAATGCTATATCTGCAACACTGACACTTGCTGCGGAGTCTGCGAGTAAAGAGTTTTATTATAAAATATATTTTATTAAGTTCATACTTAGTAATCTCGAAAAAATTCTGGCATTATCATATTGGAAATTCTAATGATGAATATTTAGACTTTCTTGCTATTGAATTTGAGTTCCATGAGTATTCTAATATTGGCACTATGTTTTAGGTGGTTTTTCACATACAAAGAGAAAGAAACAAAAAGTTATAACAAGACTTATAAAAAATATACACAATCTAATATCAATAGCTGCCTGGCAAGTATGACACATTACTCCAAGGGGTAAATCTTTTCATAGAAATATAAACATGACAGGATAAGTACATAATAATATATAAAATACTTACCAATACTGCGATCAGACATAACTGATCCACCTCTTCCGTTTAACATGGATCTTTGATAACCAATTCCATTTCTGTATGTGGAATGATTAAAATTAGGTCCAAAATCAGGTACACTTCTCAAAGACATTGGAGACGTCTCTCTTCTATAGTACATACTTCGCTGGTCGAAGTTCGATCCGGCGTACCTTTGGCGCCCAAAGTTTACTGGCATTTGAGAATGTGAAATATGTGAAAAGACATTATTACGAAAACTTGATCCAGTTATATTGGCACTGTTTACATTTGGACCTCTTGCGCAGATCGTCTGAAAGAACGTAAACTTAGTTAAACTATAGTTATAATTTTATGAGATAAATTGTACTATTCTGATCGGTTTCTAGTTGAGAACTTCATAAGTAACAAAAATAAATATTGTTTTATATTTCAATAACACAAACTAAATCACATTAACACATAAAACACTATTCCGAAGTTTATTACCATATTTTCATTTTGGTATGTAAAAACATTGTTTGGTAACGAATCATCATCACTGTCAGACATGGTTAAATATAGAACAAGCAAGGTTTCTCTTAAGAAAGTAAATATTATGGTAAAATCTTGCTTATTCACTGTAAATATTAAAAAATAAGAATCTCTAGCTTCTGTTAACGAGTAGCGCGCGTCGTTTGGTTTTTTACGTTTTAAATTGACGTTTGCTACAACGGACATGACCATAGAGAAAAGATGCTTTTTTCATGGTGTTTTACGGCTTTGGCTTTTTGCCTTTCAGCCTAATAGAGAAAAGATGTGGGCATGTCACAGACTTCTTAATATAATATGTTTACCTAATCCATCAATGAGATTACTTAATAAAGTATCAATGAGACTGATTTTCTACACACTACAACATTTACATTAACAGTCGTGGAATTTTACCCTCCTAGATAAAAAACGATACATAATAACTTGGGATTAGTCTATAT